>CM061041.1:140278341-141478341 GCA_030762985.1 Adelphocoris suturalis | reverse complement strand
TTTGATTGAAGTTTCTAGCACAATTCTACGGACAGTTATCGTCTGGAATGACACATACATACATACATACATACATATACATACATACATAAAAAAATGCGTTAAACTTCAGCTAAAATGCATTAAACTTCCAAATATGATCCAGAATAGCCTGAAACGGATTTCTGCATAAATTTTTTTTCAAAAATTCACATTCTACAAATTTAGAGGCGAGAGCTTAAATAATTTTCTTCAAAAATTCGCTAAAAGCCGGACTGATCTCTGAGATAAGACCTAATTGCCCGCCTAATTGACTTTCGTCTTCGTCTTCGCAGTGGATCTACTAACTCGATCCATGGACGCCAACGTTTAAATCTGGATCTATGTAGAAAATCTATATTTTTATTTGGAAAATGTTTCAATCTATTTGGGAAATGTTTCATTCAATTTGGAAAATGTTTCAGCTATTAGGAAAATGTTTATTTTAATTTGGAAAAGCGGTAGTATCCATGTGGTACACGGTGAGCCTTCCTTTTCTCTTCTTCCATGTCTCCAACAAGCACTGGAATAAGCAGGAAGGAGGCAGCGGGGATAGGAGTAGCTCCAAACAACAACATCACAAACAGATGACATTTTTGACGTACGTACTTGTCAACAAATTAAATACTTATATTCCGAATCTTACATTAGGTGTTTGAGTATAAATAATTTATACTCAAAGCATTAGGTAGAGCTGGGCTTATGAACCCATCTCATGACGTCACGCCTTAGCACGGAGTTGGTTTATACGTCCGCCATGACATATCCAGTCATAGCAACCGTTGTCGTAGAAACTAATGTTATTTCTCAACAGTTTCGCTTTTGGAAAGTAACTACCTAGTGTTGTATGTTAGTAGGTATTAATTTTATAAATTAGGTATATTTTAGTGATACAACTAAATCTAAATAGTCACAATAATCATGCCTGCCTGCGCAATTATTGGTTGTACCCAACGTTATGTAAATGGTGAACGTGTGCGGTTATTTGGACTGCCTACTGTTATAGTTAACCAGTGTCAAAAAACAAAAGAACTTTCTACTAAGAGAAGGCATTTATGGCTGTCTCGGATAAATCGCATCTGGGGTTCGAGAAAATTAACTTATAAGTCAGTCAAAGTCTGCCAGCGTCATTTCATTACTGGTAAGTAAAATTATTTACACAGCTCTGTGCCCAAGCATTACTAGTAGAAACTATTGATCAATGTTCCTGGTAAATGGTAGGTAATCATCGCTGATATTTGCACCTGCATTATGTGTGACATTAATTTGTGGCAGCTATATTAATTGCCAAACCATTGTAGGTATAATTGTGGTTTTTGCTATGAGTGTTTCCAGCCTGCCCTGGTGGCCGCGTGACACTCATAATTTTCAAATTATAGTGAATAGCTCATTCAAGTATTTGTGGATTTGAGATGATCAGAGACGTCTTATTTATGATTAGTAATAAATTTTGGATAAATAGATCACAGTGATGTGTATAGTTGGGGTGTCTGGATGCTCACATCTCAAATATAAAAAAAATATCCTTAATCAATCCTTTCTGTAAAATGTCTAGATTATTTGGACGGATAGATCATTTAAAAATTTGCTTCGTAGGATATATAAAAAGAAAATGAGGCAGGTACTGGATTCGAACCCAAGTCTCTCTGATGAAGAGCTGCACGCTTGTTTTGTATCATTTCGGGTCCTATTTTGACTGCGCCACTGTAACGGCCCAAAAATATTAGATACCATGGACGGAGTTTGAACTTGCGTCGTTACTACTAAGGGGAAATTTCCCCTTAGTTGCAACACTCGAACGGGTTGAACTATGAGGCTGTTGTAATCGCACCTCTTCAACTGTGAAAGTTATTTTCCTGGAGCGTAACACGAGCAACCAGACCACCATACACATCATTTTCTCATACTTGTTTCGACGTCACCCATTTGTCAACATTAACTATTTTTGGTAGGTAGTGTTTCCATCATTCTTTAGTTCAAACCTCCGGCGCTTTTGCCTCAGAATAACTGGTGCTTTTGGGAAGTATTTACACCAGCGCTTTTGGGTGGCAGCCTCTCCATCAGCATTGCACGATACTGAAAAACTAAAAAATCATTACCTCCAATTTTGTATACTAAACTAAAACCCTTAGTATTTTTTCTTTTCTAACAGGAACTTTCATGTGTTGGATTTCCACACTTTTCAGCTTCGAATTCAGCACACTTTAAAACCTCTAAGTACCAATTTTCAGCTCAAAACACCGTTTAGGTAGCAAATCAACTTTTCGAATCGGTCAGCTGGAGCCCTTCATTTCATTCGTCCCTTGATGTTCTAGAGAGGCTCCCTATCACATTTCGTTGTAATTAGACAGACAACATGACTTTTAGCACATTGAGCTGGTTAGGATGGAGCCTGTAAGGTCAATCGTCTCTTGCTATCCCAGAGCGGCTCCCTATCAATTTTCAATGTCCTACGACACAAGAGATTATAGCTCACTCACCTGATCGGGATGGCGCTCCTCACTTTGCTCGTCTCTTGTTGACCCAAAGAGGCTCCCTATCAATTTTCAATGTCCTACGGTGAATAGGAAAGATTTCAGTGAGGACACTTTGCTCATATCATGTTGACCCAGAGAGGCTCCCTATCAAATTTTGACGTCCTACGGTGAATAGGAGAAATTTGAGGGCGGCTTTGCCATCATTTTGATTGAAATGAGGGCTCGTGGTCAGCTGATCCTTACCTGAGTCAGTGACGCACAAGTTCCAACATGGTAATACATCATATCAAAATTTGGTCCAAATCAGACCAGTGGTTTTGAAGGAGTTGTGAGCACAAAATTTTGTCCATAAATATATATATATATTAATTGCTATGCAATTCTTAGGCCGACCCCCAATAATTTTTTATGTAACGTCCGGGACGAAATTAAAGATGATTTTCACGTACAACCGAGTAGTTGCTATAGATTGTGTCATAATTTCAGTGTTTTTCACGTACAACCCAGCCGTTGTTAGGGGAATGAAACTTCCGCAGTTTTCATCGCACAAAAATCGTTCGCCACTCGTTGGAAAGCGCTTGATTTATGTGATAAATGTTCACATTTCAAGCTACCAATTTCCCTCTCCTTACGTACCTGGCTACATTCCAAAATTAAGTTGATTCAGGGTAAGAATTGCATAGCAAATTATCCTCGTTTTCTACGCAGTAGAAAAAAGAAAAGATCCGGCGAGGCGCGAAGCGCCGAGTATAGATTAGGGGGGTCCAGGGGGGGCGAAGCCCCCCGGCAAGGCGCGAAGCGCCGAGTATATATATATATCGCTCCCCTGGACCCCCCTAATCTATACTCGGCGCTTCGCGCCTCGCCGGATCTTTTCTCTTTTCTACTGCGTAGAAAACGAGGATAATTTGCTATGCAATTCTTAGCCTGAAAAAATTTGTATATAAAAAAATGTTCAAGCCTGGCTGGGATTCGAACCTACGAACTCGCGCTTCGCGTCACGGACGATAGCAACGGTTGTACGTGAAAATCATCTTTAATTTCGTCCCGGACGTTACATAAAAAATTATTGGGGGTCGGCCTAAGAATTGCATAGCAATTAATATACATCATGGTTAAATAATCGTCAGCTGGAGGTTTAAATTTTGCTCTCTTTACTAAGCGAAAATGGACTGAAGTAAGAAAAAAAATAATAACAACCAATGGAAAAAAGTGAATAATTGGATAAACTGTAGGACTAGATGAATGGACTAATTAGTTGAATCATTGCTCACCAGTTGACCTGGCTTACCAGAAATTTGTGATAACGCTATGCCAACCTACAGTAGGTACTCTACCAGCCTGGACAAATCAGTCCCAATAAAAATGTGGAGTGCTTCATCTCTCAACAATAATCTATGGTTGAGTGCCATCACACGAAATGAGTGTTACCCACGTATTCATTTTATATGTTTGAATGAAAATAGATTCAATTCTAAGAAATTTGATACCACCCTTACTCTCCTACTTTGAGTTGTTTTCTTTCTATGATTTTCCAAAGTTTGCACTGGGGACATCACAGTGGTAGGCAGGAGGGTCCCGCTCAGGCGATTGGGGTGCTTTGACGTCACCAGTTTGTGAAACTTTGAAAAATTATAGAACGAAAACTACTCACCGTAGGAGAGTGCGGCTGATGCCAAACTTCTTAGAATGAAATCTTCTTCCATTTGAAAGTAGTTAAAATACCTTTTTCACAACCATGAGTAACGCTCGTTCTGACAGAATCGAACAGATGCACAGGAAATGAAATGTATCTTCTTTGTCATGGAGGTTGCACAAGGAGCATTCTTCCTGTGCGTCAGATCAATAAGGCTTACATAGCATTGAATGGTAGAAGTTCAATGCGCACCTTAATGTTGGAGGAGGAGGAGGAGGAGGAGGGGGGGGGGGGGGGGGGGAGAATGCCGGACCAGGCTTGCACACTTAACATCTAGATCAAGTTCATGATAGAAGGCGAATGTATTGGAATCTTGGACCATCTGCTTGAACAGTGATCTTCTTTGGCTTTTGAATCAATGCAGCATAAAACTCGCATCACTCTTCCAGGCTACACCGTCCAGCAAGTGTAGGCTATAGATCGTACAGTGCTCAAGTACCATGATTCTCCAACTCTCGCCCAGTATCTCTCTTGCGATAATCTTTGGCAACCGCTTCTCAGACATCTTGGCCACCTTTATAATATATTGGAGATGTGTCGAGTTCTGTTTCCATGTGCAACAGGTAATCTGGCGCATATTGAGGGAGATGGAAAATCCTCTTCAAAAACAGCAATAATGCCCTCCCTCACCACCACCAGATATTCCTGGAATCCCCAAAATCTGCAACTTTACTTGAAATAGGACCACCCGTTTCGTAAATGCATTTCCCCAATTGTAATTCATTGTCATCTTGGCAGCAGCGGCTTTTCTCTTTAAATGTTTGGCAAAGGGTAAGAGTAAAATCTAAGTAAGGGTTAAATCTTGGGGTAAGAGTGGTACCAAAATATAGATAGGTATTCATTAACTATCTCCACGTCTTCACTTCCAAAAGACCAGTGTTCCCTAGGAAAGTTGAGATGGCAAATGTAATTTTAGTTTGAATAAAAACAAGTTTTCTTCTTCTTCTCTCGTCATAAACATGTTCATCACTTATGACTTATTGTTTAGACAACGATCCTCTGTGACTTGTAGTAACATGATGGAACCAAGAAATGTAAAATGTAGGTACTAGATTTGTATACCTGTTACTTATGTTACTTTCAGGTGAACCCTCAAAGCTATTTGATTCCACTCACCCAGATTGGGCTCCATCCCTGCACCTTGGATACGAAAATAAGCGAAAAAATGTCAACGAAACTGCTCAGCTGGACCGATATCTCAGAACTGTGGGTAGAAGGCACAAGAAAATTGCCACCATTCCGCCATCCATCACACACGATCATATGTACTCAAGGGTAAAATGAAAATATTGTTCGTCTTCACTATAAAAGATTACCTACCAGCTAAGTTATACTGGGCTCGTATTGGGGTACCTATTAAATGCTTATAGTTAGTAACGTTAGCAGGGTGTCTGAAAAACTAATCTGGAACAACAGGAAAAACTGCAGAAAAAAATTGTTTTTCGAGGTTTCTTGATGTATTTTCTCAATGAGAAAAAAACTGCAGGTACGTAGCGTCACACTCTCAATAAATTACATCCACACAAACATTAATTCATACAACTGACAAACCAACTCAAGGGAGAAAAAAACATATTGAAGTAATGCATGCATCACAGGGAAGTCCCTTTCACTGGATCGAACTTAATTTTTATGAGAATGAGAAAAAAAAAAAACGCTGCAAATTATTACACAAAAGTTTATTATTCATGTATCAGACAGCCCTTCTACGTAGATCTCTGGTCCATAATTATTCAACGCCGCTTATAGTATACTTAGTATCGGAACTCGGAGCTTCGGACCTCACAAACGGGTTCAATCCATTACAGCAGCGGAACCTCACAATTTTACGCTTTTTAATATAGTTGATAAACAAAACAATTTATTACCAAGTCATCTTCCCAACACATAAAAGTGTTACCTATATTGTATATTGATATCATTTAATTGGTCAAATTTCAAAAAATGTGCTGACAAAATCACTGAAAATGGCTAAGAATTTTTAAATTGATATTTTATAGCATAGCATTGGTCAAATAAAGTTTATCAACTATGAAATAGAACATTCAAAAATTTATGTACGAAATTATGCTAAAAACTTGAACTTCATTAAATTTTGTTTTAAAAAATCTATAAAATTGCAAAAAATAGCCTAAAATCCAAAATCTCTTTTTGAATAGAAGAGTATAATTTAGAATACTTTTTTTTTTCATAAAATTAATAGCTAACATTTTATTTTCACTCATAAATCTCCAATTTCTATACAACTTGAAATATACAAAAAAAGACACTTTTTCACCTATTTTTGGCTCATAGCACCCATGAGAGTGGAGCGATCGAGCTGGCGAGAAGTTAGGACCAACTAGACCCCAAGTGGAGTCTATGTGCGAAAGAACAGATTTTTTAAGTCAATTCTAAGGCCTTTTATGGCCCGGACGGGGGACGGCGGACGGACATTTCAAATTTGGATTCTACGCACCTTGAAACGTAAAGTGACAAAGTTTGAGGGGGGTTTATAAAAATTTTTTGCTATACGATCACATAGGCTTATTATTGGAAATAATAAACCAATATGATTTCTCGGGCTTACACTTCCATCCCATTTACCCGGACACCGGCAGTGAATTTGAAACTTCTAAGGTCGCATAACTGGACTAAAATCTGAATCGGAAAAAAAAGAAAACTCAAGGAAATCGGATGAATAAAGTAAAAGTATCACGATTTATCGCTATTACTCCCTCCATTCACCCCTTTCCTTGATGAAATTTGAAACTTCTGACATGAGTTCCAAAACTAGATCGAATTCTTGGTGGGACAAAATACGAATCACAAATTCGGTCGAGATTTGTAGCTTGGGCAGTGCTTGCAAGAATATTTTTGAGCTCATTAAATTGGTCAAATTTCAAAAAATGTGTTGAAAAAATCAGTAAAAATGGCTAAAAACGGCAAAAAGTTGTTAAATTTATATTTTTAAACAGAATAATGCTAAAATAAAGTCCATTAACTATGAAGTAGAACATTCAAAAATTTATGTACAAAATTATACTGATAAAATATTGGAGCCGTTTGCAAAATATATTTGAATTTAATTAAACTTACTTAAAACTCGGTAAAAACTCCAAAAAAAGCTATTTTTGAATAGCAGAATATTATTTAGAATATTTTTTTGCCATCAAATTGATATTTGATCATTTCTTTGCATTCAAAAAGCTCACATTTCTAAACAATTCAACATTATGCAATACGATAAAATTTACGAAAATTCGCTCATACGATCATGCTGCATGACTGGAACTTTTACAATGAATACGAACTTCACCTCATAAAATCACTATTTCTCAACCTATGAGAACCTACCTATCTTATTTCCATTTAAATCCTCATTTGAATTCAGCAATAAATTTTGTTTAAGAACACAGGATTTTTTTATTTAACAACATTCGGACTCATTTATTAAAAAACAAACTTGAAATTTTTTTAAAGATTTTTAATTTTTCAAACATTAGCCACTTTCTCAAATTTAACAAAAACTGCGTCATTTAATACTCATTCCAACGGTATGGCCAATTTTACTCTTACTTTGCTAATTATGAAAGAAAAATGTGGTCTTAATTTCGGAACACTTCAGCTGGGGCCAAATAAACTCAACATATATAACCGTATCTATAGTACCTATTCAATGATGGAGCTATACCAAACATATTCTCTGTAAATATAATTTCACCTTATATTAACCTCTCCGGGATTTTATCAAAGACTCGTTGATTTTCTAGTCACACAAACTGAGGCTACATGTAAAGCTTGGGGGATTTGCAATGGAAGGCCCATTAAAGACGGATAGTCTCAACTACAGGACCTCTGAAAGAGCAACTCAAATTCTGGAAAAGCTCTCAGATTGGGGATAGATGTAAATATGAACCAGCATGACCTACGTATGAGTGAAGTACAGGGTAATGAGTTCTCAATAAGGCAGTCGCCATGGCCAGACAAGAAAGACTCCTCAGCGCGCTCCACCCCAAACAGACATGGACGATCAAACAAATCACAGAGAGTAATTCATCCCAATGGTTGTTTGTAGTGCCGTCAATGAATGGCGACCTGGATCTCTCACCCACGCAGTTTAGAGGTGCACTGGCTCTAAGATATGGAAGGGAACCAAAAGAAATGCCAAACCGTTGTGATGGCTGTGGCGAGTTGATGGACCTTTGCCACTCCTTAAACCGCAAAAGGAGGGGGGGGGGGGGGGACAGGTGAAATACGGTCACGACCTGATCAGAGACCAGGCCACAAGAATGGTTAGCTTGGCATTCAGCTCTGTGGGGATTGAACCAGTGATGACAGAGAATGAGGATGGCACCCCATGACTGGTTGCAGACTTGAAAATCCATGGTTTGTGGGATGTAGAGAGGCCGGCGTATTTGGGTTCTTGCGTAGTTAACACTGACGCAAGAACCCACAGCTCTCAAACATGGATATCATTCTCATCCCTTCACAAAGGGATCCCTTCACAAAGAATATGACTGCTTCCTGAAGAGGGTAGCAACTGCCCAAGCTGATAAAAAATGGGCCAAACCTCTTTCGCAAGTGACCCAGTGGGTGCGGGTGAAGACCCAGATGGCTGTGATCCGGGAAGGTTTCATTGTGGATTCAAGTTTCAAGGAGGAAAGTCCTTGATGCCCCTCAACTGAAGAGATGGATTTCTTCCTACATACTCTGTTTGTTTTGGTTGCTCTAGGAATATGGAAACTCCTTATCAGCCCGATTTCCCCATTAGTGCTGCTCCCTATAAATAAATATAAAAAAATATTGGTCTTAGAAAGAAAATTTCTATAGTTAATATTAAGTTTTTAATATATTGGTCCCTTCGTACGGAGTAGTATATGTAGTACCAGTTTTGATCTTAATACTAAGCTTCATGTTGGCAAAATATAATAAATTGATCAATTTATTTATTTTTTTTTGCAGAAGACACCACTTTTGGAGAGGAGTCCGTCATCATCATCAAAACTAAATCGTCACAAGGTAGGAGGAAGTCTAGCCAATTCAAATCGTCATTTCATGCCTCCTTTCTGCAGGATTGGCAGCTATCATGGTGAATGTACTCAACATAAATGCAGGCACATCGAGAAATCTAAATCTAACAGAACCTGGCTATTCTTGCTCATTATTTCTAATTCAAAACCTTCACATTTAACAAATAAAACTTCCAGTCAGGCAGCATCATCATTTATGTGCGAATTTTCATAAATTATCGTATATTACAACACTACATTATTTTGAAATTTGATCACTTTGAGTGTAAGGATATTGTTAACTACTGATTTTATGGCAAAGAAATTCGTTTTAAATAATATTTAGCCAAGTCAAATAAGACCAAAAAATGGTGTTTTGGCAACAAAATTCGTCCATCAATGAAACTTTGGTTATAACTTCCTTTTAGCAGTAGAATTTGATATCTGAAGAGTCTCCATAAATTAAAGTGGTGGAACATGGTTTTAGAGAGGGAAGAGTGGGGGAAAAATGCAGAAATCATAAGTTCACGCAAAAAGTCGAGTGAGGTGTCTTTTCTTTTGTATTTTTTAAAGCTGAATCGGGAAAAACTGTTTTCAACCCGTTCGGAGCACTTTATTATGATGTATGATGAGTTTTTATGAAAAAATATAAAATTGTGTATACAAAAGTAAGTAGGGAGACCTATTCTTTGAAGGGAGACACTTAATGAAATGATGGCGAAATTAATGCAATTGTAATGTTGATGTTTGTGCACAAAAAACCATCGTTTCTCACATTTTTAGGTAAAAAGAAGGGAACTTGGATTATCAGCATTCCAGGGTCATAGTTCAAACACGGAGGAAAGGGCGATTGAAGACAGTAAAACTTATGGTTCCGTACTTTATTGCAAGTGGACACATTCACTATGCAAAAGCAAGCCTCGTCTATCTTCAACAGATATCCAAATTGCGAACGCATATATCACAGTTCGAATTTCAACGGTTTACAGAGGGATTCTTCGAAGTTAGAAGAACAATCCAATTCTGCAGTGGTACCTCACCAGATACGTTGATAGAGAAAATAGCAAACAGAGAATTCAAAGAGAAAGGAGGAGTTATTCACAGAGGATTTACTGACAATCTATTAAGTAATTATGTTTCAAGAAAATCCGCAACGGCACACATTGCTGAAGCTCTTGAAGATTATTCAGGCCTTATTTTCCTTACGTCTGGGCAACATGTAGGTGCTCATGAAAGTCGTACAAATAGGAACAGTAATGACATTGAAAAACTTCTGGAGCACCTGGAATTAAATAATTCATTCCATAACTCGTCATCAATTGTAGTGTCTCTTGGGACAGGTATAATTGGTACCGACATGATAAATTGTCACATGTCAAAAGAGATTGGTGAAAAGATCATGCATGATGCAATTTGTTGGTAAGAAATTAATAAATTCATAAAAACGAAAAGAAGTAACAATGTGCGATTTCTCGCTGCAGTAGGTACATTCCTGTGTTAAGGTAAATGGAAAAGTGATGGTGATCGATCTAATGATACTATACCAGAGAATTCTTGTCGGGAGGAACAAGTCAGATGACTTGTCAGATTATTTCAAGTAAGAAATAGCCCCGTATCCTCTCTCACTTTTCACCTCTCAAGGAATGAGAAAGAATGTTAAATTAAATCTGTTTGAGGAATTGACTTGTGTTGATGACGATGAATTGAAGTAAACTGACTGCTTCATCATCGATGGTGGACACTTACTGCACTCGCTTAAATGGAATAAAGAGAATGGTTAGACATATGCTGATGTAAAGTATGTGATCCATACGCCAAGTATTTGATATTTCACCAACATAAAACAGTTGTGGTTTTGATGGATATGATGATCCAAATAACATCAAAACAAGGGAAAATTAACAAAGATACAAACACTTTGCACCTCGTTTTACAATTAATGAAACAACTACAATTTATGGACATCAATAGATGTTCCTGTCCAATGCAGAAAACTAGAAACAATTTATCAAGATGTTATCTCTAGCACTACCAAAAAAAAAAAAAAAAATCGAAGTGAAACAAGCTGTTGGTGATGCAGATTTTATCTTTGTGCAAACTGCTGTGGAGAAATCAGTTTCCTTTCTGCCAACTATCGTTACTCAAGATATTGATGTTTTAATAATTATGAAGCCTTGCAAAATAAACCTGTGTTGATATCAAAACCAAAGCTAGATTGTGTAAATAAAAAAAATTAAAAAAAAAATTCTATTCGAAAAACCTACAGAAGCAACGATTGAATCTGGAAGGTTTCATTCTTTTTGCCCATGCATTTAGTGTTTGCGATTCGACCAGTGCCATCCAAGGAAAAGGAAAAACGACAGCTTTTCAAATTGTTCGAAACTGAACCAAATTTAATGGAACATTTCCAAAACCGAATGCAACCCAGGATGAGATTAAAGTTGCTGAGGAATGCCTGTTTCTCCTCCTGTATGGCGAAAAGAATGAAGATCTCAGCCTTGATCAGTTGCGTTTTAATGCCTTCCAAAAGTCACTGCAGAAACAAACGGCTAAATTAGAAGCTTTGCCGCCCACCTCAGCAAGTGCAACTCAGCATTCGTAACGAGTTTACCACCAAATCCAATATTGGTTATCCAACTGCCTGTGTCCTGAGGATTGGGGCTGGATTCGTCATGGCAGTGAACTTCAGCCTATTAAAACTAATCTTCAACCTGCCCCTGATGAAGCCCTTAAGCTAATTTTCTGTTCGTGCAAAAGGAATTGTTCAACTCAACTGTGCAGTTGTCTTAAAAGTGGTGTGCAGTGTTCTGTTCTTTGCAAAAACTGCGAAGGAATTACATGCCAAAACATACAAAGTTACTACCTCGATGATCATGCAATTGATGAGATTGATTCTGATGAAGAAATTATGTGTGAGGAAGAGAATTAAAGAAGTAAGAGCTAAATAGAACAGATTTATAGAATGTAAATACTTGGTGCAATTTTGTAAAACAAATTACTTCAACTAATAGATGGTGTGAATTTTATATTTTTTCCTGAAAAATCCTTCAAATGTATTTGATTCATGAGCATAATCGTTTTGAAAGTTGTTTTATGCGATTCAGCGTTAAAAAGTACTATGGAAAAGACCCCTCACTCGACTTTTTTGGTAAAGTTATTATTTCTGACATTTTCCCCCACTCCCCCCTCTCTAAAACCATGTTCCACCATTTTAATTTGTGGAGACTCATCAGATATCAAATTATACTGCTAAAACGAAGTTATAACCGAAGTTTCATCGATGGACGAATTTTGTTGCCAAAAAATCCCAATTTGACTGTACTATATTCTGCAATTCAAAAAAGACTTTAGATTTTAAGATTTTGTGGGAGTTTTTATCGATTTTTCAGCATTTATGCATACATTTTCAATGTGCTATCATTTATCATATTGTTCTTATCTTATATCTATCATATATTTGTAGAATTTGACTAAGATTTTGCAAAAAAATATGAATTGATCGATTTTTAGCCGTTTTTTCTCCTATGAATTGCATTAAGGGACTGTCTGATAGTCCTGATGGTGAGGTTTTGCTTGCATTCATTGTAATATTATTTTCAGGTACTGGCGGAAGAAGATCCGTATCACATACAGCATTACATGGTGGTTGAAGTAACTCAGCTTGATAATCCAGAGGAAGATCCAACATCGCTAGGTGTTATTGACGAGGTAGGCACTAAGAACGTCGACTTCTAAAAAATATAGTTTGCTCGCATCACCTTTGCATTACTGTAAGCACCCGAATAGTCATGTTCCAGAAGAATCCACCCTGTGAATCATTCATTGAGTATTCAAACAAAGATCATGAACGCCTCGAAGAATGTTTGGTTATAGATCGATTTATTTATAGAGTAGACCGTAGTTGAACATATCTTCGTATGAAGGATTGTTTAGAGGTTAAACAGGCGGAAGATGTTGTCCGGTAGTCCTTCAATCATTTAATGTAACTCTGCAGAAAATTTCGAGCACTTCAGAATTATGTGAGACAACGTCTTTGGGCTCTTGTCAGACCTCACGCAGATCGGTGCAGGATGCTGAAACTCCCATAATTTTGATGGTGAAAGAGTTTGAGCTTGAAACCAGCGTGAGGGGGAGGTACAGGTGAGCTTTCGAAGTACCTACTCGGTAACCGTCCGGCGTTTCCCCACCCTCCGCCTACATCTTCCACTCCTCTAAACTTAACGTTTCCTACAAATTTTGAAATCCGTGGCGATATCTTGTCTGTTCAACCATAAGATTACCCCTTCGTAAGATAAAGCGGTAGCACATTGTGCGGGCTTGTTTCCAGCCTTAGGAATCCTTATGGAAACCAAAATGGTAGCGAATCGGGTACCTACCGTCTTCAGTCCTCACACACTCATAATGTTTGAGCTGTGGGATCCCTCAGGTGAGGATAAAGCGACCATTCTGGCCTTAATGCAGAACCCAAAATGAGGAACCCAAATGGGGAGCCCTGGCTTAATGGGTTCATTGCTAACACACACCATATGTATGGGTAATCGAATCTTTATTGGAAAATGCCCCAACTGGTTCAAATACACGATGAAGAGCACCATCACCGCTATGTGAAATATGTGACAGCAGAGACACAGTGGACGACTGTGTGGATGCTAATGTTGGCAAGCTGCAGGATAGCAGTACTGGTGGAGGACATGGAGGATCAGGAGATAGACTGTGGAAGGGAAGAAAGAATGCCTTAGGAAAGCCTTGAGGAAGCCAGAGGTAATAATGGACCTGACCGTAAGATTGAGGGGCGCTGGCCTGAGCTGATAGAACTTGAGTCTCCGTGGAACTCAAGTGTGAGTACCCCCACTCTTCTTTTCTGCTATCGAATAGTCTTTCTCGATGGTCTCGATTCAGCCTTCCAACACAATGACAATTTGAAATCAACTGACCTTCTGAGTGCCAAAATTGAAAAAGTTCCAGTCAATCCATTAGTAAACATTCAGATTAGTTGGACGTATAGGACAGAATGATGTGTATAGTTTAGTGGTCTGGATGCTCGCAAGCTCGCATCTCAAAAATACATAACATCAAGTAGTCAATCCCTTAGTAATAATTCAGATTAGTTGGACATACAGGTCAGAATCACGTTTTAAAGTAGGTATATTTTGGAGTTGTACGAAGCAAAAAAATAATAATAAAAAAAATGAATTAATTAAAAAAATGATATAAAAATTCTGACTGCACTGGATTCAAACCCGGGACCTTGATCTCATTGGAAAGCTATCCTACCACGGACCATCCCAGGCTTTTCGATCGTCTGAACAATCACAGTACTTCGCCACTCAGTTTGGAATGCTTTTGAGGGAAGCCTCCAGAGCGCTCAGAAACGACTCGTATCACGCGTCTGAATGCATTGATGTGTTGGGAGGCCAAATCGATACTATCGAGGGGATCCCTACGCTTGAGTTCCGCGGAGACGCAAATCGCTGATAGATGGGAGGACACGGAAAACAGGAAACTGGACAGTGGAGGAAAGATGGATATGAAAAGTCGGAACCAAGAAGAAGGAAGAGAAGGAAAACAATGAATATTTACGACAGCACTTCGCGAACAGAAAAATAGAAGAAACCAACCAACCAACGAATGGAAAGAAACGCAAAAGAAAGAAGAACAAAATCAAGTACCTAATCAAGAAAGCAAAGCAGCATTACTATACACATACACAGTGACCACATCGCTTTTTAACGGTCAAAAGCAGAGAAGACAGACTGACAGATAAGTTTTATCTCAGTTGTATTTGTGTTATGATTCATTGTTCATTCTTAAACTTATAAAAGTAAATAATAGAGATTTTTCCTAGTTGGGGAGCGTAATGTTTTTTATTTGTTCGGTGTTTTTCAAATCAATCGATGGATTACGAAGATTATCGTGTTATGTTTGAAATGGATGAATGGGATGATATGGATGAATTGGATTATATCGACGAACTGGAGCGAAGGAAGTTCTTACGAGATCAACGCAGCCCGGTTGTCAACGTCAGGGACGTTCGCTCGAGTGTAGTGAGTATTGTTGGGAAGGTACCAAACATTATTCTCCAGCTCAACTAAGAACAGTTCTGTCCCCTATTAATGCCATGCTGCAGGTAGGAAAAGGTAACATTGTTACTCTTTAGCTTTGTTCCAACAGCGCTTTGAGAGCGACCCCCGTGGCTCCTCCAGAGTTGCAGGGAGTTGCCAAGGGGTTAGCTCCATGGTCGCCCACTTTCGTGTTTGTTGGAACACTTCGGAGCTCACCCGAGAGTTCAAATCGATATTAATCGACCGATAATCGATAACTTTGGGCCGTTTCCGATCTTGCATGAGCACCTCTTCATCATCATCGAAAGAATCCAAAAAAAGGTACAACTCATCGTCTGATGAGTCTTCCAAATCATCGTTTGAGAAAAAAATGCATCCATACTCCAAAATTTGAAAATAATAGAATAGAAATAATAGAAAATAATTGTTGATGAAAGTGAGATGTGATAACAAACGCAGTGAAAAAAATTGTTGACGTTTAGAGAAGGTTACGCGGATTGTAGTTTACCCAAGGGTAGCAGGTTATTTCAAAATGCGCATGCGTAGGGCTCGGAGCTCTCGATGAGACCCCATCAAAAGTGTGGGGCTGCTTGGGGCACCCCCGGAGCAGCTCTGGGGGCGCTCTAAGATCTGTTGGAACACCGGGTTCCCTACTCCATAACCTTGTTGGAACGCAATTTCGGGCTCTGAGCTCCTCTAGGGCGCCTTTTTGTCGTTGTTGGAACAAAGCTTTTATTTTTCGTGGAAATGGACAACTTTTTTCACTAACTTCCGTTTTGAAATGGGTTTCCACAACTGCGTCGCGTGATTTAATTCGTAGGAAAAGTTATAACATCATAATATTTTGTTAACTGTTGAGCTTTTTAAACATCCAGCGCCCAAAAAAAGACTTATGTGGTTTTTTTTTGTACCACAGAAAATTAAATGAACTAGGAGTGGCAAGCGACGGAAGGGCAGTGGCAACGACCAGAGTCCCACCCCCACTCTCATACCCCCCAGTGTTGTTTAAACTCGTTGAAGTGTTCGTTATCGCAGGAAATAACTTTTTTTAATTGGACAGGTTCCGTTACTTATTATTGTACTTATTTAGTGTGTGTATAAGTGAATCATGCCTTGTTGCATCGCATTCGGATGCAGCACGAAGATATGTAACAAGACAGCTGTTCCTCCAATAACTCTCCACAGGTAAAAACCTACCTAATTATCACTCACACCTCGCTTGTGCTTATGCGCTTATTTGATCTGAAGTGAGAGTCATAACTAATAGTGAGAAATTAATTATTATAGCAGAAGTTCGATCTAAATAAAACGTCTACTATTCATCCTTCCACGGCTTTTTTTGTTGTTGTTGTTTCCTACTAACACTTGACTTAAAATAACGTCCTAAATTGAATTCTCATTTTCGACAGATTTCCTTCAGATGAAAATGTAAGAAACAAATGGATTCTTGCTGTGAGAAGAGAGAATTGGAAACCTTCGAAAAGAAGTTTTTTATGTTCCAAACACTTTAAAGAAGATGATTTTGACCGATCGCCGTTTTATACTAAAATGAAAAAAGGAGCTGTGCCGTCAGTTATCAATGGTTACCCTAAAAATTGTCAACGTAAAGTTAATCAGGTTTGCCAATATTGATTGTATTTGATAATCATTTAATTAGCTGTAACTGTGTAGGTACATACTTATAGGTAGGTTTCTTATACGCCCGTACATGTCATGCAGACTGCCGAGCATGTTCAAGCCGGTTTCACATGGAGCGGTACGAGCGTAACAACCGGAAAGACGGAAGGCCGGAAAACCCAGTGGAGGGGGCGGCGGAATGCGGCAGGTTGTTCACATGAAGCGGCAGGGTGTTCACATGAAGCGCGGCACCTTGGTGAACGGAATCATAACCTTCCTACTGAAACCCTCTCTGATCTGAAACCTCTACTTGCGTTTATCAACATTCGTGTCCAATGAGCTGGTGCTCCGCTCGACGGAATGCGGCAACGGTATAAAAATTTCTACCGCCGTCCACAGACCGCCCATTCCGGCAACATGTCAGCCATCATCCTCAACTGTTGTTCCAACAGCCAATCAGATTGCGTTCCGTCTTCCGGACATACCGCTCCATGTGAAACCGGCTTTAGTTAAGCGGCCCATTCACGATCGGTACTTTTCCGTTATCCCCCCCCCCCCCCCCCCCCAGTCAATTTGTCTTCAACACGCCCGCCCGATGTTTCTAGTCATTCCTTCTTACCTACTTAGATTACATATTGGTGGACATAACATTGGTGACAATTTCAAGCTGTGGGAAGAAATTATATGATTAAAAAAAAAGAAGGAAAAAAATAATTACCTACCGTGTTATAAGAAGTTGCCGATTTCGGTGAGGATTTGTTGAAACAAATTGGCGTGGTTATGGTTTGATTGCCTCAACATGAATTCGCACAAGTAGAATGCACATGAATTCGCACAAATACTCGTAGATCAGAATGCTGTGTATAGTTGGTGGTCTGGATGCTCGTAAGCTTGCATCTCAAAATTACGTTACATCAAGTAGTCAATCCCTTAGTATAAATTCAGATTAGTTGGACATGTAGGTTAGAATGATGTGTATACTTTGGCGGTCTGGATTCTCGCAAGCTCGCATCTCAAAAAGACATAACATATCATATTCTAAGTAAGAAGTAATGCCTAGAAACATCGGGCGGGCGTGTTGAAGACAAATTGTCTGGGGGGGGGGGGGGGGGGGGTATAACGGAAAGTACCCACGATTCTGCTGCAGGAGATGGGGAGTGCAACAAAGTTCCCCTCTTCGCTCTCCTGCCTCAGAGTGCGTTCTCCATACAAGATCCGTCATTCCCAGCTCAAACCGAAGGTTTCCCGCCTTTATACGGTATTCTGTGTTTACCTTCTGCATTCTCCATTCTTCATTGGCTCCTTATTTAAGGTCTTCTGGCAGCTCCACACACGCTCGGACCTAGCAGGTTGATAGGGTGGGGGACCCCGGACCGCAGGATGGCCCGATGGGAAACCCATCCGACGAGCTCTGCAGGACACCTGCAGCAGGAAGGCCTCCACACACGTCCTGCACGCCTCCCGTGCAAGAAGAGAGGGAAGTTTTTGGTTCCCTTCCTGCAGCAGGATCGTGAATGGGCCGCTTTAGGGGTAACAGGCACATACACACGGTCCCCGAAAAAATGAAAGGTGCCATTAGCGTCGCTTGGGAAGTGGCGGCTCATCCCCGGTGAGTGGAGGGGAGTCATCAGTTGTTTCATCAACCCGTCTCTGTAAAACTAAGCAATAGGTTTGTCCGTAGAAACAGTACCAAAAAAGATCAGAATCAAACCAGAACCAATGGAACCGAAAAGGGGAGGGGGACCTTTCCTGTTATCCGACTGCCAGCCCCTCCAGCGCTGACTCCAAGCAGTAGGTACCTACATAAATCATACAACGGACAATGACCTTTGTGCGAAAATGAGTGTAAAGCATGAATGTGACGAGCACCATGTATTAAAACTTTAAAACCATTGCAGAAATTAGAAGTAGGTACCGTTGAATCACTAAAATGAAATATTAATATTTAACTAAAACTCGCCAGGTGGCCAAAACGCAACTATGTCCTGCGTAAGTTTATGTCAATATAAGGACAGTGCCTTCCTTTGTTTGAACAATATTGTAAATAGCAACAAAATTCATTTTTAAGAGAAGACAGTACACGCACGGGTAAATCGACCGAGGAGTGACTGAAAACTTGACGTTCAAGAGAACCATCATTCCCCCCACCACCAGTCTCCGTATGAACCATAATTAATCAGCCTCCGTATAATAAGCTGGCCTCCTTATAAGCCATAATCAGCTTCCGAATAATAAAATGGGCTACGTAATTGATCAGAATGATATGTATAGTTTGGTGGTCGGAGGCTTGCAAGCTCTCATCTCAAAAATAAATAAAAAATATCCTAAATCAATCCTTTTAGTAAAATACAAATTAGCTGGACAATCAGATGAGAATTACGCTTAAAATGATGTTTCGGAGGTCGAATATGAATTGGATCTAGATGGTACTGTTGATGGGAGGAGGGGGGGGGGGGGGTTTGAAGTGCTGCTGAACTCTAGTTGACTGAAGGCTAAGGAGACTAATGCTTCCCAGTTTCATTGGTTATAGTACAAACAACAAGATTCAGTTTTCCTGTTTCGATGGTTATAGTTCAAACAAAAAATAGATACCGATGCTTTGGATTATGTTGGTGGTCATATTCTATCTGGAGGAGGCTGCACTGGGGGTGTTGGTGGTCGAATAACATAATTCCCAAGAAACTTCCAGCGAGCACATTAAAATCCACTCTGGAGTCAGCGCTGAGACTAAAACCAAGATTTCCAACAACCCTACAATTGACACCGGTTAACTATAAATAGTAGATATAACCCAAGAAACTTCAAGCGAACACATGAAAATAAACCCTGGAGTCAGCGCTGAGACTAAAACCAAGATTCCCAACAACCCTACTATTGACACCGGTTAACTATAAATAATAGATATAACCCAAGAAACTTCAAGCGAGCACATTAAAATCCACCCTGGAGTCAGCGCTGAGACTAAAACCAAGATTCCCAACAACCCTACAATTGACACCGGTTAACTATAAATAGTACATAATTCCCAAGAATTGTCTTCGATTAATTATTTACCAGACCTGTGTATATATGATCGTGCCGGTAACGAAAGTATCTACTGCATAATTCTTGGACCACAGAAGTCTTGATAGCAAGAAGTATAACTTCTCAGTGGGTAGAGCGCTCGACTTTCACTCGAGAGGTGCCGTATAATCGATAGTTCTTAAAAATTTGTTCTTACTTTTCAGCGTGACGCGGTTTCTCGACCAACATCCCATCCCAAAGTGTCTAACGGGCGCAAAGAAGTATAACTTGGGTTATATCAATTATTTATAGTTATTATATTATTTATTATATCAATTATTTATAGTTAACCGGCCTCAATTATAGGTCTATTTGGACTTTCACTAATTCTTCTAAGCAATTCGCCCTAAATATAATGCATATCTTATTTTTTTAAGTTATTTTGGTTTGTTGGTTTTTATATACCATAATTACAATCCAAAAAATACCTTTCTTTTTTAATTTTTAATTCTTTGTTAGGACCCGCCAAGAATGGATGAAGGACACTCCAATTTGTTGACAACGGAATCTACATCGGAACCTGATACTGGAATAGGGGTACCACATCCAAATAATGGTACAGATTCCGAGTTCGAGCACAAGGACCGTGATGAAGAAAGCCCACAAATGGTCATTGATGATGAAATTCTGGAGAGGAAAAGGAAGAGAGCAGAGTACAATAGAAAGTATGCAGCGAAAAAGAAGTTGTTGAATGTCAAAAATTCGGAAGTTGAAGATAAGCAGAAACACGCTGAAGATCAGAAAATGAAGAGAGTACAGTACAATAGAAATTATTATGCGAAGAAGAAGTTATTGGTTGCAGAAAACTCGGAAGTTGATCAGGAAAAGAACGAAAACGTTATCGAAGATATTGAAAATCATCGAAGACAATTAGCTGCCATTCGCGCGAAAAAGTACCGGGATAAGAAGGCCGTACGGAAATATTATAATATTTATAATATATATATATTATAAAAATATTATAATATTATAAATATTATAATATTTATAATATATATAATATTATAAAAATATATATAATATTATAAATATTATAATATTTATAATATATATAATATTATAAAAATCAGCACTAAATTTACTATAAGAATAGTTTACTTGGGTTCTTGAAAAGTACCATCCAAAGGCCCTCACATCAGCTCAAACATTGACGATTTTGAAAAAATAATATTTCTAAAAATCTTTAAAACTTTACTACTTTTTTAAAAAGAATCCTAGAAACTGGCAAATCTCATGAAAGCTGCTTCGTCTAATACTCTTTCCAACGGTATAATCAAGTTTACTTTTATTTTGTTATTTAGTGGAGAAAATAATATTTTAATGTTAAAAAATGTGGGTTTTTCAATGAAATCGTTGGTTTTCTCGAAAGATGACCCTCCATGAACCTACGAGTATGGGGTCGTTTTCTATGTATTTTTTCACGCTGTATCGAGTGGTAACATTTGTAGATCTCTCCAACTCCGTTATAACCGAGTTTTACACTTAAAATCGCAAATGTTTAGTTTGTTTGTTACGATTAAATGTATGTGTGTTATGGGGTAAAACTAGTTAATTAAAGTGTAAAACTCGATTATAACGTAGTTGAGAGATCTGCAAGAGTTTCCATTCGATCCAGCGAGAAAAAATACATAGAAACCGACCCCATACTCGTTGGTTCATGGAGGGTCATCTTTCGAGAAAACCAACAATTTCATTGAAAAACCCACATTTTTTAACATTAAAATATTATTTTCTCCCCTAAATAACAAAATAAAAGTAAATTTGATAATACCGTTGGAAAGCATATTAGATGAAGCAGTTTTCATGAGATTTGCCAGTTTCCAGGATTCTTTTTAAAAGAGTAGTAAAGTTTTAAAGATTTTCAGAAATATTATTTTTTCAAAATCGTCAATGTTTGAGCTGATGTGAGGGCCTTTGGATGGTACTTTTCAAAAACCCAAGTACACTATTCTTATAGTAAATTTAGTGCTGATTCCGAAAATGTGGTCTAAAATTAAATGAAGTAAAGTGAAGAAAGTTGAGTTTAAAAGGAAAAAAACATGGTTTTCCTGAAAAAACCTTTAAAAAAATCATATCTCGAGAACGGATTGAGATAAAAATATGCAGTTGGCGGCATTTTACTCCATTTTTGATGTAGTTTTACCCAAATTTTTTTTTGCATTTGCGAGAGACTCACCCTGTATACAGATATCCACTCGATATTCGATTCAGCATGTCCTGATTGATCAACTGCACTGCAACTGTAATTCGTTGCTTGCAATCATCAAAATTGGTAGATGGTAAAGGTGGTTTGTAGACCTCACCCTCTACGAAAGCCCCATTAAAAACGCTGTAAATTATTACACAAAGGTTTATTTCTGTATTATATAGTCCTTCTCCGCAAAACACTGGTCCATAAAAAATTGTGTATCAAACTGAGTTAATGGTGCATTGTCAAAATACAACTGGAAAATGTCACCTACCAGAAAAAAGGAATGAATTAACTTGGAAAAATGAATTTAAAAAAAAAAAAAAAACCACTTTGAAAGTAACAAGGAAGAAAGAAAAAATGTGTTACCTCTGCTGGGATTCGAACCCCGGTCGATTGGTTAGCCGTAACAAACTCCTGTTTAATACAATATCATTATCCGACGTACATCTTGGCTCGTATATCCCCTTTATTGCCCAATATTACCTTTTTGGGTTGATCAAACAGGATGGCGGTGTTACTGGCACATCCTCGGCCAATGTATGATTTTTGAGCGAAATTTCATACAGTTCGGTCCATTGGTTTCATTGAAAAGGTTAAGACGGCATACCATGGACAAACGGGCTTTCTTTTTATATTAATTTTTGGATTTTACTCATCTTGTAACGTAAACCAACAAATTTTGAGGGGGGTAAATGTTTTCCTTGGTCGATTTTAAAGGTTAATTATTGAAAATAGTAAACCAAAACTCGTAGGGTGTTCAGTCAGATGATTTTGAAGGCCAGAAGTGCAGGGAGGCTTATATGGATCCTTTTTTTTTTTTTTTTTTGTGAAAATACTTTTACTGGCGCATCTTACCTCAGGATGCTGCAGGTCAGGCTGCTGTTTCCTCAGTGTGAACACCTCAGAGTTTCAGTTTCAATCAAGATGGTGCCCCTCCTCACTGGAATTTATCTGTTCGTCAGTTTCTTGATGAAAACTTGTGCCATTGGTAGATTGGTCGATGTGTCAACCGTGATCTCTCCTTACAAGAAAACCTTGTATCCTGACAATTTTCTATGGGGTTTCATTAAAGGTGAAGTCTACAAACAACCTTTACCTACCAATCTTGGTGATCTTTACCAACGAATCACAGCTGCAGTGCAGTTGATTAATCAGGACTAAAAGGGTTTTAGTTTTGGCCTAAGCCATACCTATATATGTAATTCGAAGCTTGTTAAAGTGTTGAATGTTTTCACATTTTAAACTAATGTTATATACTTTCACTTGGTGAAAGACCCTCCACCACTTTCAAACCAACTGTACCACATGATTAGGACCCAGCCCCTGGGTAGAAACGTTGTGGACTATTATGATTAAAACATAATAAAAAAAACCACTCAAGTCTAGTTTGGTCAACTTAACCTCCAATTATATTCACTTCCTAAACATAACCAGCACTCAGTATATATATATATATATATATATATATATATATATATATATATATATATATATATATATATATATATATATATATATATATATATATATATATATATATATATAGTAAATAAAAAATGCATTCCTTTTCTCAATCATTAATTTCTAGGTTGATATTTTTCTCACTGAATTTTCTTATATTTTCTTTACACAGGCCTCTGCTCAAAATAGAGAACGCCAAATGAATCCCGAGGTTGTGGCAGTTCACGAGCACGAGAATGTCTCAGGTATGATGAAAATAAACTAATACCTAAATAAATAAATACAAGCAAGTTTATGCTGCATGTAAATACTGCAATGTTGATGGGATTGCACATTCTGGAATGTAATTCTGACGAAAAAGTCATTCTTTCATCATCTGGGGGTAATTTCTTTCCTAGTCGTCTTACTAAAGTACAGTAATTGTGATATACGGTTTCATGTGCAAAGTTCTAGTCACGCAGCATGATTTTTATGAGCAAATTTTCTTAAATTACCTATCGTATTATAATATTTATTGAAATTTGAACAATTTCAATAGAAATGAATTGTTAAAAAACAATTTTATGGCAAAAAATTCATACTAAATAAAATTGTGTGATTCAAAAAAGATTTTGGATTTTTTTGCAGTTTTACCGATTTTTTTAGCAAATAATAATGAAATTTAAGTACATAATTGTTTTAAACCGTTGATAAACTTCTTTCGACTAAAATTCTGCTAATATTTTATTTTAACAGCATTCAGTTCGTATGGAATCTGTGAGAATTTAGTTCTATCAAATGCTGAAAAAAGTTTTGGCGACCATTTTTCTCTTGAAAAGTTCGCAAAAATGGCTGTCCGAAAGCGTTTTCATGAATTTCAAAAATTAGTTTTAGGTCAAAAATAAAGTATGGGGCACCAGGGACTAAACTATATAAAGCGCCAACCCGACAGTTACTCCACATAAAAAGGATTTATTAAGAGGCTAGGAACAGGGAGCGAAATCAGGTTGAGACTGAGGGTCCATTGCATGGATCTCCCCCACTCTATGTATAAAATTCGTAGTGAAGCTTAAACATAAACGCCAACACACCTCCTCAATACTAGTACATTGTAATCCAAACAAAGCATTAAGAATAACTAAAATAAAACACAGTGTAAGCTAAGAAACAAAACTATGGCTCTGACATATGAGCAACAACACACATTTCCTCCCGAAAATATTCAAATTTAGTAACTGGTAAACCTTTTGTGAGTGTGTCAGCCAACTGCTGATCGCTCGGGAGATAAACAATCTTAACTTCTCCATTTGCCACCATATCACGGATAAAGTGATGGACAGTATCGATATGTTTAGAATGTCTCGTTCCCAAATATTCTGCCATTTTAATAGCTGTAATATTATCCTCCTACAGCAAAATTGCACCTACATTCATCTTAAGAGATTTAATCAATATCTGTTTGACGAAAATGCACTCTGAAAGACAAAGAGACATGGAAACATATTCGGATTCACTAGAGCTTCTAGATACAACAGCCTGTTTTTTTATTTCCATTCTATAACATTCTCAGTTAATTTAATTATGAAACCACTAACACTTTTTTGGTCAAGAGGATCCATACCGTAATTGGCATCAGAGAAAGCTTTAGGGCGGAATTCATAGACAAAACGAAAGTTAGTGAAAAACGTTGTCTATTTCAATAAAGATTTACAATGTTATAATATAACATTGTAACTCTTTATTTTTCGTGGAAATAGACAACGTTTTTCACTTACTTCCGTTTTGTAATGGGTTTCCACAACATCGTCGCGAGTGATTTAGTTCGTCATAGACAAAGCCTGAGTGTGTGTTCACTCGCACTCACCTGAATGGAGGGTCACCCTCCACTCACCAGGACTAGGTGCAATTAGGTACAATTCCACGAGGTATATAATTTTAGTGGGTAGTTTCCAATATTGTAGTCTGTAAAGAAGTTATTTATCTTTTAAGTAAGTAATTATGTACCTCATGAATGCCTACCCACCAACCCCCCATACAATAAGGTAATACTAATAACTACATTAAATTAGACTTAATTCTACATTATCTCTAAATAAATTACCATAATATAATACAAACCTGTACTTAAGGTGTAACCTACCTTTTAGCTCTGACGTGGCCACTGCGGTGAAAGCGCTAAGCTGACTTAAGTAAAGAAATATGAGAAGCTAGCTTGTTTCTCCCCCTCACACAAACCCTAGGATGTCTCCTTCGAAGCCTACTACCCCACATATTACTTTTGATCTTGATTTTTATTACTTTTTATCATTGATTATTTATTGTCGTTCTTGAATAATAATTTGTGGTGGACTTTTCAAGATAAGAAAAAACAAAATTCACGATGCACTGCGACTGTGGACTGCGAGTTTTGCGACTTCAAGGGGCCCACCCCAAGTCACTTGAAGGCTCATCTACTCACTCACTCAGGTAGGATGTATTAATTTATTTATTAATTAAAATGCATAGATATTGCAAAATATCATGAGTTATTCATAAGTAAAATAACTTATTTTAGCACCACCTTTACTACTTTGGAATGTTTCCATAATTTACCCAGCACACAAGCACCTTTCACAAATAGACTAAACCAACAACTGGAGGGCCGAATGGAACTGTAACGGCCCAAAAATATTTGATACATCGACAGGAGTTCGAACTCGCGTCGTGACAACTACGGGAAATTTCCCGTAGTTGCACCACTCCAACGATCTGTGCTATGAGACGAGGGTTATCAAACCTCTTTGACTGTGAGAGTTATTTTCCTGGAGCATTACAGAACTGACGACTGATAAGAGATAGTGATGAAAGAACGCTGAGTGTGAACTTTACCATTCTGATAACTACCTGGACTTGGGCTTCCCTTAGGTAATCACAGCGATATAATACGTCCTCCGTCGTAGTCTCCTTACTTGCTGCGTGGTGTTAGTAAACACTGAAAATTGGAGAAAAAAAACCTATGACTTTTTGTCCAAGACTTTTAGTCCACGCACTGCTGCTGTAAGCTTAACTGGTGGCACTGTACCCTAACTACATTCATGTTCAAACGTCTTCCATGGAAAAATCTTCCACGATTATAATGCTGCAAAAGGGCTTAAGAGAATCACAAAAGTCGGTTGGTAATTTTAGCTTGGGCAGCGTTTGAAAGGATCAGTAATCACGCCCTCCATTCCCCTTTCCTAGGGCAAATTCACTATTTCTGATCAGATTCTGGGCGTTTTTCAACTGCTTGGTCTCGTTTTGCAGGAGAAAAGCCGTATGCATGTGATGATTGCGATTATAGGGCGACTTCCTCGCACAATTTGAAGAGGCACAGGTTGACTCACTTAGGTAAGATTTTAAAAGAAGATGAGTTTTGTTTGTTTCATTTATGAATAAGTACTATGTTGAGCACAATTTGGTCCATTTTAAAGGTTTTGAGGATACAATAGGAATTTCCGTATCAAAACTAACGTTGAAGAAATTAACTCAATGGAAAATATGTATATATTTGTCCATGGAAAAAAGGTGCAATTTTAATCAAAATATTCGAGCTCATATGGACAGTTCAGCGTATAAACCCCAGTGTCTAAAAATTCCAAATGAAACTTTTTTAATCATGCACCCTCTACAAATGATCCAACCTAATTGGAACTTATGTAAATACCATAATAAGAGCTAATATTTCATTCAGCTAAAATTTTAATCCGTGAAAATGCAATGACTACTGGGTTTACTGAGGTTCTTCACAGAATTTGAAGAAAGTAGTATCTAATAGGAACCATGCTAAGTTCTTCATTTTCAGACCTAATATTCTATAGAACATGAAACACGACTGCTTCAGTAAAATATAAAGGCTACTTATACTGAATCAGGTATGATTAGTCGCATTAGTATGAATACTTATCGCACAGTCTGTTTATTCATTGAGAAACGATGACTCTTGATGTTGACCAGGACCAACTGATGTATCCTGTATCTTAGTGTTTTACTGTACATGTACGATAAGACCTTTATTGACAAGCATTTTGCAATGCCTCATGTGCTCTTAGGCATGTAAAAATAAGAAATTATAATTATTTTCTGGCCTAAAAAATAATAAAATATAAAAATCACCTCGTTTTATAAATTAAAAAACACACTAATTAACAAAAGATTCAAAACAATAGCTAGAAAATGTTGAAACCCTTGTACATAAAAAATGAGGAACGTGAGATTTAAAATTGAAAGAAAGAAATTTGGGGGGGCGAATGAGGTATTGCGTGAACAAGATTCCCCCGTGGGTAATGGTACTAAGCTGGTTCACCACGAAACCCACAATCAAATAATATGAAGGACCACGGACAGAAATATCCGGAAACTATAAAGAATTATGCTACACCTTACCTTGTAATTCGGCGATCAACTCGCAGGTGGTTGCAAATAACTGAAGAAAGAGGATTTGGTATTAGGGCAAAACAAGGAAGCCGGCTGAGGGTGAAAGGAAGGAGAAACCCTACCTAAATTCGCTTCAAAATTATATAAACTACCCCGAAATGGTCGCGGACATGTGGCATGTGAAGAACTGCTATGACCGAGAGTAGAAGGCTGGGCTGAGCATCAACAAGGAATGAGAGGCTTCAAGGGCTCGACAGACTAGACTCGACTAAACTGGACCCGATTAACCGCGCCACTCACCCCAACCAAGCGGACTTGAATTCAGATAGATAGATGAGACAAGGTCCAGAAGACAAACAGCCCTGGTATTAACCTACCTAAACGAATCATCCAATTCAAAGTGCTGGTCTCAACAAAATTATTGAAATGAATTGGTGGTGTGGTCAACAAGCTAGGCATCATGTAGGACGGGGTGCTGCTCAATAAGGCTAAGGAAGATGGACAGCTCAGAAACCAAACGACAACAATGAATTCCACGCCCTCATATCAGCTACCCTCAAGGAATGACCCATCGAAGAGTACAGTGGGGCGCCACATTTAGGTCGTGGAGCCTGACTGAGCGCCCGAAAGTAAACATGCTCTCAAGTTCCTCCGGGCAAGGGTTCCCACGTTCAGTAATCTAAAGATGAAAAAACATACTCGCATGGTAAAATGGTCGGTCATGGAGCATCCCACTAAAGATTGTGAACAGGGGATGATACGATCGTATCTTCGGATATAAAACACATACCGGCCATGGAATTCCAACACACTTGGAGGCGATGAAGCTGCTCAGAATTGAGATTGGTGGAGAATATTTCGCAGCAGTGAGGTATAAGTTGTGTTTTAGACAGCATTAGTTTTAGATTAGACACTGTGAAATTTCTCAATTTTTTAGTGCATATAAGGACTTATAAACCTTTTTAACAATATGGGAAACGTGGGAACTCCATGTCGGTTGAGGGTCAAGAAATACACCCAAATTCCTAACCACAGAATTAGTAACTGAGTGATTTTGAACTATTAAAGAAGGTATGTTAAAAGTTAATGGAACATGTTTCTTGGAAAAGATTATGAATTACGATTGTTTAGGATTTATTTCTAGAGAATTATTTTTTGCCCACACTGCAACACGATCCATATCTGAATTTGAAAGAGCCACCGCCTCTTGAAGGATTAAGGAGCAATAAAACTCAACATCATCAGCAAAAATATGACATCTAGATTCTTGGAAGTAACTAGGAATGTCATTAATATGTTGCAAAGAGTATTGACCCCAGTATTGCTCCTTAAGAGACACCCTAAGCCTGAGCAAGTATATATGTATGTAAGTACTTAGAGCAGTACACCTTCCTTGCTGCACACATCACTTCTCTACTCGACACGCCACTACAACCCGTTCCAATTGTAAACCGGGCATTGCTAACAATCCGTCATTATTGTAAAACGGCTAGCAAGAATTGTAACAGATTTTCTCGCACTCATGTAATTTGCGGTTAAAAAATCTTATGAAGGGGGGAAGGGTGTAGTATACACCCGGACTCGTGGAAATTTGTCTCTTATCTGGCCTGGGGGGGGGGGGGGGGGGTGTTCCCCTCACCAGGCCAGCACCTATATACAGAGAGGGCCACCAAATATACCATTCTCAACTTAGACTTCTTGGAGTTATTATTTCAGATATCCTGCATCCCATACGAAGCAATCATTATAGTAGCAAATCAAAATCGTGTTTGGATGGAGTATTCCAGTGGTTCGAAATTTCGCGTTTTTAACCTCAAATTCAGAATTCTTGAAAACCCCCACGTATTATCAACTCTGTTCTAGTTTCGAAATGGTGTGGTACTAAAGAACTACGCCTACGAGTTTGTAAAACATTATGCTATATATATCAGAATGGAAAAAGATGGGAGCACTGAAAATTTCAAGTTGATTACAGCTGATCTCTCACTATTATCTCGTCTCACCTTCATTTTGCGGCAAATGCCTCCTTGATATCGTCTAAATCAACGTTTAAACTTTGTATCGATGTTTCATAGATATCTCTGGTTAGGTAAAACTATGATCTACTTTAACCATGGTTAGGGATTGTTGGTGAAACCGGACCTTAAGGCCGCAATTCAAGATTCTTCTCAGAAATGAGCTGAAAACGAAATCGAGTGATCTTGCATCCAATTACCTCCTTCCCTGTTGGTTTCCCCGTATTAATAAATTCTATAAGTCCTTAAAAATAAAGAAATAAAAAAGTAAAATAATAAATAAAATGAAAATGTGTCTTAGGATAACTTGTATTTTCCTTGGTGGGTTTTGATGTGTTTTGGGTGTTCTATTTTCCAGGACTCAAGCCCTATACCTGTGACCTCTGTGGACACTCTGCAAGAAGTTCCAGTAACCTCAAAGTTCACATGAGGATTCATTCAGGTAAAATTACCAGCTTTTTTCTTTTTTAACACAGAAAATGTTTTTACGGAGGGTTATTTGATTTGAAGGCGTCCATCCCGTAAGATCCCCCCCGAACCCCACCCCTCTCCCGTACGAGCTGCTACCCCCACCGCGCGTCCGCTCCACCACCTACTTCCTTCGCCTTCCTTCACTCCCATTCTATTGCAGTAAGAGTAGGAAACTTTTAGGCCGTTGGGAGGGATATGTTGTTGGGCTTCCTTTTTTGCTTGGCTAGAAAAACGATATCCATAATATAATATTCATATAATATAATACATAGTGGCAAGCATTATTATAATATTATTATAAATGTTATAAATAAGCCGGTAGGTAAGAAAGACCGGTACGTACTGCTCCCATTTCATTGACAGTTAGTAATCAGACGATAGTTGGATTGCTTGTAATCTTTATGATTATTTGACTAATTCATCAGGAAGTGGGTGTTTTAATTAAAGACACAATTGAACGAAATTTGTAAGTATAATTGCAAAACACAAAAACACAACTAACCATCCCTACCCTTCCTTGGAGGGGACGAGCAGTCGGTCACGTAGGCCCAAAGTAATGGCTTACATGGAAAATCATCAAAGGAAGAAGGGAGATTTCGTTACTGAGAAGTATAATGCGTTGCAATATGTGGACATTGAGTTGTGAACATAGGTCCATGCCATTATATACCTGTGGTATGGAAAACAATAAAACTCTCTCTCTCTCTCTCTACCATGCTTAACGACTTTTTTAACTTACTGCTCCCATTTTATTGAAAATTAGTAAACAGACGATAGTTGGATTGTTTAACGACTTACCTGAGCCTCCATGCTCCTATTCGTCTATGGAACTCATAAGTTCACACCACAATTGGTCACAGGGTTGCCATCTTATAAAACGTTAATATCCCCGGGAAGGGTCTACGTCACGTAGGTCTACAATCCAAGGCGCTGGATTCCAAGAACACGGAATGAACTTCGGCCGAACTTACCAGAATGCCACCAGCCCTCCGGGGAATCCCCGAAATACACATTCTGTGTTTCATTGGTTTGATCCTTGATCCTAACATTAACAATCCGGGGGTCTGGGGGTGTCCCCCAGACCTCATTTTACTATAAATGTACCATCATGAACACAAACCACTGGCGGCTAGACACCCCCAACGGCAACGTTTTTCATCCTGGTTTCAGTCCAGTTATTTAAAAAACGTGGAAGCTTTAAATTTACTGACTGAGAGGATAAATGAAGGGGGCTCCACACGTTATAATGGAAAACCACGATCTGTTTGTTATTCTCACCAAAATCATATATACCCATACGTAGGGACGTCCCTGTAATGCATGCATTACTTACCACTGTGTTTGCTTCATTAATTTCCTTCCGATTTCGTGTTAGGTGCAAATTTTCTTGTGTTGATTCTGGATTCATTGTATAGGCCATGCGCACATAATAATAATGATAATTTATTGCCATTTTTTTACACGTAACATTTTTGTTAAAGTGTCGAGCAAACGTCCACAGATCATAAGGAACTAAAATATTAGACAATTTACATTCATTGAAGTTTGAAAAGGTCTTCCGCTTTATATAACTCAAGCTGAATGCGATGACATTTTAAAAGTTTCTTAAATTGATGTTATGGCGCATCAAAAGGGCAAATTTCAATAGTATAGTGTGTCACAAAATGGTTGTATATAGTCACGGCCAAGTACAATAATCCTCTCTCGAAGAACTGCAGTCGGTGGTTCGGCCCTTTCAGGAGAAAAGCTGAACTTCTTGTTGAGTATTTGTGATCAAATTTGAAGTAGTTAAATACATTTGGGTGCTTCTTTACATAAGTTAATATTTCGAAAGCCTACAGGCTTGGAAGAGTTAGTATACCTTCATGTCTGAAATGACCTCTGCAAGAAAATCCAGGTGGGGTGCCAAGCATGATTTGATGATTCGAATTGCACGCTTTTGCATTTTGAGTATTTGTTCTAAATTTGTTGGCAAGCTCTAGAAAACGATCCCATATTGTGCTCTTGACATGAGAGCTTCCCTCGAGGTAACCGGCTTTAGCTTTCTTAGTGCATAGCATGTAGACAACAGCCTATAATAAGTGAGTTCCCTAATATGACCCCGAAACGGCATGGTAGACTCGAGTAGAGTCCCCCAAAATCAAGCCTCCTCAGAAAACTGTACAATTTCACAGCCAAGGGTCACAGTTAGAGGTGATTTTGTTGAGACAGCAGTTCGAAAAAGCACGCACTATGTATTTATTTTTAGTTGGGAATTACTACTAAACTGGTACTGGCAGCTTACCCGTAGTCTTCTCGTTAGACAGCATTCCACGATTTTCGTTTTACTGTAATTGAACTTTCAGATCAGCCAGATTTCATGATTTTCCCACTTAATTGTACTTACGCCTTAGACAGGCTTAACCGTTACTGGTAGCAACACATTGGGCACACTTTTCACTATTAAATCACACCAATAGTATTTTCTTTTTATCCCATGATAAACTTGGTAGGTACCTGTAGGTCGACCAGAGATGGTTTACGATCGGAGGGCGAAGTCTGCTGGAGAAAATTGAACTACTTATCATCATTTAAATATTTCCGTGCGTACATTATTTTTACGTAATTTTTTCCCTCACAGGTGTCTGTATTTCCCTCTGTTCCACAGGCCTTCAAAATTTTCGTTTATCAACGAAGTAGATCATAACTGATATTTTGAAATTTTTTAAATGAAATAATTATATAAATTGCGTTCCTTCTTCATTACCTTTTTCACCACCTACCATTTAAATGAAATAATATGTATAACATCCCAACTTCTTTACCTTTTTTGTTCAATACCTTCAACCTACTCCGTATTCTTAACACCTAACCGAAAATGTATTTATTTATACGGCTAGAGAAATACAAACCTTTGGCTCTTTTGATCACAGAATTTAACACATTACGATACCTCTTATAATAACTGTTCACCTTGTAATCCAATATTTAACTTTACATTCATTTTAAATTCAATTTCTTTTATAGTCCTATTATTTTTATCTTTATGCAAAGAAGGCAACGAAAATCCAGCATTTTTTCATGCTTACAATTTGATGAATTTGACTATCTCTATCGTGAGATTTATATACAGCAGTGACTCCTATCAATGCTTGATCTTATCATAAGGATAATTACATGTACTTCGAATTTAAGAGATTGCAAAAAAACAGAAAACAAATCAAAATTTGTTTTCACACCACGAATATTTTGATTTAAAACAATAAAACCACCTAACTTGCTAATATTAAATTCAATTTCATCGATATTCAAACGTTCCTTCTTCATTACCTTTTTCACCACCTACCATTTAAATGAAATAATATGTAAATTACATCCCAACTTCTTTACCTTTTTTGTTCAATACCTTCAACCTACTCCGTATTCTTAACACCTAACCGAAAATGTATTTCATGACCACATTTTAAATTCACACAATATTCATTTCTTACTAAATTTTAGAAACAAACAAGACGAGACCCTCTCGAACGATCAAGTTTGTCCCCCACCCCGGCAACTACTTGGAACCGTTCCCTACAAGAAGAACTGTGAGTTCTTCAATTCCGTTCAACGCGGAACAGCTCATGAGTCACAAATGAAAAGTCACATTTACGTTTCTAAACTGTTATGTTGTGATCGTATTATGAGACCACGAAACTATGCACTTCATTCAGATCTACATATCCAACTAATCTGCATTTTTACTAAGGGATTAACTACTTGATGTTATGTATTTTTGAGATGCGAGCATCCAGACCACCAAACTATACACTTCATTCTGACCTACATGTCCACTAAACAGGTTGAACGGAATTGAAGAACTCACAGTTCTTCTTGTAGTGAACGGTTCCAAGTAGTTGCCGGGGTGGGGGACAAACTTGATCGTTCGAGAGGGTCTCGTACAAACAAGTTTTTATAATTGAGATAATCATGTGTTAATAACTGAGATAATCACGCGTAGTCGTAAATATTTAAAACACAATAAACTGTTGAGCACGAACCCCAGCACTTTGAAAATATGCTCCTCACTGACAAAAGAGTTGCCTAAATAAACTATGTTTCTTCCTTCCGAGATGGTGTCAAACTGCCTGTTCTCAACTAGGGACTTGGGGTTTATCAGGCAGGTCTTCCATTTGAATCCCCAAGTCTTACCTAATTCGTTGTCGGAGGTAAACACCTCAATCAACGGCTATTTTCTTTCTTTAGTGTTTTGTTCTTGTAGAAGTCTGGACAGTCATCACTGTCATCCCCCGGTCTTCGCTAATGGTTAAACAATCTGTTCTTATAAAATTTCCTGCTACCTACTTCACGTCAAGTGACGAACATCCACCTTAACGTCAGTTTATTTCAGAAAAAGTCGGCGATATTTGGTTGTTCGCTGAGGCGGTTTGTAGTGACTTGCAAATCGTTTCAAACTGGTTGGTAAAGGTCAAGTGCGCATGCGTGATTTCTGCCAACTTTTGAAATAATTTCAAACCGATTGGGGATTGGAGTCCATCCATTTTATGATTGAATATGAAAGTATGAGCAAAACACTCAGATGCGTAAAACAGCGGCAAAAAAGGGGCTAAAATTCGAATGATTTCATTGGCTGCTGTGAGTTTGAAATGAAGGGGGAAACTGTCAGAAATTGGTCAGCTGGAAAAGCTGTGACCAATTTCACGATCTGCAACCAGTTTGGAAACCTCTGTGAACAGACCGTGATGTGGGGAGGGGGGCTATTGATCAGAGAACTCAGCGAACGCCTTTAATGGGTTGCGAACTGGTTTGGTGGCTTCAGCAAACAAACCTATTGTAAACATTCCTCCCTAGCTTGATGACAAAGTGACAAAGAAAGCCCTGTTGTAGGGTGTTGTTCAAAACAAACAGATTTTTTTTTTTTTTTTTAACAAATGAAAACTTTATTGTTATTAATATAACATTACAATTTGCGAGCATAATTTGTATACCTAGTAGGCCTAGAGACCTAATTAACATGAAATATGAAAGTAGGTTACAATCCACTGATTGTCCTACATGTATAAATACTAATAATAATAATAATTCAAATGTAATAACATGCTAATAGATTTCGAAATGAATAAGTAGTACGTAACGTTTCAGTCCTCGGAAAGGAAGTCTTGCGGTCTCTTTCTTTTTAGACGCTGTTGATTTCTCGGTGGTGGGGTGCTGTTGGTAAGGTCCACTAGCAACGAGTTGGGGTGGTTTCTCATTGAGGAATACAGATTTGAGTAAGTTTCGCGAAGGATATCATTTACTTCTGGGATATCTAGATCGGCGTGTAGGGTAGAAGTACGGACGAACCATGGTGCGCCCGTGATTAAACGCAATACCCTGTTCTGAATTGTTTGTAGTCGCTTTATGTGTGTGTTTGCAGCCGAACCCCATATTCCGCAAGAGTACATCCAGATGGGACGTATTTTAATGAAAGGTAAATTAGACACTTTGTAGACAGGCTGAGTGAAGAGTTCCCGTGCTGTAGACTTCTGAGTTGGCGTATTCTATTTCTTATTTTTCCTACTAAATGGTCAATATGGTCTCTCCACAGAAGTTTTCTGTCCAAGATAAGCCACAAATAGCGCACCGAATTTTCTGCTGGTATCATTTAAGAGTACACCAGGAGTGAGTTGTCTAATTCGAAGGGTGAAATTTACTAGTACAGATTTAGCAGGGTTCATTGTGACTCTCCATTTTCGGCACCAACTTCCGAGAAGGTTTTTGATAAGGTTTGGCATCCGGGATTACTATTTAAGGTTAAACCTCATCTCCCAGACACGTACTTCCATATCGTAATGTCATACGTGTCAGGAAGAACCTTTTCGGTGTGCTGCAGGGCGGGTATATTACAGCAGACTGGTGGATTTTCACCTCGTATTTTTTCATTTTCCAACTTGAAACGCAGGCCAACGAATGGTTCAGAAATGTTTTTCTTGGTCGATTACATGATTCATTGATTGAGTCATGTACAGCGCGAAATAATGTTATATCTCCAGTGACACATTCGTTATTAACAAACACACGTAGGGTTTTTGTAAAGGATTCGCTTACATACGATTTCTATAACGGATCAGCTCAGCTGGCATCGAGTCATCCGTTCCTCAGGGCAGCATATGGGGTCCATTATTATATATAATATACACCAGCGACTTTCCTGCGAACGAAGATCTAACCCTGGCACAATATGCCAATGTTGGAGCTGCGTTATGCAAGGCCGAAGACCTTCCCCAAGCTGAAGCCACCATTCAACCCTTCATTCAACAAATAAACGAACAGATGAAATTAATTATAATTCGGGAATCAAAAGAAAAAAAATGTAATGAGAATCAATCACGGTACTCAAAAAACTAAATATTCTATGGCAGAAGTCAAAATTTAGCTGAAAAATCAAAATGGTTGCTCGAATTGGGATTGGCAGGGCAGCTCACATGCAAACGTGAAATTTCCTTTCAAGCACTTCTTAGCTAATTTTACCCATCAAGGCTGTCACCGAAAGGCTGTCACCGAACTGCGTGCAGTTCAACTTAGGCGTGCCCACAGAACGCAAACCATCTCTGGTCGACCCATGGAAATTTATTAAAATTCTTGGGAAAGATTTGCCACTTGAGAGTGTTCTGTTTCTTCGACTGTACCAGCATGACCGTGCAGGGGGCGGATAACATCCATAAAAACCAAAATGTTCGCAATGCACGGAGGAAATATTTAACGAAGTAGGAAATTTGAGTGTTCGGAGTTCCCCACTACCTCGGGGATCTCATGTCCTCCAACAGAGCGCTCTCGTGTGCGTCCTGTGCACATGGTCTATTATAGGACGAGTCCTATCATACAATAATATAATATGCTATAAAACATTTTGTTATCATAATTGCTTCCAAGTCCAAATATTGGAAGCAATATTTTCACTTTCAAGTGATTGAAGTAAAAAAAAAGAAGACACTGTATAGTTTTTTGTATTTGATCCTGAATAATAAATTCTTTGTTAATAATTTGTTTTAAATCTATTCAGACGATCACCCTTTTGTGTGCGAAATTTGCAACTACCGCACGAGAGACACCACAAAACTGAAGAGGCACAAATTACAAAAGCACGACGGCAGTCTCCAAGGCGGTATGGATTACTTGATCAATTTTGTTTATTATATTATATGGTTCTCGTTTACTATATATTGATTGGAGGATACATGTCCTATTTTAAAATACGTATGGTCATGTCATGAGCATGAATGACCAAATTCCCATAATGTTCCGTATTATATTTAAGCATGTTGAATTGAATTGAATTTTGAACCATTTGTGTGCAACGAAATCATTAACTAAGTATACATTTAATCGGAAATACATGAAAACCGTCCTTTAGGAAAAAAAAAAATTTCATGATTTTGTACAGTTTTTATTGACTTTTTGGCCTATTTTAATGAAATTCAAATTCTTTTTTTAGCATAATTTTGCATAATAGTTGGCAGTTAACGCACTTTTTATTATTTGTTTATTTTCTTTGAGCAATTTATATAATAGCAAAGGCGTTACAATTATTTACGATTATTCACATAGTTGATGGACAATAGTAGGCGTTCGACAGAAGACACTAATACGATTCCGATATAGATACTACAATGTTAATAATCAAGATTAATAATAACAATACAATGATTTGGATACAAAAATTCAAAATTGAACATTGTACACAACGAACAAGCAGGTATAAGTAGTTATGGCAGCATTAATAAAAGTTGTAAGAAAAAATGGCTATTCAATGATACTAAATTATGTATCTATTCAACAGTTTGAGCAAGTAACAAAGTAGAAATTTAGGTAATAAAGTAAACTTACGTAATTCAAGAAAACAATTCAAACAAATGGTTCATGCAAAAGCGGTTTATTTCCAAATTTGCTATCTACTATCGAGGCCCACTGTGTGCAACCTCTTCCACAGAATTTCATGGTTAATTGAATCAAAACATCTACGAAACAACCAGTCCTTGTTGAAATGGATATTAATGAGTCAATTCAGAATGAATATATAATCTGTTTTCATTTCAGCTTATATATTGATTGTTTTTTCGTATTGACAGATAAAAATCGATTTTCCTGTACTCTCTGCGCCTACAACACTGAGGAGTTGAAGGACCTCAAGAAACATATAAAAACCCACCGTAAGTAACTCTGGGTTTGTGAAATAAGTTTTTTTGAGTTTGGGATGTCCCAGGGCTTACAGAGGTGTGTGATGAAAACCCTAAAACTAAATTGTTCCTTTTAAAATCAAGCTTGAATTATAATTTAACTAGCAGGTTTATCCGTTCGTTGCACTCAATGACTGCTGGTACGCTACAGCTGATGCAGATGTTAGGCATACCCCTAGGTTTTGAACTGCTCTCTCCCAGTACCTCTCCTACGGTTTGAGTTCGAAACAATTTTGTGGATCAAACATATTCGTCCCTCTAGATTTGACTTTGGATGGTCACCAATGGCTTGAAGATCGAACAAACATACACACGCAGGGATACAAATTCAGCTAATGACGCCAATCTTCTAACACTGTGCAACAGAATTCATGATTCTGGCGAATGTACAGTTTTTATCATTGTAAATAGATTACCCTTTGATACATAGTTATTACAGCCCAATGATTGATTTCTATATTTTTTAAGGAAATCATACAGAACGTGCATTCATTTATTACGTCTCCCGTTTCTAATGTATAAAAATCAACCCCTCCTCCCTCCTATCTTATTTTAAAATGAATTGTTGACAATAAATTATAACGAATTTCCTGGTTATGAGATTATGGTGTTACTGCCGAATATATTTATCGAAACCATGGCAAATAATGCCTGAAGAAGGGCCGTGTTATTTTCTATATTGGACTTATTAATAAGTAGTATAAAGTAAACAACCATTTCAGGTTGGAGTGTTTCGTCGAACTGGCTCGGGCGTCACAGACGTCATCAGCTGTCCTTCAAACAGAAGATCAGAATTCGTTCTGATGATTTCACTTAATGCTACTCATTGCCTTGCCCCTTGAGTGTTGGGGGTTCGTCGTAAAGAAGTGTGTGCCCTTGCCTTTGTGGTCACCCATCCAAGCAAGTAGGTACTCAACATGCTCGAGGTTGCCTAACTTCATGAGCATGTCCTGCAAGAATGTAGGTTAATCCACAACCAGATAATCGCTCGTTATAATGTTTTTATCTCTTTAAGACATATGCTGGTAAAAAAGGATGGTTCACATGCTCTGAACCACATTTTAGAAACGGAAGTTAGTGTTAAACGTTGTCTATTTCCACGAAAAATAAAGAGTTACAATGTTAAATCGATTTCGACGGTTAGGCCATCATCAGTAACAAACAATAACTGAAGACACATTAGAAAGGACACAGGTTATATAGTGACAGGTGAAGGGAGATTTAATCCCATTGGTCGAGAGAAAGGAAAGGGGCAGGAGGTACAACCAATTAAGTGCATACAAAGTGAAAGGGGATTATAGCTAATCAGATGAAGTGAAAGGGGAAATAACTAAATTATGGTTTCAACAGTGTGAAGGGATAATTCCAAGCTTTTACAGAAATGGACCACATTTTAGGTTGAATGGAGGAGGATGGGACCAGATTTGGTGCTCCGGGTTAGGCCAGGAATGGTGGCAGTTGTGGAGGTAGCCATTGTCTCTGGGCTCGAGTGAGGACACTGGAGGAGATATTTGCCGCCAAGCACCATAAATACTCCCAACCAGGCATGTTAGAGGCTGTTGAAGCACTGACTGGTGATCAGTTGGAGGATGTATTTGTGATTCCTACCATTATAAGGTGGAGAGCTGTCTGCCAAAGAAATCTGCAGTGCCTTCGAGGAGGCTGGGCATCCCAGAATATGTGCTGGGCTGGGCTTCAGAGTGAGTTCTACTGGGAGGAGGCCTTATATGTAGTTCCTTCGTTGCTAAGACGAAAAGACAAGGCGATGTATGGGCTTTTAACTGAATGGGATCGCGATAACTCAGGAGAATCATCCCAGACGCTTTACCGTGGTTTTAAAGGCCTTAATGGCTATGCCAACAAGGTCTTTTTCACTCTCAGTGGAATTCCATCAGGAACTCCTTCACTGTTCAGCCTGGAAATCGGACTAGGACCGAGAAAAAAAAGAAGATGAATTATTATTATTCTATCTTTATGTTTGCAATTCTTTTTAATAAAACTTTGTTATTGCCTAACTTTGCTAATTGCGAGAGAAACGGTTCATTGTAACGCCTAACCCATACTGGACAAACTTAGCCGGTCGATCGTGACCATAATAGGAAAAAATAATGCTCAAGACAAATAAATGCCCCGAAGATTTACTTCTTTGGTAAACAACGAACGAATTGAATCTCTGTACTTTTTTCGAATTAATGTCGTACCCTATTCTACAAGAATATATATAGGATTAGAGATTGATTATTGTGGATCCATCATCCATCTAAAACCAAACCAGTAGCACACTATGACCATATTTATGTACATTTTTAGTTATTTACATTTACGTGTAGGTAGTTATACCAGCTAAGAATATGGTCCCTAAGCGAGAGGGTCTTGAGGGCAATATGAGGAGAGCAGCTATGTATTTTGCGCGGAAAAGGTTCCGCTCTTCATCAGGCAATTATAAACAACAAGATTTTTTATATGATACGTGGATGCAATCCAGGAGTCTGGAAAGGGAGGAAAAACAGGAAGGTTCATAGAACTCATTACACTAGGGCTAAAACGGATAAGAATAGAGATATGTATCTAGTAGGGTTAATATAGTAGGTATGGAGATAGGTACGTACCTTTCCAGTAGTTTGTTAAATATAAAATTGTATTGCCCTCTCGGCTTAGGAACCATATTCTTACCTGTTACCAGATTTTGTGGGGAAAAAAAGAAAAAATGTTTCTTCTGTAATTGTATCTGCAAAAATGCGAGAATAAGAAACGCGTGAAAATGTGCAGCATTCAAGTTAGTGGCAAACAATGTTTTCTTCACAATAAAGATTTATACAGGTTGTACACAAAACAGGTCTACCAAACTACTGCAGGAGTCGATTCTGCAACTAATTTGCAACAACTTTTGCCCCATAAAAAAATTTTTTTTAACCCACTTGAACGAGTTTTTTCAAATTTAAATTTTTTATCGTGATTTTGACCTTATGTCACTAAATTGGTTATAACTCCCTTAATTTGCTGTTTAAATTCGTATTTAAGGATACTGTTGGAAAGAAGATCGTTAAATTTCCTATTGTATAGTGTAGTATAAACACCAAACCCGTGGGGCTTGTTATTGTAAACCTTGTCCGGCTGGGGGGTCCCCCCCCCCCCCCCCCCCCCCCCGAGCAGGGCTGTATACATACCGGCTCAGGGGGCCCAATAAATCATTCCATATTCATCCAACTGAAAGTTCTCAGTGACCTGCATCCTAGCTGTCACAGAAAGATACCTGACTTTTTTTAGAATCAAGGTTTGAGACATGAAAAAGCCCTCTGAAAAGCAAATTTTACCTAATTTGGGAAACCTCAAGTTTTTTCAATCGGAAATTGAACTATGAGAACCATTATTTTTCCAAGATGCATGAACGGTAAAAACTGCGTCAAAATTTCACCTTTCTAACGGCGTAATATACTTCACTTTTACTCAGCTAATTAGGGGAGGAAAAACAATGTTTTGGTTTATTATTTCCAATAATAAGCCTTTGTGATTGTTTCACATTTAAACATAGTTTTCTCCCCTGATTAACAAAGTAAAACTAAAATTTACTTCTCCGGGGGAAAGGTGAAATCTCGGCGCAGTTTTTACCGTTCTTGTATTTTGAAGAAATATTGGTTCGCATAGTTCAATTTCCCATTGAAAACGCTGCAAATTATTTCACAAAGGTTTATTATTTTTTCAATTGAGTATGATCGTAGTTTTAGTTGGCTAGCGTACGTCATAAGGCCCGTCCAGACTCGTCGGCGTGTCCTACTTCGAGTTGCCACAACCTATACTTCTATAATTATATACGCATGTTTATATTTCTCGATTTGAGCTCCTATCTATTCAAATAGTTATTGCCTTAATAATATCATTATCTAAGTACGTACGAAAAGTCGAGAGGATATGTTATTAAATATGCGTAGGAAAAGCTTTGGTATTAACACACAAATATGACCTTGGAAAAAACATATTCATGCCTCGAACGAACGCTGGCGCCGTACCCACCACAAGCCGCGGCGCCGGCGCCTCCTCTCACTCCACTCCCCCGCTCCCCCCCCCCCTCTCCACCCACCGTGACCCCCTGCCAAGCGTGCCAGGCGTGCGCGCGTCTAAAAAGACACTTTTTTGCCCGTTTTTGGCCCATAGTATCTATGCGAGTTAAGCGATCGGGATGGTTAAACGTTAGGACCAACTAGACCCCAAATGGAGTCTATGTGCGAAAGAACGGGTTTTTTAAGTCAATTCTTAGGCCTTTTATGGCCCGGACGGCGGACGGCGGACGGACATTTCAAATTTGGATTCTACATACTTTGAAACGTAAAGTGACAAAGTTTGAGGGGGGGTTATAAAAATTTTTTGCTACACGATCACATAGGCTTATTATTGGAAATAATAAACCAAAAACTCGAGGTTTCCCAAATCAGGTAAAATTTGCCCTCAGAGGGCTTTCTCATGTCTCAAACGTTTTCTGATAAGAAGTCGGGCAACTATCCGGTAGGAAATTTAATGCTTTTTGCTGCTGTTTTGACTGACTTAGTGACGTAGGGCCAAAATCACGAGATACAAAATTTAAAAAAAAACTTAAGTGGGTTCAAAAATTTTTGCACATTAGATGTAGAATCGACTCCTGAGTTTGGGAGACCTGTTTGGTGCACACCCTGTGTAATGGATTATTTGAGAAAATTTTCTATCTAGTTTTCTTTAGAGTCTTCGCAAAAGATTTATGATCAGTGGAAAGTCGCTGAAAGATAGCCTTGCTAAGAACATCCTAAAATCAGTATTTACAGAAACAGAAGATAAATTTGTAGTTATATGAACCCTTGGTAAAGTCGGATGTTCTTTGATTGAGGTTTGTTATTAATGAGTATCAGACTAGTGGTGTACGATTGACGGACGAAATCATATTCAGTCATTCTTCTTATTCGTTATGGTACATGTTGGATGTAAATAATAATTTTATTATTTCAACGTGTGTCGATTTTGTGTTTCCAGGCGAGAAACTGTTTACGTGCCACGTTTGCGATTACAGAGCTGGGACAGCCTCAACTTTGAAGGTGCATCTTAGGATTCACACAGGTGAGCAAATAATTGGAGCTGGAAAGGTAAAAAGATGAACGCTGGAAGCAATTGATAGATCAATTTCAATTAATTTTATTAGTCTTAACACAGATGTAGGGTTAAGACCCCTCTAGTTATCTGTACAGATAAATAACATTAAAAATGGACAGATGGCTCTAAATATACTAAATTACAAAGTTTTTTCAAAAATAAGAGAGGGAGAGAATAAAATTAGGAAGAGAGAAGGAATTAGAAGTAAGGAAAAATTAAGAGAGAAAAGGAAAAACTCATCAGAAGTGAGGTGAAGTGATAAAGAGGTGAAGGAAGTTTGGCTACTGATCCCTGAAGTGCTGAATTACCGCGCCCACAAATGACCCAAGCGAGCACAGCCCACGGATAGAGACGGGAAGGGAGTTCCAAACCCTCGCTCCGCCGACCCTCATGATGGAACTGGGAGGCATCTGGTGAAGGTCTGCCTAAGAGCGGAAAGCCGAGGAGACAGTCCACTCTGAAACAGCCCTGAAAGGTAGGAAGGCACAAACAATTTCTCAGGATGGACCAGTTTAAAAAAAACTTTTAAATATTGTGCCTTCAGATAGGGAACAATCCCACAGCCCAGGATCCTGTTGACGTGCTGAGACACATGGGCCCTTAGCTTCAATCCATATACGTATCTCACACAACAGTTGTAGGCAATTTTTAATTTACGTGTGGATGATGAATCAAGGGAGTTAATAACCAAAAGTTGGCCATACATGAACAAGAGGATTAGAAGAGCTTTAACGAGAGTGATTCTTAGGGCCTCAGGGGTGAAATTTCTGAATTTTCGTAGAGTGTAAAGGGATCCGTAGACTTTCCTACGTACAGAAGTGGTATGCCCACTCCAAGTCATGTCGTGGGAGAAAATTTCTTCACCCAAGGTTCTTCAACTTCTTGCTATAAGGGACCATATAATCATCTAGGAGAATTGGGGAGAGAGAAGATGAGTCCAGTGGAGTATGAGAGAAGATTATGGCCTGAGTTTTACTGGGATTTTTTAGCTGGAGAGAGTTTAGTTTGGCCCATTCCGAGACCCTATATAAGGCGGGATCAATACATTGTTTTTCTTAGCAACAAAATCAGATTTTCACAAATTCCAATAAGCGAACCCAACCTTTACAAGGGCTTATATATCCTTCCTCCTAAGAAATCTAACAACTATATACTATTAATTTACTTTATTGGACCATTTAAAGTTTTCTGGAAAAATTATAGTGTTACGCCAGAATATTTACAAGAAACAATATTCTGGTAATCACTTGTAATATGAGTTTGGTATTTTCCCTTGCGTTTTGAATGTCAGTACTTCAAACCACTCTTTAACATGTTTGCATAGCAGTATTTGAAGAATTTCATACATAAAAATACAATAAGGTTATGCTTAAGCTTTGAATGCAATGGATGCAATACTAGCTGTGTACCAGTTGTTAAGGCCCAAAAATATTTGATACCTCGGACGGATACCTTATTAGTAAGGGGAAATTTCCCTTTCGTTGCAACACTCGACCGGGTTGAGCTATGAGGCCGATTCATCAAACCTCTTCGATTGCCGGTTATTTTCCTTGAATATAAATTTCCCCGGAGTCAAATAACAGCCGCCTTAGCTGGTTTGGGGTCGGACGAAATAACGAAGTGAAACTGCAGGTCGCCGGCTCAGCTGATGCTCGCTGGGAGAAATTCAGCAGTCGAGCGAGGTCATTGTCATGGTGTGTGCTTTGACTCAAGTTAGTGAAAGATACTACGTCAAGGAATGTGATGTTTACTGTCCTTTGGCTCAAGTGGGATTTAATTAATTATTGTTTTGTATTATTTCGGGTCCTGTCGACTGTGCCATTGTTGAGGCCCAAAAATATTTGATACTTCGGATGGAGTTAGACCTCTCCGTGTCCTTACTACTTAGGGGAAATTTCCCTTTAGTTGCAACTTTCGAACGGGTTGAGCTATGAGGCGGATTCATCAAACCTCTTCGACTGTCAGTTATTTTCCTTGAACGTAACACAGTGCTCCATTACGGACAATTTATGGTAATTCCATTGTACCTTATGCTATGTAAGGTGGCTTCGTACCTTGCCATTTTTACCCAGCAGCCCCAAAAAGGTTCCAAGTTTCCATTTCAGTAAGCAAGTTTCAACTTACCTAATAAATTTTTCGACTAAGCTTCCCCAATATAACCAACTCAATGTAACCTTAGTTACGTTGAAACTCTTCCCGACCAACGTTGCTGCTGTTAATACGGCGTTTTTAATATAAATTTTTGAAGATCTATCTTTACGAATAAAAGCTGCACGGCTCGTTTTGACCAGATAGACCAGACGCGTCAAAACTAGTTAAGGCCACCCATCCGTTTGAAAGGCTGAGTATTGATTTTAAAGGTCCTCTGCCCACAAATTCAAAAAACCGATACCTTCTTGTAATAATAGATGAGTATTCAAGATTTCCATTTGCCTACCCATGAACCGATATGAGTTCCTCGACAGTTATAAAGTCTCTGACCGAATTATTTTCAAACTTTGGAATGCCATGCTATATTCATTCAGATCGAGGCACCTCATCTATGTCTAATGAATTATCCAGCTTTCTCCATTCACGAGGGATAGCCACGTCACATTCATCGCCCTACAATCCACAGGGAAAAAAAAAAACGGAAGTTAGTGAAAAACGTTGTCTATTTCCACGAAAAATAAAGAGTTACACTGTTAAATCGATTTCGACGGTTAGGCCATCATCAGTAACAAACAATAACTGAAGATACATTAGAAAGGACACAGCTTTTATAGTAGCAGGTGAAGGGAGATTGAATCCCATTGGTCAAGAGAAAGGAAAGGGGCAAGAGGTACAACCAATGAAGTGCGAACAAGGTGACGGGGGATTATAGCTAATTAGATGAAGTGAAAGGGGGAAATAACTGAATATGGTTTCAACATTGTGAAGGGATAATTCCAAGCTTTATAAAAATGGACCTATTAGTGGTGAAATATATTGAGGTATATCCTCATTTAAACATTTACCAGATCTGTCACTTTTGATAATTTCGAATTTTTCAAGTACATTCAACATACCTCCCTTCGGACAAAAATGAAGAAATTCTACAAACTGTCTATCTGTCAAATCAAAATTGTAACTATGATTGGATTCCTTAAGATGTTTTGCAAATGTAGACTTACCCTTATTTTCCCTGAAATCCTCCTGATGCTCGTCTATTCTTTCCCTGAATTTCCTACCAGTTTGACCGCAATATTCGTAGCCACAAGAACATTTTAGTTTATAAACCCCACTTTTATCCTGAACATTGATTTTGTCCTTAACGGATCCTAGTAATGCTTTAAGACTATTTTTAGTTCTAAAACCTACTTTGTAACCTCTCGATGATAGAATTTTGCCGATTTTATCCGAAATTTTCCCATAATAAGGTATACTTATCCATTGCTTTTCTTCTAAATTTACATCTTCCCTAGCTAGATTGGAAACTTTTTCCCTACTCTTTTTCCTAAGAACATTATCCCATATGGTATCAACGAGATCTCCTCCATATCCGTTACTAGCCGCTATGCTTTTGATAATGGATTTTTCTTTTGATAAATTTTGTTCACTCATTGGAATAGACAGTGCTCGGTTAATCATACTATGGAAGGCTGCATGCTTATGGACTAAAGGGTGATTTGAAGTACTATGGATGGTTATATCGCTATATGTATCTTTTCTATAAATTGAAAAATCATGCTTTTCGTTTACCAAAGAAATGGATAGATCTAAAAAATTGAGTTTATTTCCGCCGAATTCGAGGGTAAATTTGATAAAGGGATCTAATTTATTGATTTTTTCGTGAAAAGAATTTAGTTGTCTTTCTGTGCCCTTCCATAGAATGACGATATCATCGACATATCTATACCAATAGAGAAGATCATTTGTGCTACAAGTTGTAAAAATTTGTTGCTCAAGATAATCCATGTAAATATCTGCAAGCAGAGGAGATAACGGAGAACCCATAGCAACCCCTGGCTGTGTATAACATTTCCCCTCAAATAAAAAATAATTTTGATCCATACAAATAGACATCAAATTAAACAATTCGTCCTTTTCGAAAATATTAAGTTTAGAGGCGTGAATCAGCCTGCACACCACATCTCTGCATCTAGTTACATCGATATTGGTGAACAGACTAACCACGTCAAAAGATGCAAGTTTAGCATTTGGAGGCATCCGAATGTCCTTAATTTTAGAGACCAAATCATAGGAATTTAGTACAGTATGTTGAGGTCGAAAGTTGATTTTGTTTCTAAATAAAATATTGAGTTTTTTAGCCAATTTGTAAGCGGGAGCTCCGATATAAGACACCACTGGTCTCATCGGCACTCCTTCCTTATGAATTTTAGGGAGACAAGATAACCTAGGCGCATGAGGGTTCATTTCTACAAAACTTGGAATGTACATATTTTTTAGTAAACTATCTTCTGATTGGTGAACTACTTTTCGAATTAATCTTTGAAATTTTGAAGTTGGGTCAGATGAAAGATTTGAACAATTATTATCTTCTAGAAATTTTACAGTTTTCGAAACATAATCTTGCTTATTTAAGATGACAGTTGTATTACCTTTATCTGCTTTGAGGACCACAATATTTTTCTGGGAAAACTTCTTCTTTAGACCAGCTGCAACTGTTTCCTCCTTCCCGGGTGGTGGTCCTGGTGATCTCGATGAGGACTGGATCTCTTCTGCACATAGGGTCTTGGTGACAGATGGTCCATTCGTAGCATCGACGGAAAATGCTAAGTCCCGAGTCGCAGGATTTCCAAGGGAGAAACATGGGTTATGCTTCAACCCTTTCTCAAGAAGGGATACTTCTGCCGGGGAAAATACGACATCAGACAGGTTCTCCACTTTCTTGAAGAATGGGTGAGACCTTGTTAGTGGAGCTGGAGTCTTAGGGACTGGCTTTTTAGTCTTCAAAAGTTGTTGTAATTTACCTTGCAGAATCTTCTTTTTTGCCGATCCTTTCTTCCATGCGGCTTCAACTGCATACTGCTCGATAAGTTCCCATTCAGCGGAAGTGTAGCGGGCGGTGAGTTCTTGAAACATATAGTACAGTTTCTCCCGGGCAATATCACGAACACTATACCAACGATGGAGTTCACTTCTCACAAGCTTGATTTGTGCCTCATTAATAATTCGGACTGCAGCACCTGAAGGGTGCTTACATTGGATTCGTACAAAATTTGGAATCACACATTTAGAAATACACTGTTGATTGAACCAAATGTTCCTTTCCGCTAAAGCTATACGTATCTTCAATTTTATAAACCAACTCGCGATTTCTGCTCGACTTGCAGAACTGATACGAACTAAATCACTCGCGACGAAGTTGTGGAAACCCATTTAAAAACGGAAGTTAGTGAAAAACGTTGTCTATTTCCACGAAAAATAAAGAGTTACACTGTTAAATCGATTTCGACGGTTAGGCCATCATCAGTAACAAACAATAACTGAAGATACATTAGAAAGGACACAGCTTTTATAGTAGCAGGTGAAGGGAGATGGAATCCCATTGGTCAAGAGAAAGAAAATGGGCAGGAGGTACAAGAGGTTTTCCTTTCTCTTGACCAATGGGATTCAATCTCCCTTCAACATGGAGAGATTCCAGAAGATCATTCGGATGAGAAATTGACCTTGGAGAACCTTCAAAAAGATGGATCATCGGACGAAGCTGAGAGACAAACGCACAGTTCACCCAACTTTAGGAATAATCCTGAGCTGAGACGTTCAACTCGGATTCGCCAAAGACAACTGGAATTGGACTGATTTCCTTTATCTCTCCCTGGAAGAATGTGGTGATTCTACTGTCACTGTGATCAATCCATGATCACCTGTTGTTGTTTATTTTATGTTACGTTGCCAAGTTCAGTTTCATTCTAACACGAGTTTTGTGCTAAATAAAACCTTATTCCCAAAAGGTCCCTAACCATCCCTAACCATCCCTCATTACACTATCATAGAATTTGTTATCGAAAGTTCTTTTAACGCGTAAACGTGAACCACTCCATCCACATTTAACGTGAAAAATTCGACGCATGTCCGGTTTTTTCTTAATACAAAGTTGTTTACCTGGGCAGTGTCGTTAGGGAAAGTCGAGTTCTCAATGAAGGAGCAAGGGCGGAATTTATAGACGAGAATTGAGTCTGAGTGGGCCCCTAAGTGTATCGATGAGGGAATTCATGCACTCAGTGCGATTCATAGACGTGATTTGAGGGTGACCCTGAGGACGCACTCAACGGGATTTGTAAACAAAAAGCGCTGCAAATTATTACACAAAGGTTCATTATTTCTGTATCATACAGACTTTCTACGTAGAAAACTGACCGTAATTATTTATCCTCACTTATAGTATATTTACTAGGTATCGAAACTCGGAGGGCTTTGTGCTTCCAATATTTGGTTCACTCGTTCACTGCATTACAGCTCCAGGACCCCATAATTTTACGCTTTATAGTAAAGTTGAGGAAAAAAAAACGTCTAGGGACGCCCGAAGGAAGCGAAGCTTTGTATCATAAAGCGTAGAATAGAATTATGAGTATTTTCATACTCATAAACAATCTCTTCTAATTGGAATTAAGTTCATCACACTCTCTCTCTCTCTCGCCTGCCCTCCCCTCCCTTCCCTCTCCCCTCCCCTCCCTTCACTCACTCCCTCCACCTCCCCCACACTCCCATCCCTCTCACTCCCTCTCCCCTCCCCTCCTTCCCTCCACCTCCCCCACACTCCCTCGCTCTCCCTTCCCTCTCACTCCCTCCGCCTCGCCCTCCCTCTCACTCTCTCTCCCGCCCACCCACTCCCACCCACAAGGCGTGTGCGCGTTTGTCAGTGTTACCACTCAAAGCCTCGAAAAAGAGACTTTTTCGCCTGTTTTTGGCCCATAGCATCTATGCGAGTAAAGCGATCGGGATGGTTAAACGTTAGGACCAACTAGACCCCAAATGGAGTCTATGTGCGAAAGAACGGGTTTTTAAGTCAATTCTTAGGCCTTTTATGGCCCGGACGGCGGACGGACATTTCAAATTTGTATTCTACGCACCTTGAAACGTAAAGTGACAAAGTTTGAGAGGGGGTTATAAAAATTTTTTGCTACACGATCACATAGGCTTCAAAACGGAAGTTAGTGAAAAACGTTGTCTATTTCCACGTGAAATAAAGAGTTACACTGTTAAATCGATTTCGACGGTTAGGCCATCATCAGTAACAAATAATAAAGTTATTGTTTGTTACTGATGATGGCCTAACCGTCGAAATCGATTTAACAGTGTAACTCTTTATTTTTCGTGGATATAGACGTTTTTCACTAACTTCCGTTTTGAAATGGGTTTCCACAACTTCGTCGCGAGTGATTTAGTTCGCACATAGGCTTATTATTGAAAATAATAAACCAAAATGGCGTTGAGTTGAGTATCACCCTCAGCTCAGCGATGCAATATCCTGAGTGATAGCAGGAGGTCACTAAAATGCCTCAAAACATGGATATCAATGAAGTAATTTTTCAAAAAAATTTATTTTAAAATTTTCTGACCCATCGCAATAGCTTCATTTTCTACGAAAATTTGCTAAAAATGAAATTGTCTTTTTAGAACGATTTTCTACGATATACTTAATTTTGTTGCTTGTTCTACTATTGTACTATTGTGACTGTACTGGCTATCTGTATTCCGTTGTGATATTTATTGTTTGTTTTCCACAGGCGAGAAGCCATACCCCTGCCCTCATTGCCCATATCGAGCCAAAACGGGTCCTCATTTGACTGTTCACATGCGCACCCACACAGGTACGTCACATCAATACATAAGGCAGTCCTAATATTTACTTACTACTTCCCAGCATTTGAAGAAATAACCAGGAGAAAGCTATCGCCCTGAAGGCCACTTCAGAGTTTCCCAACAACTCATTATGTTAGGAAGCTTCTGCTGCACAAATTGCAATCCAGCGATGGGCAAATTCGTATTCATAAGTATAAATTGAATGTATTCACTGGGGTGGAAAGCTTGAATACGAACACTGATATGAATTACTTGAAATTCTTTTATCAAATAGAAATTCTGCCAAATTGTTTGTCATTCCACTGAATTTATGCATTTCTCCGTATTCTCATTAGTTATGAATTGTATTCTATTTATGAATATGAATACGAATTTCCCAAATTCATATCTTTGAGTATGAATTCCGCCAAATTCATATCTTGAGATTCCGGTAACTTGTTGCTCTACAGACGAATGAAACGACAGATTGCTGTTAGTAGAATTAAAAGCTATCTGTAAGGAAGCAACCTTGAAATTCATTCTTGTGAAGTTGTAGAGTTCACCAAGTTGTCACTTCATGTTGACATTGTCAGTGGAGATATTACACGAGTTTTGCAGTTAGGCAAATTTTTAGGACAATAACATTGATTAGGTACCTACTTCGGTTTTTGTCTATGGAGTGCACCTCCTTTCACATGGCCAGTTTATATAATTATGGGACTCTAGTTTTTTAATTGTTTTAAAGAATAGTTCTGAAAACTAGATAACCCTCAACATTTTCGTGGCTGATGTTTCGAACTTCTACCAATACTTCATTATTTGTGAACTCACCTACAGGCATTTCGTACGGATCTCCACCACACAAAATAATTTTACCTTTAGACCATATTAGATCAGAGAGAAACGTTATAGCATTGGCATAACATTTTTTACCAGTCATAATAAAAATAAAAAAAATAAAAAGGAAATTTACCTCGCAAGATAGAAAGGAACCGAGATTGGCTTATACTGACTATGTAGGCAGTACAGAGAGTTAAGACTAGGGATATAGAATGGTGCTGACTCTCATAGTTTACCCTTCTCCATGGCAACAAGGTTATCACGCCTTGCCTCGATGTAAGGATCTCTTGTGTCGAAGTCTCGTGAATATCACTTATAACATGACAAGTAGGTAATAATTTATTTTAAAAATTTACCAGGGTGGCCCCCAACTGGAAAAGTCAGGGAAATCCAGGAATTGTCAGGGAATTCTTTGTGTCGGAAAAAGTCGGGAAATGCCAGGGAATTTTGCAAAAACCACCAAATGTCAGGGAATTTTTTAAATGAAAACTTGGTATGGTAATTTAAAGCGTTTTTAGTTATATTATAACTCATAAACAATTAGTAAACGGGCATAACCCAATCAACATTCACCAGAGGGGTTTTGTGGGTTCCTGGGGTCCCCTGGACTTGACGGTTCCAACGTAAACGTACATGGGTCCCTATGAGTTTCATTGCCTCCGGATCAATAGTAGTCTCTGTGCAGGCGCAAACGTAAAATCCGTTTCCATCAAGTTTAGATGAAATTTCAAGAGCGTTGTAGATTTGCACCTAGACGGTTCTCTATGTCTAAATCCATTGTAGATGGCAAATTAGTGCCTGTGATGCTGCCTATATAGCATACGTGCGAATTCTGTGATCAAACCTACGTTATATACATGGAAGTGACAGGGTGGCCACCAACTGGAAAAGTCAGGGAAAACCTGGAATTGTCAGGGAATTCTTTGCGTCCGGAAAATTCAGGGAATTTCGCAAAAACCACCAAATGTCAAGGAATTTTTTAAATGAAAACTTGGTGTAATAATTTAAAGCGTTTTCAGGTATAACTCCTAAACAATCAAACTTAAATAGCGTACTTCTTCATTCTAGGTACATATTATTTCATATGTGAGTTATACGAATGACAAAAATAATTATCAAGAGTGGTGGTTAAATAGTTCAAAAGAAACAATGCTACACGCACATAAAAAAGGAATGGATATGCCATTGGTTTCCCTGGTAACTACACCACCTAATGAACCATTTGTGAGAAAAATCAACATAGTATTGAACTAGGGAGAAGAAACAAATCAGAGTAGTGGATTGATCCAGTAAGAGCCCCAAAACTATACACAAGCTAGGACTTGTCAGAAGGGTTAAGGAGGGGGAAATTGGCCCATTGGAATGTGGAGTTATGTGTTTTAAATTCACAGAGCAACTTTCCAACGAGCGATTTTTTCGGGATGGGAAATCAGGAAGTTAGACTCTCTCTGGCAACGAATAGTAGTAGGTGAAAAAAAGTGTGACATTTTTTGCTGTCGGACGAAAATTTTGAATTATCCCCAGAGCTAAGAAATCCATGTAAGGAAAAATGTACTTCAACAAATAGCTTCAGATCAGAAATTGAGAGACCATAAAATATTAAATAAAAAATCATGCAGCATGATCTTATGGGTGAATTTTCGTAAATTATCGTATTACATTTAGGTTAAATTGTTAAGATATTTGAGCATTTCGAGGGCAATGAAATTGTTGAATGTAAGTAGATTACATATAAGTAGTCTGTTGTTTTTCTTTAAATTATACGATTTTCGTTTTAGAAGCAGTAAAGGTACAATAAAATGACGAGAAAAGAAAACCAATTTTTTTTTAATTTGGTATTTTCTGTCAGGAAAGTTCGGTCAGGGAAATTAAAAATTTCCATTTGGGGCCACCCTGTTTACAAAAAAAGCCTTTCTTTCCTTAAATTGGTTTAAAAAAAGATATAAAGTTTAAAAAATTAAGGACAGAGAAGTCTTTTTTTGTACATTTTTAAATCATTTGAACTGTCCATAAAAGAAACGTTGCCATTAATTTATTATTAACTAACTGTGTCTGCTTCCTTCACTCGATTGCCAAAGACCTAAATGTATATCATACCATCATCATACATATTTCTAATCAATATTGTCAGTAATCTCAACTATTATTTTTTGTTACTTGGTTATGTCGTTTTTCCTGATCTTGATTAATTTGTCAATTTATCAAAAGTTACAGAACACCTCCCCTGTTATCCAGCAGTTACATTTGAGCTCACGAAATTGTCGAACAATCGTATGAATAAGTCTCTGATCTCTTTTAGGTGAGAAGCCCTTTGTTTGCCATATTTGCGCCTTTAAAACAACTCAGTCCTGCCACCTTAAGAAGCACATCACACTGAATCACGGCGTGAGTGGTGACCTCAATCCTGAGACGCCTGAGGTGGCTGATTTTAATTACATCAAGGTTGAACCTGGACTGGATGATAGCAACGTGTCTTTGGGTAAGTCATGTGTTATATAAATAATATTACTGTACCATATATATAATATATCTTTTCTATTGGTCTAATGAATATTATATGATACCTACAGACTGTTATATTATTAACCAATACCATACAGGGTGTATAGTCTGAAAGTGCAAATACTTCGATTTAGGTTTTTTGTGTCATTTCCAACAAAATTCCTTCGTTGCAATTTTCGTTTAAACCCTTAGTTTTTTGAGCTGTTTGAATTGCAAGACTTTTCTCTATTTTACTTGCCTTATACGTAGCATTAAAATGGCAATTACTCCCTTAATCTGCAAGGTAAAATTAAAAATACGACCGCCAGAAGAGGGCATTAATTTCCTATCAGGTTATTTGAGATCTTTCCAAAAAGTGGTGAACCATTTCCCGTTCGATGAACACTGAAAATTCCATTTTCCTAGGAACGTCTCTGTTGTAAGCGGAAATCATTAGAATAAAAGTGAAATGTTTTTTCATCTCGCAAATTTGTTGCTGTCAAAAATAAAGATAACGTTGGTGCATTGTTAACCACAAGACGGCAAGAGGTTTGTTATACATTAATACAATAGCACAAGGAAAAAGAAATTCGAGACGTGAAAGCATCCACATGAAGTTCAAAAATGGATAATAAATGTAAGGATATAAATACAAGTTAATATTAAGGTTGAGATTACTGTTCTACTATGTTTGAAATAATTTTTGTGAGTAAATGCAATTAAATGGTAAAAAATGTCAAAGTCCGGACACAAATCATAAGCATGGTTCACAGTACTAGGCATTCTGCACAAAGGGCAGTGATATTGATAGTTGGTCGGGATAAAGGGTATCCTGAAGAAGAGGTGCCTAGAGCATATGCTAGAGTGAGGGACTGCAAAGTTTACCAATGCGAGCAGTGGGTGTGAGTCAACCACTCCCTAGACTAGGTTCTGCGTACCACATTCCTTATTCAAAGTACGAAAGTCCACCAAATTATGCCGGATACCCAATTTATATAAGATAAAGCGCTGGAACCTGCGATGTATTCTCTCAGTTGGGTTAATGAGGCTCTTATAATATGGACTCCAAACAATCATGGCATACTCTAAGATTGGGAGCACAAGTGGCCTATTCAGAGTAGCAACCGCTGGCTCATAGTTAAATTCTCTTGTATTTCTCTTGATAAAAACCGTAACTCTAGTTGCTCTTGATGAAATGGCAGAAATGTGATTGGAGAATGTCAGTTGTTGGTCAAGCATCACTCCCAAATCCTGCAATGTAGACACACGCGTAAGGCTATCAGGTCCAATTGTATAGTCTTGGATATGTGGGTGTTGAATATGATGAAACGTCATCACAAAACATTATGCAGGTTTCTGGGCCAGGCCATGCATTGGGCACCTTTGAAGCAGAACATCCAGGCAGTCCTGCAGTTTCAAACAGTCAGATGGAGATTCAATTTTGGAGTACATTTCAAGATCATCTACAAATAGCAGGAACTGGACTCTGTCAAGGACTTTACAGACATTGTATATGACTAGCAAGAAGAGGAGGGGCCCAAGATGTGAACCCTGATGGACTCCTGAAGTGGCTGGAAAAGGCCTAGATGTTATACTTTTCAGACAAACCATGATAGTACAATTAGCCAAAAAACTAGACACCAACTCTACAGGAACGTAATGATCGGATGAGAGAGACGATCAAATACCTTGTATAAGTCAGTAGAGATTAAGCCGACTTGATGCCTGTCCTCAAAAGCCTACAGGTTGAAGTCCTGGGACACCATTAAGTTGGAAGTAGTCGACCTGGCACGCATAAAATCGCGCTGCTCAGTTAAAATATATGGCAAAAACATTGGCGTCATCAATCACCAACTTTTCAAAGACTAGGAATGGTTGAAATCGAGCAGATAGGCCGGTATTGTTCAAAGCCTTATTTGTATCCACTTTTAAGGTCTGTGGTTACCATAAGACGCATTCCATGGGATTGGGAAACTTCAGTAGACAAGTATCTATTGTATAAGGCAGTAAAGAGGCTTGTTAAATTCTGTGAGCAGGACCTCAGCAAAATTGGAGGAACACCATTCGGACCCATCCCCCTTTGAAGGATTCCTCCGATAAAAATAAGCCACTCAATGACACCACATCTAACGGTGCCCTAACGGAATCAATGGAATCTGTAACAAAAACTGATGAGAAGTGATTTTTGAATAGCTCAGCGATGGACTGGAGATCATGAGCCAATGTGCCACGAAGATGCATTGTCTGAGGTTGGATGTTGGAACCATCCCTGTTGTTAACATAATTCCAGATAATTTTCACATCACTTTGAATAGACTTCTGAACTGAGTCAACATGGCTGGCATTCAGGGTTCTGGACAAGGCTTTGCATTTGGCTCTTATATCTGAAAAGGCCTTATAATCACTATCTAGCCCTGTACGTCTGTAACGTGATTTAGCGATGGTTTTTCAGATGTATTAGCGAGATTAGTTCAGGTGAAAACCATTTTGGAAAGGAATAATTTACTATAGCAGTCTCGCAAATCTATTGATGGCATCATGAATCACTGCATAAAATCCATCCACAGCATTATTCAGAGAATGTGATAAACAAATCCCATATCTCAAGATTTCAAAATTTGATCCATGCCTTCATAATCACCTCGCTTAAAATTGTAGGCAAATCGTCTGGAAGAACGGGTGAGATTGAAGAAAGTGGCATTTGTTACATTAAATTGGAAAAGTGGATGAGCATGTTCAATATCAACCTGTGGTTCAGGTTAGTTAGTAGGTTAGTAACATTTCCAGAGTAATTCGGTGGGTGATTCTGTTGTCTTAAATTGAAAAAACTGTATTAGGTAATTCAAAGACGGTTGTGATTTTGGGATTAACTTCATTCGGGATTGAATCTTGTTGTATTAGAGAATTTATTTGATCTTTACTAAAATTATAGGCTTGTCTAATTTGGTGATTGATACCCAGGTGCTGAGGTCACCATGGATGATGTCGACATAAAAATGGAGCCTGTGGATGGCGTAACTGACGCCACGGAAGTCACCATTAAACGGGAGGAGTCTGAGAGCTTCAGCGTTAGTGGCGACAGCGTCTATGACTTCGAATTTGTCAATATCAAACAAGAAGTTGTGGACTGCCCTAGCAGTGACATTGAAGGAGTCCAGGTTAAAGAGGAGGTGGATGATTTTGATTACGCCAGTCATACTGAAAATCAATCTTCATTTCTGTGAACCAGGTAACTTTCTACTTGCGTAATTTAGTTAATACATGTACAGTAGTGCTGAAGACTCGCCATTCCTGAATTTACCTCAGCTTCCTTCCAACATGACAACATTGCACTATGCGGTTTGGGAAGGAACCCTCTTGTCAGATAGTTATAAGGCCAATCTGTGTTTATAATTTAGGTAATCTAATATGTTAGTTTATTTATTATTTATTTATTTATTTACTTTTTCAAGTATTTATTGGTATTCATCGCCTTTCTTCATGGTTCATCAGCTCCAATCTGAGAACAGAATAAGATATTGCAATTATGGTTTCCCCATTGTGTTGAGCACTAAAAAATCTTTAAAGTGTGGTTTCACTTGGCAAAAAATGAAAACAATTTTTTCGAAGTACCCGATATTCCCTCCCCTGTCACTGGTACTCTCTGTATGGCATACTTTTTGTTCGGTCGTTGGCGGTTCACCACAGCCATTCCCTGCATACCTCGGTCAGGGTGATGGGGGGATAAAGCGGTAGGCTCTGACATCTCTTCTCCTGTGCCGGACCGATGACCATTCTAGGCCTTTTCAAGGGGTTTGTCCATAATGGTACCGTGGGTGGGTGGAGCCTCAGGCTTTGCCTGCCATCCAGTTGTGGCAGGATTCGTGGGGGTAATGGTTTCACGCCTGATTGTAGTTTCCCTTGGGTGCATTCCCCCTCCCCTCCTTGGTGGAGTCTCCCTCACTCAAGAGGGAGCCCGTTAGTAAACTCAACAGTCTATACGGTTTCCGAGCAAACAGCTGTCTGGTTGTTGACATGTTACATCAAAAGATATGTTGTATCCTGAATCGGTGATGTCACCCCGTCACGAGGCAATACGTTATGGTGCCGTTACCTCAGCCCACCTTTGACCTGAATGAGGCCCCTGCTAGCAAGAAGCTGGAGGAAACTTGGTATGCCCCTAACCAATTTGAGCCCAGAGAAGTGTCATGTAATGTAAGCCACAAGGCATGTAGGAAGGAAGTTGAAGTCGATGATGATAATGACATGTTAATGTATCGCTGTGTAGTGGGGCGACATCACTGTCAATATGCCAACGATAAAAATTATGTAAAGCGAAAGAGGAGAAGGGGGGGAGTACCTGTAACGGGGAATTGTAGGCTATGTGGAGAAATTTTTCTGTCAGAATAGATATTTACGGAATAGATTCCCTCAGTTATAACCTGGTAAACTTGTAGTTTTTGTTTGCATCTGTCTCATAGATATTGTATATCTAGCACCTGTTGCATCTGTCGGAATAGATATTGTATATCTATTATACTGAGAAGTGAAGACATAAAATGTCTCAATGTCTTGCAGACTTGCATGCAAGATTTTCTTTCAAAAAAACCCCGAACTAAAAGACATATCTATGTCAAAATTGTAACACGATACCGATAAACAAATTCGGTAACTATACTGCAAGAATGAAACCGGAAATCATTAGAAATTTTATTGGGAAGTTCCCAAATTGCATGGCTGTTTAAAGTCTCTTTGTTTGTGAGCTAAATTCTCCGAGGATGTTGAAATTTGATAGGGAGACTCCCTGGGATATTAATAAAAGATTAATGATTGGCTCATTCCTAATCAGCTGAGAGCTAAATTCTCCTGTTCATCCTAGAAAGTTGAGATTTGATAGGGGGGCTCTCTGGGACACTAAGAGAATATTGCAATTAATGGATCTTTCCTTATCAGCTGAGTGAGCTAAATTCTCTCCTGTTACCCCTAGTAGGTTGACATTTGATAGGGATACTCTCTGGGTCACTAAGAGACTGTTGACATTATTGGCTCTTTCCTAATCTGCTGAGTAAGTTAAATTCTCTCCTGTTCATCCTAGGAAGTTCAGATTGATTGGGAGACTCTCTGGGTCACTAAAAGACGATTGAAATGGTTGGGTCTTTTCTGATCAGCTGACAAAACATACTTCACATGGGGAAAACCTTGTACCGATGTATCAAACGGGGACATCCTTGTACCGATGTATCTTCATGTAGTGTAGATACTCAACATCAGTTAACTATTACCCAGAATTTTCGTTGAAAGAAATTTATCACCTATGACCTAGAACATTTAGAAATATAAGCACAAAATTATGCTGAAAAAATTATTAATTTCATTAATATTTTGCTAAAAAATAGAAAAAAAAAGAATATCCAAAATCTTTTTTGAATAGTTAGAATCTATTTCGAAAGATTGGTAGTTACTTTAACAATTTCTTCGCACTCAAGGTATTATAACTTGAAAACAACGTAACATGATATTTATAGTACGATAATCTAAGAAAATTTGCTCATACGGTCATGCTGGATGACTAGAACTTATTATGAATATATTTCAATTCAATTCAATTCAATTTATTTGTTGCTCTTTACACAGATGTAGGGTCTGAGACCCCTCTAGTTATCTGTACAGATAAAATTTACAATAAAAATGAACAGATGGCTGAATATACAAAATTACAAAGTTTTTTCCAAAAATAAGAGAGGGAGAAAATACAACTAGGAAGAGAGAAGGAAGTAAGGAAAATTAAGAGAGAAAAGGAAAGACGCATCAGAAGTGAGGTGAAGTAATGAAGAGGTGAAGGAAGTTTGGCTACTGGTCCCTGAAGTGCCGAAGTACCGCGCCCACAAATGACCCAAGCGAACACAGCCCACGGATAGAGACGGGAAGGGAGTTCCAAGCCCTCGCTCCGCCGACCCTCATGGAGTTACCGAACTGGCGGCATCTAGTGAAGGTCTGCCTAAGAGCCGAAAGCCGAGGAGAAAGTCCACTCTGAAACAGCCCTGAAAGGTAGGAAGGCACAACAAAGTTCTCAGGATGGACCAGTTTGAAAACAAATTTCAAATATTGTGCCTTCAGATAAGGAACAATCCCACAGCCCAGGATCCCATTGACATGCTGAGACACATGGCCCCTTAGCTTCAATCCATATGCGTATCTCACACAACAATTGTAAGCAATTTCTAATTTACGTGTGGATGATGCACCAAGGGAGTTGATAAACAGAAGTTGGCCATACATGAACAAGGGGATTAAAAGAGCTTTAACGAGAGTGATTCTTAGGGCCTCAGGGGTGAAATTTCTGAATTTTCGTAGAGTGTAAAGGGATCCGTAGACTTTCCTACATATAGAAGTAGTGTGCTCACTCCAAATCATGTCGTGGGAGAAAGTTACCCCAAGGTTCTTCACCGTCTTGCTGTAAGGGACCATATAATCATCCAGGAGAATTGGGGAGAGAGAAGAAGAGTCCAGTGGAGTATGAGAGAAGATTATGGCCTGAGTTTTACTGGGATTTAGCTGGAGAGAGTTTAGTCTGGCCCATTCCGAGACCCTGCATAAGGCGAGATTCATTGTGCTAATGGCCAGTGGAATATCATGCCTAGGACATGTCAGGTATAATTGCACATCATCCGCATACTGCTGATACTGTAGACCGTGTAAACAGGATATAATGTCATTGGAGTACATTGAGAAAAAAAGCGGTCCAAGCACCGACCCCTGAGGGACACCTGAGTGGACAGACAGTGGGTTAGAGGTAGAGCCACCAATTCGAACTGATTGAGTCCTATCAGAGAAAAAAGAAGCAACCAGCTTACAGGCTGATGTTGTGAATTTAAAGGTGTTCAGCAGTTTGTTAAGGAAAGTGTTAAAACGGATAGACCCAAACGCATCGCTAAAATCCAGTAGGACTGAGATGGTGACTTGCTCCCTATGAAAGCCTTCTAAGATATCTTCTGAAACACGCACTAATGCAGTCATACAACTATAGCCACGCCTGAATCCAGACTGATAAGGACTGAGTAGACTGTTTTCATTAATGTATAGCGTAATTTGATCGTATAGGATGGTTTCAAAGACTTTACAGGGAATGCAGAGTAAAGTTATGGGCCTAAATTCATCAATCGAGGAAGGGTGATTGGTTTTACCGATTGGAACCACAATGCCATGTTTCCATTGCAGAGGGAATGTAGAGGTTGTAATGCAGGAATTAATAATAAACGTTAAATATTTGAGAATGACAGGGAACAAGAGAGCAAGAAATTTCAAGGGAAAATCATCACATCCTGGTGTTGAGGACCTAAGAGAAAAGAATGCAATGCTAACGTCAGCCTCCTGAACACATTTGAAAGAGAATCCATCAGTGATTGGATTATCGGAAAGGAGCAGCATAGGCGCTGATGCTGGTTGCTTCCTTAAAAAATACTGATTAAAGTCGACAGGGGAGTGTAAAGGTACATCATTTTGTTCCTTAGCCTTAAGTCCAAGGCTGTCAATATTTTTCCAGAGAGTCCGCATATTATTGGAAGTGGGATCAAGTTTATTGTAATAGTACTCTTTTTTGGCACGTCTAATTAAAGCTTTAGTTTTATTCCTTAACTTCTTGTAAGCTGTTTCGTGGATGGGTGATTTCGTTAATTTCCAGAGACGATACATGGCATCCCGCTTTATCATGTGTGATTTAATAGTGTAGGAAAACCAAGGGGCAGGTGGGTGTTTTACTTTAAACTTTTGAAGTGGAGCAAAGAGGTCCATGCAAGTAAGAATCAGACTGATAAAATGAGCCACCATAATCGTGGTATCAGTAAAAGTGAAGATCTTGTCCCAGTCTAGTCCAGAACCGAAACTCAATAATTCATCCTGTTTGATATTTTTAAAATTACGAGCTGAAACTATAGTGGGTTTAAATGATAGAGGTGGTGTTTTCAGTGCAACAGCCAGATGATGGTGAGCCGATACACCGGGAGTGGGGAATTGTTTAAAATTCGCGACATCATTCAAATTTTTTACTAAAATGAGGTCAATGGTGCTGGAGGAGTGTGAAGTAAAGTGGGTAGGGTCAGATGGAACAATCTCCAAGGAGAGGGGAGGGAGCATAGAGTGTAGTTTATTGAAGTTATTTTTGTCGTGAACTGGGTTGCAGTTAAAGTCACCAACAATGAGGACTTTATTATATGCGGGTATTAGAGAGGAGAGTACAGGTTCTAGAATAGAAATGTCAATAGAGCTCTCTGGGGGTCTGTAGACAACTCCCAGCAAAACTTTGTCTCCATTGCAATTGACCTGTAAAAAGAGGGACTCTACTGCATGGGTGTCTTCAGAACAAAAAATCACCTCGTATTTCAGCCCCTCCCGGACATAAATGGCTACCCCCCCTCCACCCTTCTTCCCCAGCTTACGCGATCGATCATGTCTTACAATCTTGTATCCCGGTATTTGAACGGCTTTGTTAGGGATTTTACTAGTTAGCCACGTTTCAACAATAGAGAGTGCAGAAAAGTTAGCCCTGTCTATGTACGCTCTCACTTCCTCTATATTGGATACAAGACTACCCGCATTAAAATATCCCACTGAACAGGTGTACTTTGAGAAACCATTCACAAAATTAACAATTTCATCATTGGTTGAGATGTTAGTACAGGAAGAATCCAGCTCACTAGTGGTAGTGTGGAGAGAGTCACTGTCGCCAGAGAGATCGAGGAGCGGGGCAATAGCGGAACTATCCAAATCCCCAGATCCGGAGCTGCACCCCCAGGACACCGAGGGCGGGCATCAGACAGCAAAGACTCAGCAGTTTAACACCAAACATAAGAAAGAATGAAGAGAAGAGGAAAGTGTGAGGTGAAGATGAGATGGTAGGGAGAGAGTTGTAAGAGATATAAAATGAAGGGAGAATAATAGCCAGGCTAAAGAAGGCCTGGAGTAGTGAGAGGATTGAATAGTTAATCTCCATATCAGGAGTGAGTATGCACAGTAGGAAGAGGGGTCCGATCAGATCATAAAGTAGTAATAAAGGAATCATTCCTTCTCCAGTAACATGAGAAAAACTAAAGAACTAGGTACAAGAGAGTTTTACATGGGTTTTCAAACATGTGTGCAGTAAAGCGGAAAAAAAAAGTCGAGAAAAAGACACCTATTATTAATAAAAAAAAAAGAAAAAAAGAGGCCTAACTATAAGTAGTCGTAAGTTGATATGTTGAGAGAAATATCAACCCTAAGAAAAACATTATCAGGGGACACAAACTTATAAAATTAGTGGGGAAAACCCATAAACACATTAATACTTAGTAATTATTGAAGCATGAAAAAAGTAATACTACAAACAAGTATCATAAACGAAGATTAATAGAACGGCATTAATATACAAAAGTGCTTTGAGTAGGTTACATACTTCGTCTTATTCTTTCAAAGGAAGAGCCAGAGAATTGAGCATGTCGTGCGAGGTGATAGAGAGAAACCTATCACCCAGTTTTGCTTTTATAATTCCATTCATGGTCCAAACGTTGTGCAACCCTAGTTTCGCCACAGCACTTCGATATAATTCGCGTCTGATGAAGGTAAGGTCTTCAGTGAGGAGAGTTTTGTGTCCTTTGAGCAACCGCTTATTGGCCAAAACATCAGCTTTGGCCCGATAGTGGGAAAATGACACAACGATAGGGCGCTGCTTAGGCACAGAAGGCCGGCGCGGGTTGTGGTCAGGCATCTTATCACTAGAAGGGGCACCCCCAGGTGGACGACCGACCCGTCTGACACGAACCAAAGACGTCTTATCAATATCCAACTTTAGTTTTTCTCTAATTATGTCAGAAACAATTTCTTCGGTGTTTTCGCCTGGTACTTCCGGTACACCGTGAAAGAGTACATTTAAGTGCCGTTGAGATTGATCAAGATTATCAAGGCGGACGGTCAGGGCGTTGATCTCCTTCTTTGTTGACTCCGTAACCTTCCGAGCTATTGAGTCCACAGTGGATTCGACAGATTTGAAGACATTATTAATTGTGTCCTGAATAACTGCAGGCGTAATCAACTCACCGTTTGGGAGAGAGGAGGTGATGGCAGTTGTAATAGCATCAAGAAGTTCTGCCGAGAGTTCTGTTGACAAAGTCTTATCACTTTCCACACTCATTGTGGCACCGGAGGAGTTCAGACGTCGTGGTTTAGTATTAACAAATGAATTATTACCGTAGTCTTTAACACTCATATCTAACACAGACACTACAGTACGGAAATATGGCGAGAAAAGTTCAGAAAGATCCGGAAAATCAGCAGTAAAATCACTTCTAATCGGGACACCAAACACGGGCTCATAGCATGGCGGCCATCTTTTCATTTCCATCTATTCCATTTTGGTAAATAATAGTTTATTTACTTTAAATGAGTAAATATAATTCTTTATTCATGTTTAGTTTATTTGTTATCTTAACCCATTCAGCGCGGGTCTCAATAGAGTGAACAACCCCCCATCCTGAAGTTGAGTTTTTGAGATATGGCGCATAGTACTTTTAACACATTGCATTATTTTAGTATTACACAACCTGTACTTTTCATTCACCTAGAATTGAAGTTCAACATTAATATGATATTCATGAAGTACCAAGGTTTAAAGAAGGGTAAAATCAATAAAAATTAAGAAAAACATGCCAAAAATGAGGAAAACAGGCTTGGATTTGACTCCATTTTCCTGGCTCAAAAATATGCAGTCCGCCAGCGGAGTGCTTGGAACTGCTATCTGATTCATACTAAATACCGTATGAGACAGAAGAATGCGGCAGCTCCTTCTACTGACCGATGAATAAGGCTCGGATCTTAGAGGGAGTGGCATAGTAATATTAGGTGTGTTCCAAGCACCGGTCTGAGTTCATGAACTCAGGTGGGTTCCACGAGTTCACGAAACTTTTAGGTTCAAGAACCCGTCGGTGGGAACACTATAGTTCACCTGACCCTCAATGCACCAACCAGCGCTAGCGTCTTCTTTGGTAACGTGAAAACCTGGTCATCGAAATCCTTTGAGCATTTTGAAGAAAAGGCCAAAAAAGTGCAAAAAAACGGCATTTTCAACTTTTTTGAAGGTTATTTGCTAATTGCCACCCTCAGACTATTTTTCCAGGTATGAAGGGTATGGGATATCATTCCTACCTAGAATAAGAGTAACTGTTGAAAATTTCATCAAAATCCCTCGAGCCATTATTGAGAAAAGGCAACTAAAAAAAGTGCTTAACACGACATTTTTGGTTTATTATTTTCAATAATAAGCCTATGTGATCGTGTAGCAAAAAATTTTTATAACCCCCCCTCAAACTTTGTCACTTTACGTTTCAAGGTGCGTAGAATCCAAATTTGAAATGTCCGTCCGCCGTTCGCCGTCCGCCGTCCGGGCCATAAAAGGCCTAAGAATTGACTTAAAAAACCTGTTCTTTCGCACAAAGACTCCGTTTGGGGTCTAGTTGGTCCTAACGTTTAACCATCCCGATCGCTTTACTCGCATAGATGCTATGGGCCAAAAACGGGCAAAAAAGTGTATTTTTTGACGCGCGCACGCCTGGCAGGGGGTCACGGTGGGTGGAGAGGGGGGGCGGGTAAGCGGGGGGTGGAGTGAGAGGAGGCGCCGACGCCGCGGCACCTTGTGGTGGGTACGGCGCCGGCGTTCCTTCGAGGCATGAATATGTTTTTTTCAAGGTCATATTTGTGTGTTAATACCAAAGCTTTTCCTACGCATATTTAATAACATATCCTCTCGACTTTTCGTACGTACTTAGATAATGATATTATTAAGGCAATAACTATTTGAATAGATAGGAGCTCAAATCGAGAAATATAAACATGCGTATATAATTATAGAAGTATAGGTTGTGGCAACTCGAAGTAGGACACGCCGAGGAGTCTGGACGGGCCTTATGACGTACGCTAGCCAACTAAAACTACGATCATACTCAATTGAAAAAATAATAAACCTTTGTGAAATAATTTGCAGCGTTTTCAAGTAAGGTAGGGTGGGCCAAGTGCGTACCTACGAGAAAAACATTAGTTTGACTTGGCCTGCCAGTTACCAACTACCCTTAAACAAATGTTTTCTATCTATGTGTAGACAGCTGATAAAAGAAAACTGACGGTCGTAATAATTATTAGATGAAGCAAAGTGAAAAAGATATGTGAAAAACGATAACACAACAAGCATCAAGCAGGCTAATGATAATGACAAGGCATTTAGCGTGAAGGTTTGCGATGAAATGAATTTTCGGAAGGTTCAGAAAGGTTTCCTTCAGTTCGAGTTCTCAACCCTATCCCTGAGCAGGTCTGAAAAGTTCATGAACGCACTGAACTCAGTTCATGAACCCGACGCGGTGGGAACACATTAGCGAGTGTTGAGTTCACGATTCACGTGCACAAAAGGTTCGGCGCCAAACCAGTTCCGAAAAGTTCATGAACTCGCGGTGGTTGGAACACAGCTATTACTACACCTGCACGGTGCGAAACCCCAGCTGTAGTAATATTACTACACCCGCATTGAGTGGGTTAAGAGCGGGCTGCCAAAACAGCGCCATGTCCTGCGGCGTGAAAAGCTTCAACTAGCCAAGTTTGGCCAAGAGGAGCGAGTGACAAGAAAATCCGGTAGTGGTACCTGGGTGATGAGCAACCCTGAAGGTAACTCGACGGTAGCCCTACACCGGCCCGTGGTTCCCTCCTCCGCCGCGCAGCGGCGCTAGTCTCCCACTTTTATCTCCCTCCTACTGAATAGTGAAGTATTGTGATTGTCTCCATACACGAAAGTTGAGGTGTAGCTCAATGGATATGATTACGGTCTCGTGAGACAAATGTCGTGGGTTCAAATCCTACTGACTGGTGTATTTTTTTGCTCGTAAAACTCCCGAAATGTACTTCTAAAACGTCATTCTGACCTGCATGTACAACTAATTTGAATTTTCACTAAGGGATTGACTACTTGATGTTATGTATTTTTGAGATGCGAGCTTGTGAGCATCCAGATCACCAAACTATACACATCATTCTGATCTACATGCCCAACTAATCTGCATTTTTACTAAGGGATTGACTACTTGATGTTATGTCTTTTTGAGATGCGAGCTTGCGAGCATCCAGACCACCAAACTATACACATCATTCTGATCTACATGCCCAACTAATCTGCAATTTTACTAAGGGATTGACTACTTGATGTTATGTCTTTTTGAGATGCGAGCTTGCGAGCATCCAGACCACCAAACTATACACATCATTCTGATCTACATGCCCAACTAATCTGCATTTTTACTAAGGGATTGACTGGTACACAATCTCCTCACCAATAAATATATATTATTTCTTTGCATACGGATAAATCCGTAGATCTACAGGTCGGAGCGATCATACAAGCCCAGACTGATGAAAGAGGAGACTAGCGCCGCTGCGCTGCGGAGGAGGGAACCACGGGCCGGTGTAGGGCTACCGTCGAGTCTGAAGGTACACCTGGTGATTGGGGTGGGTCATCACCAAACCTCTTACCGAAAATAACTGGGCCTAGATGAGGCGAACTCTCTCGAAGCCCAACTGAGAACCGACTCTGCCCTCATTCTACACCCTTGCTGAGCATATATTGACGTTTTTCACCGATTTGACTTGTCACACAAAAATGAGTTTGACATCGGGCTTTCATGTTTTATCCACGCCGAATGAAATGGCAACACTTTCCAACCTCGTTGATACATACCTAACTAAGCTCATGAGAAAACCTTCTTTCTGAAAAAAGGCGTAGAAAAAACGTTGACAGGTATTAAAAAAAAGTTCCAGTCATGCAGCATGATCGTATGAGCGAATTTTCATAAACTATCTATCGTACTATAGTATGTTAAATTGCATTGAAATTGGAGCAATTTTAGTTGACAGAAATGGTTAAAAACCAATTTTATGGCAAAAAACTTATTCTAAATAAAATTCCACTGATTCAAAAAGGATTTTTGATTTTTAATTTTTTTTGCAGTTTTTATAGATATTTTAGCAAATTTTAATGACATTTAAGTACGTTTGAAATTTAACGATTTTTGGCCGTTTTTAGCCATTTTTAGTGATTTTTTGGGTACATTTTTCAAAATTTGACCAATTTAATGTGCTCAAAAATTGTTGTCCAACGAACTCATCCTTTCTTTTGAAATGCTTGATTTTTTGGCGAAAGAACGAAGTTTTTATCTCAATTCTATCGAGAGTTATCGTCTGGAATGACACATACATATATATCAAAAAGCGTTAAAATCCAGGAATCATTTCAGAATGCCTCAAAACAGATTTCGATGAAGAAAATTTTTGAAAATTTTTATTTTAAAATTTTTGGAGCCATTGCAATAGCTTTATTTTCTAAGAAAATTCGCTAAAATTTCAGATCTTGTATGAATAAATTGACGTTTTTTTAACTAATAAAAGCTGGTCTAAAAATTGTAATTTTATATAAGGGTTCTAGAGAATCAAATGATCTTTTCAACGATACCTTCAGATTTGAGAATATTTCCCGAAAATATTAGGGAGTTGGTCCATTTTGGTGTTACAGTCGGGATTTTTTTTACCCAAGTTTCATTAACTTGTGTAAACATGGCAAACACCACAGCCTGCTCTTAACTTGGGCTCCACTTGTTTACTGTAATTTATTTACACTATTCAAATTGTTATGAGTGATGTTGCTTCGCCCGGTAATAAATAATTGTATATGTGTTACAGTGATATCAGCCTAAGCTGGTAATGGAAATGATCATCGCTCAGCGTCAGGCAACGTTATTCTTCAGGAGGATTTTGAGTTGTCTGTGGCAGAAATGTGCAGTTCTGTCTATCTCCGAGGTTACGTACATTCCTACAGTGGCTACAGTCAAAAGAATTTTGTGGTTTTTTAAGATTGTGGAAAGAGCGGACGGTTGAAGAATGTAGTTAACCGCCGAGGTCTTTTTGTGAACAGTCAAAATGCCAATTGTTAAATCGGACTAATTTAGAAATCCCATATCCTGTAAGCACATTAACGCCTGGTAGAAGAAGGATGTGCCTTGATCATGCATGTTCCTTAGTTTTGTACTTTTTATTGTTACTGAGAGTTCCAAACTAAAGATGCAATAGACTATAAAGATACCATCTCTAGAATTTACGCTCACAATTAAATTTCATTGTCTATGAGGATCTGAACTCTGTGTTGACTTCTTCCTGCCAATCCTTGATAAATTCGTCAAGTTTTGACTATTCTTGTCTTCTTTTCTCTTTTTTTAGAACACGTTTCAAGAAGTCAATCACTTCTGTCGTAATAACACGGTAACTAATCGAGGAGGCGCCTGCAATGGGCCCTCCTACAAAAAAATGGGTTTTGAGATTCAGCTGAGCAATGTTTTTGCACACTTCCACAGAACACTTCCTTCTAATTCTTCATACAACTCATTCTTCAGGGTGGCCCCCAACTGGAAAAGTCTGGGAAAACCTAGAATTGCCTGAGAATTCTTCGCGTCAGGAAAAGTCAGGGAAATGTTAGGGAATTTAGCAAAAACCACCAAATGTCAGGGATTTTTTAAAATGAAAACTTTGTGTAATAATTTACAGTGTTTTAGGTATATTGTAACTCCTAAACAATCAAACTTCAATAGCGTACTTCATCATACTACATTTCATAGGTGAGTAATGCGAATGACAAAAATAATTATCGAGTGGTGGTTAAACTGTTTAAAGCGTTAGAGAGGATATGTCTTTGGCTCCTCTGTTTACTCCATCACCTAGTAGTAAACCACATGTAAGAAAAATCAACAGAGTATTGAACTAGGAGCAAACCCAGCAGACTAGTGGATTCATCCAGTAAGAGTCCCAACAACTAGTTTGTATACATAAGCTACGACTTCTCAGGAGGGTTAAGGTGAAAGTTGTTAATATTAATGAAATTCAAGAACATTTTTCAGTTCAATTTTGTGCATACATTTTTGAATGTATGAAGAGTTAATTAGGTAGAGTTAATTAACTGTATTTGAATGATATTCCGCTAAAAATGTAAAGTTAACGATTTTAAACCTACTTGGCCAATTGGTGCTTTTTACTAAGTTTTTAAGGTTTTTAGTTAGGTACCTTAAGTATGTTGTACTCAAAACCATTCCTTCCTTGGGAGTCAATGTCTAACTGCGATTTTTGGTTTATTATTTTCAGTAATAAGCCTATGTGATCGTATAGCAAAAAATTTGTATAACCCCCCCTCAAACTTTGTGATTTGGCGTTTCAAAGTGCGTAGAACCCAAATTTGCAATGTCCGTTCGCCGTCCGGGCCATAAAAAGCCTTAGAATTTACTTTAAAAATCCGTTCTTTTGCACATAGACTCCACTTGGGGTCTAGTTGGTCCTAACTTCTCGATCGCTCCACACCCATGGGTGCTATGAGCCAAAAATAGGTGAAAAAGTGTCTTTTTCGAGGCTTTGAGTGTTGGACTGACGTACGCGCGCACGCCTGGAGGGTGGAAGAGGGTGGGCGGGAGAGAGTGAGAATGAGGGCGAGGTGGAGGGTGTGAGAGGGAAGCGAGGTCAAGGGAGGCGGAGGGAGTTAGAGGGAAGGCGAGAGAGAGAGTGTGTGATGAAATTAATTCCAATTAGAAGAGATTGTTTATGAGTATGAAAATACTCATAATTCTATTCTACGCTTTATGATATAAAGCTTCGCTTCCTTCGGGTGTCCCTAGACGGCCCCATTTATTTATTTATTTATTATTTTTTTTCCTCATCTTTACTATAAAGCGTAAGATTATGGGGTCTTGGAGCTGTAATGCAGTGAACGAGTGAACCAAATATTGGCAGCGCGAAGCCCCGAGTTTCGATAGTAAATATACTATAAGTGAGGCTAAATAATTACGGTCAGTTTTCTACGTAGAAGGTTTGTATGATACAGCAATAATAAACCTTTGTGTAATAATTTGCAGCGTTTTTGAAAATTAGTAATACATTCTTTCACAAAAGCAATTTCTTAAAAAAATGTATCTTTTTTCCCATGCTTCACCTTTATTATTACCACCAGTATGCTGGAGTCGGTTACGGTTCTCGTTTTAGAAGCACTAAAGGTGGCGCGTTATACCTACTTCAAAATGACGAGAAAAAAATATTTGACTGCTATTTTTTGTCAGGGGAATCCGAAGTTCGATCAGGGAAATTTAAAATTTCCATTTGGGGGCCACCCTGTTTTTGAAATTCGTTGGTACGTACTAAAGAACTTCAAAAATGATTTGCATGCAGAGATCAAGAAAAGCTGATATCGCGATACAGCATAACACCATGAAACATTTAGTGGAAGCGCTGTGCCGTTTGGTTGAGGTGCCAATTCATGGCCGTCGCGCACCATTCCTTTTGTATTGTTGATGGATTTCATGGGCCTGTAGCAGATTAATGGAAATAAAGAATGATTTCTGTGGAAATGTGCAAAAAAAATTGTTCAGCTGTATCTCAAAACTCATTTTTTGTTGAAGGGCCCTTATCGCAGGCGCCTCCTCAATTCATAAACGTTCATGTAATGTGACATTAATCTTTCCTTGTGCTCCATGCAAATCTTTTTGAACGTCTTGGGTGTAGTTCGTTATCCGCCCCCATTTCGTTCTCTCTTTTGCAAGCACACCCGATCACTTTTTTCAATTTTTGAGGAGTGTTCCGTAAACTAGATTTCATCTTCTTGAGCACAATCGTGACGAATTATAATTTTTGATTGGTTAAGATTGGGAAATTAGGTGTTGAAAAAAGTGGGGGCGGATACCGAACTATTTCTCTAGTGAAAAAGTCCGGTATGCGCCCCCACATAGTTAATAATGGAAAACACAACGTTTTTGGTTTAAATAATTCATTTATTAATATGAATATTACTTCTGACACATATTGTGGTGTTGTATTATTCTATGGTTGGGTCATACAAATTCTTGATGCAGTCCAAAAAATTCTCAAATGGATCTATGCCTATTGACTTCACACATCTCCTCCACAAAAATTCGCACAAGTGTGAATGAAGACTGGTTCATCGCTTCTCGAACGATGACCTACGGTCGGAAGTGATTTCACCGCTACAGTCAACATCGTTTTTATTTTATTTATGAGCATCGCATCTCAACCTCTTAACTTTCGATCAAAGTTATTCTCTGTCTCACCAGTTATCTCTCCTAAGAAAACGTCCCAGGCCGAATCTATGCAATTCAGTCGTGGGGGCGGTTATCGAACTTTTTCTCTAGGGAAATAGTTCGGTATACGCCCCCACTTTTTTCAATGTCTAGTTTCATTGCTTGGAGTATTTGAAAACATAAGTGCGGTATATTATTCATACATTACATGAAATCTAGTTTACGGAACACTCCTCAAAAATTGAAAAAGGTGGCCGGGTGTGCTTGCAAAAGAGAGAACAAAATGGGGGCGGATAACGAACTACACCCAACGTCTTTGTTACATTCAGATGTTTCATCTGCAGGGCGTTTGGATTGTGTGGAAATTATTACTTCCGATTTTTCTTTTGGGCTTTTTCTTTAGTTTCGGAAACCGGAAATTCCAACGCCGAAATTGAAACAAATGCAGAATTTTTTTGAATTTGGAGGGGGAGCTAAAAAGGCCTAAGACAAATCTTTTTGAGGTAATATAATTTGGACTGCTGGTAAACATAACTTCTATTCTTAGTATTAGTGACGTTTCATGGGTCTGTAGCAGATAAATGGAAACGAAGAATGATTTCTGTGGAAGTGTGCAAAAACATTTTTCAACTGAATATCAAAACCCATTGTTTGTAGAAGGACCCGTATTTCTTTATGTTTCGAATAATGACAATAATTATTCTATTAATCTTTAACGAATGTTGCGGTCTTACTACAAAATATGTTAACAAATTTTCGTATAAAAACGCACATGAAAATGGTAATTTTTACAGCAATGTTACGTGTATTAAAAAGGTAGGTACTTAAAAGCAGTAGATATCAACTGTAGGTAGCAGGTATCATTTTCAAGTGATACTAATACATTTTCTTCATTTTATTTCCCTATTTTTGAGTCGGAAAAACTTTTGGTTCAGTTGGGAATTTCATGATACCTACTTTCCCCCCTCACTATTTTTGTATATCGACGCCCCTGACAGCGATAAATAACGTAAAATAAGACAATACTAACTAGTGAAATATTTCGAGAAATTTTATAAAATAAGAATCATGTAGTTAACGACAAGAATACCTATGTAATTATGTTCATGATTTTGGTTTTGGCCGAGTTCGTGGAATAGCAACCTACGATACTACAAAAACCGGACATTTGCCGCCCTTCTTGTGAAAACGGGACATTTGGCCTTCAAGGCGACTTTCAGTTTTCTCCCGGACAGCTTGGTAAAAAACCGGACTGTCTAGGCCAAAACCGGACACTTGGCATCTCTGCTATGGAGATGAAATCCGGACCGAGGCCCAAAATACCTACGACACCTGGGGCCCATTTCATCAAACAACAAGTTACAAGTGTACAAGTTAATAAGTGCAGTACTTGTAATGCACGGTAAACTAGAACTAGTGTTTCACCAAAACAAAGAGTGCAAGTGCAGAAAAGTTGCACTTGTAGAAGCTAAAGGCCCGTTTACACGAGCGATTTTTTCCGGCAATAATTGCAGAAAAAAGTATTGCACAACTATTTCAAAAAAGTTGGACAACTATTCTCTCCTCGAAAAAATTGCCGAAGATTGCACGCAATTAATTGACGGGAGTTGTACAACATTTCAGGCCCACGAGCCCTCTCGGCAACTGTTGCATCGTGTTGAAATGAAGTCCAAGGGGTTTGGAAAATTATTGCACAATTGCGGCAATTTTTCGGCCTGGGGTCGGGAGAGGGAACGAAACAGCCAATCACATTGTTTATTTGTGCAGTATGGCCTTATGAGCAAATATTGACGTGAAACTGCACTGATGGGGTGCAGCAGTGCCTCATGAGAGAATTTTAACATAGGAAAGATAGGAGTTTATGTGTGCAGCATGGCCTTATGAGCAAATATTGACGTGAAACTGCACTGGTGGGGTTCAGCATTGCCTCATGAGAGAATTTTAACGTAGGAAAGATAGGAGTTTATATGTGCAGCATGGCCTTATGAGCAAATATTGACGTGAAACTGCACTGGTGGGGTGCAGCATTGCCCCATGAGAGAATTTTAACGTAGCCAAGATAGGAGTTTATTTGTGCAGGATGGCCTTATGAGCAAATATTGACGTGAAAGAATTTCAGAGGTGAGAGCCAACCCTCTCTGGCTCAGAAACTGGCGCTGCCAAATCCCCCTCTTTTTCCTTTGGTTGGCAGCAGCAGCGACGACGACCAGAGCAGCAGCGACGACCACCTCTTCACCGTCCATGGCGCGAACTGTTGTCGCCCGTGTAAACGAAAAAATTGAGCAATTTCTATTGCTCAACTTTTTGGTGCAACACAGTGCAATTAATTCCTTGCAACATCTTGACGCAACACAAGGCAATTTTATTGCTTCGTGTTGTGTACAACTTTTCTAGTGCAACTTTTTTGGAGTTGCGCAACTTTTGTTGCTCGAGTAATCGGCCCTTAAGTTTACAAGTGCAGCAGAAAAGAAAATGGCGTGTGGGAGCTAACAAAATGAACAACGTCAAGCAGGATGCCAAAATTGAAGTTTTGTCAGCGAATCATAATATAAAAACGATTCTAAGTACTCGATGTTTATTGTACATTACAAGATGTAATGATTGAAAGGCAGACGAATTGTAAACCGATAGGTGGAAAAAGTGTTTATTTGATTTCAACTTATTCTGATGGCTGGCATAATCAGATTTTCCCCTTCATTCAGCGGAAATGATTAATCAATTCATCAAGTCTTAATGCTGCGGGGTTAGGAATGCCATGTGTCACTCCGAAATTATCTTCACTTTGTTCTTCAATGATGGGGAGATCCTCAATACCCGATCAGGAAAAATTGAACAGGGTCACACAGCATATGCATCATTCAAGGGTCTTGGAAGACATTCTAAATCTCTCGTTAAACTAGAAAATACCCACGAAAAAAGCCTTTATTCATGGACGAAAAAATCGTTGGCGTCTTCTATGCTGAATGCTTCTTTCGCCTGTATTCTTCAGCAGAAGATGATTCCCTCGTATTAAACACCGAAAAATGGTCAACTCACAATGCTGGAAAACAACAAGTTTACAGGTGAATGGACGTAGGTTAAAAATCGGCCATTTTTTCAACTGAAAAACATTGACTTGTAGAAAATGATGGGGAATCACTTGTAACTTGTCAAATTCGCCTGTACACTTGTTAATTTTCACTGAACATTACAATTCTACATTGTACCTACCTTTATGAAACGCTTGCACACTCATTTTAGCGAATTTTTGAAGAAAATTAAGCTATTGCTCTCGCCTCAAAATTTGTAGAATGTGAATTTTTGAAAACATTTTATGCAGAAATCCGTTTTAGGCTATTCTGAATCATATTCTGAAGTTTAACGCATTTTTTTATGTATGTATGTATATATGTATGTATGTATATATGTGTCATTCCAGACGATAACTGTCCGTAGAATTGTGCTAGAAACTTCAAACAAATTTTAAAATGTTAAGGACACAAAACGAAAGTTCAAGTTCGTTGGCCAGCATGATCGGATTACATCTTCGGGTTGAAATTTTCAAAAATGTAGTCAAAAATTTCAAAATAGCCTGTTTTTTGCGATTTGTTGTGCGAAACAATTTTTTCAGCATACTAACATGTGGTATATTCGGAATCAGCGTAAAATTTCCTATAAGAATATGTATCAAGTTTTCAAAAATTTCAAAGTTGAAAAATCAGTCAAAAATCGAAATAATGCCGTTCGCTAGTTGTAAAAATCGGTAATATTTGCATGAAACATTGTCCAAATTCAGATTGAACTACTCTTATGGAAGTATCCCTGTATAACCAATCCTAGAACCATGCTGTTTAAAACGTAAGTACTTTAGTAGGTGCTAAAAAAAAAAAAAAAAAAAAAAAAAATGTAATCACAACTGATGAGTTTATTCTTCAAAAATTCGCTCATGGGGTCATGCTGCATGACTGGACTTTTTTATAACTTGTTCACAAAATCGGCTTGTAACTTGTCACTTTATGAAATAGGCCCCTGGAGGAGTAGGTTTGTGTTTTCGCCAAGGTTCACCGTGATCTGGCAGATTTCAGTAAATTAATGAAAGCAACTTGATTGAATTTTAAAATTTCCTGTCCTTATTCCCTCATTTTATCTTAATGAAGGCGAAAGAGTTTATTTTGACCCAGTTTATTGACAGCAATTAGGAATATATCTGAAACGTTTACAGATGTTGTTTCTATCAATTTCTTTTTCTGTCCCAAGGTACACCTAGTTTGTATCAAGTGACAAAATAAAATAAGGTTTTTGAAATAAGGGTTTTTCGCTTGTAGGAAAATTTAAAGAAAAATCCTGTAGGTTGGTAATTAGATGTAGATTGATGCCATTGCCAGGTAGGTACTGTAATTCAGTACTGTCTGTCCGCGATGAGAATGCCGAGGTGACCTGTCCCCACCCTACCGCCCTGAGCAGCCAAACTCCGCTACTACCCTTTCACCAAGTTTGCGGCACCCCTTCCTTCCCCATCCACTACCGAATGATTACGTCGTATACTAATTACGTTTAAATGCCATAAATTTGAACGTTAAAAATTTTGGCGCACGCAAAAAGTGCTCAAATTTCAAATAATGCGCTTAAAAATCACTAAAACCATTAAAAACTCGGAAATGAGCTCTAGAATATTGACTCCAGAAGTTTGTAAAACTTTATTTGTGTTCACCCTGTATACAGTGAATATTTACGTCAGTAAATTAATATAATATAATGCCTACATACGTATACTATATTATTAATGTAATGAGTCATCTTGTTTGTCAACGAGAGAGTAGAAAGGAATGAGTCAACGGCAAGAATCAACGGTATCAGTACTTGAAAGTGAGACAGGTAGTACATTGGTGTTTTCCTTCGTCCCTCGCCATAGGTTGACGCGGGGGGAAGGGTTCCCTCTCTCTACCTGTGCCTCGGCATTCTCATCGCGGACAGACAGTACCTACCTATTATTTTATCAATATAGGTAAGTACCTAGGTACCTACTAAATTCTGCTTACAATATTCTAAGATCCAGTTGAACTGGAAATGTAAATCTACGTGAATCACAGTCTTTTAACCTTTTGTTTACCTCCCTCATAACCTGAAATCCTCTGTGATGATGGTTTCTCTACTGGTCGGTAGGTACCTACTCACCCAGTTCGCCATGGATATGTATTCTATTTGTTCTGCAAACTTGTTACGAAATAGCGTAGGTAGGGTAACCTGGTGTACCCAGGGCCTGGTGTACCCAGGGCCGATCAAAAATTGAAGCAGAAGAAAAGATCATAACAGTGATGTGTTTACCATGCTGCATAGCCTTTTCCAGGCACATGTAAAAGTTCCATATTAAATATCCATGATAACAGGTGCTGACTCGAGAGGGCTGTCAAAAGTTTTTGTATGGTGTTCTCGAGCTCTGCTGTAAAAAGTTGGAGTGTTTTTGAGGTGCAAGTGAACAAGGTAAGAAAAAATATTCACGTTTCTATGGTACTACTATATGGCCAACTTCTCATTAAAGAGTTCTGAATGACTTTATAGAATTTAATCAAGAATTATAGCAGATATGCAAGTTTTTAATTTTTGATAATTCTTTGTACCCAGGGCCGATTTTTCGTTGTACCCAGGGCCGGCCCTGGGTACAACATGAGGTGGCGGCTCTGGGTACAATATCTGAAATAATATTGTATAAATTAAGATTAGGAGTATAAAATTAACCAAATTCGGTCAATTTAGTTATTACTTTAAGTAAATCAATCTTTTTCAGATGCCACGAAGTTCTGTGGGCATAAAAAAACCGCCCCCCTCTGAAGCTACAATAGTTGCTGCTGTCCTGCTGTGTATGAAGTGTTAGCGGGAACAAGCATAAATAATCGCACATTCTACTCTACAGTGACAAAAAATTCAAACAAAAGTGGTGATGGAGAAGTTAACTATGATTATTATCGTGACCACAAAAAAGTTTTTTCGGCATCTGAAGAACATCTTCCGGTTTTTTAAGGTTCTACCAGATCCAGTTTTTCAAAGAAGGGGCAAATGAAGTTTTCGGTCGACTTCCAAGGTTTGAACGTAATGTGATTTACGTTTTTTCGATAGACCATGCTAACCACTCTCAGGGTTCCATTTAGTTTGTATTTTCATTTTCATTGTTATATAATGTAGGTAGACGTATTCTCCCGTTTTTATTTTTTATTATTTTTTTATTTTATTTTATTTTTTTTTTTTTTTTTGGCTCCATTCCAAGAGCAGTCCACAATTTATCGCCATATTTTGTTTGATTACAACGGTTCATTATTGAAAATAATATCAAAACCATAGAAGTTATGAAACTATAACTGGAGAGCAATTCTACGATATAGTGGTCTCTCTGGTTATCTAAACTAGGTACCGAGCTTTTTAGCTCTCTAAAATTTCTTTGTAGTCCTTTTCTTGTCGTTCCCAAGTCAAGCTTTGATTTCATGTGATTTTGAACTAATAACATACGACATTAATTTGAGGATTCCCTATAACTCAAATTTATAATGCCTTTGTATGATTTAGCATATTCTAGTTGTCTCTAAGTTGTGATTAATCAGATCTTGGATTTTAATCGTGTTAGGATGTGATTTTGACCAATCAATAGCCCTAAGTTTTTGATTTTATGGTTTTCTATCAACCATCTATTCGTCCTTAAGTCAGGCTGAGTTTCAAATACATTCATTTTGATGTAGGACCTGCAAAGTTATGTCAAGAAATCTTAAAATTTAAGAAAGATCTTGTATAATATAATCAATTTGATATTAAATTTGTCATTTAAGGTATAAATAAAGCGGCTATTTGAGTTATTGGCGCATTTTCTTCTAATTTTAATGATCAACTGTGGTGGCCCTGGGTTCAACACCCTCTGGCCCTGAGTACAACGGGGTGTTGTACCCAGGGCCACTTTCCCATTTTTTAAAAAACATGCTGCTGTACAAAAAATTGCGTCTTGATGAATGATTAAGCCAATGAGAATTTTTACTAAGGAGTCGCTCCAACGATAAATTGTAAAAATAGTATGAAATAAGGGTACTTTGATACTCAAATTACGATTTGAAGAAAAAGTGGCCCTGGGTACAACAGGTTACCCTACCTACCTATGATTGACCAGGTCCTCAAGGTAGGTGACTGGCACCCATTAGGTAGGTACTACGTCAAGTTCTCTCTCTCTCTAATCTCTGGAGAATCTGGACACCCTCACAGGGTGATTTCTCCAGTCATAAAACGATAGGAACTTACCTTGATGCAATTTCTTTCCTCTTCAACTTGGGGTTCGTATGGATGTTACGAATGAACTTCTCTCTTAAATAATTGTTGTTTATTAAACTAATAAGTAACTCTATTATTTGTAAGATCCCAAGAAAAGTGCAACATAAAGAAACTTAACGGTGGAGGAATTATCGCATATCTCAGTCGTGACATTTTACTTTCCTTACTTAACCTGAAGGGTGAAGGGAAAGTCTTGCAATCACCCTGAAAATCATGCTAGGATGGGTATTTTGTTCAATCTGAACCCATATCTGTACGTTCCATGAAAATATATGTGTGTTTGTGTGTGTATGTATGTAACTCGTTTACACGATTGCGACCTTACGGCAACATCAAAAAATTCCAATTTCGGAGTTGGGTTTCTATACCCAAGAGCTAGCTAGCTAGCTGCTGTAGAAAAATTTATCATTTTTAGGAGGTTAAAAAAAATCAGAATAGGTGAAATCTTAGCGGAATCTTTTTTAGCACTTTTTGTGCCTTTTCTTCAAAATGGCTCGAAGGGGTTTTAATGAAATTTACAAGAGTTACTCTTCTTATGGGTACAAATGATATTAGATACCCCTCATGCTTGGGAAAATATTTTAAGGGAGGTAATTAGCAAAGTACTTCTAAAAATAGGTTAAAAAACTTAGTTTTTAGTCAACCTTTTTATACGTTGTATATCTTCGGTTCGTATAGATGTGTGTTCAGATAAGGTCTAGCTATACTCATGTATTGTGGGAGTTGCAGAAATTCATTTTGAGAAGATCGCAAGGCTTTCTTATATTAATCTTTCGGCGGGCTGGAAAGAAGTAACCGCAGCAAACATTTAAAATGAAGAATAACTTGTCGAGTTTTTGTACGACAAAACAGTAATTGAGCTGGCTTTTCAAATTGATTCGAACTTTAAAACAACAGGCGAGCAAGAGTTTTCAATGTTGAATTTACTCTCTCTTCTCTTTCTCTCAACCTCTCTCTTCTCTCTTTCTCTGTGGAAAATCTGGACACCCTCACTGGGTGATTTCCCCAGTCATAAAACAAAAGGAACTTACCTTGATGCAATTTCTTTCTTCTTCAACTTGGGGTTTGTATGGGTATTACGAATGAACTTCTCTCTTAAATAATTGTTCTTTATTAAACAAATAAGTAACTCTATTATTTACAAGATCCCAAGAAAAGTGCAACATAAAGCAACTTAACGGTGGAGGAATTATCGCATATCTCAGTCGTGACTTTTTTTTTACACCAGGACAAAAGCACCTTACAATTCCTGAAATGTATATAATATTGTATGAGAATGTATACTGATGTTTCGCATATTGATTGAGATCGTCTCCGAAAATTCGATTGAATTTTACAAATTCTCACGTTCCTCCGGGGAACAGTATATCCTAACGAATTCGAAGCCGCTGCAAAGAATCGATAAGAATCAAGAATTGAAATCAGCAAGGACCCCTCGTGTCTGTGGAATACTGAGGCTCACAACAGAGGAATTCATCCTGACAACACGTCTTTAGCCCCCGAACTATCAGTCAATAGTTATAACTTAAAATAACCTTAAAATACACAAACTTCAGAAAGCTTTGATATTTACAAAAACATAAATCGACTCAAGTCATGATTTATTCTATGTCTCGTGCAATAAATTAAATAACTGTTGAAGAATCGCAGCCCGTACATAGATTGTGGGTATATTTGGAAACGCTAACAAAGCTTTTATTGTTTTCCCTCAATTATTTAGTATTCCTTAAGGTGTTTTTTTGGTTTCTTCATCAGCGGCGGTCGTTTTTTCGTGGATTTTAATGCGTTTCGTTTTTCTCTTTTGTGCTCTTCAGATTTTCGCCGGTTTTCCATCGTTCTGACAGCTTGTTCCATCCGCTTGGCCACAACGTCCAAGTACCGTGTGAAAGCTTCGCCAGTCGTTCGCAGGAGGGAAATGCCTATTTTGAGCTTCATTTGAGCCAACCTCGTGATGAAACTCAGAAAGCCTCCGCTATCACTGCCCGAACCTGGCAAGTTGGGCTTTTCCGAGGACGCTAACGTCTCTTTTTCATTTGAATCGTCCAAAAACGGGTAACGCATTGTCGTCGTGGTTTCCGTATTGGAGATCTCTGGAGATATAGTCGTTGTCCTCGCATCCTCTCCAGCTGCAGATGTGGTGCCATCTCTGCTGCTCCCAGTTGTGCTGTCCATCATGTAAGATCCAGTAGATGTCGCAGACCCTTCTGTTGTGGATGCAGGCTTGTCCGCAGAAGGTTTGTTGTAACTGTACCGATCATCCCCTCCATCAATTTCGTTTGAAAAATCGTCGTGAACATCTCGTTTCCTTCGTTCTTTAGTGTCCAACGGCACTTTCAAACTCCTTGGGCCGTGTTCCACAGCCAGTGCTCCTGTCCTGTGCCTTACAACATCCTCATGTGCTCCATATCCACCAGTAAGTGACACAGACCCAACGAAATCAGTATTAGTGAATTGAGGAGATCCGATCAAAGCTGAAAAGTGGGGCTGACTTTTGTCAGACTTATCTTCCTGCACTGGGAGGGCTGTATCATTTTTAACATCCTCTTTAATATTTTCTGAGTACGAATCCACAGTACCAACTGACGCAGCATTAGTATACGATGCATATTCCGTCAAACTTGGGTATACTTGGTCTTCATGTTTGAAACTATCGATCTGAGGGGAAGTGTCAGTCAATTTATAATGAGAACTCATAGGATCCATACTGTAATATTTGGATGACTCTGGTTGATTGTATTCCGAGCTTTTGACGGGGTCGTGTACAGAGTAGTCTGTCTTTCCTGCATAATCGCTGGGCTTTATGGCATAATCTGGAGTTTTGGAGTAGTCCTGGGTTTTCAATGAATAATCAGAGTTTTTCGCTGAGTAATCTGGTAATTTGGGTGAATTGTAATCAGATTTCACTCCATAGTCAGAGTTCTTGATGGAATCGGGTAAAGTAGAGTAATCGTTGCTACCTGCATACCCATTCACGTTATAGTCATTGTCTTTTGGTGAATAGTCTGGAGCATCGTAGCGGTACTTGTTGTTCACATATTTGCTGGAATCGTAAGATGGGTTGAAGGTGTTCTGATTCATACTTGACAACACCTGACCAAAAACACTCTCTTCCGGTTGTCCTTTCACATGTTCAGGGTGTGGAGCATAACTATTATAGTAATACATCTGATGATCAGGAACAGGACCAGATCCTTTATCGTAATTCCTGCGAGCTATTCCACCTCCGAACGGGTACAAGAAAAGCCCAGCAAGTCCAGCAGTCAGAACAAGACCAACCAAACCAACTCCTACGCTCGGCATAACTTCGCGAGCCAAGTAGTTGTAAATTCTAGTCGAAATTGGACGAACATGGGAATTTTCTATTTTTGTGTTTGGTGGTGCCACACTGGTTTCTTCCACTTTACTCTCAGCTGTTTCGGCTTCAGGCTTTGAAGGCCTTCGCCTCCTGTTTTTATTCTTCTTCTTCTTCTTTTTGTTTGTTGTTGGCCTGCTTGTGCTCTTATCTTTGCCTTCTTCAGTTGTTGTTGTTGCTGTGTCACTGGAAGACTCTACCATCTCTGAGTTTACAACTAGGGATGTTGTAGGAACTGTATCGTACACCTGTCTCGTTGGAGGAGTAGGGCTTAACGTAATCATTGGTCGTTTCCTTGTAAGAATTGATGGAGTCGTAGATTGCGAAATAACTTTCTTCACTGGTCCTTCCGTCTTATTCTGTCCCCCTGCAGGCATTTTCCCTACAATTACAGGAGTTTTATTTTTAAACTTTGGGTCTTGCAATATTATTGTTGATTTCGATGGCTCTTCCTTGGTTGAGTTGTGTTTCTTCAGAGGCAAAGCTGTCGGTTTATTTTGGACAGGTTTTGAGTTTTTAATGTCTTCCGGTTTTTTTACCTTTTCTATGGTCGGTGTGGCGATCGTTGGCTTGTGGTTCTTTTTAATGGGATTCTCAGTCGGTTGAGCTGAAGCTTTCTTCTTGTTTGATGCCAAAGTGCTCTGCTCACCATTGCTCAGAAGAATCCACGTCGACAGGCCTCCAGTCTGAGGGGTGGACTGCTTCACGGGTGGCGCTGTGATGATTTCATATCCTGTCGGATCCTCCATCACAACAGGCTGAGCTTCTCCCTTACCCAAACCAACGAAATCCGCACTGGCAGCTTCTTGCAATTTGACTTGTGATTTGACTTTGGGCGGCGTTCGGACATCAGTTGCTACCATGTCGGTCGCACTGGGAGCTTGCAGTAGCTGTTTCGTTACCATTTTCAGCGACTCAGCCATCGGAGTAGGTGTTGTGGGTGCCATTGGAATGCTGCTGGCTGCTCGACCATCTTCTGCTCCAGCAACTGCCATATCGCTCCGCACGATAACCTCCGTATCGGTTTTCAAGTCTCTTGTCCTGAAATAAAAGTACGTAACAACGATTAGAAATATTACATTAAAATTTCTTCGACAAATAATTCAAGACTATAATTTTAGATACCCACACTTTCACTCCACGTGATTTAAATACATAGGTACGAACAAGTGTTCAAGTTCAGGAGTTCGTGAACAGCTAGAAATGAATAATAATAATATATCATATAATATCTTAATTAGGCAAATGTTGTGTACGAAAATCATAACTTTCAACGAGTCACACCATAAGAGTGGCAAAACACGTTCTATGAACAAGCTCATATTTTTATTCATTGTTTTTAATTTTTTAAATAAAATAATAATAGCAGTAGTAATGGTACCTAATCAATCAGCAGGAAAAAAGGTTCACTGGTCAGTATTTTCTCGCAAAAATTCGTCACAAATTACAAAACAGGTCTCTAAAATAATTTGCTATTCATATCATAATTCCATTTAGGAGAACTTTAAAAATCAGTAGGGGCTGACTCTCCAAACTGAAATGGCTTTAAATCGACTTTTTCAAGGGTTTTTATACTGGAAAACGTGAATAACAGCAAGTAAATTAAAATTAAAATAAAAAACCAGAAGGTAGGCACTACCTTTACCTTATACCAAATGGTTGCTTCTTGCTGAGAAATTGGCTGTTTTTTAGTTAGCTAATAAAAGTTTAACAACCTTTCATTACCTACCTATTTATTAAATCTCAAATTCCGTAGGTAATTTTCTGTTGATAATAATATACTTATATAATACGTAGGTAGGTGCTTCAGTGTTGTTTACCTTACATCAGTCATTTCGCCTTCCCGTCTAATTAACTTTTTAATTTATTGTAACAAACAACCTAATGATTCTTTCGGTTCGGTTGATCAACGATTGTTCGCATTTAAACCTCATTTAATTAGCGATAAGTGTTGCTCATTGTTGATCAGTCGCTAATGTATAATAGGTTACTATTTGCGAGAGAGAGTTAGGTATCCCGCCAAAGCTACCATACAGCCTCAAGATAGGTTTTGAGTCCACTGTTATTACCTCTACTAATTTATTGAATTGTTAATTTATTGATTTTTAAGGGTGGTTTTAGAAGATTATTTTGTATGAAATGAATATTGCAATGTGTCGAAAATTCTCAGAAGCCAGGTACTTTTGTTGAAACGTTTTTTCATGTAAATCAAATTTGCGTAACCCTCATTAATTGATTTTGAATTTCATAACTCTAGTAGGTGTATAAAGAGTACACACTACTTTGCTCGCGAACATTTTATCAGAGTTAATTTGGATTCAATAAATTCCCATTTTTGATTAGGTAACTTAACAATGGAATGCTAATAAGATGTACTCGTACTTAGTTGGTCGACTAAAAATAAGCTTCCGAATCCCCCGGAATTGACTTGGCAGACGTACATGTTTGAGTTCAGTATAAAAAACACTTAAACCAGTCTATTAACTCTATTCTTCCGGTTATTTTTGAACAGTTTTGGACGAATTTGGTAAACTTTGATGATGAGAAATTTCCTGAATTGGCTTGGCAGACTCACATTTCTGGATTCAGCCTTTAAATTAACAGTAATCTGCTGACAATATTCTTCCAGTTGATGTAGTCTATGTAGACTATGCTTAACTTTTCATGATTTTGAAATTGATAAATCCGACAACTTGGGTAAGCAAACCCTCGTTCTGGACTCACTAGGGTATGTACTTTTGAGCTATTCATACCCAAAACGATGTTTTCGATTACAATCGAGTGTCGCTGACTATTATGCCTAATATTTCCTGTAATGACACAATCGCTTCATGGACAGAATCTACTAACGCTATGAAATGAAGTAGACAGTAGTACATAAGTATTTTGTAAGTATGGATAGAAATAAGTAGTATGCAAAGATATAGTTCCTCTTAAAATAAACTTTATTTTTGGCAGTGATCTATGATATCTGAAGCCTTTTTTAAAATCAGATATTTATTCAACATTCTTGAATTCTTCCCAAATTTTTTGTGTACGGTACAAAGAAGTTTTCAAATGTCAACCCAAGTGCACAACTTTTTAGCTTGGGATATGCATTTACCGGGACCTACTTACAAGTTAAAAATGTTATGAAAAAACGAGATGAAAGTATTTTAACACAGAATGTGTTTAGCCTTGTCATCTCCAACCGAAAACGAAACGTTTTGTGTTAACGAAAATGTGTTGCGTTTTTGTGTAACGAAAATGTGTTGCAACAATTTACTGATGATTTCCACTTACAACCGAGCCCTTGCTTGAGAAATGGTACTTCGTCATTTTCATCCCACAAAATTCGTTGACCATTCGTTCGAAAGCTCTCGATCTATCCAACCATATTACCTATGTCAAGTACTGCGAAGTGCGTGGCTAACAAGCTGAGTTATGAGCATGGTTATGTGAATAATTGTTTACACACAGGTGATCATTCTGAATATTTGATGTTGTGAACATAATTGCAACCGCTTGTTAATTTCTGATAATTCATGTTATATGAATAAATGAAAGCTTATGACGAAGGGGAGGGCTGTAAAACATAAATTTTTCGTGTGAGGGCTAAAATGAAAGTTACGACGAGGAGCTTTCGAATAAGGCGCTGGTGATAAATAGATAAAACAATTTGACATCTAGTGATAAGATACACAGCAAAATCTGAGTCATTCTTATATGTGGGTTTCACGGGTTTATGTGAAACGCGTGAGCTAAAACACATTCAGTGTTTCAATAATTTCATTCGAAGTATGTAAAGAGGTAAACAGGGGTCCAGCTTTTTTTGAATTTATTAGTGGTTGCGCAACCTAAACTGGAGCATTTAACCAGCATTTATCAAAATAATTATAACGGAGAAATTATAGTTCAATGCAAAAAGGCATATTTTTGGTCACAAAAGAAAATGTCAGCACTTACTAAAACGGCAATGTACTACGAAGAAAATGTCCCGAAATTCATCTTTAAAGCTAAATATTTATATTCAAATTGTACATCAGCAATTCCAGCCCCTCAAAAAATTCTCACATTTTAAAATCACTGTTTTCTGATATCGCAAAAGACAGTCAAATATGCGCAATATTTTTAATCGACAGGATTTGGAATGGGCACTTCGAATTCCAAGGTTACTACTGCTGCAAGATTAGTCGACTAGTGCTTCTTTCACGTATTGATAAATTGGATGCAAGATCGGAAAAGCCATTAAAAATACTACCGTACCTCAGAGTAATACAAAATGACGGCCTCGTGAAGATGGCTTAATTTGAACATTTCAAAGTTTTTCTCTAATAATTCCTAAACCGTACATCCTACAGAAATTTTTATACGTAGCAAAGGTGTAGAGCATAAAAAAACCAAAGCGATTCGACCCAAAAACTGAATCTTCTTCCGAAATAAAGGGAATTAAGGAAAATAGTAAATCGGGCTAAGTTTAGGAGGGTCCTCTCCTCCCTCCGTCTAGACTTTTTCCCTTTAAAATATCTAGCGGCCTTAATATTGGTCTGATTAAGGATTAAATGCTTTCCAAAGTTCATATCTGGCAGGTTTTTGCTAGACCGTTTCCCATTAAATACAAAGTAAAAGGCCGTTTTTGCAAACTTTATGTGTAAAATGACATAAAATTTTGATTTTGAGTAGAATGACCTTTGGCAGACTGAAATCATACCTACCAATATTTAAGCCACCAGGTGATTTTGATGGGCGAAAGTCTAGACGGAGGGAGGAGAGGACTGACCCAAAATCAGCCCGATTTCCAATAATTGTTTGTTAATCGCTTATTTCACTAGATAATTCATTGTTTTGGGTTTGAATCGTTTTGTTTTTTATGCTCTACAACTTTACTAAGTATACGAATTTCTGTAGGATGTAAGTACGGTTTAGGAATTATTACAGAGTGGCCCCCAACTGGAAAAGTCAGGGAAAACCTGGAATTGTCTGAGAATTCTTCGCGTCGGGAAATGTCAGGGAATTTAGCAAAAACCACCAAATGTCAGGGATTTTTTAAAATGAAAACTTTGTGTAATAATTTACAGTGTTTTTAGGTATATTCTAACTCCTAAACAATCAAACTTCAATAGCGTACTTCATCATACTACATTTCATAGGTGAGTAATGCGAATGACAAAAATAATTATCGAGTGGTGGTTAAACTGTTTAAAGCGTTAGAGAGGATATGTCTTTGGCTCCTCTGTTTACTCCATCACCTAGTAGTAAACCACATGTAAGAAAAATCAACAGAGTATTGAACTAGGAGCAAACCCAGCAGACTAGTGGATTCATCCAGTGAGAGTCCCAACAACTAGTTTGTATACATAAGCTACGACTTCTCAGGAGGGTTAAGGTGAGGGAAATTGGCCCATAGCCGGCTTACCAACGAACGATTTTTGTGGGATGGAAAATCAGGAAGTTATATTCTCTCTAGCAACAATTTAGTTGTAGGTGAAAATAAGCGTGACATTTTTTACTGTTGGACAAACATTGGGAATTACCTTCAGAGCTAAGAAATATCCATGTCACACACACACACACACATACATATATATATATATATTAATTGCTATGCAATTCTTAGGCCGACCCCCAATAATTTTTTATGTAACGTCCCAATTTTTTTTGTAACGTCCGTGACGCGAAGCGCGAGTTCGTGGGTTCGAATCCCAGCCAGGCTTGAAAATTTTTTTATATCAAAATTTTTTTATATCAATTTTTTTCGCATCGTGGGTTCGAATCCCAGCCAGGCTTGAACATTTTTTTATATACAAATTTTTTCAGGCTAAGAATTGCATAGCAAATTATCCTCGTTTTCTACGCAGTAGAAAAGAGAAAAGATCCGGCGAGGCGCGAAGCGCCGAGTATAGATTAGGGGGGTCCAGGGGGGCGAAGCCCCCCGGCGAGGCGCGAAGCGCCGAGTATATATATATATATATATATATATATATATATATATATATTTTTTTTTTTTTCTTCATTTTAAATGAATAACATTTGAGCTTCAACATATCGCTTCAGATTACAAATTGAGAGACCGTAAAATATTAAATAAAAAGTCATGCAGCATTCTAAATAATGGTCTGCTATTCAAAAAATGTTTGGATTTCTAGCTTTTTCTGAAGTTTTTATTGATTTTTTGCACATATTAATGGAATTCAAGGACATTTTTCAGTACGATTTTGTGCATACATTTTTGAATGTTCCAATTTAGGTATAGTTGATAAAATTTATTTGAGTAATATACCGCTAAAAATGTGAAGTTAACGATTTTCAACCGAATTGGCCATTTGATGCTTTTTACCAAGTTTTTAAGGTTTTTAGTTACCTTATGTATGTAGGTACTCAAAACCGTTCCCTTCTAACTGCGATTTTTTAAAAATTGGTACTACATTCTTTCACAAATGCAATTACTTGAAAAAATGCATTTTCCCCCCCATGCTTCACCTTCATTATTACCACCAGTATGCTGGAGTAGGTTGGTTTTTTCTCTCTTAAATTATACGATTTTCGTTTTAGAAGCACTGAAGGTGGCGCATTATACGTACTTTAAAATGACGAGAAAAAATATTTGACTGCTATTTTTTGTCAGGGAAATCTGAAGTTCGGTCAGGGAAAAGTCAGGGAAATTTGAAATTTCCATTTGGGGGCCACCCTGTATTAGAGAAAAACTTTGAATGGACAAATCAGGCCATCCAATTTTTTTGTCCCTCGCTACTGGACTAAGAGGTTTTATACACACAAAAAAATTACAAGTTTTTACAGATTCAACAAAAAGAAATTGCCGTTGGACTTTCAAATACGCCATAGATCACTGCCGCAATGATATATTTAAAAAGAAAGAAAGAAAAAAAGTGGAACAACGAGAAGAAGGTACTTACCCAGGTACTGGTCATCTCTGTTTTGATATCCCTACAAAATATGTTGTCTACCTCTCGTCAGTTTGAGATAGGTAATATTAATCTCGCTAACAATAAATTTTTACAAGTTACCTATTAGTTACACAGTTTTAAACAAAATATTAATAAAATGTGTTTTGAGGATAAGTATTTTTTCGTGTGCTGATTCCGAAAATCACAACTTTTTCTTTGGAGCTACATGTATTTCCCAAAAAATTGAGTTTTCTGATAATATTTTTCTCTCTATAAATAACTTCAAATGACTTCAAAAGGAGCTAGCTAGTGTTTTGGGAAATTGAACGCTGAGCCTAAATGTGACCTTAAATTTCTGTTCTTTTATTTTTTAAAATTAATTCTCGCTCACCATGAATCTAATAATTTTTGTCTAACTTTCTAGGGCTCAAGCTACTAAGAAGAAAAAGGTTAATGTGTGTGTATGAGACAAATTTTGCCGACGCATCCCAAGCTACAATGCTACATTCTTACACGATTTTCGAGATTCTTTCTTTGTTTGATCCAAATTTGAGTCTAGTTGTGCAACAAACATAACAAATTATGGATTGCCAACAGGAGGAGGGAGGATGGTGGAGGGGGGAAATAGCCGAACGGTTAATTCACTGCCCAACCGAATTTCGTGATTCATCTTTCGTTCGATCCAAATTTGAGTCTAGTTGTGCAACAGCCCTAGGAAATTTTGGATTTGCCATCAGTGAGGGGGGTGGGAAGGGTTTATACCCAATCACGGTGGTCCTCGATCGGATTTGACCTCAAAGTGCTTGCCCTTCAAATTTTCTTTCGAAATATGATTTAGGAATATGTCAGGATTATAATTCAGCAAAAACTGAAATCAAACATTGAGCCGTTTTTTTAAATTCAGTTTTTGAATTTTTAATTGATACTTTAATCATGAAAATGCGCTATAATCGCCTGTGTCTTTGTGTACGCTTGTGTGTGAGTTTATCATGATTCATTATATAAATTTTAACATAAAATATATATCTGAATTGAATAGAAAATAAAAATAATGGCATTTTAACATTTTACATATGCAGAGAATTATATTCGCATACAGCTCTTAATAAACGTTGTCCATACTCAGAATTGATTTGCGATACTTTATATTTGGCCCACGTCGCAGAAAAATCATGATGCACGGCCTCCATAGCCTGTTCACTGTAAAAGCCGAGGCCATATCCGTGTTTGGTACGAAATTCTTCCACATGAAAGAAAACCGTGTGAACTTTTGGAGTGACTGGAATATCCAAAGATAAATATGATGCTTTGGATTCATTGATGTATTCAATGAATTTTGGATCCAGCCTGACTGATAAAGATGCTTATACAACTTCATTGAACTTCTGGAAAGCATCAACGTATTTTAAACAACCCATGCTACAGTTTGAACGCAACAAATCAAGTTTCTGTAGCAAAATGCGGCAACTATTTCCTTTGAACGAATTCGTTGATGCTTTTCAGAAGTTCAATGAAGTTGTTAAAGCATCTTCCTCATTCAAGCTGGATCCAAAATTCATTGAATACATCAATGAATCCAAAGCATCAAATTTATCATTGGATATTCCAGTCACTCCAAAAGTTCTCACGGTTTTCTTTCATGTGGAAGAATTTTGTACCAAATACGAAAATGGCCTCGGCTTTTACAATGAACAGGCTATGGAGGCCGTGCATCATGATTCTTCTGCGACGTGGGCCAAATATAAAGTATCGCAAATCAATTCTGAGTATGGACAACGTTTATTAAGAGCTGTATGCGAATATAATTCTCTCCATATGTAAAATGTTGAAATGCCATTATTTTTATTTTCTATTCTATTCAGATATATATTTTATGTTAAAATTTATATAATGAATCATGATAAACTCACACACAAGCGTACACAACGACACACACGCACATACTACACGCATACTCACAGGCATTTATTGAGAGCTTCATGCAAATATAATCATTATTTTGTTCAATAAAATGTTATTTTTGTTTTTCTAATAATATTTGATCACAAAATAGGTCAGATGAAACTAGATGAAGATTTATACCCATAAATAATATTTTTTCCTGAATTTTGGCGATTATAGCGCATTTTCATGATTAAAGTATCAATTAAAAATTCAAAAACTGAATTTAAAAAAACGGCTCAATGTTTGATTTCAGTTTTTGCTGAATTATAATCCTGACATATTCCCAAATCATATTTCGAAAGAAAATTTGAAGGGCAAGCACTTTGAGGTCAAATCCGATCGAGGACCACCGTGCAATACTAATAGGCGCTGCCCAAGCTATTTTCTTAACCGATTTTATCGATTCTTCTTTGTTCGATCCCTATTTTAGTCTAGTTGTTTAACAAATCTTGGGAATTTTGGATTTGCCATTGAGGAGGGGGGGTGGAGGGGGTGATAGCCGATCCTAATAAGCGCTGTCCAAGCTACTCTTCTTAAACGATTTTCAGGATTCTTTCATTGTTCAATCCCAATTTTCGTCTAGTTTTGCAAAAAAAACTAGGAATTGTTCGATTTGCCACAGAAAAGGGGGGGTTGGAGAGGGTTTGGAGGGGGTAATCAACCGATCCTTAATTTAGGCGCTGTCCAAGCTACGATCCTTGAGGTTGGTAAATGGAGGGAGTAATTCCGATAAATCAGTCGGTTCTTTTGGTTTAATGAGCGAAAAATCTCGGATTTCTTTATTATCCTATTTTGCTCGAAGTATTTGGTCTCTCCTTGGACCCATTCTCAAAAAATTAAGATTTCATGTTGATTGGGGAGGATGTGTGTGTGAGTGTGTGTGTGTGTGTGTGTGTTGTGTGTGTGTGTGTGTGTGTGTGTGACAAAGTTTTGTGGATGCTGCCCAAGCTATAATTCCTAACAGTGTTGCAACACTTTTTCATAACTTTTTCTTAGTAGAAATTTTAGTGTGTTACAATTATTCAATAAAAAAATATTATTATAAACAATTTTAGGACTTAGCGTAAAATGCCCTACAAATCTAGCTCCCCACTTGAAGACATTTCGAGAAATTTTAGGGTCGTTGAGGGTGAAAAACAGATCAGCTTCTCGTATTAGTTTATTAGCTTAGAGCTTTCGCCCTAATTGGCCTCGTCAGAGCTCTTATAAGTCTTTTTATTTATATTAATGGTTAGGAGGACCCATCCACCCATCCTCTTGTTTTTGTTGTACACTGGTTGCTGCTGTACCTTTTAACATGTTGTTGAAGGTCGGGGAGGATTAATTTTACTTTTAAAATTAATAATAAATACGCAAAATATTAATAATAAATAAATACGCAAAATATGGGAACAAGCACTTCACATTATTTAAAATAATGATAAGTGCTTGCTCCCATATTTTGCGTGTTTTATAAATTTAAAAGTAAAATTAACCCCCCACCTTCGACAACATGTTAAAAGGTACAGCAGCAACCAGTATAGAACCATTAATATAAGTCCCCCTAACCATTAATATAAATAAAAAGACTTATATAGAGCTCTGACGAGGCCAATTAAGGCGAGAGCGCTAAGCTAATAAACTAATACGAGAAGATGATCTCTTTCTCACCCTCAACAACCCTAGGATGTACATATTCCTCAAAGCCCACCACCCCACATACAAACCCAATTTTTGGAAAAATGAGATTTGCTCAAAATCGGACGTCCAAAAATGAGCAACAAATAGGAAAGTAACTATTTAAAACACATTTTACTTTTTTAAACCTGTGTTATTGCAGTAATTTAGTATTTTCGTTTGTTTTGCTTCGTACTCAACGGTCGTTTCCCGTGAAAAAAAGAAAGTTGAAGTGCAAAGCTGGAAAGAAGCAGAAACTGAAAACTTGGAGAGTTAGTAGGAAAGGATGAAAGAAATGGAAAGTAAAGATATTTGAAAGGACTTTGGATATATTTCTACAATAGTTTAGAAACGAAACCATAAATTACATTTTGTAATAATTACACCTTTTCAAGTCCTTGAAGTAACTACTCACGCACTAAAATAAATTACTACATTCTAAATATTTTTATGTACATGGACAGCCATGATATGTATGTACATGATCAGTTTAAAAAAATTAGGATCCTAGCTGTATTTTTTAAATTTTCCACTGTGAAGGTTTTCTAGAAATAGAAGGGCAGACTGTGAGGGTTGAATTGGGTTCTGAAGAGACCTACGACGCCTTTTTCTTCGGCCAAAGATTATTCTAGGTAGGACCCAGGGAAATATCAAGGTTCCAACACCAAGAGCACCAATAATTAGGAAAGACAATGGCCCTAGAATGATCACCCATAAAGATACACCAACAGGCCCAATGAAAGGAAGAACTGCTGGTGCAAAAGAAGAAACGTAATCGAAAAGCGTCATGGCTGACGTTGGTCGCCTGTTTGGAGGGCGAGCAGTTGATGAAGGCGGAGGGTCGTCATCTTCGTAATCATATTCTTCTTCACTGCTGAGCTCATCTTCTAAAGGGTGAAGTACGGGGGAGACTGATGAAGCAGGGAGTGTAATCGTTTGAGTCCCTGGACCTGATGGGCCTCCACTCCCTTGACCAGCAACATTTGCTGATGCCGCAACCCCAGCTGCTGCTCCCGCTGCAGCAGCTCCTGCCGCCCCTGCTGCCAAAGATGCACCAGCAGCTGCTGCTCCAGCTGCTGCCGCTCCTGCCGCAATAGACGCACCACCTGCTGCAGCAGCACCAGATCCGCCGCTTGCAGCTGCAGAACCACCATTGGCAACTGCCAACGGTGAATTAAGCAATAGTAAGATATCTGAACAAGCCTTTTGAGCTTTAACGTCGTTAATGATATGTACTGTCCCACAATCCTCGATTTGTGGTGACTCTGTGACAGACTCCAGAATTACGATGTTTGGTGGTTTAGGCCTGCTAGGTGGTACTGTCACAGGTGGAAGGGAAGTCGTTTGAGATATAATAATTGTATTCCCTAAAGGATTATTAGGTTTTAACGGTGGATCTCTATAAGGGGCTTCTGGTGGCCGAGGTGATTCATTCAGGGGTGGGTGAATAGGAACCAGAGGCTTAGGAGGAGGCTCGGGGCTTAACTCTGGATTGGGATGCAAATAAACTGGATGATATACAGGTTTAGTTGTAACTTCAGAACTCGAGTGTGTTGGATATGAAACGTACAGTGGTTTATAGTTTAAAGGTGGATCATCATGAACTGGACGAGGGTATGTTGGAATTGGTCTGCTTGTCGTAGAATGGGATGAAGTTAACGTACTTTGCAAAACAACCGTTGATTGTTGGGAAGAAGGCTTATTTGATGACCAAGCAGGGTAATTGGTCGGTTTAATCCCATTTGTGAATCCTGTGTGAGTTGTGATTTGCACTTCATGAAGTACAGCAGGTCGCTGAACTTCTGATAATGTCGTAATTGGTTTTTTCACGGGTTTGGGCGGCTTGTGATGCACAAATGGGTGAGTGGGCTTAACCGTTATGGGTTTCGGGTACCCGTATTCCGGCTTCACAGTGGTAGGTTTTAAACTTGATATCCACTGATAATCGTGGTTTTCATACACGGGTTTGATCTGCACTGGTTTCGAACCACTTGGGTTCGGCAGGGGATGCGACGTAATGGGTTTGTATACGTTTTCACCGTAGATATTTTGATAAGGAGGATACGATGGCTTGCTCGGGACGACTACAACGTTTGGCCTCCCAGGTTTTGGAGTTGAACTAGAAATCAACAAAGATGAAGGACCAGTTTCGGAACCCCACTGCTGCTCTGGCAATAACGAAGGCTTAACATTTTCCACCAAAATCACCGGCCTTTTATTGTCACTTTGAGGTTTTGGGTAGATATTTGTTTCACCCCACACATCACCATACGTTGGTTTCGTGGTTTGGTGGTGGTGATGATCGTTGAAAGACGAACTAGCCGTGTCTGTCCAATGACTGTCTGGCTTGGGGAGTTTTGAAGGGTGGACGTCTTCTATGAAAATAACTGTAGGGTCAGCTGGTTTCCCATTCCACTCAGGTGGGCTATTCTCTGGATACATCTGTATCGGCCTCGGCCCGTTCGTATGAGACAGTATCAAATTATCCAAAGACTCTTGTCTATTCGCAGGCGAACCTGCTGTGCGAAAAATTTCGTGTTCCAAGCTCGGTGTTTTCAAAATCCTCAGCGAATTTTTCAAAAAGTTGTGCACCAAATGTTTAGTGTGGTTGTTTTCAGATATAGACGGGGTGAGGGGAATCAAAGTCCACGTTTCATTATCGAGGGAATCGTTTCGATCTAGCGATAAAGTCCCGTCATTTTCCAATTTACGACCCTTTTTGCGTTCCGGCAATTCAACATCGATATTTTTAGGAAGTTTCAGAAAAGGAGAATACAGCTCATTCGAAGAAACATTTAATGGCCTAGTACGACTTACGTTAAAATTATTAAGAAAAGAAACTCTACTGACGTTATCTCTACTTTTATTAGCACCAAGGTTTGTCTCCACCATCTTACTCAATGAATGTCTTTTATACCTTATATTTCCTCTGTACACAGGTCGCCTTACATCGTCCAACGAAAATCCAGCATCTGAAAGAAAACAACAATTTATTAGACGTTAAATCCACGAGTATTTCCACCATTGCAAAATGTATTTTCTAGCGTCCCAACACGTAAGTTTTTATACTAATTCACTCTTTGGAAATTCACCAAAAAACTTCAGTTTACAACTCTCATTTACCTACCTCAGAGAAAATTCCTAACAAAAGCTGGTGCGATAATTGATTTCTAAACCATAATTACAGTGTAAGTAAGAAAAACGTAATAAGAGGGGAGATAGGGGCAATTAATTACAATCATAGACATCTTCTAATTGGTTAGTTTTCTAATTATAACGTGTAGGCTCCCTCAAGCTTAATCGACTTTCATAATAGTACAGTACATACCTATACCAATTAGATATTTTTTTCGTATTTAATGAATACGTGGGTATAGCAAATGACTTCTCATAACTAAAAGGAACAGTTGCTGTCAATATTTTCACAAAAAGTTCAAGCCTTGCAAAATGATTGTAGCAGCGAATTTTACATTGTTTTGAACTTTGAGCACTTCGGTTGCAAAGAAGTTGTCAAATACCAATAGTATGGCAAAAGCACTTGTTCTAATTGGTATTCTGCGATGAAAATAGACTGGATTTTTTTCTTGCCGTTTTTATCGATTTTAGAGTGAATATTATGAGATGTACCCGCTCGCTTCTCTCGCACTTCCTATTGCATACCCACTAGGGTGCCCGCTATTTTGAGAAAGGTGGAATTTTGATGACCTCCACCCGAAATTTGGTTTAAAACGTCAAAAAATGACCCCTGAATTTTTTCAGATTTTTTGCATAACAAACACCTACGCCGGTAGCTCGATTTTGGTTTTTGAAATACGTTTTTTTAACCAATATTTGACTTTTGAATTTAACTTTTACAAACTTCTTTTTAAAATTGTGAAACTTCGTATACTTACATTTGTGGGGTAACTAAACTCGAATATGCAATCAAAACAAGTTGACAGCAACAACTTTGGACAGTTTGGAATCTCAAAATCGTCAAAATCATGCCAAAAAGAACAACTTTTTAAAATTCATTGTAAAACTATAAAAATTCGTATTTATACGTATTTTTGTTAGAATTTTCATTAAATTCAACAAAAAAAGCAAATTTCTACTAGTATTTAATTTTTTTCATTTTTTTATTGGTATTTAGGTCGCTAAACTCAAATTTGATGTTGAAAATTCATTATGAACAGAAAAAAATTATAATTATACGATGATAATAAACTGCAATAATAAAAAATTGATTTTTTGACAGCAGATTTGAATTCAGCGACTCAAAAAACATAAGAATACGAATTATCATAATTTTACAATGAATTTTGAAAAATTGTCATTTTTTGACATGGTTTTGACGATTTTGAGATGCCAAACTGTCAAAAGTTGTTGCTATCGACTTGTTTTGACTGCATATTCGAGTTCAGCGACCCCAAAAACGTAAGTATACGAAGTTTCACAACTTTACAAAGAAGTTTGTAAAAGTTATATTCAAAGCAGGTTTTTGCTATGAAAAAAAATCTGAAAAATTCAGGGGTCATTTTTTTGACATTTTAAACCAAATTTCGGTGGAGGTCATCTAAATTCCACCTTTCTCGAAATAGCGGGCACCCCAATACCCACTATTACTGTTATATGTTTGGAAAACAAATTTTGTTTCTACACTTCCAGAAAAATAAACAGTTTAGAATTATGAAAATCGGTGCAGCTTCGGTCCTGATGCTCGTACAAACGAACATACACACAAACTGACATCGGATTTTTAGGACGTCCCTCTGAAGCTATGTCTTATAGGAAAGGCTCCGTTAATAAGAGGGACGCCTATTAGAATTGATCCAGGGGGGTAGGGCATGACCCAAGCATGAGAAAAAATAAAAATAAAATAACCTCATACAAATCCGTTTTAGACCATTCTAAGACCGAATCGGTGAAAAAAACCATAGGTGTGTGTGTGGGTGGATGGGGTGCCTGCGTGTGTATGTATGAGACACAAATTTTGTCGACGCTGCCCAGACCACAATTCTCAACCGATTTTCGACATTCTTTCTTTGTTCGATCCCAATTTTAGTCTAGTTGTGCAACCGACCTCGGAAATTTTGAATTTTAAGATGGAAGAGGGGGGGATGGAGGGGTTAAGTTGAGAAAAAACATGGTTTTTATTCGACAAATTTTGTCGACGCTACCTAGGTTACAATTCTCAACCGATTTTCGTGATTCTCATTTTGTTCGATTCTAATTTCAATCTAGTTGTGCAGCAAACCTAGGAAATTTAAGATTTTCTGTCGAGGTGGGGGTGAAGGGGATATTTACCGAATTTGTCAAGCGCTGCCCAAGCTACAAATCTCTACCGATTTTCGTGATTTTTATTTTGTTCCATTATGAATTTGATATAGTTTTTGAAAGTTTGTCAGAATTTTCGAATTTCATCAAGAGAGGGGGTGAATGGAAGGGGTAATATTGATAAACCATGATGTTTTCACTATTCTCGCCCGACTTTCGAGATTCTTTTTTGTTCAATTTTGAATAAGGTCTAGTTTTGGAATATGCAACAGGAGTTTTGAATTTCGTGATGGAAGGGGTGAATGGTAGGGGTAATTACGAAAAATCGTGATATTTTAATAATATTCATCAGACTTTTCGTGACTGCTTCTATTGTTTGTTCGATCCAACTTTTAGTCCAATTATGTGACCTCGGAAATTTTAAATTTATCGTCAATGGTGGGGGGAAAATGGTGTGAGGGGGGATTCAGAGAAATCATGGTACTTTTGTTTTTTTCTCTCTTAAGTCTCACAAAAATTATATAAAATCCATTCATATATCCATCCATTCATACATGCATTACTTACCAATATGTTATACATTAATAAGATGAACTAGAACATTAAAAAGCAGAAATTTCTATGCAGAAATTTATGCTAAAAAAATGTACTTAGATTTCATTAATATTTGCAAAAAAAAAAAAAAAATTTAAAAACTGTAGTAAAAGCTAAAAATCCAAAATCTTTTTTAATTGCCAAATATTATTGAGAACAAGTTTTTCGTCATAAAATTGGTTGTTAAAAATTCCTTTTTACTGCTGCTAAAAAATTCCTTTTTTAGTGCTGAATTTTCAAAACAATTCAATATAATACAGTACGATAATTTACGTATTATGCAGCATGACTGGAACTTTTTTTGTAAGCGTACTACCTGCTTATTCTCAGAGGACGACCCCCTCCCCCACTCGCGATAGAATTTGGCCGTATGATATAAATGAACCAACCGAAGCGTGGTTAGCAAGCTCGAGATAGAGAGTTATATCTTATAATATTTGCTTGGTCTATAACATCTGATAGGTCTTATAATATCTGCAACTACGGTGGTGGCCAAACTTCTCAAGGGAAGATGCTTTTTGCAAGATTCCCACGCACAAAATCCAAATGTGCACTCCATCGATTCTTCGTGTCAAGGTGGAAGTCGAGTATCCTCACAGATGACTTTGAAAGGGACTCATCTCTATGGTTGGATATTTTGCATTTATTCGGGATTAATCTTTAGTTTATTATAGCGTGGAACCACAATTCGACCCGTTTCGGAATAGGTTTCCACAACTTCGACACGAGTAATTTAGGGTGGTGGGGTCAGTGTTTGACACCTTAAAAATCACTAATTCAGGCCACAAAACATCATAAATTAGTTTCTTCGAAATCTATTTTTTGACCCAGTATTTGACAGCCAAATTTTTTGTTGTACCTGTGATTGACACCCTATGATTGACACAGCAGTTCTTCTGCAATAAATGATTCCTTGTATCAATAAAACATTTTATTTCAACATCTTTCAAATAAATTGAGCATTTGAACTTAGTTTTATTAATCTGAATATAAAATTAATATGAGCATTCATAAAGACAACGTTGAAAATATCATCGGATGTTTCATCACAAAATAGGTACAATGTTTTCTTGATACCATAGGCACAATACGATTCTGATGGTAAACTAGCAACTTGTGAGTTAATATGTATTTATATAAATATAAAAAATAAAGAACGAATGACAAGAAAGAATAGAGATCCATATTGACAGCACTGTCAATCACTGAGGGGAGCATCAGTTTGGGAACTAGTAATTGACATTTGCATTTAATTGTTATCTTTGATTATTTCCAAAAAATGATAGCATTTAAATGCAAGCTTCACAAAATACTTATTGAGAAAAACCATGGAAACAATCGAATCTGAAAATGTGGAAGGCATGGTGAAGCAGAATAAAACTCTTACTTACATACCTCCTTAGCAAAATCACAAGAAAAGGCACCAAAGAAATGACAACACGAGGTTCTGTTGGGTAACCTTCTCCAGATTTAAGAAAAACCCGCCTGAAACCTTTTCCCGCCTTTATACTTTACTGAGAAGGTATTTTGCCTCAAAATTCAAATGGATCAAGCCCGTCAAACACTTTTAAATGTCTTGATATTAAAACTTCTTGGTGATATGTCAATCACTGGTCCCTCCACCCTAGCTTATTTAGTTTAGGTTTTTTAGACATCAGACTGCCCGACATGGAACTAAAACTGATCAGCGAGCTCTGAAACGCAAAAAGCCAATCGAAATTTGGATTATGGAGGAAAACCATTTGGTCGAGTTTTGCACGAACACAAAGCTTCCCTTCTTTCGGTAGTGAGAAACCTAAACATCTTGACTGAAAAGTTGAATACTCGTACATTATTGCCTTAGGTAGATTATAATTTAGATTTAGCTAAACTCCAAAGAAAGTACAACTTACGGGCGCTGGGGGAAGCCGCGACCTCTAGCAGGAAGGTGGCTAAGAAGGTCGCGGCCAATAAATCCATCCTGCCTCGCGACAGCATCTTAATACGGCCTTTTCTGAAACAATCAAGAAAACATGAAATTAAGTAATCAAGTTCCCTTAACATCAATGACAAAATGAGAATTACTGAATGAGATCATTAATCTTTGAAATTGTACCACACAACATCGTGAGATTATAGACACTGCATTATATATAGGCACTATCACTTCCATTTATTTGCATTCCATACACCAGTAGGAAACCTTTTTTGTTTGCATTAAAATATCATGATGTTGAATTCCAAGTGAGCGTTTATTTCTTACACCTCTCTGGCGTTACATAGTTCAACCGTTTATTGAAATTGAAAACTTATGTAATAAATGCTGAAGTATTTGGTCGCCTAGATATTACGAACACAGCCTACTCATATGAAGGAATGATCTGGAATTTAACAATTCATTGGTATCTAGATCCGAGTTTGGAATAGTAAGAATATCGGAGACCTGGTGGGGAATAGCGGTCATTCAAGCCACAGGTGGTATTCAAAATTGAATTGTTCCGGTAGACAACTGAAAATCTTCTAAAGTGGTGGGAGTGATAGTTGAAAATCATAAATAAATGTAAAAATATACATATTATGTAGCAAACAAAAATGTAGGTATCCTTAGGTTCCATTTAAGACACTTGTACACGGATCAATTTTTAGTGTAGGTACTCTATAATGTACATAGGTAATGAAGGTTATGAATAGATAATGGAAAATGACTAGGTAATGAAGTACAGGCCACAAATGGTATGCAAAATTTACAGTAACCAAGTGTGGATAGGTAGGTAGGTACCTATAGTCTTAATAGATGTAAACAAGTGGAGTTCACATATAATTATGTTTATTGCTCGTAGACAACTGAAAATCTTCTGAAGCAGGGGGAGTGATGGTTGAAAATCATGAATGTATGTAAAAATATACGAATATGTAGTAAACAAAAATGTAGGTATTCGTAAGTTCCGTTTTTGGCACTATTACACGGATCGCTTTTTTGTGTAGGTACCTACTCTATAATGTACATAGGTAATGAAGGTTATGAATAGATAAGGGAAAATGACTAGGTAATGAAGTACAGGCCACAAATGGTATGCAAAATTGACAGTAACCAAGTGTGGGTAGGTAGGTATCACATAATAATGTTGATTGCTCCGGTAGACAACTGAAAATCTTCTAAAGCAGAGGGAGTGATGGTTGAAAATCATGAATGTATGTAAAAAATATACGTATATGTTGTAAACAAAAATGTAGGTATCCGTAGATTCCTTTTATGGCACTATTACACGGATCGCTTTTTAGAGTAGGTACTCTATAACAGGGGTCTCCAACCTACGGCCCGCCTATCATTTTCACCTTAGAACTTCCACAATAGTAATTTCTTCGAAATGTAGATATCACTACCACTGGATGGGCGGTTGAGGAGGGGTTTAGTGAGACTCTCACGAATCTGTTATTGAGGCAGCATCAGAAAAACTAATGGCCATTCACAGTATTATTCACCAGCAAGCTTTATGCGGAAAAAGTGTCAATGTCATGTGACACTGAAGTCATGAATGTCGAGGTGCAAATAGTGAATTCAATTTGAAAAAATGCACTGAACCACCGACAGTTTAAGGTATTCCTTGTTGAAATGGACAGTCTGTATCCAGATGTACCTCATCATAGTGAATTTCGTAGGCTAAGTAGGGGGAAAGTTCTGCTTAGTTTTTTTTCCAGCTCTACGTAGGAATAGGCATTTTCTTGACAAAAAGAAGAAAAAAAAAGTAAAAAAATCGTGTTACTCCAGAATTGTCAGATTTTGCTTGGCTATGGAAATTACCTTTTCTAGTTGATGTTACTCAAATGATGAATGACGTACTTGAAACTTCAAGGAACGAACAGCATGATTTCTGATTTATACTTCCATATCAAAGCTTTTAAAATGATAATGGATCTTTTCGAAACACATGCAACAATGAAAAACTTGTTACCCTTAAATCCAAAATTTATGAAGAGTTTCCGAGTGCATTTTTTATCAGGTGTTTGCGAGACCAGTTCGAGACCCGTTTTCGAAATCTTGAGGACGAATCTTTGAACATCAGAATTTTTCAAAACCTTTTCACTGCAGCAGTTGAAGATTTAACTCCGGATCTTCAGCTGGAAGCCATTGAACTGCAGTCAAATGACTTGCAATGATATCCAAAAATTCTACGCTGCGCACCCAGAATAGAATATTCCAAACCACCCAGACTTAATCCTCTCAATGATCTTTCTCTACAGTTGTACCTATCCAGCCTACCAGCCTTTTCGAAGAAGAAATTCACAAGATCTAAATAGAGGGCCAACAATTGATGAACATTTGGAAGCCAGTCTGTTGATAGGAACGACAAAATTTGAGCCAAATTACCTAAATATTTTGAGCAACAACAGTTCCCAACCTCACAATAAAGTAATTTTACTGTTAAAATTACAATTCTAGGGAAGTAACTGTTAAACATTCTAAATAAATTTCATTTGTTCCTCTTTATCTCTAAATCTCTTCTTTTTTTCTTATATAATGTTTGGCCCGCGCCATCGAGGAAAAATTTCAGTTCGGCCCGCCCTGAAAAAGGGTTGGAGACCCCTGCTCTATAATGTACATGTAGGTAGGTAATGGAGTGATTCCATATCCCAATATCCTTTATTGTTTGTATTAAAATATCATGAAGTGATACTGAGTGAATTTATTCCTTACACCCCCAGGGTTTAGCTTTACATCGTCCAACCGATTACTAAAATCGGGTTCTTATGTATTGAATGTTGAAGTAATTAGTTGGCAGCATATTACCTATACTACACCTTCTATTAAATAGGAATAATCTTCTACAATTCATTGGTATCAAGATCCGAGCTTGGAATAGTAAGAATATCGGGGACTTGAGAGGAATAGCGGTCCGACAGGCTACAGATGGTATGCAAACTTGACTGAACCACCTGTAGGTACTGTTATGTTTCTGTAGGAGGCGATGGCTCTTTCCTTGGGTGACCTTCCTCTCGGTCAAGGTCACTCTGCTCCCGCCCCTGGCCTTACTGATCCATATTATCTCCACCTTCCGGCTCTGCCCTAACAAGAGGCTCCTGGTCGTATTCCTTCTTTCCGAATTGGGATCTTTCATCTGTTGGAATTTCACACTTTTGACCTCAGATTCTGATTGAGCGCACTTGAAAACCCCTTAGTACACCGGCCGGTCCGGGATCGTGGGGACAAAAACGACACAGGTTTGGGATCAAAGCGCATTTCGGGATCATTGAATACTTTAGTAGCAACGGTTTTGGGATTATGGCATACATAACTCCAAATTTTCGTTTATTGAGATGTAGATACATACCTTAACATTGTCACATATAACCCTAATGAATATTTTCATTGTCGTCAAAAATGTCAGGCTTTCGTCCTCATTCTACGCTTTCAAATAACAGACCATACCTGGTGCTCAGCTCGACAAGTGTCCTTGTCGTTGGCATACGCCTCCCACAGGTCCTCCAAGTTGCGAAGCATGTCTGCTGAATCTTTTCGTGGATTGTTGACAGTATCTATGAAATAGTAATTGACGGAACCACGCTAGTAGGGTAAACCTGTACAATTACATTCGAACGCTCATTAAAATTGACGTAATCATCCTGGAGCTGTTTTATCGCATAAAAACGCACGAAAATAACTGAGATATGTTGATTTTAAGCTCCAAACCGGCCGCCTATCCTGAAGCTTTTTTGCGTGGAAACGCACACACACAGTAAAATTACATGATGCCTGCTTTTTAGTTTGTAAAAAAGGAACAAAAAAAAAAAAAAAACCATGGTGGGAAGCTGAAAAATACATTAATTTGGCGCGCAGTGGTGGTGTGGCTGCCAGCAATATTAGGCGTATAAAAATCTCAAAATGATGAGTCGACGTGTACGGTAAGTTTACAATGTATCATAGATTATAATGGGGATGCCCCCCAAAAGCACGAAACGCTCACAAATTGGCCAAAAGAGCCTTTACCATCGTATTGAGATTTTTATATACGCCTGTTTCCTGGCGGCCACACCACCATTGCGCGCCAAATTAATGCATCTTTTAGCTTCCCACCATGATTTGTTTGTTCCTTTTTTTACTAACTAAAAAGCAGACATCATGCAATTTTATTGTGTGTGTGTGTGTTATCAAGCAAAAAAAGCTTCAGGACAGGCCGGTTTGGAGCTTAAAATCAACCATATCTCAGTTATTTTCGTGCGTTTTCATGCGAAAAAACAGCTCCAGGATGATTACGTCAATTTTAATTAGCGTTCGAATGTAAGTGTACAGATGGAAGGTACCTACACCCATAAAACGTACAACCCGGAAAAGTAATAGCTTGATGGGCAGCTTTTTGGAAGTCAACTTGCATAGCTTCGAATTGAAAATCTTCCTTGATGAGCGATAGTCGTGTTGACTGGTTGACTCCCTTCCAATCTTATCTTGATCCCTTACCCGTGGCGTTGGCGATCCCAAACCTGAGAATTTTTCAGTCCCGCATTACCGCTCATGATTCCAAAGCCGCGACAGCCATTACACCAAGCTATTTCAGCGGTATTTTCAGCTCAAAATGCCGTTTATTTTGGCCAATAAAAGGTTAGGGAGATCACGCGTGACGTGGTAGGGCAAGGGTGCTGAAGGTTCCCCCCAAGCGGGCAGGCGCCGTGACGTCATCGTGCAAAATAATTTCAAGAGCCATTTTACAAGTCAAATACCCATCCTACTGCGCCATTTTGGAAAGCACTCGCTCAATCTTTCTACTTTGTTAATGAAAAATAACCATGGAAATTCCCCGTTTCGCTTACCCCAGGGGCCCAGGCGAAAAAATAACACACCCAAACATTGATTAACCTGGCACACTTCCTGATAGATGGTACCTAGGTACCCACTTAACTAGTTACAGAAATGCGCGGCTTTCACGAAAATCACGCGATCTCCGAGGACTCAGCCTCGACGCAGCCTCACAATGGTGGCTAAAATTGTACATGTTCTGGGTTTCTTCAAAATTTGGCTATGCACGAATGGTTGTCTAGAAGAAGGGCGTATGTTAAAAATGACGAACGAGAAAGAAGCGGTTTTGGTATCGCAAACTACCGGTAGATTGCAGTAAAATGCAATCGAAGAGAAGATACTTGTGCTGGAAATGATACGTGTTATATGATTAACCAACTGAAAAAAATCTGAAAAATAAAGTTTTGAAAGTTTTTTTGTCCTCCTAAAAAGTTACGAAAAATAACATGCGCCCTTCTTCTAGACACCCATTCATATGTTTGTGCAATATAATATATAAGTTTTACGAAGTCTCGTGTTCACCCTGGGAAGTTGGAATTTGGAAGAGAGCCTCACTGGGACATCACTTGGCGAATGAAATGACGGGAAAGAACCTTAGAGCAGCATCAGCTGCCAACCCAAAAACAGACCCCACCAACGGACGCAATCATGTACCATGGTGGATTTGAGTAACCCGTGTAGTTTTCATCGCACAAGAATCGTTCTCTTTTCGTTGGAAAGCGATTCACCTAACCGTGTTAAGTTAACCACTGCGCACTGCGTGGCCAACAATCTGAGGCATGAGCGTGGTTGCATGAATAATTGTTTACATACAGTTGATCCTTCTCAATTAATTTTGTAAACATGATAGTAACCACTATTGGGACATTAAGAGACGATTGAAATGATGGGCTTTTTCTTGGTCAGCTGAGTGAGCTCAATTCTTTCCTGTTCACTGTAGGAAGTTGAAATTTGATAGGGAGACTCTCTGGGACATTAAGAGACGAGTGAAGTGATGGGGTCTTTTCTGATCAGCTGAGTGAGCTGATCTCCCTCTTGTTCACTCTAGGATTTCAAATTTTGATTGGGAGACTCTCTGGGTCATTAAGAGACGATTGAAATGATGGGCTCTATCCTGATCAGCTGAATGAGAAAATCTCTCCTGTTCTTCTAGGATGTTGAAATTTGATAGGGAGCCTCTTCGAGATACCAAGAGGTCAATGAAGAAATAAGAAAATCTAATTTTTCCTACTTGGATGGAAGAAACGATTTGATGAGGTGCATCCTATAACACATCCCGCTATTTCGAACACGTATGGATGTGTTTGCATCGATTTAATTTTTGGGCTCCACATTGATAAACTTTGTATCACAAGTTCGAGTTTTCTGACACATTCAATATATTTGTACTAATGCGAGATGGAGCATATGTTGTGCATCATTTTTGCCTGCGTAAGGCCCCTTAGTCGTCAAATATGACCGAATGTATTGAAGCACTGACATGCCCAAGGTTATTGACATGCCTGATTCTCGCTCTGCTTCAAGATTATAAAGACAATTGTCTCCCCATTGTGATATTTTTCCACACGAGCCACCAACAATGTGCTAGCCTCGAGCCACGAGGCCCTTGTCAAGATAATGCATTCTCAATCAATCAAGTTCTCAGACGAAGCTCTCGGCTTCGCGCGTCAAAGACGTGAAGCTCCCAACTGCCTTCGCCGGTCAATAATTTCTCCACCTGGGGCAACGATAGCGTCCACAAAAATTAATCGCATGTTATTTATAGTAACCAGAATTGTGAAAACACAGTTTCACTTCCTCAACTCAAACCCATGAAGGTAGAAAATGTGAAATACCAAACAGTTTATGGAGCAATTAGAGAAATCAAGGGTAGCCAGGCAAATATGGTCAGGTATACTACTAGACGCTCGAAAATTCAATTTTTCGATATATACATTTTTCTTAGCTCACAGGCACCAACACAGTTTTTTCGAGAAGGGCTTGCCGATTATCAAAATTTTTTCTTCTTTTTTCAATCATTTAACTCAATCAAAATCTACTTTGTGGGCGTGAGAAATGTTCTACCTAAATAATTTAGAAAGTGTGTGAATTTTTCAGAATTTCGCGAATTTTTTCTTGGTCTTTTCAAATGATATATCCTGACAATCAAAAATTCGATTTTTTTTATAGTTTATAATAGACGCTGTGACGAACTAAATCACTCACGTCGAAGTCGTGGAAACCCATTTAAATGAACCAAACAAACCAACGTAACGTGTGAAAAACTGAAGTTAATAAAGAACGTCTATTTCCACGGAAAATAAAGAGTTACAATGTTGTCAATCAATTTACAATCATGTTAAAATCGACGGTTAGGTCATCATCAGTAACAAACAATAACTAAGTAACTAACAAACTAATAGGTTATTCCATATTCCAAATAGATATAAATTCTGGGGGTATTAGGGAGGAGGGGGAGAGTCAAAAATAGAGGAGCTGGGACCGGAGGAGGGGGGGTTGGGTTGGTGAAACCACACTCTGCTACCATATGTCAAGGAGGTGATGGAAAAAGAGTTGTTACCCCTTCAAAGGGTAGAGGCGATTAGCTTGCTACACCAAGAGGATATTCTGAAAGTCGATAGCCCAGGAACACTATTTTTAATATAAAACTTCCCTTAATTGCAGAGGGGAACACCATTAAACGAAAAACTCAATCGAAAGAGTGGGGAGGACGCGCCCAGGTTTACCTGACACCAGCCCTTGAGATCAAGGAAGTTATATAGGAGGAGGAGGAGAGGGATGGATGGAATGCCCTTTTAAAATGACCACCAGTTGTAATGAGAACCTCTCAGGACACGGGTGGTGATACCACGGAGTACACCTGCCTGCCGTAGGTCATTTCTGTTGTACATATTTATCTTGGCACCCACCCGGTTCGCTCCATTTCCACGCTGCCACTGAAAACCAGGACTGACACACATTCTCATTCACAAACTTACGTCTCTCATACATACGAGTACACCTATGTTTTTTCCACGGATTTCTACGGTCTTAACATGGTCTGAAACGGAATAGTAATCGGTTATTCTTTCTCATGCTTGGGTTATCCCATACCCGCCTTGATCAAGTCCTCTTATAAGAAGCCTAGCCCATGTGACTTAGCTTCAGAGGGACGCCCTAAAAAGTCCCACAGCCATTTGATCATTTTTCAACCTAACCTTTTCCATACTGTCGTCAAAGAAAATAACTCTCACTTTCATGACATTGCATAAACAATAAATTATAACTTGGACTAAGTCCAACTTCGCATCAAGTTGTGCTTAATGGTCTACCTATGCAACGCGAAGTTATAACGTTGCATATTAGAACTTGGCCGATTTTGCCGAAATAAATAGAGCAGAAATCAGAGCGAACCGCTCAACCAGCGGCGCATATCAGATGAGCAGCTGAAGGCGGAACGGATTTTACTCGCATACAGAATGACCATTAGCTTTCTTTCACTTTGCCTTAATTCACCAGTTTATTTAATTCCCCAACAACCAAAGGCTCATCAGAAAGTTGTGTAATTGGACTGGAAAAAGTGTTTGAGAACGTCAAAAAGTGTTTAGCACTCTGATCGACACAGTAAACATATAAAAGATCCAGCCATTCAGCATGATCGTATGAGCGAGTTTCCTAAGATTTTCGTATTATATTATATTACATTGCTTTCAAAGTTGACACATTTAATGCAAAGAAATTGATAACCACCAATTTTATGGCAAATAAACTCGTTCTTAAATATTCAAAACACATTTTTGATTTTTAGCAATTTTTCAGTTTTTATCGACTTTTTCCAACTATTGAAGAAAGTTGAGTAATTTTTCAGCATAACGTTTTAATAAATTTTTTAATGTTCTAGTTGATTGTTGAGATGAACTTCTTTTGACTGAAATTATGCTAAAAAATATGTATAAAATTAACGATTCTTAGCCGTTTTTGCCATTTTTAGCGAATTTTGTAAAAAATGAAGCTATTGAAATGGCTCCAAAAATGTTAAAATCCAAGTTTTCAAAAATTTCCTTAATTGAAATTCGTTTTGAGGTATTCTGGCATTCTGACACAAATCGTAGAGTGTAACGCTTTTTCATACGCTTTTTCATATATATATACATAATACACCTTGGTAAGGTAATTTATATATATATATATATATATATATATATATATATATATATATATATATATATATATATATATATATATATATATATATATACCTATATATATATATATATATATATTTATATATTTATAATATAAATATATTAATATATATATATATTTATGTGTCATTCCAGACGATAACTATTCTCCTTAGGATAGAGATGACAATTCCGTTCTTGCGCCAAAAAACCAGCTTTCCAAATGAGAGGATGAGTTCGTTGACCAGCATTTTCTGGGCATAATACTCAATTTCAGGTCAAATCTCAAAAAATGTGCTAAAAAATGACTAAAAATGGCTAAAATTGGCTAAAAATTGTTCATTTTATATTTTTTAAAGAATATTGCTCAAATAAAGTTCATTAACTATAAAAATGAACATTCAAAAATTTATGTACAAAATTATGGTGAAAATTTACCACTTGAATTTCATTAATATTTGCTAAAAAATCGATAAAAACTGCAAAAAACCTAAAAATCCAAAATTCCTTTTTAGGTAGCAGATTATTATATAGAATACCTAAATTTAGAACATCTAAATTTCATTGAAATATGTGTTTGGTGAAGGTACGGTAGATTTTAGAATTGACGTACGAGAATATGGACTATGACGTACGGGAATATCTATGATATTGGTAAGGTAATTTATGACCATGAGTTGGCAACCCTGCGTGAATGTAAGTTTTTTCACATCCTGTAAAATTTTGATTTTTCGACATTAGACAATTTTGATATTTTGACGGTTTTTCCAATTAACTTTCGGTATATTTGTATTAAAAGTTTTAAAAAGTAGACAAACTGCGGAATCTAAGCATGGATCAGTGTAAAGAGAAGTATCCATGGTAACCGAAGTAAGTGTTACTACTTATCCACAAAAGGAAACTGTCCAGCACTTTCACATAACATAAACTCAAGGGCGGGCTTTCACCGACTCCGCCGAGAGATTCCTTATTGACTTGATCTGATGAGCCGAGCTTGAGAAAGCCGGCAACACAATCTGCCCAGAAACAACAATATCCTTGAGCGATATTGTTCCACCCCATTAAAAACTGATAATAGCCTCACATGAGGAAGGCTGATGAAATTAATAACAAACTCACCCTTCTTGTATACCAACCAATCTTGTTCCATTCAATAAGGAACCATTAATATCACCTTAAAGAAAATGAAGCCTCCATTTACCTAACCAAACAAAATAAATTGGTTTAAGTCTTTAAATAAATCAAAAACAAAACACGAATTCAAAATCAGCATGCCAGTCAAGTAACATCAATCCAAAAATAAAATTTCCTCAGCGAATTTTCGTACATAGCATTTTGATACTAATCCAAGTGTTCAACGCTATTTCATATTCGAATATCATATTTATTCACATGAATTTCATATGTAAACATATACCTATATGTATAATTCCAGACATAACTCTCCTTAGGGTTGAAATAAAAGTTCATAAGAGAACCCCCCCCCCCCCCCCCCCCCCCGAATGTGCGCAATTTCGTACAAAATTTTCAACAACAATGTTGGCCTCCATTAACAAAAAATGATTTCAAAATTAGCATGCTAGTCAAGCAACATCAAGTTTAATACAAAAATAAAATTTCCTCTCGTACTTTACGTATTAAACGTTCCTAATCAATTAGCGAATTTTTGTACATAGCATTTTGATACGAATCTAAGAGCTCAACGCTATTTCATATTCGAATATCGTGTTTATTCACATGAATTTCATATGTATACAGATATATATGCATAATTCCAGACGATAACTCTCCTTAGGGTTGAAATGAAAGTTCAAAAGAGAACCACCGAATGTGAGCAGTTTCTTACAATATTTTCAACAACAATGTTGGCTGCAGTGTATTTTAGGTTGTTTATGTATATCAATTTATAAACTACCTATGTAGTCTGAATCACGAGACGTTCGTTAACAATCAAGTTGAGTCACGAGGCTTTAGACCCTAACCAACTAATCCATTCTTTTACTAAGGAATTGACTAGGTACTTGATGTTATGTATTTTTGACCACTAACCCAAGCAGAAAACTGATCTGTGTAAAATCTCATGGCGACTGGAGCGCTGGGAATGCCACGCAGTGGATAGTCGAACTAAAGAGCAAGTCAGGGTCTAGAGTCTCGTGACTCGACTTGATTGTTCGAGAACGTCACGTGTCTGAATCGTGTCTGTGTAGCCGTTATTTCTTTTAGATTCAGCATTATAATATAGTGCAATTATTATATTATCATTATATAACTGTTATTATTATATTACACCACTGCTCTGTGCGAGAACAGAAAGATCATGCGCTTCTATTATTGAATCTTTGAATTAGCGAGTCAATCGATCTAGGGAAGATAGATCTTCCCTTGGAATTCCAATAGAATTATCAGCTGATATAATTCCAATGGAACAATGACTTCGCAAAATCTAGTGTATCAGCAATTGTCCGTGAGGTTGGAGTAGTGAAGCATGAGTGGAACTTCAATCTATAGTAACTATAGATTAAAACAGTAACTGTCAGCGCATTTAATCTTTGTATTTCACACAGTTTCTACATTTGAATGTAGGTTCTGCTCAAGGTACCCCCAGAGAACCCTTATTTCAGGAACAGCTGTCTTTGTCGATACTTTAACAACTATTAATGAAATTTAAGCATATTTTTCAGCACAATTCCGTGCAGTTTTTTCAATGTTCTACTTAATTGTTGATGCTTTTTTGAGTATATATATATATATATTGCTTTTTCAGATTGAATTAAACAGTTTGCAAAATGAAGACAACACTTTTCAAAATGAATTAAACACTTGAGAAAATGAAATAAACAATTTACAATATGAGTTCAACACTTAAGAAAATGAATTAAACACTTTCTTATACGAGTTTCAAAATCATGTAATAAACAATAACTTGAACGAGTTGACCAGTTGGGGAGAATATGAGAAAGAAGACCGTACATATACCGTAGATGGAGGCAACTTCGGCCGGTCGAGGTAACTTCGGCCATTTCGTATTTTAGCGGGAATGTCGATCTGGACGGTAACGTGAACGAAGGAGCGCGAGAAAATCCAACTCGTTGTGTTGGCATGTTATAAACAAACTGATCTTTGGCAGTGTTTTCTCCCGATTCGACTGTGCGGTTGTACTGTAAGTATCAAATGTTTTTCCTAAATGATCACTTTTTGGAATAACACGAAAAGGTTTGCCTGCACAGTAGAAGCTAAAAATGACTCGGAAGTAAGCTCACCATGTTCGTATCATGTACGATGTTGGCTACATTTCCCCCGAGTTTCGTAGTTTTACCTTTCAATTCGTGACTTCTACAGCAACAATTTCGTAAAATTTATGTTCTAGGAGGTAACTTCGGCAATGGTATCCAAGTATAAGAAGAAGGTGGGAGGCCGCCAGTAGCCAGTATCAAGCATAGAATCCAAAATAACATGGAAAATGCTATAAGAGAAGTTTTTTTATGTTGGTAACATTAAAACTATAAAAAACAATGTTTTCGACGTTATTTTTTTGAGGAAACATGAAGGGAAGAAGGATGTTTATTTTTCGTTCCCCGATGTAGAAGACAGGGCAGATATAAAAACGAACTAGATTTTTAAAAAATTGCGACTCCAGTCGCTTAGGAGGGGGAGACATTCTTTTAATTTTGACAACAATATTTTAAAACTAATTAAATGATCTCTTTTTAACTAAAAAATTTTCATCTGTTTTCAAACAATGTACCTTTTCCCATGTTGTGTTGTTTTTTTAATTTCCAGTGCTTTCAACCACTGGTTAATTTTCTTTCACACATAAATTCTTAAAAAACGTCAAAAAGTGGCCGAAGTTGCCTCCATCTACGGCTCTGTTGATAATCTCGTCTGTGTCTTTCACGTAATAACGAGATGGAAATACGTTCTCTGAGAACCCGACAATCTCTTATCGTCTTGCTCAGTGTGTATCGATGATTTTCTTGTTTTTATGTAGTAGTCCATCAATTCACTGCAGCTGTTACCCTGGTATGTTTGGTTGATGCGTTTTCTCACCTGGTTATAATGTCAGACACCTCTTTTGATGAAACGGTTAATATACGTGCACCAAGAAACTGCCTTCTCCAAAATAAAATCAGTTGTGAGAAACGTATTATCCAGACCTCAAGACCACCTTCTTCAAGAGGCGATTCGACAAGGGGTGGCTGCAATCACGTCCGTCGACTGTGCCAATTATGTTGTGCATTCTTTCTTGCTCCTGCCAGTGGCAGCTGCAATGCAGCCCCTTCATTAATATTTGAAAGGCAGTGTTATTTAGTTTATTTGGTAACCGTTTAATTCTTATTGAAAATTTTTTATTTTATTTTGTAAATTGTTTCATTCATATTGTAAATTGTCTATTACATTTTGTAAAATGGTTTATTCATTTCGAAAAGTTTTGGCTTCATTTTGAAAACTGTTTAATTCAAATTGAAAAAGCTACATACATGACACAATGTGTTGAACTTTAGGATTCCTTTCAGAATGCCTCAAAACTGATTTCAATAAAGAACATTTTCGAATTTACCTATTCTGATCTAAAAAATTTTGGTGTCGATTTACTAGTAAAACAGTTGAAGAAGTTTTTATTAGATTCCGACGACATTTTCAGGGATTGTGAGGGTTGAGGCCGAGATGGTTCCCTTTGAATTTCGAAATTCCTCTACGATACCGAAACACACTGCCCCATCTTTCAAGATAATAACCAATGAATCTTTTTTTTCTTCTTTTTTTCTGTCCTTCCTTGTGCCTAGTACCCTCTTTTTTTGTTTTGTTTTATTTTTTGTACCTTTTTATCCCCGTAGTAGGTTAGCGATGATGCCCGGCCGACATGGGCTCACAGGTACAATCGGAGCTCGTAGATGTTCTTTCGCTAGGTAGGTAACGGTAAATGGCATTCCCTCACACCATCCCATCCCATCCTATCCTATCCTCACGGCAAAACCCATTACACCATCAGGTTAGGATAATTTTCCCTTCTCGGACCCCTTCAACCATTATGATGGAAGGATAATGCGTCTAGGCCGTTATGAACCTACGTTATACCTACTTAGCCTCCTCCTAAAGATATCGAGGAAGGTCATGTTGTTTAACCTATATTCGTATTTTCCTTTTGAAACATTTGTCGGGAATCTCCACTTGATGCATACAAAAGGCTGCACACAGTTGTATTGAAGGATCCGCGTACCTACCTTGCGTGTCGTTGCAGCTCAACCGTTATCTACAACTCCTCCACTTTCATTAGTCCACCACATTTAATACGTTTCAACGCTGCAAGGTGCTTTGCACTAAGGTCCGCCTGAGTGAAAGTATCATTAGTAGAAGCGAAGGGCAAGAGAGAAACAGAAATACAGTTAATGTCACACACATGTAGGTACCTAGATCTGGATGCTACTTCAGTTATTTCAAGTTAACAACGCAATTAGCAGAATTATAAGCTACTAGCTGACCCGGTGGACTGTGTACCGCCTAACATATTATACATATAGTGCACTCATGATTACAAATAATAAAAAGCCACAGTTCCTTTGAGCCTGACGGCTAAAATTAAAAAACATGAATATGCTTTAGCCGTACACGACTCACTCCTCCTCGATTCTCTGAACCCGACCCCCCATCGGCCTCTGAACTCTGTTTATCATTCTGACATCAATCCTAAAACATGGAATCATGTTTTAGCTCCTCGCTCTCACTTTATTATAGAAATGATCACGACCATTGAGCTCTTGTGAGATGATGATCTCCTAATAGAAACTCGCGAGTAAACATTCACTTTATTATAGAAATGATCACGACGATTGAGCTCTTGTGAGATGATGATCTCCTAATAGAAACTCGCGAGTAAACATTCACTTTATTATAGAAAGAGGCTAAAGAGGCTACATACGAAATTACAGCTTCCTATAGTGTAAAGTATAGAAATTACCTATTAAAATAATTTAACCACCGCTTCACAAATCTAACCGTTCTCGCAATATTCGGATCACCTGCTATGAATCACATAATCGAAACAATCAATGAAAACTTGGCGTTCAAGAGCACCGTAATACCCCCCACCACCAGCCTCCATACAATAAGCCGGCCTCCTTTTAAACCATAATCGGCCTCCATATAATAAACCGGCCTCCTTATAAACCATAATCAGCCTCCGTATAATGAAACAGACCTACGTAATAGATAAGACTGATTTTTATAGTTTGGTGGTCTGGATGCTCGCAAGCTCGCATCTCAAAATTAAAAAAATATCCTAAATCAATCCTTTTAGCAAAATACAGATTAGTTGGACAAACAGATCAGATTTACGCCTAAAATGATGTTACGGAGTTCGAATATGACGAAGAATTGGATCTAGATGGCACTGGTGGTGGGGGGTTGGACGTGCTGTTGAACGTCTAGTTCAATGAAATCATCAGAAATTAACAAGCGGTTGCAATCATGTTCACAATATCAATAATTGAGAATGATCACCTGTGTGTAAACAATTATTCATATAACCATGCTCATAACTCAGCTTGTTGGCCACGCACTTCGCAGTAGTTAATATAGTATGGTTGGATAAATCGAGAGCTTTCGAACGAATGGTCAACGAATTTTGTGGGATGAAAAACGACGAAGTATCATATCCCTGGCAACGACTCGGTTGTAAGCGGAAATCATCACAATTATTGGCGCTACTTTCGTTGCACTCTCGTGGGACATTTTTCGGTAGTTAGGTCACGGCTAAAGCATATTCATGCTAAAAGTTATTGTTACTTCGATCTAATGAAATTGTCAAAAAGTGAATCAGTATTGTTAAGTGAAGCATTTAGAATGAGGCAAGAAGCAAACGCGGCTTTTCAATAAAATTGTGAACCTAACATGCCTAACGTGCATGTGTGTGCCTAACATTCTTTCTGGTGTTCAAAGGAAATGCTATAAAAAACAGCATCAAAATCGGTTCAAAAGTTTGGTCGCGCTTAAAGGACACACAAACAAACATAATTTCATTTTTAGAGATTTAGATGGATCTAGTCGGTTATGCGTCAGCAAACTGATCTGACTTTTCGCTAAGGACTATTCGTTTTTATGCATTTTTGAAATGCGAGCGCAGCGGCATCCAGACCACTGAAATAAGCAAAACACTTCTGTGGATAGGGGTTGGGGTGGAAGGTATGAAGGCTTCTTCTAGTTGTGTGATAGTTTCTTACATACTTACGACTAGTTTCGACTGGGGCCTTCTATTCTAGCATCGGATACTACTCGTAGAATAGAGTAAATCAAAAGAAACAATGAAGTGGGCTAGGTTAGCGACACCTGTAGGGTGCAAAGGGAGATGACCTTGACATCCATTCTATGTACCTAACGACAAATTTTTCACTTACCTACCTAATAATAAGTTAGTACCATAATGCCTATAATTTAACCTACTCCACTTATTGACTAGCCCTAATTGTTTCTTCTTTTAATTTACTCTACTCTAGTATCTGATGATGCCTACTCTTGGCGAAACTAGTCTTATGTAATAAACTATCACACAACTGGAAGAAGCCTTCATACCTTCTACCCTTAACCCCTATGCACTTGAAACCTGAGATAGCTACCTCCATAGATACTGATCTGTGTAAAATCTCTTAGAGTGGTTGTAGACGAGCTTACTCTAGTTTTGACTAGTTACACAGATCGGTAGCTCGCTAAGCTCGCATCCCAAAAATACAAAACATCAAGTTGTCAATTCTTAAGTAAAAATTCAGATTAGTTGGGGCGAGAGGCCGGGGGGCATGGCGGTACGAAAACGGAAAAAAATTCTAAGTAGGACAGCCCCTTCAAAGTTTGATTTCACATAACCGACTAGATCCTAAGGGATTAGTTACCAGTTATTAGAATGATTGAATTCATAATACCTATCTCGCATACTTTTGCGAAATTTCGAGTACCTACAGCGGGATACGTGGCCACCAATGTTAGCTGCCAATAGTAATCCCACCGATCTAGGATTGTCGATAGGAAACTGTTGTTAGAGAGTGGGGTGCCGCAGGGACATATCAATGGGTTCGCTCCTGTTCTTGGATGTAAAGAGTTTTCGCAGAAAATGAAACTGTTGTAATGGCTCAAGCAATTGTAATATGAAAATTTAAAAACAAAATTTCATTGCTGGATTGATTCCTGAATTTTAACGCCTATGTAGGTATATATAATTAAAAAACGAAAATTAAATGTCACTGTATAGTAGGATCGTGTGACCTCGCATGCAGCTTTATCGGCAGGGGTCGATCTTGGTTGGAAGCTATATGGTAGTTTATTCTCAAATTTAATTGAGTTGCTTCCCCAACATAGAAGCTTCTGTGCTGATAGATCTTCTGCACGCTGCTTATAAATCAGCTGGTAGACATACATTCGTGACTGATATTCTGCGTGCCCTTGACATGTGTAGACTTGAGACGTATTAGGAGAGGTAAAGTGAGAGTCTTCATAACAATTTCACATAGTTTGCACCTTGGACGCTCACATCGGTGTAATCCAGGCCACTGCCATTACATAGCTATTATAATGTTCAAACAAAGAGGAATGAGACGATTGCAGTTATTGGCTCTTTCCTAATCAGCTGAGTGAGCTAAAATCTCTCCTTTTCATCCTAGGAAGTTGAAATTAGATATGGAGACTCCCTGGGTCACTAAGAGACGATTGAATTGATTGGGTCTTTTCTGATCAGCTGACTGATCTAATTTAATTGAGACATTTTTAACTTGGGACACAAAACACAGATTTAAATGGGGAAACCACCGATGTATTCGCATGCAGTGTAAATTTTTCTTTTGGTAGGTGACATCGTCCAGTTATATTTCTGTAGTGCACCCTAGACTCAGTTTGGTAGGATTTTTTTTTTTTTTTTGGATCCAGTGTTCTGCGGTGAAGGGCTATCTATCACAGGTTTACTACATATATACGGGGTTTAATAATAATTCATGAATATCATCCCAAAAAATCGAAAGAAACCACCCAGGTTACTGTAACTTCATAGGTTTGCTCTCCTCCCTAAGGGCTAGAACTTCAACAGGGAAAAACTCAACATGGGATGAATCGCAACATGTGAAACATAATAAAAATGGCCTAATAAACTATGACGATCGTATCAGCTGGTATAATTTCAAAAGGAATTCAAACTTCCTCCGAATCTCAACTTTTCAACGGTCTAGTCAATTTTACTTTTACTTTGCTAATTAGGGGAGAAAATTATCCTTTAATGGAGAAAAACGTGGGTTTTAAAATGAAATCGAGGGTTTTCGTGAAACACTGACTCGCGGTTGTTATCTAGATCCTGTAGACTCGGGAGTTTATTCTCGTTGGTGGAACTGATTCTAAAGAGTCGAACGCAGGGTAGCCGTTCCACCGCAATTCCGGTACATCTACCGATATTTAACTTTTTCTACCGGGCTACCGGTTTGAGTCTTGAATCTACCGAGATTTATGGTTCTGAGCAAAATAATAGGAAACAACGACTCGGTTGTAAGCGGAAATCATCAGAAACAAGCATCATCAGAAATGCTTGCATACGAGTCTGCAACACATTGGGACATTTTCATGTGTGTTTTCTTATTATTTTCTTATCATTAGGGAAAAAACTGGATTCTAGAGCCACTCAGCTGATCTGTAATCGGTCAGTTGTGTTCAGAAGTCCCTCAAGGGCCCACATACCAAATCTCAGATTCGTGGGATCATTAGGGAAAAAACTGGATTCTAGAGCCACTCAGCTGATCTTGGATCGGTCAGTTGTGTTCAGAAGTCCCTCAAGGGGCTACATACCAAATCTCAGAATCGTGGGATCATTAGGGAAAAAACTGGTTTCTAGAGCCACTCAGCTGATCTGGGATCGGTCAGTTGTGTTCAGAAGTCCCTCAAGGGCCCACATACCAAATCTCAGAATCTAGGGATCATTAGGGAAAAAAATGGATTCTAGAGCCACTCAGCTGATCTTGGATCGGTCAGTTGTGTTCAGAAGTCCCTCAAGGGGCTACATACCAAATCTCAGAATCGTGGGATCATTAGGGAAAAAACTGGTTTCTAGAGCCACTCAGCTGATCTGGGATCGGTCAGTTGTGTTCAGAAGTCCCTCAAGGGCCCACATACCAAATCTCAGAATCTAGGGATCATTAGGGAAAAAAATGGATTCTAGAGCCACTCAGCTGATCTTGGATCGGTCAGTTGTGTTCAGAAGTCCCTCAAGGGGCTACATACCAAATCTCAGAATCGTGGGATCATTAGGGAAAAAACTGGTTTCTAGAGCCACTTAGCTGATCTAGGATCGGTCAGTTGTGTTCAGAAGTCCCTCAAGGGCCCACATACCAAATCTCAGAATCGTGGGATCATTAGGGAAAAAACTGGATTCTAGAGCCACTCAGCTGATCTTGGATCGGTCAGTTGTGTTCAGAAGTCCCTCAAGGGGCTACATACCAAATCTCAGAATCGTGGGATCATTAGGGAAAAAACTGGTTTCTAGAGCCACTCAGCTGATCTGGGATCGGTCAGTTGCGTTCAGAAGTCCCTCAAGGGGCTACATACCGAATCTCAGAATCGTGGGATCATTAGGGAAAAAACTGGATTCTAGAGCCACTCAGCTGATCTGGGATCGGTCAGTTGTGTTCAGAAGTCCCTCAAGGGGCTACATACCAAATCTCAGAATCGTGGGATCATTAGGGAAAAAACTGGATTCTAGAGCCACTCAGCTGATCTTGGATCGGTCAGTTGTGTTCAGAAGTCCCTCAAGGGGCTACATACCAAATCTCAGAATCGTGGGATCATTAGGTAAAAACGTCATTTCTGATGGTCATAATCATCGTTGTGGCCACTTGGGACAATTTTCGTGAGCAATTTTCGTGAGCAATTTTCGTGAGCAATTATTTTCCGTGACGTTTTTTTAGTTTATGTGCCAAAGCAAAGACATGAAAATGTCAATTATTATAACTTTTGTCTCCTATAAATGGAGCTGTGATGCGTAGGTAGGTAATTTATTAACATGTATCATGTTTTAGCCCTGGGGTCCTAGCGAATTTTGCGAGTCAATTTTTTTCCGCGCACGAAATTAATTACAGTGATTTCCGCCTACAACCGAGTCGTTGCTAGGGAAATGGTACTTCGTCGTTTTTCATCCCACAAAATTCGTTGACCATTCGTTCGAAAGCTCTCGATTTATCCAACAATATTATGTTAACTACGACGAAGTGCGTGTCCAACAAACTGAGTTATGAGCATGGTTATATAAATAATTGTTTACACACAGGTGATCATTCTCAATAATTGATATTGTGAACATGATTGCAACCGCTTGTTAATTTCTGATGTTTTCATAGAATTTCGAATCAATATCGAGGAGAAAACATGATACATGGTTGAAATTTTTGGTTCTAGAACAGAAATAAGTTTTTCATATAATTAATTTTCAGTTGGTGGGTAAGCTTGCGTTAAATTCAAAGGGTAGTAAAATGTAGGTGTTTTTAATTTAATTTCTCCTCGGTAGGCATCTATGCCTCTGCAGATATATTTAGATAATGAATAATAGACTTCGTTTAATTAAAGAGCAATACATAAATAATAAACCTTTGTGTAATAATTTGCAGCGTTTTTTCCTTTAAGGAAAATGTAACGCGATACCAGATTAGCAAACAACATCGTCTGGATAAACTATTTCTTACTGTGCTTTACTTCTTTGCAGAAGTTTTCTGGAACTCTTTAGGAGACTACTGTTGAGTGGTATTTAAGGAAAAAAGTGAGAAATTCAACGAGGTAGAATTTAGATGATTTCATTCTGACCAGCGCGGGTGATTTCTCTCGGGAATTATGCATAAGGAGGCTTTACTCGGACGGGAGCTGCGGATCTTCACAAAATTAGAGCTGCTTTTCAATTTTTCAGTGCGTGGCGAGAACAAGTCGTTCCCTCGATTTTCACCGTACGAATGGATGGCTGACTCGAATCATAGGTCGGTAGCCATTTCTCATTCCATCTCGCAGACAGCGACAGCGGAGGGTATCTGGACTTTTTGGGGCTGAGACGTACCTAACACCTTTTACTTTTCCAACAACCCCATTAGGAGGGGGAATTCATCAACTCCCGCCCAGGAGAGATCAGGTTAAGAAAAGTTCCAGTCATGCAGCATGAACGTATAAGCGAATTATCGTAAGATATCGTATTATACTATGTTAAATTGTTTTGAAATTTGAGCTTTTTGAGTGCAAAGAAATTCATAACTATTATTTTTATGACAAAAAACGTATAATCTGCCATTCAAAAAAAAATTTTGGATTTTTAGTTTTTTTGGCAGTTTTTATCGATTTTATAGAAAATTGCAATGGAATTTAAATACATTTTCGGCCTAATTTTGCAGATACATTTTTTAGTGTTCTATTTTAAATTTGATAAACTTTATTTAGACAATATTCTGCTAAAAGTTATGTAACTTTTTTTTTTTTAAAGCAATTTTTAGTGATTTTTTTAGCACATTTTTTTAAATTTGACCAATTTAATGTACTCAAAAAGTGCTGGCCAACGAGCTCATCCTTTCGTTTTGAAAGTTAGACTTTTTGGCGCAAGAACGTATTTTTTATCTCAATCCTAAGGAGAATTATCCTCCGGAATAACACATACATATATATACATATGAAAAAGCGCAAACTTCAGGAATCGTTTCAGAATGCCTCAAAACTGATTTCCATGAAGAAATTTTACGAAAATTTTGATTTTAAAAATTTCCGAGCCATTGCAATAGCTTCATTTTCTACGAAAATTCGCTAAAAAGAAATATTCTATACCTGTTATATTTTTCAAGAAATTTCACAACCAGTAGCACCAGGGATATAAGGGATCAATCTATGAATTATATGAATTATTGAATGATCGGATCGGCAGTCATTAGGAACAAAACATAATAATAATAATAAGAACATAATAACATAACATTATAAATAAACCAACTGATGAATATTGTCATTCTTCTCGTGCTTATCCCAGAGACCCCCGAGAATTCCAATCTCATCCAGCAGTTCGTGGCAAGGCCTAGTTTTTGCTCTGGCCAAAATATCACGTTTGCTCTGAGGAGGCCGATGGGTGGGAGTTTATATTAGGGAGTTTTCGCAACGCTAATTCGTAGTCGAGTGGGAGAAACTACGAATAGAAATGGAGCAATGCGCGTGCGTGCAAAATCCCAACAGTTAGCGGTCCATTCGTGGTACGAATAGAAAAATCCTATTCTCAAGGGAAACCGAATACAGATCCATACAGCTCCATAACAATAACCTGTAATGCTATAATCTTTTTTTTTTTTTTCCTATTTCAATGTGGCATGACATGGACATTGTTGTATTCGTGATTTTCAAAAAAGGTGATTGGTTTGCAGGATTCATCCTCATTTAAATTACGCTGATACCTTATAAAGGGTTCTACAGCTTCACGATCTACCATCAGTCCGATTTTGTTCTAGGATAATTGGGTATTTGTCTCAGGAAGACATCCTACTAATTTTGTTGAAATAGGTAACCATCACACATATAAACCTGAAATGCGAGGTTTACATGGGATGGTATAGACCAGGGGTGCTCAAACGGTCGATCGCGATCGACCAGTCGATCGCGAGTGCTTTTTGAGTAGATCTCGAGAAGAAAAATTTTTTTAATAAGTAGGTAACTAAACTACAAAAATTTATTACGTAATAACACTGCTTGCAAAAATTGTGAATTCCATCCGTGCCCGTAGCTTGGGCGGCTCTTTAAGTTGCAGTTGGAAGATAGGGAGTCAGCTGAACACACTGATTTAGTTCTTCACACGGACGTCAGGTGGTTGAGTCGCGGAAAATTCCTAGAAAGGTTTCAAGAATTATTACCCGAAATAACAGCTTTTCTAGACGAAAGAGGTGATGACACTGAGATGTTGAAAAACGAAAAATGGCTGACTGATTTGGCATTTTTGACTGACATCACAATGCACTTAAACACCAATAACTTGGAACTTCAAGAAAGGAAAAACTATTATTGAGATGATTAGCGCAGTAAACGCATTCAAAAGTAAATTGAAACTTATGATAGATCAACTGTAAAGAAAGGATCTGAAACATTTTCCGTCTTTGAAAGCAAGGATTCCTCAGTTGAATTATGATACGTATGAGGCTGAATTATCAAATATTTTGGGACAATTTGAAATGCGTTTTTATGAATGCAGTACATTGGCAAATATAGCATCATTTATGAGTTATCCTTTTTCATGTAAAAATATTGAGGAATTAGCTACTGAAGTAGCAAGTCAGTTTAATATGAACTCATGTTCTGTTGAAAATGAGTTGGTGCAGATTATATCAGATATACATCTCAAAGCTACAGCATCTGATACAAATTTCTGGTGTTTCATATCTGAAGATAAATATCCGAATTTAAGGCAAATCGCCCTTCAACTGACGGCAATGTTTGGGTCAACTTACTTGTGCGAGTCTGCATTTTCTGAAATGAAGATAATTAAGTCAAAATATCGCAATCGACTAACTGACGATCATATGTCATCATGCTTGCGATTGGCACTCAGTGGTTACGCACCATCTTATGAAAAGTATGCTGAGGACATACAGTGCCACGCTTCAACATCCAAAGTCACTCCTTAGTTGAGTTTAACACCACATGTAACTCTTTTGTTTTGCAACAACGAATAAACTCGCAATTTTGAATAACTAGGAGTTTTTTCATTGATGTTGTAGAGAAGAACTTAAGTAAACCTAACCCAAACCTTGACTAAAATAATGTAAATTGTGCGGAAAGCTAATCTATATATGCTACGGTACACCCTACCTAGGTAGGTGGGGTGTATCGTGTATGTACGACAACCCTGCATCACACATACTTGCAGCCTCTCAGAGTCGATCGTAAGTAGTCTAAAAATATTGAGGTAGATCGCCAGCAGTTCAAGTTTGAGCACCCCTGGTATAGACGAAGCTCCGATACTGATAGATCGATTTTGATGAAATGGGCAGGGATTGTGCCACTTAACAGAGAAAATAGACATAGACAGAAAATGCTGTCTACGCCCTTTGTCGCGTATTAGCAGGTATCCACATCTTCAAAAATGGTTCGCTATTTTCAGTGATAAAACGTAATTGTCCAAGGGAAAAAAGTGTAAAATATCGTACAAATGTAGGTAGGTAATAGATACAGGTAGGTACATATTTATTCTATAGGCACACCTACATCTTGATAGTTGATCATGTTAAAGTTCCCTAAAGAGATTCTCCTAACCCAAGGCGAATTTCGATGTCCCTTCCTTCTTCTACCTCATCTATTTCTAGTGAAAAAATTAAACCGCATGAGTAGATAAAGTTGTAGCTAATTTAATAGGTACTTCTTCCATTATGAAAGAAAAATAATACATTACACGTTAGGTAATCTATGACTTAGGCTTAATTATGGAGATGTCGAGTAGTTCAGTCACGTTAGTGTGACTTTTGAATCGTTTCATTCAATCGTCCAACGATTCCCCATTCGTACAGTACGACTCAGTGGTTAGCTTCTGGTTTGCTTGCGCTAGAAAAACCTCTTTTCGTACAAACGGCTCAGCTGAACGACTCAGATGGAAAACTGCAAAAACTCCCTATTGTTCGGACTCCGACAAAACGGGTGGCAGTTGATGTGACTTCCGCACCGTCCGGCTGTTCCCTCAGTTTTATTCAGGACATGGTTGGCCTTAATGATCAGAATTTAAGCGCCTAATTTAATGTTATCCGCAAAAGTTGTGGATAACATTAAATTAGTTACTTTTCTTTGAAAATTCGCTCTATTAGTCATGCTGCGTGACTGAGTACTTTTAGCGAATTTTCTTAGAAAATAAAGCTATTGCAATGGCTCCAAAAAATTTAAAATGAAAATTTTCAAAAATGTTCTTCATCGAAATCTGTTTTGAGGCATTCTGAAATGATTCCTGGATTTTAACGCTTTTTTATATGTATATATATATGTATATATATATATATATATATATATATATATATATATATGTATGTGTCATTCCAGACGATAACTCTCGATAGAATTGAGATAAAAACTTCGTTCTTTCGCCAAAAAATCAAGCATTTCAAAAGAAAGGATGAGTTCGTTGGACAACAATTTATGCGCACATTAAATTGGTCAAATTTCAAAAAATGTACCTAAAAAATCACTAAAAAAGGCAAAAAACCGCTAAAAATTAACAAATTTCTATTTTTTTAGCAGAATGCTACTCGAAAAAAATTAATCGAACATGAACTAGGACATTTAAAAATTTAAGCACAAAATTGTACTGAAAAATGTACTTAAATTTCATTAAAATAAGCTAAAAATCGATAGGAACACTTGAAAAAATTGTAAAAATCCACAAAATCGTTTGTTCATTGGAATATTACTGACAAAAAGTTAGTTTGCTATAAAATGTATAATAAAATTTTTATTTGTCCCCAAAGTGCTCAAATTTCAACAGAATTTAACATAAATGTAATACGACCATTTATGAAAATTCGCTCATACGATCATGCTGCATGACTGGAACTTTTTGTTTCCTTTGCCCTTATCGACAAATCAGTATATATTGATATTTTGACGGTTGTTTTTCTAAATGTGTATTCTAGCGTGGGAACGAATCGTACTCATTTTCTCCACAACACGGATATGAAAATTCAGTACCTATCTACGAGTATGATTCAATGTTTTCTCATGAAGTGGAGAAAATTACGAGTAGTAGTTACACTTTTTTTTTCAGGAGGAAGTCGGTCAGCATTTCTACCTGTTGAAGTGACTTTATGGATAAACACAAGACACCTAGTAGGCTTGGCTGAGACCTGGCCGGTTACATCGCTGCGAAGCGGAAATTTAGAATGTTATAGGAAGGTCATCGTAAAACAAACGAAGCGCGTAGAGTTTTGACGTAATTCTGGAAATGGGCGGGGGAGGCCGTCATTTGAGGGGTCGGTGCCGAGGAACGAAATAAAAGGAAAGCTGAGCTGAGTAGCAAACGGGGGTGGAATCCCAACTCGACGAAAGTAAAGTGTGTCCCCGTGTGTCGCGGAACGGGCGGGGACCTCCCAGGAAGTCACAGTGTGTTTCACTGGGTCAGCCCAGAGTTACTCGAGCTTGAAGGAGGTTCCTACAGTGATTATACTTGAGTTACACGATATCGTTATCACACAAGGGGACAGGGCAGTTGACCTTATACGTGGATTCCCTGATCTATCAAAAAATGGCTGCGTTGATGACAATTAAGAGCTGGCCAAGGCCAGTCAATACCGACCCATGCACAAGAGTTCATCATTGGGACCATCGGACCATCATTGGGGTCATTAGTTCTAGCTCTCAGGTTTAAATCTATTCAAAACAGGTGCAATGCGGATCTCTCGTTTTTCCTACATTATATTACACAGCAAATTAGAAGCAGGATTGTCATCAATGGCCCAACTGAATCATTCCAGAGGAACTCGAGCTTGGAGAAGGTTCCTACTGTGGTGTATCATAATCACACAAGGGGACAGGGCAGTTGACCTTATGTGGGTTTCCAGTTCTATCCAAAAATGGCTGTCGCTGGTGATTTAGAGCTGGTGAAGGCCAATCAATTCTATATCTCAAGACTAAGATATCATCATCGAGACACTATCTTGTTCTCAAGTTTAAATCTATTCAGAACTGGTGCAATACGCCTCTTGCGTTTTCCTTGCATTAGATTACTCGGTAAACGTGGAAGCAGGATTCTATCAATGGCCCAACTGAATCATTCCAGAGGAACTCAATCGAGAAAGAAATTCCTACAGTGTTTATAATTGAGTTACACGATATTGCATCATATTGTTATCACACAAGGGGACAGGGCAGTTGACTTTATGTGGGTTTTCAGTTCTATCCAAAAATGGCTATTTCTGACAGTTAAAAGCTGGCCAAGGCCGGTCAATACTGATCCTTGCACAAAGATTTCATCATTGGGACACATTATTGTTCTCAAGTTGAAATCGATTCAAAACATGTGCAATACGTATCTCACATTTTTCCTGCATCTTGAAGCCTAGTTTCCATTCAAAACCTCTTCCTCAACCCCCACGCACAACCGCACGCTTCTCCCAAACCTCAGTCCTATCTGATTCTGCAAAACTCTGGAGTCTTCAAATTCTCTCTCACGCAAACCTCATTTCCCAACCGACAGCGAATCAGAGGACAGCCAACAAGTGGATGAGTTTATTGACCATTTTATCAACTCAGGAATTCGGCGTTGAGTTGCTAAAAATTATCTATCTTGCTGTGTTTTATTTTTCATTAACCATTCATTCTAAAATATACCCCACAAGTGAGTTGTTTGAATGCTTCTAGGTTTTTCCCAACTCTTAATGAGTTTTTTCCCAACTCTAATTTCAAATTCATTATATCCACACGTTGAGTTGCTAAAAATTATCTATATTGCGGCGTTTTATTTTTCATTAACAATTCATTCTAAAATATACCCCACAAGTGAGTTGTTTGAATGCTTCTAGGTTTTTCCCAACTCTTAATGAGTTTTTTTTCCCAACTCTAATTTCAAATTCATTATATCCACACGTTTTCGACGTAGAAAGTTCTGGGGAATGTAATAAAACTGTAGTCAGTTTTCAACTTGTAGTTTGAGGGAAATAGTAGCGTCACAAAGTCAGATTTATGAAAAACAGGTTACGCACCCCCCCTGACCTTAATTCATTTATCAAGTTCATCCATCTGATTCAATAATTTGTTCCGTGCAGTCTCTGAGTGACCGGAGGGGCGCGGTTACCTCCTACAAGTCTTGCTGGAGGTGAAGCATTGGGGCGACCAAAGACAAGCACACGCACCTCCAACAACTATCCTGGATATAAGTTAGAACGTAGATGGGTTATTAAATTGAATTCGGTTCTCTATTAATTTTTGCCCCGGAAGCAACTACGTGGTCGTTGAAAGGATGCGCTGGTAAATTGGCAATTGAATAACGGCTGCCGTGCCCATTATGTCCGTCGGCAGCGGTTCATTGACCGGTTCCTATGCAAGTCGAGGTTGTACAACCTTCTTACGCGGAACAATCGACGTCCTAGAGGAAAAAAGGCGGTTATTAATGGGGGAGCTCCCCTATAGGTACTGGCGAGAGATTATACGCTTAGCCTAGATGCTGGGAGGCGAGAGGATGCGCCCTCCGAGAGAATGGACGCAGGTAGTACAGTTATTGGGACGTTAAGAGCTTCGAAAAAAAAGAGGCGTCTCGTAAAATGAAGGAAAGGAGCGTTTCACGTTATATCTACTGATTGTGAGGATGGAAGAGTATTGTGTTTTAAATCAGAACATACAAGCAACTGTGGTCGTCATTCGAAAGGCTTTTTCTCTGAATAGGACATCCGTTAGTTCTCATTTAATGGGCATCTCCGAATGGACACACTAGGATGCATCTGAGATCTCACTATGTGGTATACATCAAATATATGTACCTACATATCGGAGAGCGCCAGTACCTTGGTGCTTTCATAATACTCTAATCTGCATTATTAATTATTTATCAGCTAAATGCTAAGGCGTATGCTTGTGTAACTTTTCATTTCTAACCAATCATAAGTTGGTAACCCCGGAGGAAGAAAGAGAAAAGGGCAACATCCCATCTCCTTCCAAAATTCCAGAGCTCAGAGGCTACCAGAGGTGTCTAGCAAGCTTCAGTCGTTCACAAAGCTCCTAATAAAATATCTTTCTATTTGCTTTTAAAATAAGTGTCATAATTTCAAAAAAACATACTTCCTGGTATCATTTGAATTTAGTAATCTATTCTTGATATACACAAACTTCAATAACCAAGAGACTACCTCAAGATGAAATTTGGGTCTTTTCTGTTTTGCGACCGAGCAAAGCTCGAATAATTTTACATAGAAGTTGTGTGACTAGTTTTTGCTATGTATTGCTTTGTTCATAAATTAAATGTCCAATAGACCAGTGGTTCTTAACCTATGATCCATGGACCACCAGTGATCCACGAGGTACCCAGAAGTGGCCCGCGAGACTTTTTAGAAAAGTGTAGTATCCCTAGGAGAAAATATAAGTAAGTGAGAGAAAGGAAGAAGTCACAAGTACATACCTTCCTACTTGTTTCTTGGCTGCTGTGTCATTGAATTGGGCTCCAAACATGGGAAGCTCAAGTTAGAGCGCAGCACGTAAACAAGGACCTTACCAATTTGCTCGTTTTTTTTCCCCCAGGATTTTGTTTGCTTGTGTGTGTCTTTTTATTATTTAATTGTTTATTTATTAACAATATAATTCTCATTTTTAACCAGAACTGATGTGGTTGATGGTGCGGGGAACGAATCGCAGCGAAAAGGGATGATGGAAGGTATCAACAAGGGGAGAGTCTTTTCAACCACCATGTTCCTTAGGTCCTTCGCCCCCTAACGCTCCTAGAGGCGGACCTTATTACTTCGGAGCGCCATTGAACTTCAGTCTCCCTACGATTTCCCGCGCGCCAAGGTTACTAGGTTATATTATTTCTTGTACCCTAAGTACTGTTTTCTTTACCGCTCACTGTTTAAAAATATGCATTCCAATTAACTTAATCCGTTTTTTGGAAACGGCGCCGAAAAATAAATACAATGATGACAACTTGACACAAGTATAAAAGTTGGCATTGATAGGAAATCTCAGAACTAGTTGGCATGAAGCCCTGAACTAGCAAAGTGGGAGCGAAATTTGACGTCAGTCAAATGACTCTCTGTGGTAAATAGACTGCTTTCAAGGTGAGATTATGAACTTGAAGAAAACTAGGGCCAAGTGTAGTCAAATTTGCAAGGAAATTTGAAATAGACAAGCATTAAGTACCCCCATTATCTGAAATGTATTTATTTATTAAAAAAATATTCACTAATTAGGTAAAAAAATAGTAAACATGTAGTAACTCAATCTCACCTATTACATTTATCTATTTATTCAAGTGTCCGCGGAAACCCCTGTAAGTGGTTTGCCACCTTAAAGGTTACACTTGCAGAACTCCCCAACTCTTTTATAACCAGATTCTCATTTTTAACCAGAACTGATGTGGTTGATGGTGCGGGGAACGAATCAAATCATCACCACGAATCAGACCATCACGAGTCAAGAAATTTGACACCATTCGCACTCTCCTACTACGATGCGTAGTTTCCTTTCTATGATTTTTAAAGTTTGCTGCACTGGTGACGTCACGCAGGGCAGTGGGATCCCCCGCAGGCAGAAAGAATGTTTTGACGTCATTAGTGTGCGAAAAACCATGGACTACTCCTCATAGTAGAAGAGGTACAGAGTGAGGTTGATGCCAAAATTGATAAGGCGCGTCCACACCAACCGAGCATCGACGAATAGGGTTCGCGAGCATTCGCGAACGCGAACGCTGGTTCGTCTATCTGTCCACACTGACCGATCATTCGTGTTCGCCGATGCTCGCCAGTGTTCCCGCAGACGCCCGTCGAAACGATGGCTCGTGTCTTTTCAAAAACGGCTGTGGCAGCGGCATCGTTCATTTTACTGGCAGAGAAGTTGAGGAAAAAACATAAACAAAAAAGAAGGTGCTGGGGTAAAAAGGGTATGGCGCTTAAAAATAACGTGTATTCCTTTAAAATCATTAATTATTTCGCAAGAAAAAATTAGAGGGCTAAAAAATTCGGTGAGCCAAAAATGTTGAAATTTGGGGTTTCATCAAAGAAAATCACTGATAATTGAATACGACAAAACGCTTTAAATTACGTAGCGCTGTGTTTATGTCGTTGTAATTAACTTATTAGCTGTGTGGATGACGGAAGCAGTCACCGTGGATGAGAAACAGGGTGAAACCAAAGCTTCCAAAATCGTGAATTGTTTCACAAAAAGAGAAAACTGTTCGCAATTGCGTCCACACCGGGCGAGCAGGAACGGCGAGCACCCTTTGATGTACCAAATCCAAACGGGAACGGCCGCGAACCAAGCCGAACGTTCGCGAATGCTCGTGAATGCGTCCACCCCGGGCAAGCATTCTCGGGTTCGGGCGTTCGGCTCGGTTCGGCTCGCCCGGTGTGGACGCGCCTTTAGGATGGAATATTCTTCCATTAAAAAATAGTTGACAGTACCTTTTAGAGAATTTTTGAAGAAAATTAAGCTATTGCTCTCGCCTCAAAATTTGTAGAATGTGAATTTTTGAAAAAATTTTATGCAGAAATCCGTTTCAGGCTATTCTGAAGTTTAACGCATTTTTTAAATGTATGTATGTATATATGTATGTATGTATATATTATGTATGCATGTGTCATTCCAGACGATAACTGTCCGTAGAATTGTGCTAGAAACTTCAAACAAATTTTAAAATGTTAAGGACACAAAACGAAAGTTCAAGTTCGTTGGCCAGCATGATCGGATTACATCTTCGGGTTGAAATTTTCAAAAATGTAGTCAAAAATTTCAAAATAGCCTGTTTTTTGCGATTTGTTGTGTGAAATAATTTTTTCAGCATACTAACATGTGGTATATTCGGAATCAGCGTAAAATTTCCTATAAGAATATGTATCAAGTTTTCAAAAATTCCAAAGTTGAAAAATCAGTCAAAAATCGAAATAATGCCGTTCGCTAGTTGTAAAAATCGGTAATATTTGCATGAAACATTGTCCAAATTCAGATTGAACTACTTTTATGGAAGTATACCTGTATAACCAATCCTAGAACCATGCTGTTTACAACGGAAAAGCCAAGTGACACTTCCCCATAATTTAAGCTGTCAATAGATGCACAGAGACTACAGTTTGTCTGTCAATTTCTTGCTGTAGGATACTAGATTCGAATGCAACTGACTTTATATCACTCGTAATATAAAGCCTCATCATCGATTGGCTGTGGAAATACGTTTCTTGCATATGACGTCGGTATGTTATTTTATTTTATGTCAAGATTTGATGATGTTATGATAGGATACTGTTGAGATTTCAACTGCCTTCAATACTGACTACATTGGACATCGAAATGTATGAATATTTACCTACATTTGTCTTTAAATATACAAGATTAGTTTAATAATAATAAAGTATGAGTACCTCCTAATTATTTTTAATAATTTGATTCCATGTTTGTCTTTCAAAATCATAAACTAAAATTTCTCTACACGATCAATAGCAACTGAAATGTCGAAGATTTCTTCAAAAATTCGCTCATGGGGTCATGCTGCATGACTGGAATTTTTCACACCCGAGGGAATTGCTCATTAGACACAAAACACAAAAATCAGAAGAATAGAAGAGACGAGAATAATAAGGATTTCAATTCATAGGGGGATTCGCAGAAAAAATTAAACTCGTGGAAATGGCCGACTGCGTTTGCTGAATGCAGAAATCGGTGAAGGTAACGGTTAAAAAGATAGAATAGTAGAGGTTCCGATTTTCAGAACAAATAACGACGACCCCGGCAAAACTCTTTGGTGTCATCTGGGGTCGCACCGGCCAAAGCGAACAAAAATCGACGAAAAAAAGAGGAAAAACGAGAAAAATGTAGCGTTTAAAAAGAACGGCAGTTGTCACAAATTCCCGGGCACAGAGGGAGCCGACGATGAATGACTTTTTACGTGATGGTGCGGGAGGAGCTTGGAAACTATGTTACTGACCTTCATAAGATGTACCGGTGGCTGGGGGCTTGTCATAACCTACTGAAGAGGCTCCAAACCCTGGAGAGCCTCCCACGCTCCGCCTTCGGGAGTTTTTCTGGGTTAGGTAATATGTAGGTACCTGGGTATTTGCTCAACAAGGCTTGAGTAAGTAACAAGTACCTAGAACTACCAAATTTGGTCAACTGTTTATAATTGAAAAAAATCTTTGAAAAATCTAATGAAAAGTTTGCCTTGTTAGTTGTGGCACATGACTATTGTTAAAATATATATTAATGTTTGCACAATATCTCTTGTACTCAGGAGTTTGCACAAATTACTGATGGGTAGGAAGCCAAAAGGGTAGCAAACATCTGCACCGGTCGAGACTCATTAGCGATAAGTAAATATAGCAACTGCACTTGTTTACTAAGCAGGTAGCGAAGGACGTTTCCTTATCGTCTGCACCGATGAACCCCTACGCATCTCTCGAATCAACCAGTATCCAACGAAATGTCGATCCGTTTCATTTTCGGCCAAAGTGACAACCGCCTCGCCGTGGTTGGCGTTATGAAATTTTGTAGATGTGAGTTCGTCGAAAGTGTGAATGGTTACAAGTAGAGGTTGCAAGTTATGACTATTATATTATGTCCTGGTAATGTTTAAATTGAGGGCGAATGTTCAAATATATACCTATTGCACTATTTCGCTATTAGTATAACCATCCTAAACGACCGGTGCAGTTAATATGTAGGGGGGCTCCGGTGCAGTCAATCACCGGTGCAGTTGATGTGGGTAGCGGTGCAGTTGATAATACCCCAGCCAAAAGACTGTAGGTTGGAGAGGCTATTCTGCCTACTTCCGGTCCCTTCAAATTGTGGCTTTTGGAAATTCTTGTTAAGATCTTTGGCAGAAAAAAATTGATTTGTGCATCGGACAAGTTTCGTACGATTATGGTATTATATTAGTTATCGGTATGGTCATTAGCATCAGCAAGATGATGATACCTTGAATATTCAAAAGACAAAAGGCATCTATCTCACGCATTCATGCATATTGATAATCTGAGTATAACTTGCCGGAATCATTTTTTTTGCATTGATGTTGAGAGCTGCCAGAACTCGCGTTATAACTCGTATTTCCCGAAAATATGGAAGTATTGCTCGAGTGCTGCCCCCTACATTGGATTGCCAGTTTATGTAGGTACGTGGAAAAAGTTATAGCACGATTACGATTGGCATACTAGGGAAATCTGAAAATATATCATGAAAGATGCTTGTATGAGTTGGACTGTTCAGCGCTGTGTATGATTTGTAATATCAGTTGTCCAATTCCCTGGTAACGTAAATTCAAGTTTTCTTTTTCTATAATACCGTATTGCATTGTATTTCCAAAATTCTTACTCGATATTCATTTGAACGATAAGGGGGGGGATTGATTTCGATTTTTACTTATTATGACATGATATTATGTGAGTATTTATTTATGTATAACTGTATTGTTTGAAGAAAAATGGAGGAAGGGTTCTATACCTCCAGATGGAATGTGACATAGTAATATTTTTATTCTGCGTTTCTTTTATCACATGCGAAATTAATAAATATGCACCAAGTCATTATTGTGATACCCAAAGGGTTTATAAAAATAAGCGATTTGAATTTAATTGAATTGAATTTGAGTGAGATTGGATATTTGTGGTGTTCCTTTCATATATCCGTATAGTGTATACCTACCTAATGTATATGTGAATGAGATATGATTGTTACTCAATACGATTGATTTCATTCGCCTCTAGATTTCAGAGAGACTCCATATCAAATTATATTTAGAGAATTATATTTATAGAGTGAACAGGAGAGAATTTAGCTCACTCGGCTGATCAGGATGGAGCCCGTCATTTCATTCGTCTCTTGTGGTCCCAGAGCGACCCCATGTCAATATTTCAGCTTCCTAGAGCAAATAGGATAGAGTGTAGGAGGATAGGATAGCTTATCCAGCCAATCAGAATAGAGGCAGTCATTCCATTCGTCTCTAGGTCTCAGTGAGGCTCCCTATCAAATTTAAACTTCAGAGCGAACAGGAGAGAATTTACCTGAATAACCTGATCTGGTTGACTAATTTTATTTTTGATATTGACTAATATTGATTATTAAATATTTAAATAAAGTTTCAAATTATTTTATTAAATTTAAATACTTTTATTTAAATATTTAAATAATTTTATTAAATATTGAAAAATTGAATATATTGTTAAATATTAGATTATTAAATATTAAAAATTTACTAATATTTTATTATATAAATTTACCTTTGATCCCAGAGAGGCTCCCAATCAAATTTCAACTTCCTAGATCGAACAGGACAAAATTTTGCTTATTCAGCTGATCAGGATCGAGCCCGTCATTTCATTCGTCTCTTGATGTCTCAGAGAGACGTCGAACCAAATTTCAACTTCCTAGATCGAACAGGATAGAATTTAATTTTGCAGCTCATCAGGATCGAGCCAGTAATTTTATTCGTCTCTAGATCTCAGAGAGGCTCCCTATAAAATTTCAACTTCCTAGAGCGAATAGGAGAGAATTTTGCTTATTCAGCTGATCAGGATCGAGCCCGTCATTTCATTCGTATCTTGATGTACCAGAGACCCTATCGAATTCCCCCTATTGCCCCCTGTTTGTCCTATCGAATTTCAACTCCCTAGAGCGGATAGGAGAGAATTTTACTAATCAGCTGATCGGGATCGAGCCCGCCATTTCATTCGTCTCTTGATGTCCCAGAGAGGCTCCCTACCTATCAAATTTCATCTCCCTAGGGTGAACAGGAGAGCATTTAACTCACTCATATACCTACTCCACTTTCGGAGTCAAATTTTCGTTCCAATCTTGCGTAAAGTGTTTGGGCCGTAAGGTCATGGTTAAAGCACGTTCCATGCTAAAATTAATTATGCTATAATACACTTTGCGTTTTGCTAATATAATGGCATTTTCTACTCAATTACAGTAGTGGAACGACAGGCCTCCTATTGGTCTTTTGATGTCCCAGAGAGACGTCGAACCGAATTTCAACTTCCTAGATCGAACAGGAGAGAATTTTGCTTATTCAGCTGATCAGGATCGAGCCCGTCATTTCATTCGTCTCTTGATGTACCAGAGAGACGTCCTATCAAATTTCAACTTCCTTGGGCGAACAGGAGTGAATTTTACTAATTCAGCTGATCGGGATCGAGCCTACTCTTTCATTTGTCTCCTGATGTCCCAGAGAGGCTCCCTACCTACCAAATTTCATCTCCTTAGGGTGAACAGGAGAGCATTTAACTCACTCATATACCTACTCCACTTTCGGAGTCAAATTTTCGTTCCAATCTTGCGTAAAGTGTTTGGGCAGTAAGGTCATGGTTAAAGCAAGTTCCACGCTGAAATTAATTATATTTCCGAAGGCGACCGCTCATTTCCTCTGTGGGGAAAAGGAAGGGTCGGCTCCTCAAATAGGCCGGAACCCGCCTGCGCATAGGGGGAACCCGTTATCGCTTCGTCTTCGGCCAAGCTGCAGCCACCTCCAGCTACCTCCTCTGACACCGGGGACTTCCCAACCACCGGCCGCTGGGCTACTTCGCGAGGCGACTCGTTATGACTCAGAATTCTGGTGAATTCTCAACCCGTGATTCCTATTCCCCGCAGGTCCGGGCTCGTGGGGCGAATTTAGGGCGAATTTTTACTTGGTTTTAACCGACTTAATAGTTTCACGCGGGAATACATCCAATAAACCATAAATTCTATTTCTAGACACAAGTACAGTGAAACTTGGATAATTCGAACCTCAAGGGACCAGTCAAAAACTTCGAATTAACCAAAAATTCGAATTAAAGAAGTTTTTAATAAATTATATTTTAACAAACTACAGTACGAAGTAAAGTACATACAGTAACATTGAATACTTTATTGACCAACAGAATATTGAACAATAAATATAAAGACACCTGGAATGGTACTGTATTTAACTGCAATCATAAAAAACAATCTATTGTTTTTCAAAAAAGGATGGTATTTTGGCCTGTTTCCTTGAAGTAAGTCTCTCGGCCATTGTAAAAGATTCCAACGCATTCAAAGAGTTGAATATGAATCACTTACATTCACAGTGCACACTTGTGTCATACACCCAGTGCTAGCTTTGAAATTTTGCTTTCCCAATTCTTTGGCGAATTGCTCAGCCTTGGGCTGGTCCTGTTTTGGAACGGTCGGTGGGCGGGAGGGGAAGGGGAGTTATTAGACTGTACGATGGCACTGAGTTGCATGCATTTGGTCTAACGCAAACCTTTTGCCGAAAATCGTTACTAAAACGTATTTCCCGATAAATTTACAATTATTTTGAGTCGCAGCTTAAAATTTATACCTTAATTAGAACGCCGAAAATTCGAATTATCCAAAATAAAATTCGAATTATCCACGATTTTTTAGCATTATTTATATACAAAATGCTAGGGACCAAGAGAAATATTCGGATTAAAGAAGATTTCGAATTAAAGAAGTTCGAATTATCCATGTTACACTGTACCTACACTACCTGAATACACCCCCCTACTTCCTGTATGGAATTTTGATAAAACAGGAAAGGAATATTGAAGAATAACGAAGCACTAGTGCAAATTAAATCACTCGCGACGATTGTGGAAACCCATTTCAAAACGGAAGTTAGTGAAAAAACGTTGTATATTTCCACGAAAAATAAATAGTTACAATGTTAAATTGATTTCGACGGTTTCCACAGTACTTCAAATCACCCTTTAGTTCATAAGCATGCAGCCTTCCATAGTATGATCAACCGAGCACTATCTATTCCAATGAGTGAACAAAATTTATCAAAAGCATAGCGGTTAGTAACGGATATGGAGGAGATCTTGTTGATACCATATGTTCTTAGGAAGAAGAGTAGGGGAAAAGTTTCCAATGTGGCTAGGGAAGATGTAAATTTAGGAGAAAAGCAATGGATAAGTATACCTTATTATGGGAAAATTTCTGATAAAATCGGCAAAATTCTATCATCGAGATTGCGATATTGCAACCTGAATTATTATGAATGAATTATTGTGATCAGTAAGTTGTGGACTCAATTTCATCTTCGATCTGTGTTATAAAGTAAAGAACGGTATCTTTGTCCAACCAAAACCTCAATAAAAATACGCACTCGTTCCATTTTAGTAGGTGGTCAACACGGGGTCTTAAGATATGCGGTCTTCTTTTCCATTCAACAAATTATGCTACGATAGAATTTTTGCCATTGCTGCTGTTTGAAGACAAATCCTCAAATTTATCCATTGGAAAATACAAAAATAAAGACGATCAAACTTGATTCAAATAAGATTTTTGTAAATAAACTTGTCTGAGGTTAGATAGCTCAAGATATCTCACTAACCTCCAGTTATAATATAGTTATCCAGCCGTCCATTAAAACGCCAGATAAGGTTTAACTAGGGATGGGTTATCTTAAGGATAACGCTATTCCTCAGATAAATCCCCCTTATCCATTGGATAAATGTGATTGGTAAACCGGCCCTAAGTCTTAATTCTTCCCCAGGTTGTGTAATTCGTCACTTCATCCGATTAGCTATACCTTTCACTGTGTACACCTATAGGTTATACCTCATGTCCTTTCCTTCCTCTCGATCAACGGGATTCAATCTCGGGTCACCTTTGACTATATGAACTGTGTCCTTTCTAACGTATGTTGAGTTATTGTTTGTTACTGATGATGATCTAACCATCGAAACCGACCTAACTCACTGTAACTTTTCATTCTCATAGAAATAGGCAACGTTCAACTGTAACTTCAGTTTTTAATTGAAATGGGATTCCGCAATTTTGTCGGGAGTGATTTAGTTCGTATCTTGCTGGAGGGGTAATCCCATCGCGCTGTGCTCATAGAGTCTCCATCAAATTAGAGTCTCAAAATAACGGTACTTCGTTCGTCAGTTTGCAGATTTGTAGGTATATACGAAATGTAATGGTGATCACAAATGCTTCTATTTACAGGGATCTAAAAAAATTATAGATATAAAAAATAAGATAGATGTATAAAATGAAGAGGAACTCCTCCCACCCATCTGAAATTCGGCCTGAAATCTTTTTTTCTTTTTTTCTTTAAATCACTCGCGACGAAGTTGTGGAAACCCATTTCAAAACGGAAGTTAGTGAAAAACGTTGTCTATTTCCACGAAAAATAAAGAGTTACATTGTTAAATCGGTTTCGACGGTTAGGTCATCATCAGTCACAAACAATAACGTTAACAATAAAGTTATTGTTTGTTACTGATGATAGCCTAAACGTCGAAATCGATTTAACAATGTAACTCTTTATTTTTCGTGGAAATAGACAACGTTTTTCACTAACTTCCGTTTTTCACAAATATATGATGAAACATGTCAACTAAATTTAATTCCATAATTAAAATAGAATTTTAAAATCAAGAGAAGGAGAAAGCGCTGAGAACGCTACGTGATTGACTAGCTAATGTGTGACGTCACCATGTCGTGTTCTGTTTAGAGCATGGTCATTTCCACTCTAGTATCAACTGCACTATTACATAATACCTATAAAGAAAATATAGTTTTCTCGTTGCTTTCTGTGATGTTTCAACATCTACTCGCTCACAAGAAGTACCTACATTGGATCACCAAACAGTATACTAACAAAAATTCTCTGGGTGAAAGAAGAACGAAGAAAAAAATGTGAGGAGGAGAAGTTGGGACTCCGAACTAACAAGCTCCTCCGCTAGGAGCGCTAGGGAGGCAGTACCCTAAAGAAAATGGCCGTTGACATGATTTTCCCCCTGTCGGCACCTTACGTCGCCCCTCTTCGCTCTACAATTCCTTCCCCGCACCACCAACCTCATCAATGCTTTTCAATAATGAAAATTATATTATTAATAAATTAATAATTATAATAAAGAAACACATATAAACAACAAAAACGGAAAAATAAACAAATCTCGGCGCGTCGCGTGTCGTGCCTCGCGTGAGTTCTACTTTGAGCCTTCGGCCAAAATTACAAAACATGAATTCATTTGCTATAGCCTAGAACGTCAAGCATGTGCATTATTGAATTTTCTCGTCTTATTATTATTATGAGTGTGTATTATACCAGGTCGCTGGACATTCCCTAGCAATGAATGTTTATTGGCATCGCGCCACTTTCGTTCCAATCTCATATAACGTTTTTCGGCAGTTAGGTCCCGGCTACCTACCGGTTGTCAACCTGTACAAATTCGACTGGAAAATCAGTCAGTTTGTGAAATACCTAGGCAACTAGTCAAATAGTTACGCCCGTTCGAAGTTTTATAGTTTGTCTAGGCATTTTGCAAATTGACTAAGCATTTTGTAAATGGATGTATAGAATGTTATAGCACTATAATTAACTGACTTCATATAGAAGAAATTAAGCTAAATTTGGGTATATTTGCAGTAAGGTTAAATTTATATTCTAAAGCTCAACTTGATCCAGTTATTAAGGAAGTTCGCATTAACTGGTCAAAGTTTAATTAAATGTGTCCATGTCCTATTATCTTACGTATTTTTTAAAACATAATTTATTGTCTGTATTATATTCCTGTACAATTTGTTAGTAGTTACAAATTTTTTTATTTTTTTGCAGGGACGCCTGAGACGCAAAGATTTCCAAGTCGAGAAGAGAAACATCGCGCAGCCTTCAGGTAGGTCACTGCCTCGGCCGCGAGCTGGGTCGACTTTCCTCGACCCCCCGCCGCCCCATGTGCTCCTTCGCCTCTCATCTCATGTGCTCCTCCGTCAACCACCTCTCATGTGCTCCTCCGCCGCCCTCCTCCTATGCGCACAATCCGCGGTGACCTTCCACGGGGAAGCTACAGTAGTTGTAACATTAGGGTGCCCGCTATTTTGAGAAAAGTGGAATTTTGATGACCACCCAAAATTCGGTTTAAAATGTCAAAAAAATGACCCGCTGAATTTTTTCAGATTTTTTGCATAACAAAAACCTAAACCGGTTTTTGAAATAAGCTTTTTTGCCAATACCAGATTTTGAATATAACTTTTACAAACTTCTTTGTAAAATTGTGAAACTTCATATACCTACGTTTTTGGGGTCGCTGAACTCGAATATGCAGTCAAAACATGTCAATAGCAACAACTTTTGATAGTTTGGAATCTCAAAATTGTCAAAATCATGTCAAAAAATGACAATTTTTCAAAATTCATTGTAAAATTATGAAAATTGGTATTTTTACGTATTTCTGTTGGAATTTTGATTTTTTGGCAGCAAATTGAAGTTCAGCGACTCAAAAAACATAAGAATACGAATTTTCATAATTTTACTTAATGAATTTTGAAAAATTGTGGAGATAAATGACAGTAACGATAGACGTTAAGAAGTGAGATTTGCACATATTCAATGGACTGCACATTACATGCTGTCTTCCGCCGGCCTGAAACTAATTTTCCTCGAAAGTTAACATATTAATCTAGGTGTCCTGTAAATCTCATTACCGGCCTACACCGGCTGTAGTGTCAGTACCATTTCAAACATTACCAGAATGCGCGATCTTCCTACCACTCAACGAGTATGTTTGTTCGAACAAATTTTTTTATATGGAAGAGGAGGTGTAGAAGATGAAATTCTGCATCGAACGAGAATGGCCTACCTATAGACTGTTAATCACATACAAAACTTACCACACGTACCACACTTACTTGCTTTTACTTTATAAAAGTTTTATACTACACTGATTAGTATTTTGAGAAACCAAAAACCGAAAAATGATTAGGTATTTTGAGCTGTTGATTGTTTAATTAGGCACCAATGTAAATTTTAAAATATATTATTATATTATAGAATTGAAATTATATTATTATAGAATTGAAATTATTATATTATAGAATTGGAATTAGAGGAACACGAGCACAGATTCTGACCTCAGGTTCGTCTAACTCTATTATAGCTGACCATTTCAGTTTTGCGTCTTTAGTGGTTTCCAGATGATGGTTAGCAATTATTATATAGACAGTAATTATTCAATCTTCTAGCTATAAGTGATACGCTCACTATTTTCGTATAGGAAGGAATAAAGGTACCTACTGGTTGAACTCATAGGTGCACCAAAATGTATTCAAAGCATCACATAATTATAATTTAAACGAAAATGATTTAAATTAAAGACAATATTATTAATTAGAATATATATAGAGAATTCATAAAGGAAATGATTTTTGCCGCGTGCGTGGAATTTTGAATATAAGAAGCCGAGTTGTGAGGGAAATGAGGAGGAGGAGGAGGGAGGAGGAGGAGGAGGAGGGAGGAGGATTTTAATGTCTGTTGTCATTTATATGCATTAACAATCAATCTGTCGCGGGGGGAACGCTAGTTTTTAAAGGAAATGCTTTTTGCCCCATCTCACCTGGCATCTCACCTGGCAACCTTGTAGCCAACTAAAAGCTCTCTCGGCTTGTTGCAGTTACCGATCATTTGCCTGTTTGCATCTTCTTCAGTACCTGCAACCCACAGCACTTGTCAAAAGATGCCCCGTGAGATTCAGCATTCATCTTGACCGGAAGAGGACGTGGTTGGTTTATTGATGCCCTTTGGTTGTTCATACGTAAATTCAGCGTAGTGGCTATTCCAACGTAGAAATCTGGTCCTCCATCCGAACACTTTTAGCGAATTTTCTTAGAAAATAAAGCTATTGCAATGGCTCCAAAAATTTTAAAATAAAAATTTTCAAAAGTTTTCTTCATCGAAATCTGTTTTGAGGCATTCTGAAATGATTCCTGGATTTTAACGCTTTTTTATTTATATATATATATATATATATATATATATATATATATATATATATATATACTTATGTATATATAAGTATATATATGTATGTGTCATTCCAGACGATAACTCTCGATAGAATTGAGATAAAAACTTCGTTCTTTCGCCAAAAAATCAAGCATTTCAAAAGAAAGGATGAGTTCGTTGGACAACACTTTTTGAGCACATTAAATTGGTCAAATTTCAAAAAATGTACTTAAAAAATCACTAAAAAAGGCAAAAAAACCGCTAAAAATTAACAAATTTCTATTTTTTAGCAGAATGCTACTCGAAAAAAATTAATCGAACATGAACTAGGACATTTAAAAATTTAAGCACAAAATTGTACTGAAAAATGTACTTAAATTTCATTAAAATAAGCTAAAAATCGATAGGAACACTTGAAAAAATTGTAAAAATCCACAAAATCGTTTGTTCATTGGAATATTACTGACAAAAAGTTAGTTTGCTATAAAATGTATAGTAAAATTTTTATTTGTCCCCAAAGTGCTCAAATTTCAACAGAATTTAACATAAATGTAATACGACCATTTATGAAAATTCGCTCATACGATCATGCTGCATGACTGGAACTTTTACATACCAGTTGATACGCACACACATGGGTGTTTAGCACTCTGCTGTTCCCCGACATCTGTATGTGTGGTTGGTATTTGCCGAGGTAAAGTTAGGTCCTCTATTACCAAATAAACAAATAATAAAATCCGGTTTTGTGGAGAGAAAATTCTGTTGGAATTATATCAGCTGATACGAGCGTCGTAGTTACAAGGCGATTTTTGCCACGTCACACCAGTTATGATTTTCTCCCATGTTATTGATTTTTTTTTCTGCGAAAGTTCTAGCCCTTACATACAGCGTACAGCGACCCAGGTGGTTTTATTAGATTCTTTGAGGTGATATGTCTGTAAATGAGACCTAACAAAAACATATAGAATCGATCGTCTGAGAAACCCGACAAGTCCAAAAAAGTCGAATGTCTTTTCTTTTTTCGAGAAATGGTATCTTTTGACATGAAGACGTATGTGTCAAGAGAAACTGGACCAATTTTTAGGCTTCAAATGTGGTCTTGAGGACTGCGAGTATTTAGTGATCAGGAGAAATCCGACAAGTCCAGGGGCCTATTTCATAAAACAACAAGTGTACAAGTTAACAAGTACAGTTACTTGTAATGCACGGTAAACTAGAACAAGTGTTTCACCAAAACAAAGAGTACAAGTGTAGAAAAGTTACACTTGTAGAAGCTAAGTTTACAAGTGTAGCAGAAAAGAAAAATGGCGTGTGGGGACAAACGAAATGAACAACGTCAAGCGGGATGCCGAAATTGAAGTTTTGTCAGCGAATCATAATATAAAAACGGTGCTAAGTACACGATAGGATGTTTATCGTACATGACAAGGTGTAATGATTGGAAGACCGACAAATTATAAACTGAAAAGTGGAGAAAGTGTAGGTACTTTCCTGTTATCTGGTACCTGCGAAAAAATTCTTTCCTGTTATCTGGTACCTGCGAAAAAATTCTTTCCTGTTATTTGGTACCTGCCTTATTTATAACGCTAACAACCTTTTTTTTGTCATTCACCACCCTGTATAAGTAGCTTGATGGATGTTTTAAATCAGCTGTTTATAGGAACCAGCTGGTATTTTGATTATTTGTTGCTTAGCATGTAGATTTTTGACTTGCCACGTACCGAGTTTTTTATAGTAAACATCAGATATTTTGATTATTTGTTGCTTAGAATGAAGATTTTTGACTTGCCACGTACCGAAGAGGAGGCGAGGTGATTGCGATGTTTTCGAAACACTGTTAGAAGTACCTAATTTGTGACTTCTGGTCACCCGAAACTCAGATGTAATCATTGTTTGTTGTTATTGTTTGATTAATTTGAGTAATCAATGTTTGTTGTTTTTGTTTGATTAATAAACGTAGGTACCAAATAACAGGAAAGAATTTTTTCGCAGGTACCAGATAACAGGAAAGTACCAAAGTGTGTATTTGATTTCAACTTATTCTGATGGCTGGCACAATCGGATTTTTCTCCTTCATTCAGCGGAAATGATTAATCAGTTTATCAAGTCTTAATGCTGCGAGGTTAGGAATGTCATCTGTAACTTCGAGATGATCTTCACGCTTCACTCTGATCTTCAATGACGGGGAGATCCTCAATACCCGATCAGGATAAATTGCACAGGGTCGCTCACCATTTGAATCTTTCAAGGGTCTCGGAAGACATCCTAAATCTCTCGTTAAACTCAAGAATACCCACGAAATGAGCGTTTTTCGTGGCCAAAAAATCTTTGGTCTTCTACGCTGAATGCTTCTATCTTATCTGTATTCTTCAGCAGAAGATGATTCCCACATTTTGAACACCGAAAAATTGTCAACTCACAATGCTGGAAAATAACAAGTTTACAGGTGAAAGGACGTAGGTTAAAAATCGGCCATTTTTTACAACTGTAAAACAGTGACTTGTTCAAAATGATGGGGAAACACTTGTAACTTGTCCAAATTCTCCTGTACACTTGTTAATGTGCACAGTGCATTACAAGTCTACACTTGTACCTTCATGAAAAGCTTGCACACTCATTTTTTACAACTTGTACATAAAATCGGCTTGTAACATGTGACTTGTTGCTTTGAAATAGGCCCCAGGACATGTCGGGTTTACCTAGAACAACTATGCACAACACTTGCCCAACCAGCGACGCCGACGTTCCCCTGGTGAGCCAGCAGGCATCATGTATTTTTTACATTCTCGGACTTCAGAGATGAACTTTGGTTTCATTTTATTTTGTTTCTGTCATTTGCCCCCGTTTTACATCAGCGCTATGAAGATGTCCTGCACAGGCAGTTCTCGATAGGCTGTGAAACTTAAGAATGGTGAATGGAAATTGTATCAAGTTGAAGTACAACATCTCATAAATGAAACGAAGATGCACGATCTTAAAAAAGTAAAAAAGTAGTATCCTTGACACGAAGGATGTGAAGAAGTTTTGGCGTATGATATACGCATGGACAACAACATCGCAGAATCCCCCAGAAATATTTGGCGCATCAGAGAAATGAATCACCTGTAGGTGTCCAACTGTTCACAAAATATTAATGTTTTATTAGTAGTTATTTGCTTTAAACCCTATTACTAGCCTGCTCATTTCAACGTAATGGTCCGTAATACTGAACTGCAGTGTAAAACACTCATGTACGCACCTGGGTATTTCTTTTGTAACCAGGAGAAACTCTTCATGTCCAAACTAAAAGCTGAATTTTGGAGTCCCTGGTTTAAAACTTTGTCAATTATGTTACCTCATTAGTTCTATTACACTCGGTAAAATGCCAGTAATGTTCATATTTAAGGGGGGGGGGGGGTTGGAGTACCTACGTCAGGTTTTTCTCATTTTCCCACAACTCCGTTTTCTGGACACGTCAGGTTCCTCAAACGACCAATTCCATTACTGTTACTTGAAGTTTTCGAAAACCCTTTAGGGTTGATCAGAATTGATGCCGATGTAACTGGAACATTTCAGACGAATTTCATGAAGTTTGGTCCAGTAGTTTCGGAGAAAAGAATTGGACGGCGCGGCGTACAGCAGGCTGACGGATATATATATATATTTTTTTTGGAATCTCAAGTTAGTTGAAACGTAAGCCAACAAATTTCAAAGGGGGGGGGTTCAAGAAAAAAGTTTTTTAGGTTCATTATTGAAAGTACTTAGGGAAAAAAATCAACATCTGGCTTGAATACAAAGCCGTCCCTCGGTACTGAGGAAGTAAATAAGGAACCGTTGTGTAATTATTTGCAGCGTTTCCAATAATCGAGACAATCCCATCGAAATGGAATTGCATTCCGAAGGCGCGAAGATAGCTGTCTTGTGACGAGGGAAGGGTGACTGTCCCACTTTCGGAAGACAGGAATTCCGAGCCTAAACGGTTCTGGATTCGTCGAAAAACATTGACCGGATGCCTGCGATTTCACGATATGATTTCTCGGCTAGACAGATTTGATAAACCATAAGTACCTACACTAGAGGTAAAAGGCGAAAATTAATTAGTACTTGATTTCTGTCTGGTTTGGGCAGGGTTGTTTGGAAGGTGGACCCCTAAAAACTCTTGAAAGTCACTATGGTATGACAGACCATTTTCATTTTAACGAGAAGAGTTTCGACTAATTTGCATAAAACAGGCTTAAAATTAGTATATGATAAAAATTTAATACACAATAAATTCAATAGGTACCTAGGTAAATTAAAATAAATTTGCCGCAAGTCCATAACAATAAAGATGCTTTGATTGCTTTCCCACTTGTTGGAATGAAGTGATCGAGATTGGCATCGATGACAGAGCGTTTGGGAGAGAATCTGCCGATATTTTTTTGGAAAGAGTTTTATTTAAATTTTATACTGTTGGCATTATTTAATTGTAGTTTCACTATAGCGCTCTTTTGGTTTCAAAGGGTTTGTTTGTTTTTCGTATTTTATGTTTTTAATTGAAAAATCGTAGGGTAAAGTAGTATTTATTATTAATCCGCATTAGAAGCAAAATAATCATCTGAAGAAATGCCGTGCTATTGCTCTGTCTTCGTATCCTGATTGATATATTTATGACTTTCACTGGGCATTTACATACATGGAAATACCAAGAATAATTCCTCATCAAAATCAAAATAATGATCTGAAGATGTCGCTGCCGCTTCTGGTTGAGATGCGGCTTAAAACATTACATTTAAAAAAAAATTGACATGAAGAAATGCCATATTTTCTTTCTATCTTGGTACCCTGGTATGCTGTGACTTTCATTGGGCAGCTGAAGACATCTGGTTGTATCTGTAGTGTTATTTCAAATTAATAACTGATTGCTAGGGTGGCGAGGGGGGGTTGATGCTGATGGAAATGATGAAATCAAGTTCTCCACTCACCTGTTATATTCTTGTGAGTAGTTGGGGATCTTCCACTTGGGTCGGCGTCCGTCTTCGAACTGAAGCAGGAAGAGGCCGAAGACGATCCCGGAGGGACCCGCTAGTTCTTGGGCGTAGCCCCCTCTTCCCTGCTGCGAGCCGCCGCCGAACCCCCGATCCACCCTGTTTTTTCCCCCGGCATTAAAATTGATAGTTAGGCCCTGAAAAGTGCCTTCATCGATAGGACGGGAAACGGTAAGTGATTTTTACTTTCCAAACAACTCGAAGGCAAGGAGAAAGTTATGCAATCTGCCGGGAACATCTCTCAGGGTGGCCCCCAACTGGAAAAGTCAGGGAATTCTTTGCGTCGGGAAAAGTCAGGGAATTTTGCAAAAACCACCAAATTTCAGGGATTTTTTAAAATGAAAACGGTGTAATAATTTGAAGCGTTTTAAGGTATTCCTAAATAATCAAACTTCAATAGCGTACTTTATCATACTAGGTACGTATTATTTCAGGCGAGTTATACAAATGACAAAAATAATTATCAAGAGTTGTGGTTAAACTGTTCAAAAGTAACAACGCTACACCCACATGAAAAGTGAAAGGATAGGCCATTCATTGGCTTCCCTGGTAACTACGAGTACATCACCTAGAGTAAACCATTTGTGAGAAAAATCAACCGAGTATTGAACTAGGGAGAAAAAACCCAGATGAGTAGTGGATTGATCCAGTAAGTGTCCCAAAACTAGTGTGTATACATAAGCTAGGACTTCTCAGGAGAGTTAAGGAGGGGGAAGTTGGCCCATTGGAATGTGGAGTCATGTGTTATAAATTCACAGAGCAACTTTCCAACGAACGATTTTTGTGGGATGGGAAATCAGGAAGTTATACTCTCTCTGGCAAAGATTGGTAGTAGGAGAAAAAAAGCGTGATATTTTTTTAAAATATCCATGTAAGGAAAAATGTACTTCAACAAATAGCTTCAAATCACAAATTGAGAGATTATAAAATATTAAATAATAAGTCATGCAGCATGATCGTATGGGTGAATTTTGGTAAATTATTGTATTACATTTAGGTTAAATTTGTATGATATTTGAGTACTTCGAGGGCAATGAAATTGTTATATATGAGTAGACTACATATAAGTAGTAGTTTTTTTCTTTCTTTAAATTATACGATTTTTATTTTATAAGCATTAAAGGTACAATAAAATGAAGAGAAAACAAAAAAATTTGTTTGAGTTTGATATTTTTTGTCAGGGAAGTCTGAAGTTTGGTCAGGGTCAGGGAATTCTTTCCATCTGGAACTCACACAATCATGAGCTTGCAACATATTCTTATGCTGCATGAATATGCAAGAATCCGTACTTGGCTTTTATTTATACTGGTAAACTTTGGACTAATTGGACTGCCATCATTTGAGCTTTTTTATGGATTTTCAATGGGGCTCTTGACAAACAAGGCTAACAAGGCTTGATTAACAAGGCTAACAAGGCTAACAAGGCTGGCTAACAAGGCCAGACTAACAAGGGTGACAAGGCTAACAAGGCCAGACTAACAAGGCTGACTAACAAGGCTGGCTAACAAGGCTGGCTAACAAGGCTAACTAAAAAGGCTAACAAGGCTTGCCTAACAAGGATTTTCAATGGGGCTCTTGACTACCAAGGACTAACAAGGTCCGACGGACCTAAAGAACATGGTGGTTTGTTGACATTACATTCTCCTTGGCGACGTCTTCCGTCACCCCTTTTCGCTCTACAATTCGTTAACCTTGACAAAGTTTATCTTTTCAGACAATGTGTATCTCTCCCCACAAAAATGCATTTTTCTCAATTTAAGCACAAAATTGACCCTAGTAACACTACCAAACATAACTGGCCAAAACCAAGAGGTTCAAGTTTCTGACTATGTGTGTTTCTCCACATAAAAATTGCATTCTCCTCAATTTAAGCACAAAATTGACCCTGGTAACATCACCAAACGTTAACTTAAACATTATAAAGATCGTCAATCAAATAATACGCTCTGAAGAGGCCATATATTTGGCGAATGCGCTCAGCATACGCATTAAACCATATTATCAGAGAAGCCTGTAAATTCTCTACCCTCAACCAACCCAACCTACGAAGGACAAGGTAACAATCCATAACTAGTAAGTGATATTTACTTTCCAAGCAACTAGAAGACAAGGAGAAAATGTATGCAATCTGCCGGGAACTTCTTTCCTTCTAGAACTCACCAAAAGTCATGAGCTTGCAAAATATTCTTAGGCTGCATGTAGATGCAAAAATCTGTACCTTTACTTGTATCATAACCGGTGAAGATTGGACTGGCATCATTTGTATATTTCTACGGATTTATAATTAAAATATGATCAAATTGATGGTTTTGGTCCTGAAAAGTGCCCTCATCGCTAGGATGGGAAACGGTAAGTGATTTTTACTTTCCTCAAAACTCGATGATAAGGAGAAAGTAATGCAATCTGCAGAGAACTTATTTTCTTCAAGAACTAACCAAATCAAGAGTTTGAACACATTCTTATGCTGCAAGTATATGTGTATTATGCATGAATCCGTAATTGTCTTCCATCATTACTGGTGAATTTGGGACTGGCATCATTTGTGTATTTCTATAGATTTTCAATTCAAATAAAATCAAATTGATGTTTTTGGTCCTGAAAAGCGCCTTCATCGATAGGATAGGAAACGGTAAGTGATATTTACTTTCCAAACAACTCGAGAACGAGAAATTTATGCAATCTGCCGGGAAATTATTTTCTTCTGGAAATCACCCAATCATGAGCTTGCAACATATTCTGTATGCTGCATGTACATGAATTTGTATCTGTCATTCAGCAAATTTTCGTCGGATTGCAATGGCTTGGAAAATTTTCAAACTAAAAATTAAAAATTTCCGAAATTTATCTTCATAGAAATCCGTTTTGAGGAATTCTGAAACGGCTAAAATGCGTTAAATGTTTAATTTTAAGCAGATTTTTAGTCAGAAGAAGCTTATCAACGATGAACTAGAAAAACGCTGCAAATAATTACACAAAGGTTTATTATTTCTGTATCATACAGACCTTCTAGTATCAATCAGACCTTCTAGTATTAATTGTTCATCTTCATCATTAGGATTGTTTAACCTTCGGGATACTTGATTGAAATTTTCCATTATGGGTGACACCGTTTCATCTTTTCGTTCCATGAATACTAAACTCTTATGTTCTGCAGCGAAGAAGAAAAACGAGTAGAGGCAAAAGAAACACCCATTTCCTAGACAAATATTCCTTCGTGAAATCGAATATAAATAAAGCTGCATTATGAGCGAGAATATGTAAGTGGCACTCTGGAGCGCAATAAAACAGAAGGAAGGATGTTTGGTTTGGTTTCTTCCCGTCGGGATGGCATGAGATCTGACCTACCTACCGCTTGTGGAGGCGAAACCTTAAAAATAGAGTGAAAGCACATAAATCTTTACAAAGGTCTCCGAACCTCCCTCAGCTGGGTCAGCACGAATGATAACCCCAACAGAACCTTCGATATTTAATAAGATTATAATCTGCAGCGTCCACATTAACTGGTGCTGTCAGAGATTAGCATCCACGATGGTTCAGTACTAAAGATTGCTGTCAAATAGGGGAGAGTGGGGTAACGCAGCAAAGTGTTTCGATCCTGGTGGCAGTGTAGGGCATAATAGTCAAATACGAATACGATTGTTTTCGCGATAATTATTCGTTGATTCTGAGGCAACTGCGATTATATTCGTATTCGTGAAATAGTGACGGATTAATAGAATTTCGTGGGGGGGGGCGGTAGTCCTCTACCGGGAGGACCCCCCCCCCCCCACCAACAGTTTTTTAAAAAGACCTTGAAAACTAGCATACAGTTTATACTACGTAAAAATTAACATGAAATACACGATTTTTATTTGCACAAATATTAGCTTGGTTACCAAATGTCCATGTGTGTACACACAAAAAAATAAATAAATAAAAAATAAAATGATTATGGTCAAGTAATTTTTTTGGCAAAATTATATTGCAAAATGCAGGGAATGAAACATAAAACGCTGGAGATATAAATCAATACTACGTAATAACTTCAGTCCTCGTGATGTAATATTATTTATAGGTTATATATTTACTTTGTAAACACAGGATTAAATAATAATACACTGACACTACCCGCGTAAATCCCCGATTGATACGCCACGGACACCGCACACAGTTTGTAGGCCTACTAAAATTCAAACGAACAGATTTGTAAATTAGCCATGACAGATTAGTAAAACCAGTACCTACCATCCCGGTTTCTCCACAGTTCCTTCATCTACGAAAACATACCTACTTGATAAAAAACGGAAGTCAGTTAAAAACGTTGTCTATTTCCACGAAAAATAAAGAGTTACAATGTTAAATCAATTTCGACGGTTAGGCCATCATCAGTAACAGACGATAACAATAAGGAGTTATTGTTAGTTACTGATGATGGCCTAACCGTCGAAATCGATTTAACATTGTAACTCTTTATTTTTCGTGGAAATAGACAACTTTTTTTAATAACTTCCGTTTTGAAATGGGTTTCCACAACTTCGTCACGAGTGATTTAGTTCGTACATACCTACTTGATGACGCATTTTTCAATCGTGGGAGTTTTGGTAGAAAAAATTCCGAAACCACGGAAATCGATAGTAATGAATATTGCGGTTCTATGACCCTAACTAATAGCGGAAGCTACTAGAAATAGTATAAATGGAGAAGAAAAAAATCATTTTGAGGCCTAAGTCGTTTCATTGATGAAGTTAGCTAAAAATAATAATGAGGTGATTTTGGTCTAATGGATCTTAATTTTGCATTAATTTTATGAAAAACCCACGTAATATTAAATTTTACATTATATTTAGAAACTAGGAAGGTTTAAATGACGGTATGTTACTCGGCTTTCAAGTTTCACGGCCATTTTAATAAAACTCACTGTTTCAAATTATGCAAATTGCTACCAAAAATGGAAAAAAAATCAATATTTGCAGAATAAACGGGTTGAAAATTCCAATTCTGCATTAAATTCTGTAAAGAATGCTTCTAGTTTCGAGACTTGACATACCGGTACTTTTTTCTACCTGAAACACATTAGTCGAAACACTGTGTGGCGTGATTCTTTTCTGTGCATTCCCTGGCAAGAATTTTTTTCTTCTGCGTCTCGGGGGGGGGGGGGGGGGGGGCCCCACCGCCCCCGCCCCCTTTAATCCGTCCCTGTCGTGAAATCGTATTCACAATACAATCCATAAAAATGCGTCACGGTCATCAATTTCAATAGGGCGTCCTTTCTATAAATGCAAAGTCTTGCTAATATTATCTAGCTTCAGAGGGACGTCCTTAAAGAGAATTCAACGACTGGAGCCTAGTCTATTTGTCTCAAATCTATTCAATAGGACGTCTCTCTGAAGCAAGGTAGTATTAGCAAGGCTTTGCATATTATAGGAGGGAGGGAAGCCCTATTGAAATTGATGACCTTGACGCATTTTTATGGGTTGTATTCGTGTAATCGCCGACAGAGGAATACGATTACACGAATACGAATATAATCGCAGTTGACTCAGAATCAACGAATAATTATCGCGATTACAATCGTATTCGTATTCGACGATAAGATTATGCCCAACACTGCCTGGGGGTTTTAGTGGAAAAAAAGTCCGAAACCACGAAAATCGATAGTAATGCATATTGCGGTTCTATTACCCTATCTAGTTGCGGAAACTAACTAAAAGAAATAAGATGAATGGAGAGAAAAAAAATCGTTTTCAGACCTAATCGTGTCATTGATGAAGTTATCTAAAAAATGTCTGCCAAGTTGGGTGTGGCACATAGCTTCCTCGCTTACATATTATGAATCACTGAAAAGTTTTAAAGTTTACTCGCATTTACTTACAATTTCAACAAAATCGGATGAAAACTGTGGAAATTAGGGTCGTTACAAGTATTTCACATTCGCGCATGCGCAGTAGCTATCATAAAATCATGATAAAATCATGTTGAAATTGATATGGGATAATCAAATCTATCATAAAAATTTGTGCGAGATCGGAGGACTAAGGCGTAAAAAATCGAGCATAATGGAATTGACGTTTGTGCATGCGCAGAGTGAAGTATTGATTTATTTATTTATTTACATTTGTACGGGCGAACCCAATTACATTATTAAATAAAAAAACAAAGGAATCAAGTTGACGGAAACCAACGAAAAGAAATGAAACTTCAGGAGAAAAAAAGAAAGAAACAAAAACCGTTCGATTTGAGGCACTGAAAGTTCTGAGTGGTGTGACGACTGAGGGGGAAAATCTATTAGTAACTGATATGAAATTAAATAAAGTAAGGGTGGAACTGAAACGAATTGGATGTTGCTGTGTTGAATTTCACTTAATTAAATTTAATTAGGGGTGGGACGGTCATATCGCCGATTTGAATGAAGAGAACGGGCTGGAGAAGAAGTCCAAATCAGGGTTTAGACTCGTCAGGTAGTTTGCCGTGCGAGGAAGCCTACACAGTGGCTGGTTCAGCAGGTAGTTCGTCGCCGAGAAGGGAGTCAGCAAGGGTAGAGAGGAGCGAGTTGACTGGGGAATCCTGAAGGCGATCCTGGACAGAAGATACGGCGAATCAAGTCCGTTATTCACGAGTTTGTACATAACGGATATGTCGGATATCAGCCTCCTGGTCTCCAACGTCTGCAGACCGCATGTTTGGAGCAGGGACTTGTAATTTACCTCAGATGAAGGAATGCCGAGTTTAAATCCAATGTACCGGATAAATCTCCTCTGAACCCTCTCCAATGTGTACTTGTGCACTGTGTAGAAGGGCAACCAAACCGTGGATCCATATTCCAACCTAGGCAGAACCAGCGTCTTGTACAGGATGATGATGGGTTGAATCCGGGTGAACTCCCTGGTGTTTCGCTTGATGAAGCCCAGGGCCCTGAATGCAGCGGCAGCAATTTACGAAATATACATGTTAAAGGTCAATTGAGCATAATATACAACAATATCCCCAGATCCTTAACGACACCAGTTCGTGAGAACTGAATTAATTGATTTGGCAACAATGAAACTGTTAGGGGACCGTCTGCACGCTAGCCCAATCAATCTAAATTGGATAAAAACTGTGGAAAATAAGCTTGTTACAAGGATTTCACATTCGACCCTGACTTAGACCAGTTTCCGCGAGTAGGATGATATCATGGGCAACGGCCAATGACCTACTCGCACCCCAGGGGCGAGATCGAACCCTATTTCAGCAGGCAGCTTACCCAAGGCTGCATCCACCACCACGTTGAAGAGGAGTGGCGATAGAGGATCCCCCTGGCACCCAATGACAACATCCCCTGACATCTCGCCTCCTGCCTTGAGGACCATCACACCTTCGTGGTACAGACAAGCAACATACTCAATTAATCAAGCTGGTGCCTCAACACCACGAAGGCAATCGGTTAGGCGTTAGGGCAACATGGCTTACAGTGTCAAAGGCCTTAGCGATGTCCAGAGCGGCAAGGTGGAGCTGCCGTTTCTTGATACAGGCCAGCAAAATGACAGTTTGGAGAACTGTTAGGTTCTCCACTGAGCCATCTGCTGGCCAAAATGCTCTCTGGACATCACCTATGACGCCAGCCATTTGGAAGCGAGATGCCAGAATCTTTTGAAAGTGGCGGAAAACTACCGATGATATAGATATTGGACGATAGCCTCCAGGCCCACTTGCTCCTTTATTTGGAATGAAGATGGTCTGGGCACAGGTCAATGCTTTCGGGGTTTCCTCCTGATAGCAGTAACAGGTTCAGAATGAGCTGCTGAACATTCTTTGGTGCTTTATTCCAGCGGCAGACAGAATTACCATCAGGTCCAGCAGATGTAGAGTTTTTGACATGGCACTTAAGTGCCTCGTCAAGAAGCACCGGCATGCACATAATGCTGCGTACGGAATCTCTGGTGGAAGCTGAGGGTACCACCGGCTCACCAGGGTTGTGGCTGGGAGCACTCAAAAGTGGCTCCCAAAATTCCACAAACTCCTGGAGTGGGGGCAAAACTTGTCCATCCCCAGCTCCTTCCAGTACCTCCACAGCTGCACGCCGGATACTTCCTCCGCAGCTTCTGCACCCGCTGCTTTCCGCCTCCTAGGCTTGCTTAGCTGCTCTGCGACCTCCACGGGGCACCAATGCAGGAGGATTTCCTCCCTGCTGTTCTGCCACGTTCGCTTTCTCAACCTGTGGGAAGATCCTCTGTACATACGCCGCGACCTCATCTTCCAAGCCAACAGGCCCCTCAATAGCCCGCCTTGCCAGTTCTTGCAGGTAGGCACTCTCATAACCTTCAATACTGCCTACCTGCTCCCCGAGCCTCAATGCTTCGGTCTTCAAATCTTCAAGTGGGCTGCTGTCCATCGCCTGTAGGAGTTGCGGGAGAGGCCCCACTGCTATTTGCCAGGATTGCATCCTGGACAAGCTGCTCATAGTGGGGCCTCAGGTGAAGAGATAGGATAGCAGAAAGTGTGCTTTACTGAGCTCCTATATTCGCGATCGACATTTAAGGGGACTTTCCCAGCCAAAAACCCGATTTCGACGCTCCGTATAATTCTGAAGGGAATGTTTCCAAATTTGCTTTCAGGACATTCTCAGGGTCTCTCCATTCAAATTTGGCTCAATTTTAACTAAAGTTAAAAAACAAAAGGTAGGTTTAAAAAACAAAAACTTCACTCGGAAAAACCTCCAACCTTTGTTTTTTAGTGCGCTGAATCCGAAAATGACCACCATTTTTCCCATTGACATCCATTTTTTTGAGATATTGCCAATGTTTAGCGCATTTTCTTTAAAAAAAAAAAAAAAAGAAAAGACAGTCATGCAGCATGATCGTATGAGCGAATTTTCATAAATGGACGTATTACATTTATGTTAAATTCTGTTGAAATTTGAGCACTTTGGGGACAAATAAAATTTTTATTATACATTTTATAGCAAACTAACTTATTGTCAGTAATATTCCAATGAACAAACGATTTTGTGGATTTTTACAATTTTTTCAAGTGTTCCTATCGATTTTTAGCTTATTTTAATGAAATTTAAGTACATTTTTCAGTACAATTTTGTTCTTAAATTTTTAAATGTCCTAGCTCATGTTCGATTAATTGTTTTCGAGTAGCATTCTGCTAAAAAATAGAAATTTGTTAATATTTAGCGGTTTTTTGCGTTTTTTAGTGATTTTTTAAGTACATTTTTAGTGTTGTCCAACGAACTCATCCTTTCTTTTGAAATGCTTGATTTTTTGGCGAAAGAACGAAGTTTTTATCTCAATTCTATCGAGAGTTATCGTCTGGAATGACACATACATATATATACTTATACATATATATATATATATATATATATATATATATATATATATACACGTAAAAAAGCGTTAAAATCCAGGAATCATTTCAGAATGCCTCAAAACAGATTTCGATGAAGAAAATTTTTGAAAATTTTTACTTTAAAATTTTTGGAGCCATTGCAATAGCTTTATTTTCTAAGAAAATTCGCTAAAAAAGGAAAATGTGTTCACTTTGTCCGTTGATGTATGTATGTATGTTGAATGTATGTCCTCTTAAAATTGTTTTAAATGCCACTTTTCGACGTCCGATTTTGATGAAACTTGCTAAGGATGTAATCTGTAACATGGCGAGGATAAAGCCTTTTATCAGGAGCCGCTGATCTTATGAGAGGTCATTGATCAGCGGAGTTAACTCCAAAGCGATTTAGTCTCCGGATTCGACGCAGGAAGCTCACATTTGAGAGCTCAAATGTCTGCGTATACGGCGGAAATGATGGCGATTAGAGAGGCGATTCATGGGCAGAAGACGACGCTAGTCAAGACTTGGTGATTTGTACAGACAGTCTCAGTTCAGCCATCAAATTGAAAAACTTATCACCGGCTAGCAAAATTTCTGTGACTGAACGCAGTGTGTTGCAAATGGTGCACGAAAGGAACGGGAGGAATAGGAAAACTACGGTGGCATGGGTTAAAGCCCACATTGGTGTCATGGGTAATGAAGCAGCGGACCGATAAACCAAAATGGCATTGAATGGCCAAATCAATAACGGAATGAAAATCCCCCGAACTGACTTGACCCCATGGATTCGCAACCGACATCGAGATCAATGGCAAGAGGAATACCGGCAAGACACAAGAGGAACCTTTTACAAGAATGGATTCCCGTCCGTCAGACAACGACCATGGTTCCACCATGGAGGGGTCTACCCACGGAACATGGTTCTTGCGACCCGTCTTCGAAGCGGCCATGGGCTTTGCAAGAAGTACCTATACGAAAAAATAATGAGCCAAGAATCTTCCCTTTACGAAGTCTGTGATTCGGAAGAAGATCTGGAACACTTAGTGATGCTATGCAGCAAGTTTGTGACTCAAAAGAACACTATGCTCAATGATTTAACTAAACTATTAGGAACATGCATTGTATATTCCAACAGCCCTGAATTGTATAAAATATTGTATACATTAATGAAAAATTGTAACATTAAAATATGATAAATAAATAAATGGCTATGGCAAACACTAAGGCCAAGTAAAAGGAAGAAAAATGTATTGAGAGGGAAGCTGAAGGGAGAATGCTGTGCGAGATGTTGAAGTGGAGTGTCAGCGCAAGAAAACCGGCGTTTCGACCGCGGCCTCTCACGTACCTAACTCACGATGGTAACGATTTTGCATGCCCGATAATCGATATGATAAAGAGGCGAAGATAGAGAGGGGCTCCAAAGCTAAGCAGCTCATTATAAATATCTGGAGACAGGCGCACAGTAGGACGTCCGAGATACCTAACGTGATGCCATTTTGAATACACACAAAAAAACTTGTTTATACAAAAAGAGCAAGACTACTGGTAGATTGAGTTCCATTTTTGCTTGCGAGAGATGGAATCTTCAAAACAAACAGGAACTGAATACTGTAGGTAGATACGAGGAGCTTCGTAACGGTGCCCCACAACGGAACAAGTCCTTGCGAAATTCGAGAAGAGGCCCCTATAAAAGTAGCTTTTCACTCACTTCCTTTCTGTTTATATCTATGTTGAGGTTGCCTTTTGGAAAATGCACAATTTTTCCCGCTCGTCTATCTTTATTGTTTCTTGGTGTTGGGTTGTGGCCATTTCTCTAGTTGGCTTAAAAATTGCCCGTCCTCAATTAGACGTTATATTTAGTCCAGCACGGTGGTCCTCGATCGGCTTTGACCTCAAAGTGCTTGCCCTTCAAATTTTCTTTCGAAATTTGATTTGGGAATATGTTAGGATTATAATTCAGCAAAAACTGAAATCAAACATTGAGCCGTTTTTTTTTTTTTTTTTTAAATTCAGTTTTTGCATTTTTAATTGATACTTTAATCATGAAAATACGCTATAATCGCCAAAATTCAGAAAAAAATATTATTTTTGTGTCATTATACAATAAAATCTTCATCTATTCTCATAGTTCTGACCTATTTTGTGATCAAATATAATTAGAAAAACAAAAATAACAATATTTTATTGAACAAAATAGTGATTATATTTGCATGAAGCTCTTAATAAATGCCTGGGAGTATGCGTGTAGTATGTGCGTGTGTGTCTATGTGTACGCTTGTGTGTGAGTTTATAATGATTCATTATATAAATTTTAACATAAAATATATATCTAAATTGAATATAAAATAAAAATAAAGGCATTTTAACATTTTACATATGCAGAGAATTATATCCGCATACAGCTCTTAATAAACGTTGTCCATACTCAAAATTGATTCGCGATACTTTATATTTGGCCCACGTCGCATAGAAATCATGAAGCACGGCCTCCATAGCCTGTTCACTGTAAAAGCCGAGGCCATTTCCGTGTTTGGTATAAAATTCTTCCACATGAAAGAAAACCGTGTGAACTTTGGAGTGACTGGAATATCCAAAGATAAATATGATGCTTTGAATTCATTGATGTATTCAATGAATTTTGGATCCACCCTGACTGAGAATGATGGTTTGACAACTTCTAGAAAGCATCAACGTATTTTAAACAACCCATGCTACAGTTTGAACGCAACAATTCAAGTTTCTGCAGCAAAATGCGGCAACTATTTCCTTTGAACGAATTCGTTGATGCTTTCCAGAAGTTCAATGAAGTTGTCAAAGCATCTTTCCCAGTCAGGCTGGATCCAAAATTCATTGAATACATCAATAAATTCAAAGCATCATATTTATCTTTGGATATTCCAGTCACTCCAAAGTTCACACGGTTTTCTTTCATGTGGAAGAATTTTATACCAAACACGGAAATGGCCTTGGCTTCAACAGTGAACAGGCTATGGAGGCCGTGCTTCATGATTTTCATGCGACGTGGGACAAATATAATGTATCGCGAATCAATTATGAGTATGGACAACGTTTATTAAGAGCTGTATGCGGATATAATTCTCTGCATATGTAAAATGTTAAAATGTCGTTATTTTTATTTTCTATTCAATTTAGATATATATTCTATGTTAAAATTTATATAATGAATCATTATAAACTCACACACAAGCGCACACATGAGAATAGATGAAGATTCTGTTGTATAATGACACAAAAATAATTTTTTTTTTCTGAATTTTGGCGAATATAGCGTATTTTCATGATTAAAGTATCAATTCAAAATTCAAAAACTGAATAAAAAAAAACGGCTCAATTTTTGATTTCAGTTTTTGCTGAATTAGAATCCCAACATATTCCCAAATCATATTTCGAAAGGAAATTTGAAGGGGAAGCACTTTGAGGTCAAATCCGATCGAGGACCACCGTGCCAGGAGGCAAGGCCGAAAATAGGTAAGTAGTAATTTCAGGAGAAACTTTGAGATTAGATTATGAGAATTTGGTCTATTCTTAGTGACAAAATCCTTGTTTGCCATTTCGAAATACAGTCTGAGCAAAAACTTGCTCGGTACGAACTTTGGAAAAAATTTAATCCTCAATCGAATGAGGTTTGGCAGACCTGAACTAGACCAACATTGAGGTCGCTAGGGGTTGTTGAAGGGCAAAAGTCTAAACGGAGGGAGGAGAGGACTGTCCCAAAATTAGTTCAATTTTCAATCGTTTGTAATTCGCTTATTTTGGGAGAGAATTCATAGTTTTAGGGTCGGATCTCATTATATTTTATGGACATCTTTGCTACGTATAAAAATTGCTGTCGGATGTACGGTTTAGGAATCATTAGAGAAAAACTTTAAATTGGGCAAAATAAGCCATCTTTATGGGGCGGCCATTTTGTATTCCACCAATTTCGAGGTGGAAAACAACAATTTTTTCAATTTTTTAGGAATTCTCCTAAATCTAATCTTAAAATCACTACCTATTTTCAGCCTTGGCTCCGGGACTAATTGGTTTATTATTTTCAAAATGAACCTTTGTAATCGACCAAGAAGAAAAAATATAACCCCCTCAAAATTTGTTGGACGTTTTAAGATGCGTAGAATCCAAAAAACGAAACAAAAAATCCGTCTGTCCTCCGTCCAGAGCTTTATTCTGAATCTACTGGACCAAAGCTGACGAAACTTGGGTGAAAAATCACATTTGGGGTTCCCAGAAGCTCGGCTTCAAGTTTTATCAACTCTAAAGGGTATATGCAGAAATCGAGATCTCTAAAAGATTCAAGGTAACACTAATGATTTTTTGGTTGTCATTGATGAATATTATCCCAAAGAATCGAATAAAACCATCCTGAACGCTGCTTCCTAAGGGATAGAAAAGGGCTATTCCTGTTAGGACCAGTTCCACCATAGGGGGCTAAAGAGTGTATAATCCAGAGTCAGGATTTGTCCCTCAAACACAGCAGTGAAATTACAGGACTAACTGTGGATTAATTAGTGATCCTCTGTGAGGGAATGGACCATTAATGTTACGGAGATAGTGCACATTATACATCCTTGCGTTATTCTCATGAGTGCACTGGGCCACAAAAGGAACGTCAATACAAAGTTTCAAGGTTCTAGGTCATGTTTAGGCTGTGAGATGATTACGTCAGTGAGTGGTATTTAACAAATACCGTAGTGGATAAGGTTTCAATGGTCGGAAAAATAGTTTTTTCTGAGATTCCTTAACGTCGGTTCATCAGTTAAGTAGAGGTGCAGGCAGATTAGGTACCAAATGACAACCCTTGTCCATTGATGCCCACGGCAGGTGTCAGAGCCTTGACAGCACAAAGTGGCTTCCATCGTTGTAATATTGTCGCCATCGCATGAGAAGCTGACTCGTCACTCAAGTCTCAGATTCTCCCGAAATATCCTTTCCATAACGGTTCAAATCTCAAGACGGTGACGCTGCGGTGTGCTCAGCCACCAACCGGTTTCCTGTTTGTTGTCTGCGGCGATGGGGTCATGACGCCACGAGGGTTCACGTTCACTTCGCATTTTTCTTTTTCCCTCGGACAACGGTGTAACCAGAGTTCAACATAATTTTCTTCTTAAACCCAAATTTCAAGACTCAAGCTTCTTTATTCTGGCAAAACAAGAAAAAAAAGCAAAAGGAAATTTACTGAATCAATAGAAAAATAAACTCACACAACAAATTTAAAAAAAATCTACCGAGTTTGGGGTGACACAAAGTGTCCTCGTATCCGTAACATGAATCTATAGATTATTGAAATGTTTTAAATGATCCTAACCAATTCCATGGCGGGCAATGGTAGGTTTGTAGGTAAATCAGATGTAGCCTAAAACGTCAAAATCGGTCAGTTTGTACAAAATGATGCGTGATGCAATTTACGTTTGCGCATGCGCAGAGTGACGCACCTATTTATTTCAGAACAATGAAATTGGTAGTTGACCTCCTTAAGACCAACCCGCACATTCTCTAAAATGTCATCAAATTCGGATGAAAACTGTGGAAATCAAGCTTGTTACACATTAGCGCATGCGCCGCAGCTATTAATGATACGTTGAAATTGATATGAAATGACCTAATCGTCTTCTCCCAACTATGCTCCGAATTTGAGAAAGATCGGACGTGAGAAAATTATTCTTGGTGGAATTTACGTTTGCGCATGCTTAGAGTGAGGTACCTACCTATTTATTTCAGAACAATGAAACTGGCAGGGGACCATTTAAAGACTAACCCGTAAATTCTGTAAAAATTTCATCAAAATCGGATGAAAGCTGTGGAAGTTAAGCTGGTTACAAGGATTTCACATACGCGCATGCGCAGCTGCTACCAATGATATAATCACATTGAAATTGATATGATATGACCACACCGTGAAAAAAAAGTGTTTTCTGGGAATAGACCCAGATAAAATATGTTGTTAAAAAACTGACAAGAAACACGTTTTTCGGTAGTTGAAAAATCACAAAAAATCAGTTATCACTCCTCCAGAGCTGCTGGTGGTCTCATTCGACCCAGAAATAGTCCAAGTAATAGCACAATCTTTGTCAGATCGCCAAGTGGTGTAATTTGTACTGGAAAGAAACCATGTTACCTGTCGTTGATTTACGACTCATTCAAATAATTATCCATACCTCTGTTGCCAACACTTTCACTTAGATAACCACTGTCCGTTTTCATATTGTTTTAGACTCACTTTATTTTGCAATTTCAACTGTTTAGCTCATAATAGTCGTCCGCACATAATTTTTATTGATAACAGTTGTAAATCGAATATTCGCACCATCGCACCAACCCTGTGATATGATTAGGTTGGTTGGTTTTCAATGTTCTTCACCAGCCGGGTATGCAATTATTGTTTCCTAGGGAATCCAAACCCGCAATTCATGAAACTGATTTTTGAAAAGAATAGGCAGTTCTTACTTACACTAAATTCTAGGATAATTTTCCATATAAACGTATTATATCCGGAATACTCTTCCTCCCACGGATCTGCTGAAATTGAAGAGAATTCGCCGCACCCTGCTACATCCTAGTGACGTCATAATGAAAACTCAAGTATCCAGTGGTTCCATGCCTACCACCCACTGGCTTTTGGCAGAATATCTTGCAGTTTTCTACCACCTTTTCCTAGGGTAGATGCAGAAAAGCGCGGGAAGCGAGTTTCGCTGGAAAAAAAACCAGGATTTTAGCCATATTGAAATCTGAGTTTAAACTGTTTAGCGCTCGAGGAGATCTCCCGATTTTTTACAAGTTGTTGATGGTATACCACCGCCTTCCGTTTTTGCAACTTATTGAACAACGTTCACGTGAACTGGCTGAACTTTTCTTTTGCTTTGAGGAAGCCGAATTTTGTGCGTTTCGGAGTTTTTCTACGCTGGTTGGAACTTTTCCCAGCCTACCTCTTGGCTACCGAAGTTTGGGAAAGCCCTTTTCTGCCTGTTCTGGAATTCCTGGATTCCTGGATGAACTGGAGAGGATTCATCTCATCAGCAAGACATCACATCACGGTACCATCGTTTCAGTATATAATTTTTATTGGCCATAATTTAGGTAGGTAGGTAGGAGCACCATCAGTTCAACACGTGTAACTTTATACCTAATACACGTATCTTTACAAGTGAACCAACATCATCTCTTTCTTTTATTTCAACGCCTCACACTCTCATATCTTTATCTTTCAGCGTTAGCTGTGGTCCTTCGAAGCAAACTTTATCTTTATCAAACTTATCTTTATTAAGAAATTACGGTAATTGGCTAGCATTTCTGCGACGCCCCTCTGTTCATTTCATGTACAAAAACTATCAAAAAACTGTTTAAAAATTGATGAAATAGGTGAAAAACCACGTTTTTTGGCTAAAGATACGTTAAGGAGGCATTTCAGACCCATCATGTGTGGTATAGGCGTGTTCAGCGTTGAATTTCCAATATAAGAATATCACCTTTTAATTCAACATAAATTATCCTGGAATTTAAGAGATTTTTTTCAAAATGCGGGTACCGAACCTCAAAAAGTAGACGTCTACGTGAAAAACGGGCTTCGGATTCAGCACCCTCGAACACCCCCTGGACCAGCACCAGGTTCGCGGGGGCACGACTTCTTGTATGGAATAAGAGCAGTTCTTTGGCGTCATCGATTTCATCCCCTCTACGCAGATCACTGTGTCTACAGAATGAAAAGCTCCAGTCATGCAGCATGATCGTATGAGCGAATTTTCGTAAATTATCGTATTGTATAATGTTAAATTGTTTTGAAATGTGAGCTTCTTGGATGCAAAGAGCTTTTAAAGCAAATCAAAGCAGATTTTTTATATCAATTTTTTTACGTTCTATTTTATGCTCAATAAACTTTATTTGAGTAATAGTTTACTAATGAATATAGATTTAATTATTTTTAGCCATTTTTAGTGATTTTTCCAGCAAATTTTTTGAAATTTGACCAATTTAATGTGCTCAAAATGTACTGGCCAACGAACTCATCCTTTCGTTTGGAGAGCTTGATTTTTTGGTTCAAGAACGGAATTTTTAATCTCAATCCTAAGGAGAATTATCGTCTGGATGACACATAAATATAATAAATAAACAAATAAATTCATACATACATATTATATATTGTAAATTATAATATGAAAAAGCGTAACGCTCTAGGATTCGTTTCAGAATGCATCAAAACGGATTTCAATGAAGAAATGTTTCAAATATTTTGATTTTAAAATTTTCTGAGCCACTGCAATAGCTTCATTTTCTACGAAAATCCTCTAAATGGGATAATTTAAAGCGACATCCCTTAACAGCCTGATTTGTTCATGTTGAAAAAGTTGTTTGTTTTAGGTGACATCGGCCAGTTATATTTCGACTGCACCATGACTCAGTTTGACAGGTAATTTTCTGCGGACCTGTTATCTGCGTAGAACGGCTATCTAATATAAATAATAAACTTTTATGTAATATATCGATAAATTAGAACTACCTATGATATCAGGAAGCTGGATATATTTATTATAATAACACTTTGATTAAAAAAGAGTGAAAACAACATTTAATAGGAGCTTATAACTTGGGAGACTGTATTATGTTAACTAAAGCTCTATAGAACTAAATCACTCGTGACGAAGTTGTGAAACCCCATTTCAAAACGGAATTTAGTGAAAAAAACGTTGTCTATTTCCACGAAAAATAAAGAGTTACGATGTTGAATCGATTTTGACGGTTCGGTCTTCACCAGTAACAAACAATAACTGAACAGACATTAGAAAGGACACGGCTTATACACTCATTGATGAAGGGAGATTGAATCCCATCGGTCAAGAGAAAGGAAAGGGCCCGGAGGTACAACCAATGAGGTGCAAGCAAAGTGAAGGGGGATTGTAGCTAATCAGATCAAGGTTAGTCTCAATCAAGTTTCAGATTCTATCTCCCTACACCTGTGACTGTGACTATATAAGCTGTTTCCTTTCTAATGTGTCTTCAGTTATTGTTTGTTAGTGATGATGGCTTAACTGTCGAAATCGATTTGACATTTTAACTCTTTATTTTTCGTGGAAATAGACAACGTTTTTTTCACTGAATTCCGTTTTGAACTAAAGCTTGCTGGACACCTCATGTTTGGGCTGCAATTATGTAGGAAGGAGAAGGGAAGTCACCATTTCCTCTCAATATTCCTTCAGAACTACCAACTTAAGATTGGTTTCAAATGAAAAGTTCCATAGCATACGCCTTAGCATTTAGTGTCATATCATTAATAATGTGAGTTAATTAGATGATGAAAGTACCAAGGTACTGGCGTTGCTCTCCGATAAATACTTTGCAGAGTTTTTTTAGAATAAGATCCCCCTGACCAGCTGATTTAACGCATCGACTCAAGCACATTCAGTACCCAAAACCTATCCACGAGTCAATGTTTTTTTCCATGAAATGAGGAATTTTCAAACAAAGCTTTCATTTTTGGTATCTTGATTACAGAGAATTTGTTCTCATGCTATAGCCGTATGGATCTCCAATAACATCTTGAGATGCATTTGCAGTTGGTTTCCATTAGCTCGCCTGCCTCATCTGATGATCAACCACGAGACTGTTGCCGTAGGCTTCAATTTCAACTTTAATCAGACACGTTCCTCTGCGGCTCATTGCTCGCACCTCCCGTCTCCTCCGGGTTGTGTGGCGAGTAGAGGATTCTCAAGCCGAATCGTTTAATTCGCGTAAACTGTTATCCTCGACCCTCAAGACCGGTTTGTCTTTTTCAGTTCAACAACCCGACAACCTGAATGGGTTTCATTCAACTTTACGATCTCCCTTGATCGCTACCAGTAGGTGCCTCGACAAATGACGATTTCCGCGAGCCATCCGTCAGCCAGCTCGTGCTACGCATTGCCAAATTACCCCGCGCCCCGAACCGCAGTTTGCCAACCTGATCACCTACTCATTACAGCTAACAGTCAATATTGTTCTAAAGATCGTGAGTAGTCCATCCGCAAAGTTCGAGACTTGCAGGAGGTACAGAAATGAGCTTTTGCAATTTTGCTCTGCAATTACAAATACAATTACACGGGAAAATTTTGACAAATGTTTGGTGAGCCAGTTTCGCAAAATGAACAATGGCACTTTATACCTCACGATTACTCAAACCACCAGCAATTACATAATTACAATTACATTGGCAATTACATTAATTGTAATTGCAATCACAATTACATTTAGGTCAGAAGTAATTTTAATTAGAAATCCCAATTTTTTATTTTTTTATTTTTAGAATTTAAGTAGCGTCTCAACCGGAAGGGTCTCATTACCGGCAATAAAAAACGCTGCAAATTATTACACAAAGGTTTATTATTTATGTATTAGACAGCCCTTCTACGTAGATCTCTGGTCCATAATTATTAAACGCCGCTTATAGTATATTTAGTATTGGAACTCGGAGCTTCGGACCTCACAAAAGGGTTCAGTCCATTACAGCAGCGGAATCTCACAATTTTAAGCTTTTTAATATAGTTGATAATCATAACAATTTATTACCAAGTCATCTTTCCAACACATAAAAGTGTTACCTATACTGTATATTGATATCATTTAATTGGTCAAATTTCAAAAAATGTGCTGACAAAATCACTGAAAATGGCTAAGAATCGTTAAATTGATATTTTTTAGCATAAGATTGGTCAAATAAAGTTTATCAACTATGAAATAGAACATTCAACAATTTATGTACGAAATTATGCTAAAAACGAACTTCATTAAATTTTGTTTTAAAAAATCTATAAAATTGCAAAAAACAGCCTAAAATCCAAAAGCTCTTTTTGAATAGAAGAGTATCATTTATAATACTTTTTTTTCCCATAAAATTAATAGCTTACATTATCTTTGCACTCATAAATCTCCAATTTCTATACAACTTGAAATATACAAAAAAAAGAAACTTTTTCACCTATTTTTGGCTCATAGCACCCATGGGTGTGAAGCGATCGAGCTGGCGAGAAGTTAGGACCAACTAGACCCCAAGTGGAGTCTATGTGCGAAAGAACAGATTTTAAAAGTAAATTCTAAGGCCTTTTATGGCCCGGACGGCGAACGGCGGACGGACATTTCAAATTTGGATTCTACGCACCTTGAAACGTAAAGTGACAAAGTTTGAGGGGGGGTTATAACAATTTTTTGCTATACGATCACATAGGCTTATTATTGGAAATAATAAACCAAAAGGGGGGTGTCAAAAGGACACTGCAACGGGCACGATTCTAAGGGGAGCCATGCTGACCGTCCGTCACTAATCGGATTTCCAACACGGACTCCACTAGCAGATCGGAGGGGGGGAAATAATAATAATAACCCGCAAAACGAAGCATCGCTGCACTCTGCCTCAAGGGATACAGCGATGACCGCTTTGTAGCCCCTACAGCGGATAAAAATACCCCGTAATAAAAACTAAACTACGACTAGATGATCCTTACAAATACATAAATAATATCGATAAATATGTAATGATAAATACTATACATCTTAGTTAAATAAAAGTATGACTAGATGTACATAAATAAATAAATATATCACAGATCAGAATATCATGATACCTGAACCACCTGTAACAGTGTCACTTTTCTGGCATGGGAACAAGAGAGGAGACAACTCCAACCCACCCTAGTGGCAGATTGGGGTACCTTTTAATTGGAAAAAAGTTGAATTCAATTGGAAAAAGGTTTAATTAAATTGGAAAAAAGTTGAATTCACTTGGAAAAGAGGTGAATTTAATTAAGATTGAAAAATACAATATATAATGTGTGTGTGTGTGTGTCGTTCCAGACGATACCTAACTATCCTTAGGTTTGAAATACGAATCCCGTTCTTTTGCCAAAAAAATCAAGCTTTCCAAATGAAAGGATGAGTTTGTGTTGACCAGCACTTTTTGAGCACATTAAATTGGTCAAAAAAATTTGCTAAAAAAATCACTAAAAATGGCTAAAAAGCCTTAAAATGGTTAAATTTATATTTTTTAAGCAGAATTATAGTGATAAAAAGTTTATCAACAATAAACTAGAACATTAAAAAATCTATGTTGAAAAATATACTTAAATTTCACTAATAGTTGCCAAACAGATTAAAATTGAAGAAAAATAAATAAAAATCCAGAATCATTCTTGAATTGCAGAATATTATTTAGAACGAGTATTTTGACACATAGTACAAAACAATTTCTATTCACTCAAAGTCCTGAATTTTTAAAACAATTGAGCATAATAAAGTTCGATAATTTACGAAAATTCGCTCATACCTGCCTGGAACTTTTTCACACATGTCCGGAGCACTATAGCTTCCCTTTTCTCTAGTACAACCGATAGTGTGAAGTACTCTAACTACTACCAAGCTACAATCCCAACAACATTACTAACCTCCTCTTTCTCCGACTATTAAGAGGTTTTCATCATGTTCTTGTGACTGGATCTTGCTTGGCTCGAGGCGATTGAGTCACCAGACGGAACTCCTAAAACACTGAGCACTCGTCATGGCGGCTTCCTGTCATCGAAATTCTCGCAGGGTCCAAACATTTTCTTTTATTCTAAATCGACGGTTCGCCGCGCATTTCAACGTTGATGGGATCGTTGTTCACGCCTTCTGATGAACGTCCTTCGAATATACACGATTATGTGCTCAATATTTCGTATTCAGATGGTAGATGCAGATGTAGATATATAGGGAAACTCTCAGGGTGGGGATATTTTGGGCCCCAAGCACGGAAGCCTGGTGTCTTATTGTCATTTTCTGAGAGTTTTGCGTTTAATGAAAGAGATTCAGCCCTCTGGTGGGGGATGTGAGTCCTTTGATTAATTGTTCGCTTCGAATAGACATCAGTGGGGTTTGTGCCCCTAAGAGTTCAAATCTGCGATACTCAGATGGTGGACAATGATTTTGATTCAATCATTAAGGTAATAGAATTTTCTAAAATATGCCAGGCACAATACTGAAAAAGAAAGAAGAAGAAGAAGATGGTTTATTAAAACAAAGTTTGCATTTTATACAATACTAGAGGCCTGTTAGGGATTGAAAGCCCTAATCTAGTCCGTATAACAGTAGTACCTAACAGGAACTCAGCACGTTATAGTAACGATATATGTCCTACCTATTTGCGGCGTTATGTGACCTGTTGCAAGGCTAAGGCGATGTTCTTCACAATTTCAAAGATCGTTCAGAAAAAACTCTCCTATATGTTAGTAACTACACGTTTCTTACTTACCGTGGCAACTGTTGTTACTGCCACAGCCTAATAAACAGAGAGTCTCCCTATCAAATTTCAACTTCCTACAGTGAACAGGGAAGGATTTAGCTCACTCAGCTGATCAGAAAAGACCCCATCACTTCACTCGTCTCTTAATGTCCCAGAGAGTCTCCATATCAAATTTCAACTTCCTACAGTGAACAGGAAAGGATTTAGCTCACTCAGCTGATCAGAAAAGACCCCATCACTTCACTCGTCTCTTAATGTCCCAGAGAGTCTCCCTATCAGATTTCAACTTCCTACAATGAACAGGAAAGATTTTGGCTCACTCAGCTGATCAGAAAAGACCCCATCACTTCACTCGTCTCTTAATGTCCCAGAGAGTCTCCCTATCAAATTTCAACTTCCTACAAAGAACAGGAAAGGATTTAGCTCACTCAGCAGATCAGAAAAGACCCCATCACTACGTTTCTTACTTACCGACACTTGAGGCTGTGCTGATTCGGAATATATAAAAACCGTTCGGAATTATACGTGAAGTCCGCTAAGTTCTTCATTTTCAATTCCTTTGTTCAGAAATAACTTTCCTAGATGTTAGTAACTACACTACGTTTCTTATTTACCGTGAATTGATGGCAACTGTTGTCACCGCCACAGCCTAATAAACAACTCTCATTGATAAGGAGCGCGTAGAATACGATCAAGGTGAGTATAGAAACGAACGGCGACACTTTTGCAACAAACTTGGGGCCGTGCTGATTCGAATGAGCAGTCTAACGCTAAAATCGGACCGCGAAGTTCTTCACAATTTCAAAGACCGTTCGGAATTATATATAAAGATAACTGAGGCAAACAATAAAGCTTAGTTCTTATTGAACCGCCTGCTAGAAGTTCGCCTTAATAAACCAAATTTTATTCCCAGACCCAGAGATGTTCCCTATCAAATTTCAACTTTTTATGGCGAACTGGAGAGAATTTAGCCCACTCAGCTGATCAGGAAAGAGCCCATCATTTCAAACGTTTCTCAATGGCCCAGAGAGTCACCCTATCTAATTTTAACTTCTTTGGGTGAAGAGGAGAGAATTTAGCTCACTCAGCTGGTCAGGAAGGAGCTCATCATTGCAATCGTTTCTTTCAATGTCCCAGTGAGTCATCCTACCGAATTTAAATTCCTAGGGTGAACAGGAGGGAATTTGGCTCACTCAGCTGATTTGGAAGGAGCCTATCATCTCAATCGTCCCTTAAGGCTCGGATCTTCCTATTATATTTCAACTTTTTAGGGCGAAAAAAAGAGAAATTAGCTCACCCACCTGATCAGGAAAGAGCCCATCATATCAAACGTCTCTTAATGGCCCAGAGAGTCACCCTATCTAATTTTAACTTCTTTGGGTGAAGAGGAGAGAATTTAGCTCACTCAGCTGATCAGGAAGGAGCCTATCATCTCAATCGTCTCTTAATGTTCCAGAGAATGACCCAATCAAACTTTACCTTCCTTGGGTGAGCCCAAATTTTCAGTCTACTCTTAATGACGCAGAGAGTCTTCCTATCAAATTTCAATTTTTAGGGCGAACAGGAGAGAATTTGTGTTACTCAGCTGATCTGGGAGCCCATCATTTCAATAGTCTTTTAATGTCCCAGAGAGTCACCCTTTCGAATTTCAACTTCCTTGGATGAACAAGAAAAAATTTAAGTGACCGCGGTATTAGGGGTCGTGTCGGTCGGTAAATAAATGTGCGCGTCCAGTTAATCATTACTGAACGATAAAAAAGGTGTCGTGGATTTCAAATTGACCCACGTCCCAAAAACATAGCCATGTCAAAATAATTTGGTCCATCCTGATTAGTCATTCTGGCCCCTGTGGGGGCAAATTCCCCGAGTTATGTGGAGACATCTATAGCATCATGGTGGCAGGCATTAATGAATAACTGTACTTAACCCCTGGTGACCTTCCTCCACAACGGTTTGGAGATTGTTCGAACGACGAATGAAAAACTCGAGCACGCGGTTGCCCTGAGCGAGAGGACTTTTTCTTATTTTTTCGGTGAGTTTCCTCGTTCATGTGCACACAAGTCCGTTCCCAGAGCCGGAGCACGTACGGCTGGAGAAAAAAAAAACTCCTCATCAGAGCGAGCACCGGGAGTGTCTATAAATTCCATTATCCTTGTAGTCGCAGCTGCGCGGTCCCAAGCAAGACAACTGTGCCTTCAGTGGTACTTGGTGCCAACGAGCTCAAGTCTGTGTCATACTCTCAATCCGTAATGAACCGCTACTTTATTTTCAAGTAAACAATAGAAGATCAATGGGTAATTTCACCTATTTTATTTTATTCCATCAGCTGGAAGATCTCGACGAAAGCTTTCCAACGAGGTGCAATATGAAATGGTATCGGATGATTGGAAGTGACCCCAACAGGGGTGAAAAGAAAGCTAAATGACGTCATAAGGGAACAATCATACCCTTGCGGCCATCCTCCCGTCGCGTACCGTCCCCGCCTAATGTGATTACGATTATTAGCTGTATTCCAAGCACCCGTCTGAGTTCATGAACTCAGACGGGTTCCACGAGTTCACGAAAGTTTTAGGTTCAAGAACCCGTCGGTGGGAACACTATAGTTCACCTGACAAAGCACCAACCAGCCCTAGCGTGGTCTTTAGTAACATGAAAACCTCATCACGGTTATTTATGTGAGCGACATCCCTCATTTTTATGTTTGTTCATATTCCTTCTCATCTAACTCCTCCACCTCATCAGAACTAAGGACCCACTCCCAATCGGCAATGGAAGCATTCACTTCCGATTCCAAATCAGAATCTTCTGACGTAAATGAAGTGCAACGCAAGCGAGAAACAAAAGAGATGTGCAAAACGATAGTACAACAAGCATCACGCAGGCGAATGGCGACTATTTACCGTGAGGGTTCGCAGTGAAATGAGATTTTTGAAAGGTTCAGAAAGGTTTCCTTCAGTTCGAGTTCTCAACCCTATCCCCGAGCAGGTCTGAAAAGTTCATGAACTCGCAGAACTCCGTTCATGAACCTGACGCGGTGGGAAGATCTTAGCGAGTTACCGAACTCAAAACGCTCGGATCACGAATCGTCTGCGCAAAAGGTTCGGCGGTGAACCAGTTCCGAAAAGTTCATCAACTCGCGGTGCTTGGAACACAGCTATTATTACCATCCGCTTATCAATAAGTTATTATTATTGTTATCAAAATTGCCAGAACCAAACAAAAGCATATTAATACACAGGAATCCATGGCATATTCTTATCGGAATTCGGTGAAATGTTATCGTTTTGCACTGGTAGACCTTATACTTTGCTCTGGTTCTCAGACCAAGAAGAGGAACCAGAGCCAGAAGTACTCCCTACTAAAAAAGGAATTATGGACGCTCTAGACCTTCTGCAAAAGGGAGTTCTATAGATCGACCTGAGATGATCTGTGTTCCGAGGGTTGAAAAGTGAACTACTCGTTGAAGCAACTCGAAAGAAAACCGTAAAATTTCTTTCGGTAAATTCATGATTGCTATTTCGAGTTTCCCTGCACTTTTGTGACAACTGTTTTCTACTTCCCGTGGTCAATTCACCCTTCATTATTTTAACGTTTTCATTCTTTTATTTCGCTAGTTATATTTATCTTATTTAATTTAATCTGTTCGTTATGAACAATACTCCAAAAATAGGACGTTCTACGTCCTTCCGATTCGGGAAAACACTTCGGCGGAAAGGTCGGGAGATTGTTCACAATAGGTTTGTTCACTGAAGCGATTGGCAGTGACTTGCAAACCATTTCAAACTCGTTGGATACTGGTCAAGTGGGTATGCGCGACTTCAGCCAACTTTCAAATTGATTTCAAACCGGTTGGAGATTGGAGTCCATCCATTTTATAATTGAATGTTTGGGCCAAATACTCAGAGGCGTGAAACAGTGGCGAAAACCGAGGCTAAAATTTGAATGTTTTCATTGGCTGCTGAGTTTGGAATGGAGGGGGCAAACAGTCCGAAAGTGGTCAGCTAGAAAACGCTCTAACCGAATTTGAAGATCCGAAATGGGTTGAAAATCAGTTTGGAAACCTCTGCGAACAGGCAGTGACCGAGGGTGGGGGGAGCTCTGATGATCAAAGAACACAGCGAACATCTCAAGTGGGTTGCAAACTGGTTTGGTTGCCTCAGCGAACAAACCTAATGTCTCCGAGGACTTCACCCGAAATAAAGCTGAACGCATTCTATGCTGAATAATTGTCACTTGACGCGAGTGATGCGACAATAATTTCGTAACTGACTAGGTATTCATGATTTTTGTTGACTACAATCAAGAAGTATATTTTTTCTTAGCTTTGAGTTCCGAGAATGTTTGTCAGTGCATGTTTAACAACAATCTATCCCTAACTATAGGCGTGAGTAGTGTGAAGCAAAAGTCATTCCTAGAAAGCGAATGTTTTAGTTCTGTTATTATTGATTCACTGGTAAGTGATTCTGAGAATAAAGGAGGAGAGATGTTCTTTCTCTTTTCATAACCTTCCGGGAAGGGCGAGCACCGAAATACCTACGCTAAATAAGGAAAGATACGTTTTTTCTCGTTTTTTTCCGTTTTTCCCTCCTGACATTCCGAAAGGTCGTGAGGTCTACTGTATTGAAAAAAAGTAGGTAAGAAGAAGGAATGCAATTTAGAATAATTTCATTTTAAAACAAAAGTTTGAGTTTGAGGGTAGATACTCCCTCAAAATTTTGAAAAAATATCGTACGCGCCAACAGTTTTTAAATTATGGGAGATTAGTACCTAGTTCCTTTTTCTCCAGCAGAATTCGTCCTCGGAACGCAGACCATCTCTGTTCGACCAACCTCGGAACTAGTGCAGACCATACTCTGCCACTGATTCCTTGACCAACACTTCACGTCAGCGCAGAACTTACGACTGCTCGGAGACAGCGCAGTACGCTTTATTGGATTGTTTGTGTTGCTCCAATTTTCGATTTCCAAGGTTTTCAAGACAGTGGGACATTGGGCAAAATCATTTATCGTCGTCAAGAAATGCGCTGATATACGATTAAACTGCTGAACATCGCGATAATTATTCTCACACGTTTCCTTACTTTGGCATATTTTGTTGATTCTGAGTCACCAACTTATTTCTTTAATTATCAATGATTTATATTCTCATCATGAATTTCCATTTCAGCGAGGCAAATGTTTAGTGTCTTAACGCCACTATATTACCCACGTGGTAATCAACACGTGCAATATCCAGAAAACACTCCTCGGTTCCTGCATTATTGGGTAATATCGTCAAATAATACTCAATATCAACTTTCTTACTTTGAGCGAATAAATATTCCAATCCTCGTGATTTGTCCTCGTGCATTAGACAGATAGGCTGGGCTCCAATCGTTTAATTCGATTTAAGGACGTCCCTCTGAAGCTATGTAATATTAGCAAGGCTTTGACTATTATAGGAGGGACGCCCTATTGAAATTGATGACCGTGACGCATTTTTATGGGTTGTATTCGGGTAATCGCTGACTGACGAATACGATTACACGAATACGATTACGCGAATACGAATATTCGTATTCGCGCACTCAAATTCACGAACATAATCGCAGTTGACTCACAATCAACGAATAATTATCGCGATTACATTCGTATTCGACGATAAGATTATGCCCTACACTGCCTTCTTAAACCTTCGAAACATGCCCTCATTATATTAAGAATATTTTCCAAAACCTGGATGAGGGCCATGTCCCATGAGCTGACGTTTACCTGTGAGGTAACTTAATTACATTGTTTATAAAGTTCCCGCCTATTGTTATCACCCTCTTAATTTTATAAATTTTGCTTGGGACACTTGCGATCACATTAAGCGGGGACCACTTTACTTGGTGCCAACGAGCTCAAGTCTGTGTCTACTCTCAGTCCGCAATAAGGCGCTACTTTATCTACTAGTAATCAATAGAAGATCAATGGGAAATTTTACCTATTTCATTTTATTCCATCGGCTGAAAGATTTCGACGAGAGCTTTCCAACAAGGTGCAATATGAGAAGGTATCGGACGACTGGAAGTGGCCACAACAAGGGTGTTGAGAAAGCTGAATGACGTCATAAGGGAACGAACTCGCCCCTGCGGCCATCCTATGCCTCATCCACATAAATTCATTCTCATCCTATCGGATTTTTTTGTCCAAAACTCTTGGAGTTTTGAAGTGAAAATTAGCGATAGGCGATTTTCGACGGTGCAAAATCCGATTTTGCATAATTCACGGAGGGGCTTTGGTATCACTAATCTTCGTTCAAACAACAACAATATTTCATGGTTTTATTCTAGAACATATTGCTAAGTAATACATACATTACAGGGACTGGAGTGTATATAGTTTTGTTGAAAAAATAATAATATTAATTTTAAAAACGAAAATATCATGATTTGTCGGAATTACCCCTCAACCATCCATTTATCCCCCTTCACCGACAGTAAATTTGAAATTTCCAAGGTTGCATAACTGGAGTAAAATCTGGATCGAATAACAAAAACTGTCGTACAAATCTGATAGGACCCAACACGATAGACTGAAATTGGAATCGAACAATATAATAATCACAAGAATCAGTTGCCTGGGTATTATCGACAAAATTTGTCCATAAAAACGTCTTTTACGCTTTAACCCCTCCATTTTTTATCTTTCATCATGAAATTCAAGATTTCCGGGGTGTCCCACACTGGGAAAAGTACTGTACGAATCTGAAGAAACAAGATACGGCCAACCAAGTATTAAAGAAAAGTTGGTCGTTTCGTGGAAGAAAGGTCAACACTATCTTGATCATTTTTGGAATGCTTGGAAAGTGGAATATCTTTTTAGTTTGAGAGAGAGAGAGAGATTCCAAAAACGAATCAGACATGGAAGAATCACCACGAATATCAATCAAGCCTGAAGTTGGAGATCTTGTCATCGTAGGTGATAGAACTCCACGTAGTACATGGAAGATAGGAAAGATAGCTAAAGTCAGAAACAGTAGAGATGGTCAGATAGGACCAGCTAGAGTACAATGTATAGGTCAAAATAAAATATCAACTAGATCAATAACTCATCTATTTCCTCTAGAAGTTCCAGAGAAAACTACTAATCAACATCGAACACAAAGTCAAGAAGAAAGTGCTGAAGAACCTGATGATAACGTACAGCAAGAAGAGCACACCACAACTAGCCAACTAAGACCCAGACGCAGAGCTGCAGAAAACGCAAAACGACGTACCTATCGCCGAATACTTTTCAGTTGGCCGGAATGTCGCGAACGCGAATTTATTTATATAGTTTGATTATTTATTGATTTTGATTTATATTAATTTCAATTTGGACATTAAATGAAGTTATTTGGTTACTACGATTTTATCCCATAAGTCCCATGTTATTATTATTTTTTTTTTAGTATTATTATTATTATTTTTTAAACATATAAATGAATAACCATATAAATAAATTCGCGTTCGCGACACGGGGTTCGTTGCACAACGGTACTAAAATTAGGATCGAACAAAGAAAGAATCCCGAACAAAATTTCTCTCTCTCACATTCACACCTATGGTTTTTTTTTCACGGATGGTCTTAGAATGGCCTGATTTGTTTGCGGTTATTTATTTATTATTTTTGCTTCATGCTTGGATTGTCCCACATCCCCTGGATCAATTCCAATAGGTCATCCCTCTTTTGAAGAAGCCTGGCTTCAGGAACGTCCTAAAAATGTCCGAGTAAAATCATGCATGATTTGAAAGTTGCCTGAAGCCTAAATTTTTTTCTCCTTAGTTTTCTTTCAATTTATTTCGATTTCACCTTGATGTATCCCATGACCTGGGGCTCATCCTCGACATTTCACTTCCATGTGGTCCCGACCGCAGGAAACGTTTTAATTCCTGACCCATCTGAAACACATCCGACCTGATTTTCACCACAACGTAATAATGGAGATATGAACATCGCCGTTCCGATCGTCCTGAGGAAGAGCGCTATATGAGTACGACACCTACCAACCGCAAAAGGGAGCTTAGCGGTCACAAAATTAATAGTTTATTGTTAAATTACTAGGGAACGATATTATTATCCAAATGAGGTTTTGTTGCCGTAGCGTGACGGAAGGTAGGATTAGGTGTGACAAACTTGCCCACCAATCTACATTCTTGTAGATTTGCGTTCTTGCAGTGTCGGCAACAACAGGACCGGCCTGAGAGGTGTGTGACGTATGCAGCCACATACTCGAACCTTTTGAAGGGGCATAAAATTGGCCAATTTTGGTTATAAAAATTTAAATGTTGGGCCGAAGTATTTAAACTAGAAGGAACTTTGTCTTAAAACTATTACAGTTGAATTTCAAGGTAAAACCGAGGATCTACCTCAATGAGTTCTGAAATACAGTAGTCTGATGCCCCTGACCAAGGCCCAAGGTCAGTAGCTGTAGTCTGCCCGTGTAGCGTGACACGAGAAGGGTTGAGCCAGAAGCTAATAAAGTTAATATTCTAAAAGGCGCAAAAGTGCACAAAATCTGTTTCTTTTAGACCTTACATTTCAAAAAATGGAGGACCCCCATTTTACCTGGGAGCATTCCATACCCCCCTTTAGAGGCATAAAATGTGAGTCTTGCACACTTGCAATTTTCGCCTTAGGCTGGCCTTGAGTGTGAATAAGGAAATTTATGACGAAGTAAGGACCTCTTTGCAAGGAATGGATGAAATATGAAATGTATCTACAAAGTCAAAGATTGATTAGATGAGTATACAAACGATTTAGTTTCCGATTTTACAAGGGGAGTGGAAACATTGTGATCACAAACTTTTGAGAGGTAGGAAATGCCTTCAAAAATCATAATTTCCACTCGCAATTTACTTTTCAGACCTTTGGAAAAATTTTGGTTTCGTATCACAATGTCCCTTGTAATATGCAAAACTGTAGCGCCTTACAGTAACATTGCAATTTTCAGGGGTTATGTGGGTTTTATGGGTAAAAGTGAAAGTTTTGCAACAAGAATATCTTCTAATAATTTTCTTCTTATTCCGAGAAATTCTCAGACATTAGCCGCAGGTTGGGGATTTTGGATCACGACGAATCCGAATGTTATCGTATTAAAGTCAGACTCAGTGTATGCGCGAAAGACAAACGTGGGTCCAATATCTACTAAAACTAGGTAACTCGATTTTTTTTTAGCGATTCTGAGTTATCTACTCCATTAGATTATTTAGGCCACTAGCTTTCCAATGATGAAGCTTGGTAACGAAAATATTGATCCATAGGCCATCTTTATATATAATTCCGAATGGTCTTTGAAATTTATTGTGAAGAACTTCGGGGTCCGATTTTAGTGTTAGACTGCTCATTCGAATCAGCGCGGCTCCAAGTTTGTTGCAAAAGTGTCGCCGTTCGTCTCTATACCCTCCTTGATCGTGTTCTAGGCGGTCCTTATCAACGAGAGTTGTTTATTAGGCTGTGGCGGTAACAACAGTTGACCATCAAACGTAGTGTAGTTACTAACATCTAGGAGAGTTTTACCTGAATGAAGAAATTGAAACTGAAGAACTTAGCGGACTTTATAAATAATTCCGAACGGTCTTTATATATAATTCCGAATCAGCACGGCCCCAAGTTTGTTGCAAAAGTGTCGGTAAGTAAGAAACGTAGTGATGGGTCTTTTCTGCTCAGCTGAGTGAGCTAAATTCTTTCCTGTTCACTGTAGGAAGTTGAAATTTGATAGGGAGACTCTCTGTTTGTTAGGCTGTGGCAGTAACAACAGTTGCCACGGTAAGTAAGAAACGTAGTGTAGTTACTAACAGCTAGGAGAGTTATTTCTGAACGATCCTATTGGACATGACACAACACTCGAAATTAATCCTGACACAGAACAAGCACGAGCTTTACTGGAGTGGTACCAGACACATCAGTAAGAAGACAGCTATAGCATCTCCTACACACAACTCAACACCAGTTCGACATCTATTAGTACTACCGATCAAGATACAATCAACGACATAAAGAAGGAGATAGAAGACACAGACGCACAGATTCACACGCTTACAAAGAAACGAAGAAGACTCGAGATAGAATTACATCATCATCTCACCATGCCCAAATTCAACTTCAACCCCGATTCAACTTTTTGTTTAGTCTCATAGTGGCGAGTACCTCCTCAACTGGTGGTATTTATTTTATTACATTACTTACATTTTGATCGTTATTTCCTCTTTTTTTATCATTTATTAACATCGCCTTAGCTTTCAACAGGTCACATAACGCCGCAAATAGGTAGGACTTATATCGTTACTATAATGTGCTGGAGTTCCTGCTAGGTACTACTGTTATACGGACTAGATTAGGGCTTTTCAAGCCCTAACAGGCCTCTAGTATATTATATTTGCAAATTCCAAAACTAGATAACTATGACAACAGCTAAACGATCCATGTACAAGTAGGTAATACACACAGTCCTCAGATGCCTCTAACAGCTCCAGTGAAGCCTATCTCCACGGCAAAATACAAGGATTTGATGTCCCATTCCTCCTGCCAACCCCCTGCATTGGGCAGAGATTTTTTTCAACTTTTATAATAATCTCCCACACACAATTGACACTACATTTGAAGAAAACTAGTTCAATGGAAACGACGAACTTCAGTTTTATGATTTTTTAATTACCTACCTAATTATTTTTATACCTTCCTTTTTTAAGTGGTTGCCTATGTGTAATACTTGATAGAATAAAATCAAATTAAGTAGAAATTTGAATTAATTAACACTGTTTTGAATGGTTAATAAAAGTATATTCAGGTTTATAGTTTTCACAATGTTAAATCATCAACAGTTTAAAAATTAATGACCCCCCCCCCCCCCCCTTCATAACCTTTTACAATAATTATACTTTACTAATTATAATGCCGTAGTGCTACACGCTGGTATCTACGAATAGGTATTTCAACATCTCATGGTACGGGATTTGATTGAAATGTTTGTTTCACACTCCCCTCGATTAAGTAGATAGCTGTGAAATCTCATTTTCAGTGAGAGCTAAAAGTAGGTATCTACGATTTTAATCAATTAAGACCTAATGAATCATCATCAGGCAATTCAGTGTAATTAAAACCAATTGGTACCTAATTGTTGGTTAGAGTTTACGTGAACGGATACAGTCACCAAAACATCCGTAACGACCATACCCAGCCACTGGAAAGTTGAGACCTATATACCAAAACTGTTTTCCTAGATTATCTCAAATTCACAAATTTTGAGTTACCTAGTTTCAATATTGGATCCACAATGTTTGTAACAAACGTAAATTCGAAACAGTTTTTCCAAATTATGTTACCGACAACAGAACAATTTAAAGAGCATAACAATATCTATGATATTGTCCAAGAATTCTGACTTCATTCTTGTTACGATTCTGTGTCTTCGGGTTCTTGGAAAGAGTAATAGATACTGCAAACTTTCACATTAGTTTAGCTTGAATATTGACATAAAGCATTCGCACGTTTATTTTATCTGATAAAAATATACAACTTACATTGTATGTACCGGGATATTCAGAGAGTATACTTACTGAACAGAGGAAACGACCCTATTACTTCCCGCCACCTAGTTCCGCCTCTATAGTCGTATTAGGTTTCTGGATCAGCTCTTTCAGGGGAAACAGCTCTTTTGCGTCTTTTAGACTCATCCCTGGAAACGACTGTTGACGTGTGAAGACGCCAAGTTGACTCGAAAAAAAAAGGGAACCGCCAACTGGCGACCTCGTGAACTTTAAAAAGGACTAACTGTAACTTCGCAGCGAACAAAAGAGGCCTTTTGATTTGTATTCATCCCGGCTGCCTGCCCCGGCGCTGACAGGAGCGTCGAGGACTTTCATGCACTGAAATAACATTCTAAAGAAAAGGTTGGTCACAGCGGAGTTTTCGCTCATATGCTACCCGCCCAACTGTCTCGGTGATGTCAATGTACAGATTTCCCTTAGAAATTAGAGTACCGATCTAGTTAACTCGAGTCGGGTCTTTTCTGTTATATCCCGGCATTTACAAACTATTTTCTATAGAATGGGGATTGATCGGATTGATGATCACCAATCATTTTTACGTCTACTGTGGTAAAATAGATCAGAAAGCTGTGTGTAGTTTGGTGGTCTGGATGCTCGCAAGCTCGCATCTAAAAAATACATTACATCATGTAGTCAATCACTTAGTAAAAATTCAGATTAGTTGGACATGTAGGTCAGAATGAATGAATAGTAGAGAATTAACGGAAATATGCGGGGGTATAACAGAAAAGGCCCCTCGAGTCTTCTAACATTCAATGGAAAGAGCGTTTCCCCATGTTTCACCCGACATTTCATCCGATCCTACCTAAAGGTGGCGGAAGCATTGTTTTCAGTTTCGGGAGAGAAAAAATTTTTGGTCTCCAAAATCAAAATTTCTACTCGCAGTTTACGTTTTAGACAATTTTGAACAACTTTGGTCCCGTGTCTGTCATTCTGTGTGTGTGTGTCTCCAAATCCTTGTAAAAAGCTTATTTTCCACAGTTTTCATTCGATCTGGAAGAAATTTTCAGAGAATGTGCGGGCTAGGGGGAAGACGGTCCCCTGTCAGTTTCATTGTTGCACAATCAATACTTCACTCTGCGCATGCGCAAACGTAAATTCCATTATGCTTCATTTTTCACGCCCTAGTCGTCAGATCTCGCTCAAATTCGGACGATTTGATCATCCCATATCAATTTCAACATGATTGTATCATTAATAGCTACTGCGCATGTGCCTATGTGAAATCCTTGTAACGACCTTAATTTTCACTGTTTTTATCCGATTTCGATCAAATTGTCAGAGAATGTGCGGGTTAAGGTTGTAGATGGTCCCGTACCTATTTCATTGTTTTCAACTCATCAGTTCATTCTGCGCTTGCACAAACGTAAATCACATGGAGTATCATTTTTTCTTGTCTTAAGACCAATTATGACATTTGACCAATTATGACATTTTACGCTACTTCTTGATATATATACTCTTTTCGGCTATGGGATTTTTTAAGATGATTTAAAACTTTTGCTTGGCAGACTTTTAACACAGAATGTGTTTTAGCCATGGACTAACTAGCCGAGAATGGAACGCGGGATGGGAACGAAATGTGTGACGGGAAGCGAGAGGTCGTGGGTTCGAATCCCGGCCAGGCCTGAAAATTTTTTTTTTTTTTTTCTCGTGAGACGAAGGTCGTGGGTTCGAATCCCGGCCAGGCCTGAAAAAAAAATTTTTTTTTTTTTTTTTCTCGTGAGACGAAGGTTGTGGGTTCGAATCCCGGCCAGGCCTGAATTTTTTTTTTTTTTTTTTTTTTTTTTTTTTTTTTTTTCCGTGAGACGAAGGTTGTTGGTTTGAATCCCAGCCAGGCTTGATTTTTTAACAACGCAATTTTCGTAGTTTCATACTATAACTATATAAATTGATGTTATAAATGAATAGTAAACAATGACGCTTGTTTGGTTGTCACTTGGTTGCGCGACAACGCAAACACATTCTGTGTTTCAATAATTTCGTCCGAAGTATGTAAATAGAGGTAACTGGGGGTCCAGGGGGCTTGCCCCCTGGCGAGGCGCGGAGCGCCGAGTTTTTAAATAAAAATAGATTCAATTCTAATAAATTTGACACTCTCCTGAGTAGTTTTATTTCCAGGATTTTACGTCACACGCCCCCCCCCCCCCCCCCCCCCCTCACGGGAGGGGTGCTTTGACGGCACCAGTGCGCGAAACTTTGAAAAATCATAAAAACAAAACTACTCATAGTTGGAGAGTGAGGTTGATGTCAAAATTCGTAGGAAGAAATATTCTTTCATTTAAAAATAGTAAAGTCCCTTTTTACACCCATGGGTACCGCTCATTCCGTGACTTTTCCACTCGACCAAAAAACCCAACGATTGAGGAAATTTTTCGCAATCGACTCAGTGGTGAAAAATACTTCGACCCCACAAGCCCTATGGTCAAACACCCGATTTTTCGTAGCATTTTTTGGGCCACTAAATTGTAAATTTGAATCTGAAATTCTTTAGCGATGTTGCTGGCCAACGAACTCGATCTGTATTTCGCCAAGACGGATTTTTCTGCGTTGAAACGAATTGTTTACGCCGTATTTTAAGGGAGATATCGTCCCCCACACACATTCAACATTTTGAAGCCATTAAAATAGCTCATTTTTTCTTTAAAAATAATAAAACGGCCAAAAATTGTTAAATTTACAATTTTTGCAGAATTTCAGTTGTAACAAGATTATCAACAATGCACAACACAGTACAGTTTTTTCACAAAATTATGCAGAAAAATCTTACAATCCAATTGTAATTGAATCGCAGAATTTTATTTAGTTGGTATGAGTTTTTCAAACTATAAAATTGGTTTTAAACAATTTCTTTGCACTCAAATTTCCCAAATTTCAATACAATTTAACATGTTATGATACATTATGTAATTTAAGAAAATTCGCTCATACGATCATACTGCAAAACTGGAAATTTTAATAGCTTCGTTTCCCACCAAAATTCGCTCAAGTTGGCCCGAATTACCTAACTACAAGGACTTATCCTGTGCGCGATGTTTTGATTAAACGAACGCCAACAGGCAAGGTGAGGTGAAGAGCGTTTTCCATTGTATGATGTCATGCAGAAGTTGGTCACCTGCCGCGCCACGGATGACTTGCAGGGTAATGGCCGTGGAATGGACGACGCAACAGGAAGCCTACGCGATTTCGCGTATTTGGGTGTCATCGCACGGTACGCAGTAAATATATATATCGGCAATAAAAGCGTGTTATTACTCGGATAATTCTTACGCAATCCCGCACCGCACTTCATGCTACCGAGCTTTATTGTCCCGCGTACTTTGAAAGCTAGGAGATTCAGTAAACCATGGTTATGCTTCCGAGTCTACCAAGCGGAAGAGTTCTGATTTATTTTGGAAGGTGAGCAAGCTGTGAAAATAGTGTTGAATAGAAAACATCTTGAAAGTAGAAGCAAAGAAGCTGTGGAGTTGACTGTACGTTTGCACATCAGTGCACATGTGCAGGGGCTGCTCTTGATCTGCTAACAACGGAATTCATAGGGAATTATCTTGACCTCAACTAAATAATCTTGTAAGATTCCATAGTCGGTTCCTGTGGTTAGGAGAAATCTAAGGGCCGGTTTCACCAAAGTTTTTAATCAACGTTTACTCATTAAACCAAAGATCTCAACTGTTAAACAACGATATTCAGTTTCGCCAAATCCGGTTCAGATAAATCAATGATCAAATGCGTTGAATCAACGATCAAAACTAACCAGCCAAATTGGGTGTGTAGTGGATTAGTCGGTTGGTTATGCGGATTCACCCCTTTGGGTGAATTTATATATACTTGGCTGGGAGTTGGTACTCCCTTTAAATAGCTTGACTCACGTAGTGAGTGTTTAGCTTGATCTTTGGTGGCCCTTAAAAGGGCCGTCGAAGTGTAGTGTGGTGTGAAATTCACCACAGGGTGGTTGGCGTTCAAATCAACGATTTACTAGGTACGTAGTTCTTTTCGCCATCTTTGTTTACATGACCGAAATCCTTTTTTGCTACGTTTTCCCATCTAATTTGCTACGTTTTCCCATCTAATTAGCTACATTTTCCTAGTTACTTCCTGTTTTCCTACATGCACGAAAATGAGCCACAGAGGATTGATTAGAGCATTGGTGTTTGAGGACGAATTTGACGAGGATGATATGAAGACTTTACAATTCACCGTCCTCGTTGGATTAGAGAGAGTACGGCGGATTTCAATCTCAATGAAATTTTTGGAGGAGGTACCGACTTTCAAAAGCTACTATTTTGTCAGTCCTTGAAGAAATTGATGATAGCATCGATTACACAAGTCACGGGTATGGGGTATGTATGGGGTGCATACATGGAATGTACAAAAACACAGTTGTAAAATAGTGTTATAAAAGTCAAATTCATCATAATTTGAAATGAAACAATTTGGCTAGATGGTGTCGTAGGCTGTCGTCATTGAAGAGTTGGGGATACAAACATACAAATACCTAGTTATGCAACATGACCATAACATAATACGAGACAATATATAACCTGTTTCCTGCGCATTTTGAGTCGAAATAACTTTGGAATCTCGGCTTCTGTTGTGGCTACAGTTATAAAATCCATCCAATACCAACAACTGCTTTTTAGCTGCTAATTTATTTAATTTTAGTGTACAAAGGACCTGGGCGCCTGGGCCCACCTAGTGTACACCCTTGGAGCAGGGCAGAAAGTGGCAAACAAAATTTTAGGTAACTATTGCTTAATAGTAGTGGAAATCAAAAAACTTAATGACAGACGAATGATAATGCCAAATAACTAGAAAAATTACAAAATAATGACAAAGTTTCAGTCATGCAGCATGATCGTATGAGCGAATTATCGTAAATTATCGGATTGTATAGATAATGTTTAATTGTTTTTAAGTTTGAGCTTTTTGAGTGCAAGGAAATTGTTAACTACTAATTTTATGGCAGAAACGTATTCTAAATAATAATCTCCTATTCAAATAGAGGTTTTGAATATTTAGCTTTTTTTGTGCAGTTTATAACGATTTGCTAGTACATTTAATTGAATTTTAGTTACATTTTCCAGCATAATTTTGTACATAGATTTTTTAATGTTATATTTTATAGTTAATAAACTTTATTTGATCAATATTCAGCTAAAAAATATAAATTTAACAATTTTTAGCCGTTTTAGCCATTATAAGTTATTTTTTTAGTACATTTTTTGAAATTTGACCAATTTAATGTGCTCAAAAGTGCTGGCCAACGAACTCATCCTTTCGTTTGGAAAGCTTGATTTTTTGGCGCAGGTACGGAATTTTTATCTCAATCCTAAGGAGAGTTTTCGTCTGGAATGACACACACACACACACACACACACACACACACACACACACACACACACACACACACACACTCACATACAGACTTACACTTATAGTTGTTTTTTTCACGGATTCGGTATTAGAATGCTCTGAAACTAATTTTTATGTGGTTATTATTATTATTATTATTTTATTTTTCTCATGCTTAAGTTGTCCCACACTATCTGGATCAATTCCAATAGGTCGTCCCTCTACTGACGAAGTCTAGCTTCACAGGGACGTTCCAAAAACGGGTGATGCATAATATAGAATATTTTGAATGTCGATACGCAACAATTGGCAACCATTTTGATAGTAAAATTCAAGGTCACGTGCCTCGAACGAATTACGCAGCAATCGATTTTCACCTTTATCTTTCTCAATTTGCCATTCTCACCATAATTATATAGGTAATCCATAAATAGGAAAACAGGTTTTCATTTTTCGTCATGTGGCTTTATCTAGGCATCTTGGATCACCTTCAGTAGATATTTTTGCTGATTTTCCCTTCGCTGATTTTTAAAAATTAATAATGTTTATTATTGAAAATAATAAACCGAAAAGTGGTTGTTGCATAAAAAGGGATATTTTGTACGTTGATACGCGACAATCGGCAATCATGTTGCTACTATTCCGATAGTAAAATTCAGGGTCATGTGCCTTTACAAGTTACGCACTAATCAATTTTCACTTATAAGTTCTTCAATTATATATATATATTCTAGACTATAGACTTTCTACTCGTGATCACGGCACAAATCGCCGAAATATTGAGGTACCATATATTTATTTTCCCTTTTACAGAAGTTTTGGTGTGCCTAAATCTGTCTTCTCTCATATCCAAATTTATATATATGTATATATATGTATATATTCCAAAAGAAAGGTTATATGCCCTATAGCAACCATAAGAAAACATCTGTTGCTGTCTTGAATACGTCCAAAGTGAACTTAAGAAACCCGAAATTTCTCACCACGATTCCCGAAACTTTGTGGCCTGTAAGTTAGTGCATTGTTGTATAACGACATTCAATTAAGATGGAGCGTAAAATGTCAAAAGCGGTGAATTAGGCAGTGAGGAAATGATTCGTGATAGATTATTTCATTATTAAGTATTATTTATTACATAGTTGGCATGTATTAATTAGCACGTAAAACAAATAAGTTGTTTGTATGGACTCGCCGCTTAGCGAAGCTAGTATGTGGCTCGTTAATGGTAGGCCATTAAATACACCTAATGATTTTTTGACAATGAAACTGATAGAAGCCTATCTCAGACATACCCTTGGAAATTTTATCAAAATCCAATGTAAACTTTAAAAATTAAGATTGTTAGAAGAATTTCATATTTGCGCAAGCGCAGCAGCTCCTAATGATAACATTGCGTTGATGATTAAATTTTCTTCCCAACTAATTACCCTCCGAATTCTAGAGAGATCGTACGACTAGGGAGTGAGAAAATTATGTTTGAAGGAATTTACGTTTGCGCATGCTTAAGATATTTAGTTCAAGACTTTATATGATCCCCTTTCGTTTTCCCCCTGGCTGTATCTCTCTATCCGTTTTGGTTTTGTGTCCGCTTTTATCCTTGTAACGAGCAAACTACATTATACTCGTATCACGGTCCGATTTGTTGAAAACACGAAAATAATCTCAAGTCGTGGATAACTCGAAAAATGCCTCCAACAAAAAAAAGGCCAGTCATGCAGCATGACCCCATGAGCGAATTTTTGAAGAAATCTTCGACATTTCAGTCGCTATTGATCGTGTAGAGATATTTTAGTTTATGATTTTGATAGACAAACATGGAATCAAATTATTAAAAATAATTAGGAGGTACTCATACTTTATTATTATTAAAATAATCTTGTAGATTTAAAGACAAATGTAGGTAAATATTCATAGATTTCGATGTCCAATGTGGTCAGTATTGGACGGTCAGTATGTGGTCAGCTTTTTATGGTATATTATTCCCTATTGGAATAATACACCTTTGTAATTGTATAGAAAAAAATTTGATTTGCCCCTAGGGTCTAGTTTGTCCTAACATCTCGGCAGCCAAATCCCCCCACCCCCTGGGGGGGGGGGTAAAAATAGGTAAGAAAATAATGGTTTTTTTGGAGCTGGTTGAGTGGGATGTCGTTGACCATTGATTATGAACGCTGATTCGATTTAAATGGGTCTCATATAAGTCGGTGGAGCTGCTAGGGGGTGGGGGTGGAGCTAAAAATAGGTGTGAAAGTAATATTTTTTCGGAACTGGTCGAGTATTTTGCCGTTTTCCATGTAATTCCGTACTCTGATTCGATTTAAATGGGTGCCATATCAGCACAAGTGAGAAAATCCATTGTTACTGCTTTAAATGTAGGGATTGTTTGTGTGTGTGTGTGTGTGTGTGTGTGTGTGTGTGTGTGTGTGTGTGTGTGTGTGTGTGTGTGTGTGTGTGTGTGTGTGTGTGTGTGTGTGTGTGTGAAATAATTGTATAGTTCTATATCTACTTCTACTTCTACTTCAATCTACTTCTACTTCTATCTATCAATCTATCTACTTCTATCTACTACTTCTATAAAGGAAGGTTTCTGTCTGTCTGTCTGTGTAGCATGCCCTATACGCGTCTAAACGGCTGAACGGATTTTCACAATTCCTTTTAGCGAATTTTTGAAGAAAATTAAGCAATTGCTCTCGCCTCAAAATTTGTAGAATGTGAATTTTTGAAAAAATTTTATGCAGAAATCCGTTTCAGGCTATTCTGAATCATATTCTGAAGTTTAACGCATTTTTTAATGTATGTATGTATGTATGTATGTATGTATGTATGTATGTATGTATTTATGTATGTATATATGTATGTGTCATTCCAGATGATAACTGTCCGTAGAATTGTGCTAGAAACTTCAAACAAATTTTAAAATGTTAAGGACACAAAACGAAAGTTCAAGTTCGTTGGCCAGCATGATCGAATTACATCTTCGGGTTGAAATTTGCAAAAATGTAGTCAAAAATTTCAAAATAACCTGTTTTTTGCGATTTGTTGAGCGAAATAATTTTTTCAGCATACTAACATGTGGTATATTCGGAATCAGCGTAAAATTTCCTATAAGAATATGTATCAAGTTTTCAAAAATTTTAAAGTTGAAAAATCAGTCAAAAATCGAAATAATGCCGTTCGCTAGTTGTAAAAATCGGTCAATAGCGACTGAAATGTCGAAGATTTCTTCAAAAATTCGCTCATGAGGTCATGCTGCATGACTGGACTTTTTTCAAATAATCAGTACACTTGAGTGCACATTTTAGGCTAAATCAAAATTCCGTGCGCATGCGCGAAGGGCAAGTTTGTTTTTTGACTGTTGACCCCCAATTTGTACTCCGGAATCGGATTCTGCGTCCAATTTGGCGTCCAAAACACCCGCCACTTTTGATCTGCGCATGCGCAAACGTGCGCTACGTTGAATTCGGCCAAGCAGAGCGAGGCTTAGGAATTTACGTTACTGACGGCCGAGCGGAGCGAGGCATTGGGATCGACACTATTGACGGCCGAGCGGAGCGAGGCCGTGGGTCTGCGTGCTAGTACGTATAAATAGAACTTCTTCATAATTTCATGGCTGATATTTTCTAAGCCACAGTCAGTATTAAAGCTACATCAAGTCCTAAAACAGTTGAGCGTAAAACATTAAAGAGAGCGACCAAGAGAATCGGAGGACGGAATATTTCATAGAGTAAACTCATCAGTTGTGATTACATTTTTTTTTTTTTTTTTTTTTTTTTTTTTTTTTTTTTTTTTTTTTTTTTTTTTTAACAAGCACCTACTACCTACGTTTTAAACAGCATGGTTAGCTAGGATTGTTTATATAGGGATACTTCCATAAGAGTAGTTCAATCTGAATTTGGACAATGTTTCATGCAAATATTACCGATTTTTACAACTAGCGAACGGCATTATTTCGATTTTTGACTGATTTTTCAACTTTGAAATGTTTGAAAACTTGATACATATTCTTATAGGAAATTTTACGCTGATTCCGAATATCCGAATATACCACATGTTAGTATGCTGAAAAAATTATTTCGCACAACAAATCGCAAAAAACAGTCTATTTTGAAATTTTTGACTACATTTTTGAAAATTTCAACCCGAAGATGTAATAAGATCATGCTGGCCAACGAACTTGAACTTTCGTTTTGTGTCTTTAACATTTTAAAATTTGTTTGAAGTTTCTAGCACAATTCTACGGATAGTTATCGTCTGGAATGACACATACATACATAGGTACATATCATACATACATACATACATACATGCATTAAAAAAATGCGTTAAACTTCAGAATATGATTCAGAATAGCCTGAAACGGATTTCTGCATAAATTTTTTTTCAAAAATTCACATTCTACAAATTTTGAGTCGAGAGCAATAGCTTAATTTTCTTCAAAAATTCACTAAAAGTTAACGAATCACTTTTTGTTGGAAACTAGTTGTCGAAGCGACCCCTTAAGTTAGTCACCAAAAGTGTGAACACCCCGTATAATAATAATGCGAGAAACCACCACGAATAGCTGAGTGAGCTATAAGTCTGATTTCCTTCCTATTCAACCTAAGAAGCTGAAATTTGTGAAGGAGCCCTCAGAGCATGGTAGAGTTGCAGGATCACTGTAACCAGCTGAGTGCACCCTGTAGCTAAGTTTGTTTGTACTCAAGCAGAATCTGAAATTTGAAAGAGTGTGGGAGAGTTACAACTTGAGAACGAGTTGTTGTAGTTGTAACTCTGAGTTGTAAACTTTAGTTTAGTTTAGAGTTTAGTTTACTCTAATTAGCTGATTGAGCCTGTAGCTAATGTTGTTGATACTTTTGTACGTATTTTAACTTAAGATGTAATGCTGAAATTCGTAAAGGAGCCTCTCGGTGTCATGTTGAGTATAATTACAACTTGAGAACAAACTCTAATTAGCAGAGCGAGTCTGAAGATAATTTTGTAAGTATAAATAGGTATGTAGTGGATTTATATATGTTTTACTTGGTGTAGGTAGACCAAGTGGGACATTTATATTCTGATTATGCGGGTTAGTCCCTGAGGTATTCCTGTAAGGAATGTGAGCGAAATCGCCAAGGTCAGCTTGCTTGGCGGGATGAACTGAGGGATAGTTCGTGTCGCAGCCGCGTGGAGCACTGGACTCGCATAGTGGGTGCTGGGTTCGATCAGTTTGGTACTGAGCCGTTTTGTAATATTCCGGCCTAAGATTTATATCTGTAGGAGGAATATGTTGAGCTTGGTTGAGGTACTGAAAAGTATCCTTTGTTTTTTGTACATTTGGAGTGTATTTGACACTCGGATCGGCCGGGTAGCCTTGTATAGAATATCGTGGATATTCGGAAATCTTTGTCGAATCATAATGATTGACTTCAGAGCGGGTCTGAAAGGTATCCTCGAACTTTTGTGTAGGTGAGGCTTGATCTAACGTTTCCTTCGTGAATACGTTAGGTGAGAAGGCGATCTCGTCGCGAGGATCGAGCCTTGAGCCGTCGCTAGGAACAGCGGACTGGCCGGGCAGCGGGTAGGTAGCGCTGCGTGGGCTAAGAGGCCCGGCCGCGCCGTGTTCTGTCTCCCCTTGCATGAGGAAATAGGACGGCCGACGCTCCATCGAAATATACGAGTTTATTAGCTCGTTTTCGATACCTCTATGTATAGAAATAGAGGGTTTAGAAGGTGGACTCGCTTGACAGAGCTTCTTTCCTTTGCTCGGATGTCAGGGTCCTACCTTGTAGTCTTGAAAAAGACTTCCTTGGACGGTAAATTAGAGCGTATGAGCTGAGTAATTTACCGGCGTGCCCACAGCGGTCGGTGACGAGCCTAGTGCTACGAAACCCGGGCGACACGACTAGGAACGTCCCAGCGGGCGTACGATCTAATGAGAATATCAATAGATGTACCGGGTGGCGTCCTGACAGAAGAACTACGTTGGGCAATGAGCAGGATGAATAATCACTGGACTCGTAGATGCCAATGCGAGATCTGTGTGGAGAGAAGGTAGGCCTTGTAGAAAGCAGTAGGAAGCCGTTCTTGAGATGAACTCGGGAGCAGAAGGTTCGTCAGCGTAGAGCGTGTAGAAATCTTCGTACTTCGAGGTGTCGTCGTCGAGAGCGGAGAGTAGAATGAATTCCGGAGGGCTCCGAGCGGGGTATTTATAGGGAGGTGGCCGCCTCCTGCCGCCTCCTGATTGGTCCGCTTAATTTCATTAATTCGACTGTGTAATCTCATTGGCTCGCACATTGTTTTCTCAGTATCTGCGAGTATGATAGCTGAGCTGGTCCTCCGGGGTGGTTTCCCCACGTCCGTCGTTGCGACGGGGTCCCCGGGGTGGCTTACGAGCGTCCGTCGCGGAGCCGATGACCTTGAGTTTAGACGGTGACCTCGGGTGCTTTCCCTGCGTCCGTTGTTCAGACGGGGTCCCCGGGGTGGCTGCTGGACCAGAGGTGGTTGCTTGCCGCCTCCTGGTTGGTTCGCCTATTGTCTCTCGTGTAATCAGTGTTTCTGATTGGCGAGTAGGCTTGTTTGAATTGTCCTTGTTAGTTTTAGAGGACGTTTGATTTTCTGTTTGAGTTTTCTCATTCAAGGCGACTTGTTTCGAGATACTTGTCGCGTCTCTCTCGCCCAGTAAGTGTCTAGGGAGGTCGCCTTGTATGTTATTAGTTAATATTTCACTTTTGAGAGAGAATTTCGTATTTTCTCTCTGGTGAAATATTTTGTTTGACGGAGTTATAACTCGACGTCTTATAAATATTTTTGTGTTGTGTCTACCTCTTTTTGGTAGCCCTGAAAAGGGCTGTTGACAAGAGGGGGTGGTTTTCACCACAAGGTACTTAAGATGTAATGCTGAAATTTGGAAAGGAGAATCTCCCATGTGAAGTAGAATAGGTATAACTACTCCTTAAGAAAAAACTCTAATTAGCACTGCTGAAAATCAGCTCTTCCTAATCGTACGTAACCAAAAGGTGAACAAAATCAAAATAGGTGAAACCATAGCTGCTGCCATTCTTTTCACAGTTCTCCGAAATTTTTTTTTATATTTTAATAAAATTTAACGAGTAGCTTCTCAAGAACGTATAACATAATTATATCTTATAGATTTCAGTTGCTTCATCTGAATTTGGCTGAGGAGGATACTTCCAACTCTGTAGAGACCTATTTTACTGAGAAATACACCAATATAGTTTTCATTCAAGTTGACACGATGGAAAGTGATGTTGAGCATCGTAGGTACCAGGTGCATTTCCAATAGTTTCTTTGCTAAATCCATCAAGGAGGCTCCTCGATCCCTTTTCAATATTCCCGGTTTTATCTGGAAGTGAATCGCAGCGCTCTCCACCGGGATATATGGAAGTTATTTCTGGTCGTGGTTCCTCGGGAATCCGATGGGGCGCCTGGGACCGAGACTTCCAGGACCGGGACTTTTAGTTCCCCAATGAGTCGCCAGATGGCGTGGTAACTTAGATCCTACAAAACGGAAGTTGTGAAAAACGTTGTCTATTCTATTTCCACGAAAAATAAAGAGTTACAATGTTAAATCGATTTCGACGGTTAGGCCATCATCAGTAACAAACAATAACAAGATAAGTTGTTTGTTACTGATGATGGCCTAACCGTCGAAATCGATTTAACATTGTAACTCTTTATTTTTCGTGGAAATAGACAACGTTTTTCACTAACTTCCGTTTTGTAATGGGTTTCCACAACTTCGTCGCGAGTGATTTAGTTCGTGTTAGATCCTACAGTAAGAACTTGAAGCTTCTGGTACTTTTGTAGAGGTAGAGTGGTAGGTACCTATTGTATTTCACACCATGGGCCATTGTATTTCACACCTACTCTACTCTGTGCCATGGGCGTAAGCAGGATTTAGCCAGGGGGGGGGGGGGGGCAAAAGCTATTACATATGAAGTATATATTACTTACTATACTTAGGATTACTTATAATACTTATATATATATATATATATATATATATATAAGTATATAAAAAATATATATATAGGAATCAGGCTGTATGAGAAGCTTCTAGAATTTATGCTTCTCAGAATTACTTCCCCTTTCGCGCTCTCCCTGTCTTGTGTTCAATCCCAAAAGTGTTTTCAATAGGTACCTACCTAGAACCTTCTCTTACTATGAAGGTACACTTGCTCACAAAAGACATGTTTCCCAAGTCCAATACTAGGTACCTTCCCGTGTCCCTAACGACGCATTCAATATTCTAGTGTTTCTTTTAAATAAGTTCAGCACAATTTATTTTTGTGTTCCCACGGCCCCACCCTGTCTACGCCCTTGTTTCACACAACACGTTAGATATATGCCAACTCGCTTCATTCGCCCGTCCAAGACTCAATGAAGAAATGTAGATTATAGGATCACAGCGTACTATCTTCATAGCCAAGGGGGCGAGCCCCCCCCCCCCCCCCCCCCCCCCCCCCGTCAAATCAAACGGACTGGTCATTCTGTTTCCTACTCGGATATACTAACATGTTTTTAGGGACAAAAACAAAAAAATCATTTTTAGATCGTTGACTTTTTTGTGTCACTGGCTCCCCGTCTTGTGCGCAACTTGTTTGGTGCCCTCAGGATGTGGCCTGTGTACGCACTCTGTGATACAAACTCAGCAAAAGCTACCCAAGAGCTCTCCACTCTCTTTTAAGCTCTAGGAAAATGATATATTCAAAGTGGAGGCTCAAGATCAACCACACTAAATCAAAATCGGTCACACTTATCGACAACATCACTACGAGGAAACATTCCAGCCGTCAAATCACATAGGTATCGGGGTCTGATACTGGACCAGTGCGCTGTGTTTCAAAACGCCAATCTAGCTCCTCAAAAAATAAAAAAAGAGATTAAATATTTGATTAGAGATTGTTGCACTAGCCAGAATATGAGTTACAGACTGAAAGTAGTAAGCAGTTAAGGAGTTGACAGAAATCCCAGACGCAAGATAGGACATCTGTTTGAACCTGCGGGCGACCCTTACATAGGTACTTCTCATTCTTTCAATAAGTAGACAGAACTAAACTATTAGTTGTTACGGTTCTCCTCGCTTTTTTTACCTACTAATAATACGGCAAAACCTTTTTTTCCATTTTAATATTTGTATGCGTCTTTTATCATAGTTCTTAATTCAAACACGTTCAGTAAATGTAAAAAACACCCCTAAAAATTTAAAAAAAAAATCAAGTTACCAGCTCTATTGATTGCTGAGAAACAAACCATAAATTATGAAAAACAGCACTCGAGGTAGGTACCCACTCAATCAAAAATTGGTAAATACTTCATTTTGAAGAGATTCATAATGAGGTCTGACAGTTCCTTATCTATGATTGTTATCACTGGTTGGATTAGGTTCAGTGCTGCTAGCGCAGGGGATTTATCCCCACGTAGGGTAGTTTTAAGGGCTCTCAAATGTGGGAGGGGATTTCCGGGGGATTTTTGAGCTTCACTGACAATCCTTGATTCCTATTATTTTTTTACTGCCTTACATATAAATCAAAGGTGAATTTCACCATAAATATAAATGAAAAAATGATCCCTCCGCTAGATCGTTCTCAGAACAACGACAAATGACACGCACGGACAGTGTTGGGCACGAACGTCAGTTAGCCAAACCAAATCAGACTAGAGTTAGTGAAGATGTAAGAAAGGGAAGGAGTTTGAACCCCAAGAAAAATGATTTTCTCCAAAATTTTGGAGGACAAATAAATGGCTCTTTCTACATCATGTACAGTGGGTGTACTTGTATTTTTCCCTATTTTACTAGTCATACTTGATGGTTTACATTTTTTTAGTGATCCATGTTATATTGATGTTAACCTATTCAAATTTATTACTCGTATGAAAGTTACCCATCAAGTTTTTCTTTTATTGACAACATGACTCACCATAAGTAGGTACCTGCCTACTGTTGGTAACAGAGTTTCTCCTGTTTTTGTAATATTCCGCTCTTGAATTTCTTTCAAATTGTTGACCTTGTTAATGACATTTAATTACCTACCTACTTAATATTTCAATTTGTGATCAATATTATGTCCCAAATCGCTTTTACAGCACCTTCAATTTAAGGGATTTCCTGGATCTTTCCTGGAGACTTTTTCTTCGTGTATTATGGGAAATTTCTTGCTGAAACGGATTGGCAGCACTGCGCCACTGCGGGGATAGCAGCCATACTCTACTCGCATTCTGTGTACCAGCAGCCTGTTAAAGAAACAGCCATGGAAGAAGAGAACCAGCCATGATCTGAAGTTCAGTCATTTCATTTGATGATATTTGATATATGAATAGTTAGTACCACTCAGAAAGCGCAGCACCCACGTCGCCTCAAGTATGGGGTAACTGAACGGTCATCGATGAGACCAGGATACCCAATGAGTATCCCAGCCTCTGCCTCACGCTCAGGGTACAGCGCCACATTTCTTCATCGTGGTTTCAAGAAGCCGACTGTTGGTCGGTAATGAAGTGAAGATCTACTACAGAAATGATCCTGTAGAAGTATGATCTTAATTTGACTACGACACCGGTGGTGCGAATGTACTACAGACCGTCAGACCGTCGTGTTGGGAACCAATCCTTACAACTGTATTACGTTACCAGAGTTGTGACGTATTATATGACAGGGCTTTAGATCTCATGTCATGAAGTACCTACTCTTGAAACAAGATGATTTTATTAGTCATAAGTTCTCTAAGTTTAAATTGTGAATCCTTACAATATGATTTATACACAACATGACAACACTCAATACAATGACAACACAAATGACAGCACTCTTTGGCCGCGCCCGGGGAGAGTCAATGGTTCGTTCGGTTAGCGGTAGAGAGCGTCCCCGTACTGCGAACTACGTCTTGGAGGCCTTCGTCACTTTCCACCACGCTGCCTGTCAAGGAAATATCAACCAACCAACAACTCAAAACCAGCGAATCATGTTGTGAATTCAATTCGGATCTACATAATCAGACCACCAAAATCAACCCCCACACTAATTGGAGGCAAATATGAATGGTCTGGTCTGCAAAATGCAAGATTTAAACACAGGGTCGTGGACATGGGGGGGGGGCTTCGAATCTTGGAACAAAAAGAAAATTATTTCGAATTTTTGATAAACGATTAAACCACATGAAACTGTCAAGATGAACACATGTAACTGTCAAGAAATACACATTATAACAATGAAAATACAATTTTTGGGATGAATTGGGGTTCAAAGTATTATTTACACAAATTTTTTAATTAGTTGTCACCGTTGTCAGTGAGTGTGTGTGCTATTCATTTCTATTCCATCTATTCAATTAATTACAGGATTAAAAAAAAATTTTGAGCATATTTTTTTATTCCTATCTCGGTAAGTTCATTATACGTGTGTGATTTTTGGACAGCCTTATTAAATAATTAGGTATATTATTATTTAAAGTAAATGAAGAAAGGCGAAACATACGGAGGGGGCCCCAAAAATTACGTTATGACGGGCCCCGAAATTTCTGTACACGGCCCTGTTCAAACATTAAAGGAACTAGTCTTATATTCTGACATTTCGACACCTACCTTCAGAAATGGTCCTAAGTTTCCTGATCGATACTAGGCGATTCGATTGGTTTCCAAATGCTCAACAATGGAACCCAATTTTATTCAAAACCACGAATCCACGATTTTGATATGTAAACTCCAAGTACAAGGGTCTCAGCCTCTCCGTCGAGAACCCACTCTGCAAAATCGAATCTAATCTGACGTAGTCGAAATCACTCCAGGGTTGAGGGTGGGGACAGGAACGTTTATAGTAGGTAAATTTCCTCGTTTACCCATCATGAATGTATAGATCATTAAAAAGTTTTTTGTTAAATTAATTTTATGGGCATTCATCAGGGTATACATTTTTGTATACAGCCACAAGATTGAAAGGTAATAGGTAGATTATTTAAATATTTATATTACAATTCTTAATAAATTTAAACAGTTCTTTATACACAAAAATGTCTCTTGCTGTTAAAATTTGGCAGTATTCTAGGTCTGTCTTTCCTAAAATTGAACTGAAGAACACTGTTCTTGGTCCATCGTGATCCGGTCACTCCATGATCATATGCTCCAGTGATCCGCTTGGTGTTCCAAAATTTCGACATTGGGCAGTTTCCCTTTGGTTTATGCGGTTCAGGAATGAGTCAGATATGCCACAGTTTACTCTTAGGCGGGATATGGTACGTACTAGGCGTTTCTCGATGCTTTTTTTATAAAACCACGGTACTTACAGGGGGTTGGGTTGAATCCTTTTATAAAATAGGGCGTTGTTGGAACCAACGAATCTTGCCTCCCATTTTAGCGAATTTTTGAAGAAAATGAAGCTATTGCTCTCGCCTCAAAATTTGTAGAATGTGAATTTTTGAAAACATTTTATGCAGAAATCCGTTTCAGGCTATTCTGAATCATATTCTGAAGTTTAACGCATTTTTTTATGTATGTATGTATGTATGTATGTATATATGTATGTATGTATATATGTATGTGTCATTCCAGACGATAACTGTCCGTAGAATTGTGCTAGAAACTTCAAACAAATTTTAAAATGTTAAGGACACAAAACGAAAGTTCAAGTTCGTTGGCCAGCATGATCGGATTACATCTTCAGGTTGAAATTTTCAAAAATGTAGTCAACAATTTCAAAATTGCGTTTTTTGCGATTTTTTGTGCGAAATTATTTTTTCAGCATACTAACATGTGGTATATTCGGAATCATCGTAAAATCAAGCGTAGTATCAAGTTTTCAAAAATTTCAAAGTTGAAAAATCAGTCAAAAATCGAAATAATACCGTTCGCTAGTTGTAAAAATCGGTAATATTTGCATGAAACATTGTCCAAATTCAGATTGAACTACTCTTATGGAAGTATCCCTGTATAACCAATCCTAGAACCATGTTGTTTAAAACGTAGGTAGTAGGTGCTTGTTAAAAAAAAAAAAAAAAATGTAATCACAACTGATGAGTTTACTCTGTGAAATATTCCGTCCTCCGATTCTCTCGGTCGCTCTCTTTAATGTTTTACGCTCAACTGTTTTAGGACTTGATGTAGCTTTAATACTGACTGTGGCTTAGAAAATATCAGCCATGAAATTATGAAGAAGTTCTATTCATGTACGTACTAGCACGCAGACCCAAAGTCGAAGATTTCTTCAAAAATTCGCTCATGGGGTCATGCTGCATGACTGGACTTTTCCTTACGTTTTTGGTTGATGTATGGAATCAAATCTTCAGCCATAATGTTTTAAATAATCTTGAAAAATTCCATAGCGGTAAAGAGTTAATCAAGAAGTAGCGTGAAATACTCAATATAATTCAAGTTTGTGCAAGCGCAGAATGAACTGATGAGTTGAACACAATGGAATAGGTGCGGCAATTTCATCAAAAACGGATGAAAACTGTGGAAATTAAGGTCATTACAAGTATTCCACATCGGCACATGCGTAGGTGCTATTAATGATACAATCCTGTTGAAATTGAAAGGAAGTTGAAATATCTGTATCCAAGTATTATAGCAGGGAAGTGACATTTATTGGAACATATAGATAATATGAACACTATTATTATTTGGTAGGGTATTGAACTTAGTTGTATGGTGAAAATGCATATCAGTAATTATTGTGCCTGCATGGAACTTAAGACTGTTTGATAGTATAATGATTATTTTTGTCTGCTCATCATAATAGTGTCCGTTTTTTTGTCCCATACCACATGGGGCCTATTTCATAAAACAACAAGTAACAAGTGTACAAGTAAACAAGTACATGTACCTACTGGTTATGCACGGTAAACTAGAACAAGTGTTTCACCAAAACAAAGAGTACAAGTGTAGGAAAGTTACTTGTAGAAGCTAGGTTTACGAGTGTAGTAGAAAAGAAAAATGGCGTGCGGGGACAGACGAAATGAACAACGTCAAGCAGGATGCCGAAATTAAAGTTTTGTCAGCGAATCATAATATAAAAACGCTGCAAATTATTTTACAAAGGTTTATTATTTTTTCAATTGAGTATGATCGTAGTTTTAGTTGGCTAGCGTCCAGACTCCTCGGCGTGTCCTACTTCGAGTTGCCACAAACTATACTTCTATAATTATATACGCATGTTTATATTTCTCGATTTGAGCTCCTATCTATTCAAATAGTTATTGCCTTAATAATATCATTATCTAAGTACGTACGAAAAGTCGAGAGGATATGTTATTAAATATGCGTAGGAAAAGCTTTGGTATTAACACACAAATATGACCTTGAAAAAAAAACATATATTCATGCCTCGAAGGAACGCCGGCGCCGTACCCACCACAAGGTGCCGCGGCGCCGGCGCCCCTCTCACTCCACCCCCCTCACCCCCCTCACCACCCACCGTGACCCCCTGCCAAGCGTGCCAGGCGTGCGCGCGTAGAAAAAGACACTTTTTCGCCCGTTTTTGGCCCATAGCATCTATGCGAGTAAAGCGATCGGGATGGTTAAACGTTAGGACCAACTAGACCCCAAATGGAGTCTATGTGCGAAAGAACGGGTTTTTTAAGTCAATTCTTAGGCCTTTTATGGCCCGGACGGCGGACAGCGGACGGCGAACGGCGAACGGCGGACGGACATTTCAAATTTGGATTCTACGTACCTTGAAACGTAAAGTGACAAAGTTTGAGGGGGGGTTATAAAAATTTTTTGCTACACGATCACATAGGCTTATTATTGGAAATAATAAACCAAAACGGTACATGATAGAATGTTTATCGTAAATGACAAGTTGTAATGATTGGAAGACAGAAAAATTATAAACTGAAAAGTGGAGAAAGTGTGTATTTGATTTCAACTTATTCTGATGGCTGGCATAATCGGATTTTTCCGCTTCATTCAGGGGAAATGATTAATCAGTTCATCAAGTTTTAATACTGCTGGGTTGGGAATTGCAATGCTGCTGGCACTTGGATGCCTTCTTGGTTTGCCAAGCATCACCTTTGGGATGGACTTCTGCAAAATTGCTGAACTGAGTTATAGACTTTGATATATATGACTGAGTCACCGTTTACACGCACCGACTTGTCGCTGCAAGAACAAGAGATTTGTGTGAATATCCACAAAACTTCCAATCTGACTCAAACTTACGGTCTATACGTTCCGTATTGCATCGTTTTATCGTTCAGACAAATCGTTCTGTTTTATTGCATGTAAACCAGCAGACTGCTAAATATGTTGCGCCCACAGTCTCGTCACTCAAAAATCGAGAAAGTACGCATGCTTTTTTCTACTCATTTTCATATCTTTTTTTTGGGATTAGGTACCGTCTTGACTCTCACTTGACTTCCATTTTCACTTTTTTACCCTAATGCGCGAGGTGAATGTGCATTATCCGGCTGGGCTTTTCTTCTTGGGCGTTGTCACGCATATCGTTCACAGGTCGGACATAATGTGTAATATTCCTCCCATTACCCTTGACGCTTCTTGACATATCGCTCAATTCGCTTTCACACCGCAACTTTTTGTTCGACAGTTTTATTAGACGCAGTTCGGACACATTTTTCTCAGGAAAATACCTGTAAGATATGGAAACTGAACAAAACGGGAGCATTTATTAACTAAATATGGAAAACTGATTAGTGTATTCCCTTCCGTGTCGCCACTCTTTTCCCTATATCTCTATCGAAATAAGATACCTCTAACTATTCGTGTTAGGTTTTCCAAGTTACTGAGTAGGTAATACCTAGAGCTCTGAGAAAAACGCTGCGCATTTCCATATAAGATTTACCTTGTTCTTCGAAAAAATGTATACTTCTTCTTCCTTCACTAAACCATTGCAACGATTCACGCCGAGATAACGATAAGTAATAAAGTAGAAATTCGGCCCGAAATTGGCCTCCTCCCGACCTCACCCTGTCGGCTCAATCTTAATTTTCACTAAGAAATTTTATATATATACAGGGTGATTCCCTCGCAGTTGCAAAAAAAATTTGGGTGAAACTACATCAAAAATGGAGTAAAAAGCCGCCAACCGCATATTTTTATCTCAATCCGTACTCGAAATATGATTTTTTAAAGGTTTTTTCAGGAATACCGTGTTTTTTCATTTTAAACTCGGATTTCTACACTGTGCCTCATTTAATTTTAACTTTCAACCTCATTTTCGGAATCAGCATTAAATTTACTATAAGAATAGTGTACTTGGGTTCTTTAAAAGTACCATCCGAAGACCCTCACATCAGCTCAAACATTGACGATTTTGAAAAAATAATATTTCTGAAAATCTTTAAAACTGTACTACTCTTTTAAAAAGAATCCTGGAAACTGGCAAATCTCATGAAAACTGCTTCATCTAATATGCTTTCCAACGGTATCATCAATTTTACTTTTATTTTGTTATTTAGGGGAGAAAATAATGTTTTAATGTTAAAAAATGTGGGTTTTTCAATGAAATTGTTGGTTTTCTCGAAAGATGACCCTCCATGAACCAACGAGTATGGGGTCGGTTTCTATGTATTTTTTCTCGCTGGATCGAATGGAAACTCTTGCAGATCTCTCAACTACGTTATAATCGAGTTTTACACTTTAATTAACTAGTTTTACCCCAGAACACACATACATTTAATCGTAACAAACAAACTAAACATTAGCGATTTTAAGTGTAAAACTCGGTTATAACGGAGTTGGAGAGATCTACAAATGTTACCATTCGATACAGCGTGAAAAAATACATAGAAACCGACCCCATACTCGTAGGTTCATGGAGGGTCATCTTTCGAGAAAACCAACAATTTCATTGAAAAACCCACATTTTGACATTTTCATGTCTTTGCTTTGGCACATAAACTAAAAAAACGTCACGGAAAATAATTGCTCACGAAAATTGCTCACGAAAATTGTCCCAAGTGGCCACAACGATGATTATGACCATCAGAAATGACGTTTTTACCTAATGATCCCACGATTCTGAGATTTGGTATGTGGGCCCTTGAGGGACTTCTGAACACAACTGACCGATTGCAGATCAGCTGAGTGGCTCTAGAATCCAGTTTTTTCCCTAATGATCCCACGATTCTGAGATTTGGTATGTAGCCCCTTGAGGGACTTCTGAACACAACTGACCGATCCAAGATCAGCTGAGTGGCTCTAGAATCCAGTTTTTTCCCTAATGATCCCACGATTCTGAGATTTGGTATGTGGGCCCTTGAGGGACTTCTGAACACAACTGACCGATCCCAGATCAGCTGAGTGGCTCTAGAATCCAGTTTTTTCCCTAATGATCCCACGATTCTGAGATTTGGTATGTAGCCCCTTGAGGGACTTCTGAACACAACTGACCGATCCCAGATCAGCTGAGAGGCTCTAGAATCCAGTTTTTTCCCTAATGATCCCACGATTCTGAGATTTGGTATGTAGCCCCTTGAGGGACTTCTGAACGCAACTGACCGATCTCAGATCAGCTGAGTGGCTCTAGAATCCAGTTTTTACCCTAATGATCCAACGATTCTGAGATTTGGTATGTAGCCCCTTGAGGGACTTCTGAACACAACTGACCGATTACAGATCAGCTGAGTGGCTCTAGAATCCAGTTTTTCCGCTAATGATAAGAAAATAATAAGAAAACACACATGAAAATGTCCCAATGTGTTGCAGACTCGTATGCAAGCATTTAATATACGTTTTAACATTAAAACATAATTTTCTCCACTAAATAACAAAATAAAAGTAAACTTGATTATACCGTTGGAAAGAGTATTTCCCTAATGATCCCACGATTCTGAGATTTGGTATGTGGGCCCTTGAGGGACTTCTGAACACAACTGACCGATCCCAGATCAGCTGAGTGGCTCTAGAATCCAGTTTTTTCCCTAATGATCCCACGATTCTGAGATTTGGTATGTAGCCCCTTGAGGGACTTCTGAACACAACTGACCGATCCCAGATCAGCTGAGAGGCTCTAGAATCCAGTTTTTTCCCTAATGATCCCACGATTCTGAGATTTGGTATGTAGCCCCTTGAGGGACTTCTGAACGCAACTGACCGATCTCAGATCAGCTGAGTGGCTCTAGAATCCAGTTTTTTCCCTAATGATCCCACGATTCTGAGATTTGGTATGTAGCCCCTTGAGGGACTTCTGAACACAACTGACCGATTTCAGATCAGCTGAGTGGCTCTAGAATCCAGTTTTTTCCCTAATGATAAGAAAATAATAAGAAAACACACATGAAAATGTCCCAATGTGTTGCAGACTCGTATGCAAGCATTTAATATACGTTTTAACATTAAAACATAATTTTCTCCACTAAATAACAAAATAAAAGTAAACTTGATTATACCGTTGGAAAGAGTATTAGACGAAGCAGTTTTCATGAGATTTGCCGGTTTCCAGGATTCGTTTTGGAAGTGTAGTAAAGTTTTAAAGATTTTCAGAAATATTCTTTTTTCAAAATCGTCAATGTTTGAGCTGACGTGAGGGTCTTCGGATGGATATATATATGTATTTATATATATATGAGAAAGCGTTAAACCCTAGGATTCGTTTCTGAATGTCTCAAAACGGATTCGAGTGAAGAAAATTTTCGAACATTTTGATTTTAAAATTTTTGGACCCATTGCAATAGCTTCACTTTCTAGAAAAATTCCCTAAAAACGGCAAACAAATTTTTAATTTTTTGCAGAATTTTAGAAAAAAAAATTACTAACTATTAACTAGGACATTAAAAAATATTTACACAAAATTATGTTGATACATGTAGGTGCCTAAATTTCACTAATATGTTCAGAATAATCTATAAAAAACTGCAAAAAAAATCTAGGAATCCAAAATCTTTTTTATCGCCGAATCGTTTGCCATTGTGAGCTACAGCGAATGCGCAGGACTAAAATTGATTGACACAGACAAAACTCCAAGACTAAAAGACCGATTTTTATGAAATTTGCATGGATTTGGCGGTTTAGCTCCTAGACATTCCCCCACAAATTTCATTGCCGTTTGATTAATGATAGACTGTGCGCATGCGCAAACGTTAGTTTCTCATAATGTTGACTCATCAATCATTTCGACTAGTGCTTTGTTTTTCAACCAATGCTATACGTCCATGTTACAATATGTGAGGAAGCTATACTGCCCACCCAACTTGGAAGACGTATTCACTAGGAATGGATTACATTTTCAACATCTAATCTCAAACCTTCTCTTTGAATTACTACTTATTTTCGGCCTTGGCTCCAGGACTATAATTACATAGCACCATGAGCTACTAGGTGGCTTCGCACCTTGTCATTTTTGTGCAGCAGTCCCAAAATGGTACCAATTCAAATTTCAGCAATCAAAATTCAACATCTACCAAGTTCAACATACCCTTATTTAATTTTTTTTACTCTTCCCGACAAACATTGCTGCAGTTAATAAGGCTTTTTTTAATGTCATTTTGACATTTTCATGTCTTTGCTTTGGCACATAAACTAAAAAAAACGTCACGGAAAATAATTGCTCACGAAAATTGCTCACGAAAATTGCTCACGAAAATTGTCCCAAGTGGCCACAACGATGATTATGACCATCAGAAATGACGTTTTTACCTAATGATCCCACGATTCTGAGATTTGGTATGTGGGCCCTTGAGGGACTTCTGAACACAACTGACCGATTGCAGATCAGCTGAGTGGCTCTAGAATCCAGTTTTTTCCCTAATGATCCCACGATTCTGAGATTTGGTATGTAGCCCCTTGAGGGACTTCTGAACACAACTGACCGATCCAAGATCAGCTGAGTGGCTCTAGAATCCAGTTTTTTCCCTAATGATCCCACGATTCTGAGATTTGGTATGTGGGCCCTTGAGGGACTTCTGAACACAACTGACCGATCCCAGATCAGCTGAGTGGCTCTAGAATCCAGTTTTTTCCCTAATGATCCCACGATTCTGAGATTTGGTATGTAGCCCCTTGAGGGACTTCTGAACACAACTGACCGATCCCAGATCAGCTGAGAGGCTCTAGAATCCAGTTTTTTCCCTAATGATCCCACGATTCTGAGATTTGGTATGTAGCCCCTTGAGGGACTTCTGAACGCAACTGACCGATCTCAGATCAGCTGAGTGGCTCTAGAATCCAGTTTTTACCCTAATGATCCAACGATTCTGAGATTTGGTATGTAGCCCCTTGAGGGACTTCTGAACACAACTGACCGATTACAGATCAGCTGAGTGGCTCTAGAATCCAGTTTTTCCGCTAATGATAAGAAAATAATAAGAAAACACACATGAAAATGTCCCAATGTGTTGCAGACTCGTATGCAAGCATTTAATATACGTTTTAACATTAAAACATAATTTTCTCCACTAAATAACAAAATAAAAGTAAACTTGATTATACCGTTGGAAAGAGTATTAGACGAAGCAGTTTTCATGAGATTTGCCGGTTTCCAGGATTCGTTTTGGAAGTGTAGTAAAGTTTTAAAGATTTTCAGAAATATTCTTTTTTCAAAATCGTCAATGTTTGAGCTGACGTGAGGGTCTTCGGATGGATATATATATGTATTTATAGATAGATGAGAAAGCGTTAAACCCTAGGATTCGTAACTGAATGTCTCAAAACGGATTCGAGTGAAGAAAATTTTCGAACATTTTGATTTTAAAATTTTTGGACCCATTGCAATAGTTTGAATATCTTTACGAATCAAAACTGCTTGGCTCAACCCAGTAAGATCGTTTTGGTATCGTTAAATTTGTTACCGAAAGTTCTTTACGCGTGAATCCATTCCCTTCACATTTGACGTGGATAGTCCAGAATAAAAAATTTTACTCATGATCAGTATTTCCTTAATTTCCTTATTTTTTCCTTCCATTAATTTTCATCACTCCCCGGTCAGTGGTTAACCGTGGCATTTCGGAAAGGCGTTTGATCTCGATCATTTGCAACTTTGCAAGTCAATTAGTTTCAGGGATCCTATTGAAAGTCATATCGCCAGCCGATTAGACAGGTAGGAACAATTTCCCTTGCATCTTCCCGAGACAAATCTCGGAGGAGGCACGCACTGTGATTACACGCCCGGTCTCCGACATGCTCTCGGGTCGGCTGACTCCTCAGCCCCGTAAAGCTCCGACTTGTCAAGTGGGAACTCGGAAATGTGGGGCGTCCTCCAGCTAAGTTGGCTTCCCCCTTACGCCTCCGCCTGCCGCTTCGTTAAAAAATTCTCCGTCATTTCCTTTTTCTCGAACATGAACAAAAGAGAGCGAAAACTGACAACGGTATCTTAGAAAATAGAAAGTCGTGGGGAGGCACAGAACGAATATCAATGATACAGAAAGCAAGAGATGTCCGGAGAATGAGACTTCTAGTGCGATGCCCAGCCAGAGAATACGAACAAGAAATGCAATGCAATTATACGAACTATACAGTAGTTGGGAGTGGATCAAGGTTACCTTGCAATAACATCATGGTAATGTTTCTCCATAACGCTATTTTTTTAAACGCATTTTCTTATTGAAAAAAACGCTATTGTATTCACTCATTTTGGCCGTTTATGTATGTTTGAATCAGGGGCCATACCAATGATTAACTTCATGAAAACTTGTTTAGAAACATATCGGTTAGTAATGCATGCATTACAGGGAAGTCCCTACGAATGGATCGTACATTTTGGTGAGAATTAAAATAACAGACAAAACAAAAATAGCTTGATTACCCGAAAATACCCCCCCCCCCCCCCCAAATTAATCCCTTCACCGACTGTAAATTTGAAACTTCCAAGGTCGCATAACTGGATTCAAATCTGGATCGAACAAACAATAAACGGAAATCAGATGAATATAGTAAAAATAACACGATTAAGGGCTATGTGACCCCCTCCATTCTCCCCCTTTGAACATGAAATTTGAAACTCCTGACTCATTTTCTAAAACTAAACCAAATTCATAGATGTTCAAAAGAAGAATCACGAAAATCGTCCCCAATTTTAGCTGAGCGAGCTCCAACGCCATTTTCTCTCCTATTCAACGCAGGAAGCTGACATTTGAGAGGGAAGGTCGATGAAGAACGCTGAAGGCACCTGAGTGGGCTCCAAAGCCATTTACTTTCCTATTCAACGCAGGAAGCTGAAATTTGAGAGGGAGGGTCAAGGGAGAATGCTGAAGATGCCTGAGTGATCACTGATCAGCTGAGTGAGCTCCAAAGCCATTTACTTTTCTATTCAACGCAGGAAGCTGAAATTTGAGAGGGAGGGTCAAGGGAGTATACTGAAGGCACCTGAGTGATCACTGATCAGCTGAGAGAGCTCCAACGCCATTTTCTCCCCTATTCAACACAGGAAGCTGACATTTGAGAGGGAGGATCAATGGAGAACACTGAAGACACCTGAGTGAGCTCCAAAGCCATTTACTTTCCTATATTCAACGATATTTGAGGGGGATATTTGGGAGGGGAATGCTGAAGGCACCTGAGTGATTATAACTTACTTAAGTTACCATTAACCAGTATTTTCAATTACCTCTGTGCAATAAAATAAAAACCAACTAAACCTCTGCAGTTTACAGTTTTAATGTATGCAAAAACATGTTTCATGTTCTTTCAAGATTTTTGATTTCAAAAATCTGCTGCAAAACAAAATCAGCTTTTAGGTACGTTTTAAAATCTTAGTGGTACTTTTTTTTTTGACAAGTTTTATTGCGCCAAGTAATAACAACTTATAAGCAATATTCATGTGATAAATTATTATACATTTTCTTAAAATCTAATATACCTACTTCACTTTACACTTATTGTTGTGATAATTGAGTCTCTAGTCTTGACACTCATTTTATTTCACTTAGTTCATGCGGTTTAGTTCTTTTAAGTCTTCTAAGTAGATCTTCGGTATCAAGGAGCTGGACGACATCCTCGTTAACATGATGATCTCTGAGCCTCAAAAGGTGATTGACGGCTTGTCTGCGGATAACCTCATTGACAGATTCAACTTTCAACTCATAGTGTAATATGTCGTTTCTGAAGTATCTGTTTGCGTCAACGCAGATACGCAGAACATTATTCTGAAAGCGCTGAATAATGTTGCGGTTACTTTGTGCAGTGCACCCCCACAGTTGAGCACCATATGTCCAGACAGGTTTGAGGACTTGCTTGTACAATATGAGCTTATTGTGGATAGACAGTTTTGAGTGTCTTCCCATAAGCCAGTACATTTTCCTGAATTTGATAACTAGTTCAGACTTTTTCTTTTTAACATGTGAATATCAGCCAGATGATTTGCAAAGACATCTGCTTTTTCTTTATTGCTCCTTATCCACCTATCTGTCAGTTCGCTATTATGGGGCGGAGCTTGCACAAATAGGTTCATAATCCGACGAAACATGGCTTTTCGACTGTATTTTTGACCATGTACGGTTTGTGAAATCAGGGCTGCATAATCATATTTTGTGAACACCCTGAGGATAAATACCCAATAGAAAATGTTTGCAATCCTTTCCACTGCACCACGTGTATGTAGAAAGCGAAACCTCAGTGTTTCACGTCGACCTTTCGGTCTTCTTGAAAACAACAAGAATAAACTTATAAAAAAGAAAAAAGAAAAACAAGGTAAGAAGATCTCAACGTGACAAACGCATCGGTAGAAACGAACGGAGAAAACGAAAGCGCGATAGCTGAAGGTGTGGTCCGGGGAAGAGGGCGAGGAATAGTGCGAGGTGGGTTGTGTGATATCCACGAACGGAGAATGACAATGGTGTTGTCCTCTCCATAATACGAAGACGTTTCTTCGTTCATATCGGCGTTGATGCGAGCCTCGATGCTCGCGCATTACGTTCATCTCCCACGATTTCACTCGAATCTGCGTCCAACTCCATGATACTGGAAGGCGGAGCCGATCAGAGGCTATCAGGCTCCTGTTACATTGTCTGAAAAGGCGCCGATCTTAATGAAATGTTTACTTGAGTTTCTACACCGAAAAAACACGTCTTTTGCCGTTTGACAAGAGCCCTTGGGGCTCTGAAAAAACAAATCATATTGGTAAGTAATGCAAGCATTACAGGGACGTCCCTATGAATGGATTGTATATAATTTTGGTGAGAATTAAAATAAGAGAAGAAAAAAAATATATATTACGATTTCCCCGAAGTGGATGAGACCGCGTTCTTCTTCAACTTCTAATTTTTATTGAAACGGATTTCCACAACTTCGTCGCGAGTGATTTAGTTCAGTGTTCAGTGATCGTTGGCATAGAATATACCTCTGGGCTAATGTAGTTGGAATTTTAGAAAATGTCTGCCAAGTTGGGTGAGCAGTACAACTTCCTTACACTTTGTAACATGGGCGTATGGAATTAGTTGTGAAGAACAAAGTACGAGTCGAATTGATTGAATGCAAAATGAAATGGTTTCTTTACAAGTACGAGTAAATACGTGCTACAATGCAAAATAGGGTAATTTATGTTTGCGTGCGCGGAAATTGTCTATATCATAATTGATCTAAACAATAATTGAATATATCATCAAGATCGACCCATTATTCTCGGAATGTCATCCAATATTAGTTTTGCGCATGCGCAATAGTTACTGATTATTCAAGCAAATGCAATAAAATACAACGAGCGTCATCCTGGACCCAACTAACTGTCGAGCTAGAACGAAATCGGACCAATAGTTTATAAGATATCGACGTTATAAGAAATTTACGTTTGCGCATGCGTACTGGCTATTGTTGATCCGTCGGAATTGAAAATTATAGGGGACCATGTTGGAGATAACCCGCACAATCCCTGAAAATTTCATCGAAATCGAAGTAAAAATTGGTATAGTTTTGGGCGTGATTAGGATTTACCACAGACAGACGGACACGGAACCTAAATTGATCAGCAATCTCTGGAACGCAAAAAGCAAGTGAAAATTTTGATTTTGGAGGACAAACATTTTTTCAACTTCTTTCGCGATCACAGCCTTCGGTAGTGAGAAAGCAAAAGAGACTGCACAATTTCCAATTCTTCTTCGTAGGTACCACATTCTCCATATCTCAGCAGCGTAAAGAAGAACCGGCTCACACATCGTTTTGAATAACTTAGTTTTAGAGTCTCGAGATATACTGTAGTTAGCGTAGTATAGTTAAAGCGTTATTATGAATGTGACGATCCCCTTTCATAAACCGGTATTTAAAAGTCCGAGTCGGAAAACCGGGTCATACCCATAGAAAGGAAAACCGTGACTTTCGCCTCCTTCGGGAATCATAAACAATCTTAAAAGTCCGTCCGATAATGGAACGTGACGGTATGATTGGAGTGAAAACTATTGAAAAGAGGAAGAACAATAGCGAGCCCGAGAAGTATAAAAGGGTGTAGCGAAGAGTTCGGTCCATCGGAGGGCCGTAAAAAATTTCGAAAAATCGCACATCTGGGGAACGTGATTCTCAGATCGCTGTAAACCTGCGGCGTAAGCGATCCGTTTGGGGGTTGACCTTAGACGATTTTCAACTATTAGGTACCTGCCTGCCTTCCTACCTACCGCAGACGTGAACTCGGGCGAGCTTTGATCGCGACGAATCCGATGCAAACGTCTGAGAATAACGCTGAAAATTATGTGGTTTACTATTTGTGTTCCAGTACTACCTGTACTAGTGCACTTGTACAGAGTGGATTCAGACCAATAAAGGAAAAAATACGGGTGAAATCAAACCGAAAATGGTGTAAAATGCCGTCAAGAGAAATCCGTTGTTGAGATACAATTATTATTTATCGGTATTTTCGAGAAATGTACGAGTCACTTTTACCTATGTCCTGGGGTGAATAGGAGAGCGTTTAGCACACTCAGCTGATCAAGAAAGAACCCATAATTTGTGAATAGGAGAGAATTTAGCTGTTGTTGGAGCCCGTCATTCCATTCGTCTCTTAATGTCCTCGAGAGGCTGCCTGTCAAATTTTACATTGCTAGGCGGGACCGTTTTTACTTTCCTCACTTAACCCGAAGGGTAAAGGGAAAATCTTGCAATCAGAAACTGAATGCTAGAAACTCATGCTAGAATGGGTATTCTGTTCAATACTTTCAAAAATAGGTTGAAAAACGTAGTATTTTAGCACCTTTTTGGTCTGTCCTTCAATATGGCTCGAAGGATATTGATGAAATTCACAGGAGTTACTTTTCTTATGATTACAAATGATATTTGATACCCGTCATGGGCAGGAAGATGCCCTAAGGACAATAATAAGCTAAATAATAAAAGTAAAAACATCATTTTTAGCACTTTCTTGGAATAAAATTGGTGCATAAAATATGAACATGTAAATTTTTACCGCTAACACGGAAAACAATCGTGGCATGTATATGTCTATTTGATTTTCAATACATATTTCAAATGTCAGATTCAAATGAACCATGGCAGGTGACAAAATACAGGTTACAGATGAGAAATAACCCATGACAGGTGATAATATACCCATACGTCAAAATGTCTCAATTAAATTAACTCAGTCAGCTGATCAGCAATCAATTCAATAGTTTCAGAGCCCGAAGGAGTCTCCCCATCAAATCTCAGCTTCCTAGGATGAACAGGAAAGATTTTAGCTAACTCAGCTGATTAGGAAAGAGCCAATAATGCATAAGTAACGACATAATTATGTTTCTATGTTTCAAATGGTATTTTACACTCGTCTGGTAAACCTAAAAAAATCGTTTTTTTTTCTTCAATTTGGTAACTACCTACTTTATTGCCGAAATTTTACTCCCCACAGTTCTCTAATAATACTGACCAACTATCTGACTTCGGATTTGGATTCTAGGTCCCAAACAACTTGAGTTCCAAGTTGCACCAAATATTTCGTATCGGAGGAATGAGATTGTTGCCGCTTTTCCGTCATTTCAGGCCACTGTCCGCAGCACAGAGTTTCGTCTAATGTGTTTCAGGTGGAAAAAGGCAAAATAAAAGTTTTCGAAAAAACGTCTTTAGCATCCATGGTGGTAGGTAAAGGTCTCGAATCGATTATATTTACTTGAAATGAACTTCTCTGGGTAACTCTGAGCCCACAATAAATAGAAAATTACTGTGTCGAACCCCTAGCTGGGCATTATTCTTCTGAATCTTCAATTTTCAGTAGCGGTTGGCATAATTTGAAACAAAGAGTTTTTATTTAAAATGGGCGCGAAACATAAATGCCAAGTGAAATACGGTAATTTATACCTTCCTAGTTTCTGATTATAACATGAAATTTAATGTTCCATGGATTTTAATAAAATAATGCAAAATTACCTAATCAGTAGGGTAAACCTGTACACTTACATTCGAACGCTCATTAATATTGACGTCATCATCCTGGAGCTGTTATTTCGCATAAAAACGCACGAAAATAACTGAGATATGGTTGATTTAGCTCCACTACTGAAGCTTTTTTGCTTGGAAACGCACACACACAGTAAAATTACATGATGCCGGCTTTTTAGTTAGTAGAAAAGGAACATAAAATCCAAGGTCAGGAGTTAAAAATGCATTAATTTGGCGCGCACTGGTGGAGAGGCATCATGCAATTTTACTGTGTGTGTGCGTTTCCAAGCCAAAAAGCTTCAGGATAGGCCGGTTTGGTGCTTAAAATCAATCATACATCAGTTATTTTCGAGCGCTTTTATTCGAAAAACAGCTCCAGGATGATGACGTCCATTTTAATGAGCGTTCGAATGTAAGTGTATAGGTTTACCCTACTAAAATCACCTTATTATTATTTTCATCCAAGTTCATCAATGAAACGATCAGGCCTCAAAATGATTTGTTTCTTCTCTATTTATCTTATTTCTACTAGTTTCCGCTATTGGATGGGGTAATAGAACCGCAACGTGCATTAGGTACTATAGATTTTCATGGGGTCGAAATTCCAATTAGGTAGCCGAGCCTAGCGCACGTGTTTTTCGCGAGCTCCGTATCAAGTATTGATTTAGCAGGGTATTGTGAATTTCGATTCAGTTTTTGTTTTTTGTGGTTGCTCTTTGATTAACTCTTAGCAATAACAATTTTCATAAATTTTTAACGGGTAGGTTTCTGGAAAAAGGTCATTTTTGCGAGTTTGGTTGGTGATTTGTTTTTTTCCGAAGGGATAGGACTATCCACTCGACCGAATACTGTATTACTTAGTCAGCAGCACTCGAAGAGCCGACCGGTGTCGTGTTGAATAATTGCAACTACGAGAATGTCGACCTCCGAAATACATCAGGTAATTCAATGCCTTGACGTAATCACAACCAAACTTCAAAACTGCGACTGCATTTTGAAGGAACCTACAAATGTTTTGAATTCGCAGGTGCACGCTCTGGCGCAAGAAATTGCTAACAGCCAAGAAACTATCTTGCTCATACAAAAAATTAATAAGATATTGACAGTATAAAAGAAAATCTAGCATTATCTGAAAAAATAATACGAAACAGAACCGGCACACGGACAACAGAAAAGATCTTCCTAACGTTCTAGAAGGGATAGAAAACATGAATATTCTCGAGAGGAAGATGATGGACATTTTAGGCACCATCCAACCTTCTAGAAGTTGACCAGTTCACATTCATTTTGCTAATAATTTCTCTAAATCTAAAGTACGCCAGAACATTTACAAGTTCAAGGGATTCCAATTTAATACATCCGAATTTTACGACAGAAGAACACGGGAATTTAGAAAGCATCTCTTGCCCAAGTTGTTTCAAGCAGGAAAAGACGGGAAGCATGCCGTCTTGATTGGAGATGAACTACTGGTTGATGGGAAAAACTTATCATTCACCATGGACGAATTACGTTGGAGGATGCTACATCTACTGGGTCAGAAGTGGAGATTAATCTGAATACTCCTCCTCCGTCCAGAAGAAGAAGAACATCTACAAGAGATAGAACTAACATCAACAACACGGATGGGGGGCAATATGTCGACACATAAACTGGTCGACAAACGGGCAAGAAGCCGTGTCGACATCTTTCAACACCAAGGGTTGACCAATGTCGATTTCACAGGCATTGGAAATATGGCGACACAAAAATACAGCGACTAGTCGACAACTTTCAACACCCCTTGTTGAAAAAGGTCGTCCAAGTCAACCATGGGGATACGTCGACATATTTACATCGACATCCTTCGTATACCTGACATGTAGGTTAGAATGAAGTGTATAGTTTGGTGGTCTGGATGCTCGCAAGCTCGCATCTCAAAAATACATAACATCAAGTAGTCAATCCCTTAGTAAAAATGCAGATTAGTTGGATGTGTAGATCAGAATGAAGTGTATAGTTTCGTAGTCTCATAACACGATCACATAACAGTTTAGAAACGTAAATGTGGCTTTTCATTTAATCCTCGGATTGAAAGACCCCATGGGACCAAGGCTGAGGACAGGTAGTGGCCAAACAACCCTTTTGTCGTCGTTTAGCAGTCGACCAGTTTCAAGAGGGGTGTTTTTAGCTCATGTTCAACTCCTGTTGTTGAAATACAGCGAAAAACGGATCTCAAATTTTTCGACATAAATCCGTCGACCAGTTTCAAAGATGTGCGTTATCGACGTTCTTCAACACCTGGTGTGGAAATATGGCGACAGGAGGTGTCGACCAGTTTATGTGTCGACATATTGCCAAGTTCCCAACAACACTTTGGAAAGTTTGGCAATGACTCGGGATTATTATTGAAATTTGGCAGTAGGCATTATTGATTGTGATCGATGTTAATTATGCAGTGCTCATTTATTATACGTAAATTGTGTAGACCTATATAAGTAATTATTTGATACATCATACGTAAAAGTCTAATATTGTTGAGACACAAATGAAGGCATGATATCATTTACGAACTAAATCACTCCCGACGAAGTTGTGGAAACCCATTTCAAAACGGAAGTTAGTGAAAAACGTTGTCTATTTCCACGAAAAATAAAAAGTTACAATGTTAAATCGATTTCGACGGATAGGCCACCATCAGTAACAAACAATAACTAAAACAAATAATAAGTTATTGTTTGTTACTGATGGGTCATTCTCATTTCATTTGCCGCTTTGGGTCGTTCGAGAACCTCAAAAACGTGAAATATGAAAGTGCTCAAAAATGAGGTTAGATCGGCAAATACTACTCATTGTACATTGCAGATTTGTGTTCTATAGATGAACAGTGAGTTTTTGATTGATGTTGTATTTTACATATTTTTTACCCATTCTTGGTCACACTCCTGAGAGGTAACACTCAGAGATGGGCAAAATGTAATTACAATTACAATTACAATTACCTGGCAATTCCTTGTAATTTGTAATTGAAACCCCACAATTACAATTACTTGTAATTGTAATTGTAATTGCAATTATAAAGCTCAGAAAAGTAATTGTAATTGCAGGTCCCAATTACAATTACATTTGGAAGCCAAGTAATTGCAATTACAATTACAATTACATGTAATTGTAATTGTAATTGCTAAGTAATTAAATTCCAAATACTTACTTTGTGCAAATGGAACTAGCGAAGTGGAAATGTCCATTTTTACTTTCCCAACAGGGTGGAAAATAATGTCCATTTTCACTTTCTCAGCATCCCAACAGAGTGGAACTGGAAAGTAATGTACATTTTTACTTTCCAGTTCCAGTCATGCAGCATGATCGTATGAGCGAATTTTCCTAATGTATATTAGGTATTACCTTTTTATTAAATTGAGTTGAAATTCGAGCAGTTTGTGTGCAAAGAAACTGTTAACTATTAATTTTATTGCAAAAAAACTTGTTCTAAGTATTATAGTTCAATTCAAACACAGATTTAGTATTTTTAGAATTTTTGGTTTTATCGATTTTTTGGCACTTCTTGATGAAATTTAAGTACAATTTTGAGCTTCAATTCTTAAATGACCTAGTTCATAGTTGACAAACTTTTTTGAGTAATATTCAGCAAAAACAAATATGAATTCAACGATTTTCAGCCGTTTTTTTCATTCTTAGTGATTTTTTTTAGTACATTTTTTGAAATTTGACCAATTTAATGTGCTCAAAAAATGTTGTTCAGTGAACTCATCCTTTCTTTTGGAATGCTTGATTTTTTGGCGCAAGAACGAAGTTTTTATCCAAATCCTATCGAGAGTTATCGTCTGGAATAACATATATATATATATATATATATATATATATATATATATATATATATATATATATATATATATATATATTCTCTGCATTTCCACAAAGTAATTGTAATTTAATTACTTTGCAATTACAATTACAATTACATGCAATTGTAATTGTAATTGCAATTACTTTGAACCGAAAAGTAATTGTAATTGCCAATCCCAATTACAATTACTTCTTGGAGGCGAGTAATTGCAACTACAATTACAATTACAAGTAATTGTAATTGCGATTGGTTGCAATTACTTTTGGTAATTGATGCTTGCAAAAGATAACTTTTCATCAATTGAGACTTTTGTTCACTTTCCTTTTAAAATTTTCACACAAATTACTTAAGTAATTGCAGATGTATTTAATTACTCATGTAATTAACTACTGCCCATCTCTGGTAACACTCATGAGAATTTCCAGTAAAAATGGCGTCACACAGGATGATGAAGTGGCAAAACTCGGGGATGGTTACTGTTTGAAACCTGTCACCAAGCAGTATGGTTCTTGATATCGGATTATTTTGTTTAAGCACTAACAACACTAGTAATTAGTGTAACACTCATGATTGAAAATAAAAATACTCCTCATGTTTTTAGGCTTCTTTCACTGTAAAAACTGCTGCAACTCCAAGCACTCCACTGCAGTCTCACATGTCAACTGGACAATATAACCTTCACTTCTGACTGGGTTATATTGTCAACTGGACAATATAACCTTCACTTCTGACTGTTTCCCACCATTTTCCATCGGCTTTCTTGGTCGCAAAAATGATAACACTCTTGAGGTCCCATTGAGAAGAGATATGGGGGACTGACTGAAAAACTAGTTTTTCACGGGTTGGGAAAAATCTCAAAAATGTAAATCCTTACTCTAAATAAAGAGGAACCAACTTACTGCAGCTAGTAACCCTGGCCAGTTCTAGATTGTCATTATTTCGTAACAACCTAACTTCTACTTACGTGTTAGGTAGGAGGGAACAGTAACACTCATGAGTTTCCAGGATTTCAGGTTTCATTCGTCATCACTGAGTATTGGTTAAAGGGGATTTTGGGCAGTCAAATTATTACTTCGTTGATCTCCCAACTTATACTACCCTTTTTTTCCCCAAAATCGCTAGTTTTGGTCAAGAATTGTGAGAATTCGTCGTCGGGGACATGAAAGCGGCAAATGAAATGAGAATGACCCTGATGATGGCGTAACCGTCGAAATCGATTTAACATTGTAACTCTTCATTTTTCGTGGAAATAGACAATGTTTTTCACTAACTTCCGTTTTTTAAGATATCATGTGCTATTTTTAATATGTATTTAAGGAACTCCTTGTAATACCTACGGCTTATACAATAAAATTGAATTGAACTGATTTTCATGGTTTCGGAATTGTTTCCACCAAAACCCACAGGATGGAAACACTGTGTGCCGTTGGGAGGCAAACTTGCTCGTCAGGAAGCGGGAGGCCACTGTGCAGAGGGGGCTTTTGAAGTTCCGAAAAAATTGTTTTTTTCTTAGCAGAGAGTTCCAAGCAAGAGTTTGCTCGGCATGTGAGTAAACCGCATAGTGCGGGGTATAGGTGGTTTTAGTTCCTTTATTTTCTACTCACCCGCAAATCATTCATAGAAAAGAAGGAGCAAGAGATCCTCTTTCCCCTCTCATTACCTCCCGGGAAGGTCTTGCAGGCGAGATATCAAAACAAGGAAAGAAAGTTGTTGTAATCTCCCGGGAATGTCGGTGAATGAGAATATGAAGACAGCAGGGAAAAAGAAAAGAAACAAATTGTTAAGCAATGCGTGCATAGCGTAGGGTTATCATATCTGTCACGAGTGAAACCGGGACACTGAAGGGGCTATAAGCGAGGAGAGGGGAAAGAATTTAGCTTAGTCAGCTGATTTGGTTGGACGTTTTTTAAAAAATTTCTTCTTACACAAACCTTCCCCGTGCCATTCCGATCATTTTGCCGAAAACCCCTGTTCAAATCCGTCCATTTTGTAAACATGAAGAATTGAAAACTCATGTCTGGAATATAACATATTATGATCGACATGTAATCATGATCAGGTGATCATGGATGGAACTCATAAGCCGGTAGGTACCTAGTTGTCACCACAGGGTTCCTAAGCATTCAGCGTCAAACGTCAAGGAATGAAAATGCTCCCATAGTTACAGCCTCGCATTTAGATGTGTTTTATGCCTTTATACCATTTATGACATTTCAGTATCAAAATGTATAATAGGGCTATTAGATCTTAATGAAACTTAATTAGGTACCTCTACATCCAGTTTTCCGAAGTTTCGCGATGATTTAAGTGATTGAAGTGACTAAAAGATACCTCAGTGAAACTTGTGAGGGGAAGGAATCACGATGGCGGATCTGCTAATGTATGCAGGAGAACAATGGCGGGAAAGAGTCGCCCCTGAACTTCGGGTTCAATGGTGGAATCGGAGAAAATCCCTCCTACCCGCCGAAGGAACTCGCTAATTAGCAAAGCCGGGATCTCGGAGCTTGTGAAGGGGGCCAACACTGAGGGGAAGGTGACCCCGATAAAATAGTGCGGATTTCGAAAGATTTTTTTCCTCTTCAAAACGTTACGGCGAAGATTCAAAGGTCCATCTTCAGATTGGACGAAGGTCTCGGTCAGTGGGTTCAGCGTCCCGGCGATTTTTCACAGGGCCTTGGCATTGGCAATGACGCCCGCCTAGTTGCGTAATGGCGGCTGGAAGACAGCGGCTCTGCAGCGCGAGCGACGCCAAGAAAATCTACCCACACTGATGCAGGAGTATTGACTAACTAATCTTTTCACTAATTTTTCACTATAATATTGATGGTCTTGTCCTGAATAAAGTTATGGAGCTCCGTGACCTGGGTGTCTTAATCGATAGTCAACTTCTAGCTCAACGTCCATAGCTACCAGAATACTTGGTATGGTGATCAGGAATTGTCAGCAGCTCAAGAATGCTGACATCATGAAGCTTCTGTTTCTCACCCTCGTTCGGCCGCATTTGGAGTTTGGGTCGGAGATCTGGTCACCATCCCACTCCAAGTACATTAATTTGCCTGAATCTATTCAATAGCGTTTCCTGAAATATCTCGATTACCGTTTATCACATGTATATAACCTAAGAGCCAATTATTCAGACCTACGTAAGAGATTCGATGTACTTCCTCTGTCTGTGCGCCGTAAATGGCTAGATTTATCTTTCTTACACAAAGTCTTCTCCGGTATAAGACCCCTTTATACCGGTCTTCCCCTTTCTATTAGGGTACCATCTGTTCATTCTAGACAGATCAGCCTATTCCATGTTCCATTTGGGCGTGCTGCAGATCATTCAGCGATTTTGAGTCATAGATCTATTGTCATACAATTTAGTTGAGAGTTTAAACCAGAAAATCGATATCTTTCACTTCTCTTTTGGCGAGTTCAAATCTTTATGCTGCTCTACCTTGTTGGACGCAATGGCTCAAATGTTCGTAGTCCAATATATTTATTTTTATTTTTTAATTTTTATCTTTTTTATTTTTATTATTATTGTTAAAACTTTGTTATTGTACAATTGTCTGACGTGTGCCATATTGTAATTAGGCTTGCCTGTTTTATACCACGAATAAAGCTTTATTCTATTGACGATCATCTTTCATTATGCTATTAAATTCAGTAGAATCATCCTTTACATCTAAAGAACACGTTTTACCGTCATTGCACTCACTTGGATGTAAAAGGAAATAGTAGGTAAGGGTCAAGCGGTACACGGACGTACCTACCCATTTTTCATAAATCTGACTTTGAGATGTTACCATTTCCCACAAACTACATGTTTAATGATGACTACGGTTTTATTAAGTTCTCCAGACATTTCTGATTCGAAAACCGTATGGATATTTTGAATTGAAGTTAGTACCTAATTCATTAAGAATTGAGAAAGAACGGAAGCATTCGAACGACATACTTGCTCCCTGCTGAGGGCATAATCTTATCGTCGAATGCGAATACGATTGTAATCGCGATAATTATTCGTTGATTCTGAGTCAACTGCGATTATAGTCGTATTCGTGTAATCGTGTATTCGTCTATCGGACCAAAGTTGGTCGATTTCAGGTATAATTTAAAATCATATAAAAATTAAAAATGAAACGCCACAAAACAAATTATTTTCAACAACTCAACTGAAATCCTGAGTTGACCAAATGGTCTATAAACCCATACCTTGCTGATCGGCGTCTAAATCGCTGTCGGATCAGGTTTATGTGAGAGAAGGATAAGATAGGACAGAGGTTTGGGAGAGACGTGGGGCTGTGGGTCGGTGACGAGGAAGAGGTTCGGGATGGCAACTGGGCATCAAGGTCTTGATTTTCTTATTTTTTATAACCATTTAATGTTATTTTTGATGAAACATAATAAAAAGTAATTGAAAGCGAGTAATTGTATTGATAGCAAGTAATTGAAATCGCCCCATATTTGAAAGCACATTTGCACCACTGAAAAAAATAAGGGCAAGATAGTGGATAGATAAAAAGCGGTACCCACTGCGTAATAAAGAGGAAAATCAAAGTTTTACACGAAAAAATCATTGAAACCTTTACCTCCCTCAAATTTTTACTTTGATATCAGATGAAGGCTTCACGGAACTTGGCTTCATTCACTGAGGATGTTAAAATTTTCATCAGGTGAGATGATCATAATCTCTATTTCTATTTCTTGCTAAGAAACTGATTAAAATAACAATTATATTAATTAAATAATTAAAATAGCCTTATAGCAAGATACAAAGGAAGAGACGCTCTTGCCCCAAAACGCACTTGCCCCGTAATTTACATACTGAATCGCTATTAGTTTCGTATACATAGGTGGTACTGAACCACATCTTCATTGACATCATCGTGAGCATAATCCAAGTCTCCGAACTGTGACTTTTCTGTGGATAGCCAACCCTAGGAATTTCACTATGTCCTAAATTATGAACCATTTATTCGCAATACGTAGATATGTTATCGTTATTTGTATCTCACTCTCTTTTGTGTGTGATATCTAAGTTACTCAGCAATTATTTGATATAGGTATTAGTGTCTTTTTCTGTTTAGTTACTTCGAATAATATTATTTTTGTAGACGGATGATCTATAAAATATGAGGGATAATAAAAGTTCTATTCATGCAGAATGATCGCATGAGTGAATTTTGTAAATTATAGTATTATATTTATGTAAAAATTGTTTTGAAATTTAAAACAGAAAAAAAATTGTTTTCTATTATTTTTATGGCAACAAAAACTTATTCTGTATAATAATCTGCTAATCAAATATATATCTTGAATTTCCTGATTTGTTTTCGAGTTTTGATCGAATTTTTAGCACGTATTAATGAAATGTAAGTACATTCTAAAGGATAAATTTGAATTTTTGAATATCCCAGTTTATAGTTGATAAACAATATCTTAGTAATGTTCGGCTACAAAATGTAAATTCAACAATTTTCAGTCGTTTTTGTCATTTTTAGTGATTTTTTTCAGCACATTTTTTAAATGTAGGCCAATTTTTGTGTTCAAAAAGTGTCGAAGATTGAAACGGGAATGATACTGTGGTTAGAAAGCTGAAATAAACATTTTCTATTATGACTTATGCTCATTCGTTCTTCAATATCCGCTATCTTTAATCTTCAATCAATGAAAAAGTCGTAATAAAACAGCTTTCTCCCCATTCATCCGAATAGATAGGCAGTTTGAATGTTAAAAACTAGCCAACCTAATTTAATAGGAAATGTAACTATGTACATTTTAGCGTACCTATTTTTGTAGAAAATGAAGCTATTGCAATAGCTCCAAAAATGTTTAAATCAAAATTTTCGGAAATTTTCTTCATTTAAATCGGTTTTGAGACATTCTGAAACGAATCCTAGAGTTTAACGCTTTTTCATATGTATACATAGTATATATATATATAATATATATATATATATATATATATATATATATATATAAGTAGTATCCGAATACCAATCCTGGGCCACCGACTTCAATCTCTGTTGAAAATGCTTTTCTGTTAAATCTCTGATAAAAATGATTCCGACTTCAATCTCTGTTAAAACTGATTTTGTGCTAAACCCTGTTAAAAATGCTTTTCTGTTAAACCCTGTTAAAAATGCTTTTCTGTTAGACCCTTGATAAAATTTTTCATCACAAAACATCAGAACACATTTTTTATCACAAAACATCAGAACCAGTGACTTTTGGGGGGTATGTTAAAAGAATAACTTTTATAATAAAAATGGCATCGATCGAAATTTATAAAAAAGCAGCCAAAAAAACTAACTACTCGTCGTTTAAAGATTTGGATAAGGGGGCTTACGATCTCTTATCAAATTGTATACAAAATACGGAATATGGTGAAACTGTTGTTGTTACTATTAATACTGAAAATGGTGAATTAAATTTATTTTTACCCAAGACAATTTCTGGTCGACTTCTTGAACATGTTAGAAACGACCCGGAAAATCACCCCAAAAAAATTATTTATAAAGGAATTGATAAAAAGACAAAGGCTTTTCTTATTGACTTTGAGTAAATATTATAATTTCTTTATCGTTTATATAAAGAAAATCTTTATATAAATAACCCTTTCCCTCCAATCACCACAAATTCATAAAAAAATCATTTTTCTATCCTAAAAAATGTCATAAAAAATCATTTTTCTATCCTAAAAAATGTCATAAAAAATCATTTTTCTATCCTAAAAAAATGCCATAAAAAAATACTATGTTTACATAGTATTTTTTCAGAAAGAGAATTGTAAAGTTTCCTTAAGAACTTTTTAATGAACACAGCTCATTAAAAATAAAATCTCCTTTATACCCCCAAGCATTCTGAGCTTTAGCAAGCGTAAAAATTATCCTCAAACTGCTTCTTCAGTATAGCTTTATACACAATATAAGCCACTTTTCTAAGTTGATGTTCAGTGGCATTTTTAGGAACCTTAATATTTTTTTTATTAAGGTCTGCTTCAACTTTTTCTTTTGTATGGAGTGGTGGTTTACCATTGATACCCAATAAACGTTCTTTCAACAACAATTTACTAAGTCTATACTCCTCCAATTCATGTAAAATATTCTCTAGTGCGTCAAGGTTTTTTTCATAAAATTGAAATTTAGGTGTCTTTACAAACTTCCAGAAACCTCCATGTTCTTTACATAAATCTAATGCTTTGTCGTCTAAACCCATATCTCTTTATTTATTATAGAAAATATTTTTTTTCCGGGACCCGTCGATCTTCATTAAAACATATTGAACAAGGTTGTTCTGAGATAATGGGCTGATCTCTTTGAAATAGTGCCTGGATGCGCCATCTATCGTTTGAGGGGTTAGTTAATATGAGAGGGAGAGAGAGAGTGTCCGGGGAGGCGACGAAATCTTATCTGGAACCGGTTTCATCGCCCCGAGCCTGGTCCCCCCCTCACTGACCTCATTCGTCCTCGGAATTTATTATTCAAGATAGCGGAGCGTGTTTATCATCTCAACTGGTCGCTTTTGGTGTGGTGGGTAACAATCCCGCTTCATAATACAGAGGTTGTGAGATCGATGCTCGCCTCAAACCGAGAAATTTTTTTTCCTTAATAGTGAGGATACACTCTCGACGAGGTTTTAGATGTCGTTATTAGCTGATGGGCCCTTTAAGCTAATAATTAATCTAATCCCACCTCGACGGGAGTGAGAGTCGACCTTATCGTCAAAATCTCCTTCCTTAACTGTTCTGCTCTTAATTTCTACTTAAAAACAGCAAAAACCGAAACTCCAACGTAACTGAAAAAGCCAAGTTGGAATGACTCATGGACTTGAAACTCCATCGAAGTCGTGCAAGGTTGCGCCATTCAAAGATCCCCTCTTATAAACAGAGGTAGAGATCGTTCAGGAATGGATGCTGTGTAGAAATTAAGAAGCCAGAGAATGTGCGGTTAAGTTGGGACATTTTGCTGAAATTTCCTTTGATTTTTTTATGGGAATTCATTTAATATCACTTAGGCAAAATATTTTTAAAATCATCTGCTCTGAAGCTCCTTCTGTGCAGTTTCATGTGTAATGTAGATGAAAACTAGAGTCATTAAAAATATTATAATTACGAATATCTTATCGATAAACAATGAAAGATTCAAACAGTCCATATTTATCATAAAAAAAATTTAAAATTTCGTGAGTTGTAATTCCTCAGAATAAAAACTTCCTTGAATTTCCTCTCCATTTAAATCTCTTATTCTATAAGTAACAGGGTTCGTTCTTAAAATCTCAGCTATTTCAAAAATTTCTTTTGTCCAATTTGCTTCATATTTATTTGCAAAAGTTTTCTTCGATTTCGTAATTCTTACACGATTTCCAATTTTAAATTTCTTTTTTCCATTTTTTCCACTCTTTTTAAATAAATATCTCAGGATTTCATTTTCATTTTTCGCGTCAACTTGAGCAGGTGTCATCCCAATAGAACGATGAACATCCTGTTTGTTATACTCATTAACTAATTCCTGTAGAATATCGATCCAATTTTTATTTCCATTCACCTCGAAACGAATTTTCATTTTCTGATTCAAAGTTCTGTTAAATCTTTCTATAATTGCGGATTTTTCTAAACTTTCCGTGTGATACATTTTTATGTTATACTCGTCTAAAAGTTCTTTGAAAAGTCTATTTTCAAATTCTAAACCTTTGTCCGTGTGAAGGAGTTTAGGGGTAGAATGGTTATGAAATTTCACATTTTCCAAAACGTCTTTGAAAGCTTTTGAAACTGCTATTCCGTTTTTCTTTTTCAATGGAATTGACCAAACGTACTTTGAAAAAGTATCAATGATATTCAACATGTAACCGAACCCCTTGTTTTCATTCTCGTATTGTTTCATTATAATCAAGTCCGCAGCCCAAAGATCATCTTTTCCATGAGTAACAATTTTTCTTTTCTGAAATCTTTTTCTAACGGGTTTATGTAACTCTTTCGCAAATTCTAACTTTTCGTTTTCAGGTAAATTTATAACTTCAGTTTCAGGAATTACGTTAGTTTCCTCATTCGGATTTTTTATAAATTTACTTTTGTTAGTCTCACATTTATCACATTTTGCTGAAATTCTCCACCTTCCGTTCACAGTTTGTACAATTTCCGCGTTTATATTTTTTGTTCTTTTCTTACACTTATGGCAATAAATTTCATCCTCCATGTTTTATTTAAGTCTAATACGATTTTTTTAATGTGTCCGGTACCTTGCCTTCTATAGCCCAATCAAAAATGGCACGAATTGGTGCTTTTTCTCCGTTAGGATCTTGAATGAATTTGCTCTTATGAGTTCTGCATTTAACACATTTAGCTGAAATTCTCCACCTTCCGTTCACAGTTTGTACAATTTTCACGTTTATATTTTTCGTTCTTTTCTTACACTTACAGCAATAAATTTCGTTGTACATTATTTATTTAAGTTTAATACGATTTTTTTTTAATGGAGATCACTCCATTAAAAATATATAGCTTATAAAATAATTATAAAATTTCCTTTTTAATCATATTTTTAGCCGGGTCGTACACAAAATTCGATCCACTTACAATAATAGCGTAACACGTAGTACCTACTGCGCTACTTCTTGCTGCTTCTACAAATGTATTGAAATCAACATTGAGAATCAAATTATTGCTTTTACCACTAGATAGACTCTGAGGTTGATCAGACAAATCGATGCTAAAAATTGGATATTCTTTTTTGAAAAAATGAGGCATGATGTATGGAATAGATTGTTTAGAACTTATAGTCTTTTTGAACTCTAAAAATGCATCGTAAGCCAAACCATATCTATTTTTATTGAAATCTAAATCCTGCGTTTCCTCAGGATACCTTCTACCTCCTAATTCAAGCCAATAATTTTTCACATCTTTATGATGGAATTCAGAATTGTTTTTTGTCTGATCGTTCAAAACATCAGTTTGAAATACCACGAAGCACCATAATGGGTTATTAACGTTTCTGTAAACGCTAGATAAATCGAACTGTAACGAGTTTCCAGTAACGTTCCTAACTATGCATTGCCAACTTTTAAATTGGAGTTGATACGGAGTGCTTCTCAAATCTGCGATCAAATTAATTTTTGCTTCATTCTTGTATTCAATCACCGGAACTCTCAAAACGAAAGAGGTAATTTCTACAACACCTTCATTAGGAATAATATTATCTTTTTTCCATCTAAAAATAATATTATTATCGCTGTTTCTCACAAAAGTTATTTCAAAACCTCCCTTGAAAATTGGAACTGTTAAATCTTTGAAAAAACCCAAACCTAAGTCACCAAGGTAACCAACAGCATTGAAATTCCCTCCTCCGATAACTATTGAGTTGAATCCTGAATTCATACCTTGTCCGTTATAATCTTTTGGACATTCTTGAGTAGCAAAACCTTCCACCAAGCCACAAATGCCCGGATTTTCAATTTCATCTACTATCACATTGTGTTTTTTCACTTCTATACTCGAAAACATATGACCTACGAAATTATCTACCAACTTAACAGTATCTAAACCTGAATACTCCTTGGTTGGATCTTTTGACTTTAGAACTCCCTCCACGTTATATTGTATATCTTTAGACAGAAAATCGTCGCTTAAATCTATTTTGAAAATTGTTCTTTTATTCTCTGCATTTAAATTCTGAGTTGAAGTTGGATTAAAGGTACGAAATTGCTTTCGCACAATAAAGTCTTGATATTTATCAAATACCTTTTTAGTTTGATGCATACTTTATTATAGTAAATATAACTTTTTTTTAGACCCGGTAATTTACCGGGTCTAAAAGTTTTAAAAATTTCTTTTAACGTGAACAGTATAATTTTTATTTACTATGAAAAAATTAATTACTTTTCAGCAACAAGTAAGCTTTAATATCGTTGAATCGAATGGGTTCGTTATTTCCCGTGGTCGTTGACAATTTTATCATATTTATTTCTTTCAGTCCTTTTCTTAGTGGAATGAAAACTACTTTCTTTGGTTTTTCCGTGTAAATAGTATTAGGTGACAGTGGTTTCTCTATGAAAGAAACGTGTAATAACTCATGTTCATCGTGCGAAAGTGGGTGTTTCTCGTGATTAGTAAAGCTGTTTTCCGTAATGTTGCAATGCCATTCGATTATTTTACTCGAAAATACGAGTTGAGTAGCATTGTTATTTGACACGTAGTTGGTGTTCTTTTTGAATGAATTATCGGAACAAGTTCTCAATTGGAATATGTCACAAAAGTTACCTTCATTTATAATTTTCATATCCATGGGGAAGTTAGCAGCAATTCTGTAACTATCGTCAGTTAGGTGTTCGAGATTGAATTTCAAATTATTCGGATTAACTTTCTGTATATCTTTCTGTATATCTTTCTGTATATCTTTCTGTATATCTTTTTGTGTATCTTTTTGTGTATCTTTTTGTGTATCTTTTTGTGTATCTTTTTGTGTATCTTTTTGTTTATCTTTTTGTTTATCTTTTTGTTTATCTTTTGGTATTTCTACCGTCTGGTTTTCGAGCTTTTTCAAAGTATCTATTTTCGCTAACAAAATACTTTGAAAACTAGTCAAATGACTAATCAACTCGGATTTGAACGAACTCATTGTGTATTCACCATTAAGTTCATGCACATCATCGTAAGTTTCATCGGGGAAAGGAAATGTGAATGAAAACTTGAAGTTTTTTATCTCAAACGTTTTCCTAGTTGTAAACATCAATGCTGACATGCCCAACTGATACTCTTTATTCGGATCGAGTGGAATCGGTTCCTCAAACCATATTGTATCTCCTGAAATTTTTATAAACATTATTTATTTATTATATATTATATAATAAATAAAATGAGTCATGAATACAATATCGATCCTCATCCATTTGAATCAAACAAAGTTCATAATGGATTACTACCGCTTCCTCTTCGATGTTTAATAGTTGGAACAAGCGGATGTGGAAAAACCACTCTATTGTACAACCTGATTACTAAACCATGGGGAATTCCCCATGAAAATCTCTACATATGTTCCACAACTTTAGAACAAGAATTTTATAAAGGCTTGAGAAAAAATAGTGAAAAAATAGAGGCTAAAGTTGAAATGAAAATAGTGCATTTTTATGATAGTTGCGACGAACTAATTGTACTAGATGAATGCCTACCAAACAGTCTTGTAGTTTTCGATGATTGTGTTAATGTTGAACATCAACGAGTTATAAAAGATTATTACGCGAAAGGGCGTCACAGGAATATTTCTTGCATTTATCTAACTCAATCATTCACTAAAGTTGATAGACAGTTGATTAGAGGCAATCTGAATTTCCTGTGTATTTTCAAGCAAGATCCAGATTACATGAAAGTGATTTACGATAAGTATGCTGGAACAGATTTTACTTTCAAACGATTCAAAGAAATATACAACGAATGTTGGGACGATGATTTTGGATTTCTAACGATAAACCTAACAAAACAATTAAAAGACGGTCGATACATGAAAAAGTTTGAGAAAACGTTTCTCGAGTCGGTGAATAAACGGTCAAAAACACCGTTAAACGATCAAAATAACCGTTAAAATAACCGTTAAAATAACCGTTAAAATAACCGTTAAATTTGGATTTAAATATTCGACAAAAAAAAAAAAAATTTTTTTTTTTACTATAATAAATGTCTACTGAAAAACATTTACAAAAACTTTTGTTGAAAAAATGTAAGGAAATTAAAAAAAAGATTGAAACTCGTGATGATTCAGAAACTAGTAATCAATCTGATGATTCAGAACCAGAAAATAGAATTTTCCTGAAAAAACCTAAAAAAGAAATGACTGTCAAGGAAGCTAACGAAATTCAAAAAAAAGAACAAGAGTTGAGACGTGCTTTCCGAGAAGCTAGAGTAGATAAGTTTAACGAAAGAGAAACTCGTAATCAACCTGATGATTCAGAACCAGAAAATAGAATTTTCCTGAAAAAACCTAAAAAAGAAATGACTGTCAAGGAAGCTAACGAAATTCAAAAAAAAGAACAAGAGTTGAGACGTGCTTTCCGAGAAGCTAGAGTAGATAAGTTTAACGAAAGAGAAACTCAAGAAAAGATGTTTGCACCCATTACTGAAAAAGTAGTTGAAGTAATAAATGCTGTGAAACAAGTTGATGAAGACATCATAAAGAAACAAGAAATTGTTCCCTACAAGCCAACTAGTTCTCCTAGAAAGAAAGTTGTAACTTTTGGACCAACTAATACTTTTGACATTAATCCAAACGAAGGAGCTTCTGCACTAGTTGATACTGCGTCAGATGATACCGTAGTAAACACGAGAAGTAGCTTATCAAGCATCATGGATATGGTAGATCGGAATGAAACCCCATCGAATAGCGTTGGTCCGAAAGGAATTGGTCCTATTGCGAGACTTTACATCAGACAGGATGATAAACAATTTGGTATATGGGGAAAAGAGGACAAAATTTACATCGGAGACCAACAAATTCAAGTAAATGGAGATGCAATCGTTATTCAAAATGAAACTTACAAAGGAACTCACGGATTATGGCGTTTGTTAACTGATCCTCTAGGACCTGATCCTGATAAATACACTAAAGAGGATTTGAAAGTTTACAAGAAAATTCTCATTCAAACGAACTCTCTATACCAAAAGAACGATCCAACTACCAATAAAGTAAAGTCTAGTACGGGGAAAAAATGGAAAGATTTGATCGCACCTATTTGGAAAGAAATCAAAGCAAGTAAAGTTGGTTCGGGTTTGATAGAATATTCTGAAAATCCAGTGGAATTTAAATACATTGACAACCTCCAACAGCTGCTACAGCGTTTGTTCTATTTGCACGCACAAGAACGAGCTGGTAATAACAATTTTCACAATGAAAAATTAGGAATTGTAAAGTTTATAAGCGATCAGTTGGAAAAAAACATAGATAATCCCAAAGGAATAGAATATCTGATGAAAGTTGTTAACAGTTTACCGAAAGGAATTATTAAAAGTGGATCCGGAGTTTTAAATACTTTGCTGAATAAACTAGATGGTTTCGTACCTGAAATGCATTTACCCGGATACAACTATTGTGGCCCATTTACAAAACTAGATGAACGATTGAAAAGAGGAGATCCTGGAATTAATAAATTGGACGAAGGCTGTAAGCTACATGATATATTTTACAGAGATCACACAGACGTGAAAGAAAGACACATAGCGGATAAAGCACTGGAGGAAGTAGCAAAAGAAAGAATGTTCGCGAGTGATTCAAGTTGGAAAGAAAAAGCTGCTGCAGCTGTAGTGATGGGTGGAATGAAAGGTAAACAGGTTTTAGGTATGGGAGTTGAAGGTATGGGAGTTGAAGGTATGGGAGTTGAAGGTATGGGAGTTGAAGGTATGGGAGTTGAAATGAGTAAACGGTCCTTTGGTATGAGAGTTCGTTATTAAAAAAATTTACTATAATAAATAACTATGATTACGAAAAAAATAGATTTAACCGAAAATCAACTAACCAAAATGCGAGCCGCTTACAAGAAGCGCAGAAGTGTTACAGTTCGTTTGGCAGCGAAACAAATTTCAGGAAATGGAAAACATAAAATCAGTCTGTGGGAAACTCAATCAAAAGCATTTGAAAAAGCAAGAGGAGAAAAGAAAGGAATTACGTTAACTTTGAATTATGAACAACTACAATTGAATCACACGGGTGGATTCTTACCATTGGTGTTTGCAGGAATGGGAGCACTTGGAGCGTTATTAGGTGGAGGTGCTGCAGTAGCATCTTCAGTAATAGATTCGAAACATAAAGCTGCTGAAGAAGCGGAAATAAAACGTCATAATCTCGAGATGGAAAAACTAGCTCAAAAAGCAAAAAGTTTAAGTATTGGATCCGGTTTAAAAAAACGAAAAAAACGGAAAACTACCAACCTTTGAGTAATTTAGATTTAAATCGTTTCGCGAAAAATTTTAAAATAAAACATTTCCGAGGTATTTTCATGAAAGATGAACTTCCTGATCGATCTAAACCCGTTGAATGTGGAATTATTAATTTGGAAAATTCTTATCAAAATGGTAGTCACTGGACTTGTTATTTTAAAAAATCCGAAAAAGAAAAATATTATTTCGATTCCTATGGAAACGCACCACCTCCTAAAGAGTTGGTAAAATACTTGGAAAATAAACATATTTTTTACAATTCCGAACAAATTCAAAAGTATAATGATCCTCCAATTTGTGGACATCTGTCTTTGATAGTGTTAAAAGAACTTTCAAACGGAAAAGATTATGAAACTGTTTTAAAAACATGCAGAGGGAAATTGAATTCTGAAAAAATCTTAGTATAATATTGTTGTTTTAATGGAAAATTTCCATTAAAACGTTTTTATTAAACAAACTTGATGTTATACATGTCTCTCCCATTTATTGATTTGGTGATTCCATGGTACACTAAGCAAACACCGTACTCAACTAGAGCTTGGAGTTCATTTTTATCAAATTTTTGAATACATCTTTCTGGTATGAACACTCTAAATTCTCCTAGATTGGCTATAACAGCCTCCCACGAGTATTTCGTTGACACAAATTCAAAGTTTATGATTTTGTAAGGTTTTCCGATTTCTAGTTCGGAAAGTTTGTTTGTGTTGTTTTCAAAATTAATTTTTTTCAATAGCTGCTCCCTATTCATTTCCATTTTATTATAGAATATATTCTTTTAAAACACAATTCCTTAAAGAGGGGAGGCGATTCGCCTCCCCTCTTTAACTTTAAAGTCGAATACAAGTCGAGAACATTTAAAGAATATTTTTAAAACTCTTAAAGTGGGGGGCCAATTTGGCTCCCCTCTTTAACTTTAAAGTCGAATACAAGTCAATTAGATTTTTAACAGTAAATAAGTAGCCCCCGTCGATTCGACGGGGGGTCCTATGTAAAGACGAATACAAGTCAATTGACTAAAAAAGCCGCGGTCGGAAACCCGACCGCGGCTTTTTCATTTCATACGAAATTTTGCGGCTGGAATTCAAGCCGCAAATTTTGATCTCGGTTAACAATAACGAAACTACCACAAACTTGATGTTATGCATGTATTTTTTCATTTTTTGATTTGGTGATTCCATGGTAAACTAAACAACCACCGTGCTAGTTAAAAGGATCTCTACTATAATAGACAAAAGAAAAAGGTGAGGGCGATTCGCCCTCACCTTTAAGAATTCAAAAAAAAAAAAATGAGGGGCTAGTTAAAAGAATATATTCTATAATAAAATGTATGATGCGAGAAGACATTGTGAAAAGTGCGATGTTAGCACTACTTATAAAAATTGGGCTAGACACCTAAAGTCTAAGCGCCATGAAAAAAACGACCCGGACCGGACAATGACTATCAGAAAACCTAGGAAAGCGAAACCTGTATTTGTAAATCCGAGGAAATTACACAAAGTATTTAATTTTAGTGAAAAAATATTTGAAAAAGTATTTGAAAAAAGCAAAGAATCTAGGAAAGCGAAACCTGTATTTGTAAATCCGAGGAAATTGCACAAAGTATTTAATTTTAGTGAAAAAATATTTGAAAAAAGCAAAGAACCGAGAACTGAAGTTGGAGAAAAGGAAACTGCATTTAAATCTAGATTAGTGACTTACAATATTAAAAATACGAAAGGATTTAAAGATGCTTACAAATTTCTTGACAGTATTAAAAAAATCGTAACTGGTTTAATCAACATGAAACTTAGAGAAATGAAACTAAAAGTTAATGTAGTTTTAATCGCAGAATTTAAAAAAGGGACTAACGAAAATAATATGGAGTATCATGAACTCAATTTCAAAACTAAAAACGTAATAATATTGCAGTCAGCAGAAGTACCAAATTGTTACGAGGAAATGAAACAGAAAATTCTAAATGAAATGGAAACGTTCGAAATAAAAGGATCTCAATGGCAACTTCACAAAATCAAGCATTTAGAACTGAACGTTAACAAGTACACTCCTTTGAGAGGATCGTCTTACATCCCACTCCCTAATTTTCTACAATATAGGAAAGCAATTATAAATGTGAAAAATGACGATAATAAATGTTTCCTTTGGTCTGTTCTGTCTGCACTTCATCCAGCTGACCAACATTCGTATAGAATAGGAAATTACATAACATGGGAACATGAGTTTGATGAAGCGTTGAAAGATATCAGTTTTCCTATGAAACTTACGAGTATAAAATTGTTTGAGAAAAGAACTGGGATTTCCATAAATGTTTACTGTCTGGATGAAAAAAATATTATAATACCCTTGGAAATAACGAAAGAGGAAAAGGAAAGGCACATTGACTTGTTTTACTTGAAAAACGAGGAAACTGAACATTATTGTTGGATCAAGGACTTATGGAAACTTGTTGGTCATAGTCAGCTAACAAAGGATGGCCACAAACGATTTTTATGTAAAATGTGCTTGAATAGCTTTGGAACTCAGTTCAAATTAAACGAACATAAAGAATATTGTGGAGCTCATAAAGCTGTTAAAGTAGAACTACCAGAACCTTACGATAATGTTTTACAATTTGAAAATTATAAACGCTCCATGAAAGTACCATTCGTTATCTACTCGGACTTTGAAAGTTTTCTAAGCAAACTTCAAACTTGTCAACCTGATGAAACTAATGCGTTCACTAATAAAATTCAAAAACACGAAGCTAGCAGTTTTTCATATTACATAAAGTATTCCAACGGATATTATAAACCTCCAGTCGAATATTCTGGTCCAGATTGTCCAAAAGTATTTTATCAGAAACTGAAAGAGGAAGTTTTACACATTGCTAAGGAATATTACGATAAAATTGTACCCATGAAACCATTGACAAACGAACAGGAACAGGAATTCAAAAATGCTAAATCTTATCACATTTGTGATAGAGGTTTTAACGAATTGCCTCCAATGTTAGAAAAGAAACTTGATGTAATGAGAAAAACAATTCAACACTTTATTGATAAAAAGAATGACAATCAAGCAGATATATATATTGAAGAATTAGAAGTTTTTAAGTCAAATATACCTGATAATTGTATAAAAGTAAAAGATCATGATCATTTGTCAGGAGAATTTAGAGGTACCGCCCATTCTCTGTGTAATTTGGAGTATCAATGTCCGAGATTCGTACCTGTATTTTTCCACAACCTGGCTGGGTACGATGCCCACTTATTTATAAAACAACTCGGAGAGGATGAAGGGGAAATACGATTGATTCCAAATACTGAGGAAAAGTACATTTCGTTTTCAAAGATTCTTAGGTACGACTCTGGAAAATTTAATGAGAAAGGAAACAAAGTAATGAATAAAATTGAAATAAGGTTCGTGGATTCGTACAAATTTCTAGCAAGCTCTTTGGAAAAACTAGTGGGAAATTTAACGAAAGATCAATTTAAGGAACTGGTAAAACATTTTGGAACAGAGAACTTGGAGTTGATGACAAGGAAACTAGCTTACCCATATGAGTACATGGATAGTTCGGAAAGGTACGATGAAACCTGTTTGCCACCTATAGAGAAATTTTACAGCCATCTAAATAAACAAAATGTAAAAGAAAACGAATATAAAAATGCACAAGAAGTTTGGGAAAAATTCGGTATTAAAAACATGTGGGAATTCACCGCGCTTTACAACAAAAGTGACATCTTACTGCTTGCAGATGTAATGGAAAATTTCAGAGATATTTCCCTGAAAACGTACAAACTAGATCCTGCATGGTACTACACAACACCTGGATTCTCATGGGATTGTATGTTGAAAATGACAAAAGTTAAATTGGAACTGTTGACCGATTATAATAAAATTTTAATGATAGAAAAAGGAATTCGCGGTGGAATATCTCAATGTAGTAACAGGTACGCGAAAGCAAACAATAAGTACATGGGTGAACAATATGACCCATCTAAACCTTCGAGTTACATAGCGTACGTAGACGCTAACAACCTTTATGGATGGGCAATGTCCAAATACTTACCATCTGGTGGTTTTAAATGGGTAGAGAACTTGTACAATTTAGATATGGATAATTTAGATGTTGAAAATATAAGTGATGAGTCTCCCAAAGGTTATTTTCTGGAAGTTGACTTGGAATATCCTAAAGAACTACACGATTTACACTCGGATCTACCACTTGCACCGGAAAACAGGATTGGAAATACAAAATTACCTAAACTGATGACAACTTTGTACAACAAAGATAGATACGTTTTGCACTACAGGAATTTGAAACAGTGTCTGAGCATAGGGATGAAACTAAAGAAAATACACAAAGTTCTGGAGTTTGATCAATCGGATTGGTTGAAAGTGTACATTGACTTCAACACGGAACTGAGAACGAAAGCGAAAAATGATTTTGAAAAGGAATTTTTCAAATTGATGAACAACAGTGTATTCGGAAAAACGATGGAAAATATCAGGCAAAGAATCGATATCAAATTATGCTCAAACGGAAAGAAACTGGAATTATTGATAGCAAAACCTACTTTTGATCGTAGAACGATATTCACTGAAAATTTAGCAGCAGTTCACATGAAAAAGACCAAAATTCTTTTCAATAAACCAATCTACATTGGAATGAGTATTTTGGACATTTCAAAAACTCTAATGTACGATTTTTATTACAACACGATAAAGAAACAATACGGAGAAAATGTCAAATTGATGTACTGTGACACGGACAGTCTGATCATGGATATAAAGACTGAAGACTTTTACTCGAATATTAAAAACAACATGATTGATCAGTTTGATACATCCGATTATCCGAAAGAAAATGTCTACGGTATACCTCAAGTGAACAAGAAAGTACTTGGAAAATTCAAAGATGAAATGAGCGGAAAAGTAATGGAGGAATTTGTCGGACTAAGATCGAAACTTTACGCACACAAAACGTTCGAGAATCAAAAAGAAACAAAGAAAGCGAAAGGGATCAAGAAAAACGTTATTGAACAGGACATTAAATTCAATGATTTCAAAGAATGTCTGTTGACCAAGAAACCGATCTACAAAACGCAAATTATGTTCAGAACAAACAAGCACGATATTTATACCATTAAACAGAACAAGAAAGCGCTCAGTGCCTACGATGATAAAAGGCATATTCTGGAAAATGGTATGGATACTCTTGCTTGGGGACATCATAAAATTGGAATAGGAAAAGAAAATTTCGTAGATCATCTGAAGGAGCTTATGAAAACACAAAACGAGAAAGAAAATGGAATTATAGGTAGGATTAAAGTAAATACTAAATTATAATTTTTATAAGGGATTCTTATAAAAACCTAATATTTTTCCATCTCCTTTTCCATCTCCTTTTCCATCTCTGCTCTTACTACAGATTCTCTTACAAATGTAAATATACTGTGCACACTTTTTAGCATATTTTGATTATCCTCTTCGATGCATTCAAAACAAATATCACCATTTAGTACTCTAACACCACAATTTTTGCAAACGTTAATATTTTTGAAAGGAGTAAAATTTAGAAAGTTTTCAGATAGTTTATTTTTTCCATTGAGAAAGTTACGTTTCACAGTTGCTAAATCCAAAAACTTATGATACTTCCTCACGAAATAATCAGTCAGTTCTCCAGATTTAGATACTGCCTGCCACTCGCTCTTGGAAAGACAATTTCCATCTTCGAGTTCTCTTAACGCTTTAAAGTATTCCATTTTATTTTATAGTAGAGATCCTTTTAACATACCCCCCAAAAGTCACTGGTTCTGATGTTTTGTGATAAAAAATGTGTTCTGATGTTTTGTGATGAAAAATTTTATCAAGGGTCTAACAGAAAAGCATTTTCAACAGGATTTAACAGAAAAGCATTTTTAACAGGGTTTAGCACAAAATCAGTTTTAACAGAGATTGAAGTCGGAATCATTTTTATCAGAGATTTAACAGAAAAGCATTTTCAACAGAGATTGAAGTCGGTGGCCCAGGATTGGTATTCGGATACTACTTATATATATATATATATATATATATATATATATATGAGTATGTGTGTGTGTGTGTGTGTATGTGTGTGTGTGTGTGTGTGTGTGTGTGTGTGTGTGTGTGTGTGTGTGTGTGTGTGTGTGTGTGTGTGTGTGTGTGTGTGTGTGTGTGTGTGTGTGTGTGTGTGTGTGTGTGTGTGTGTGTGTGTGTGTGTGTGTGTGTGTGTGTGTGTGTGTGTGTGTGTGAGTGTGTGTGTGTTTCTGTGTCTGTGTGTGTGTGTGTGTGTGTGTCGTTCCAGACGTTGACTCTCCTTAGGATTGAGATAAAAATTCCAAGCGAAAGGACGAGTTCGTTGGCCAGCATTTTTGAGCACATTAAACTCGTCACATTTCAAAAAATTGCTGAGAAAATCACTAAAAACAGCAAAAAACGGCTGAAAATATTTAAATTTATATTTTTTAGCAGAATATTTCCCAAATAAAGTTTATTAACTATAAAATAGAACATTCGAAAATGTATGTACAAAAATATGGTGAAAAATGTACTCAAATTTCATTAAAATGTTCTTAAAAATCGGTAAAAACAGCAAAAAATGTTTAAAATCCCAAAATCTCTTTTTGAATAGCAGATTGTTGTTTAGAACGAGCTATTTGCCATAAAATTGGTAGTTAACATTTTCTTTTCACTCGAAGTGCTCAATTTTCAAAACAATATAACATAATGATAGTACGATAATTTACGAAAATTCCCTCATAGGATCATGCTGCACGACTGGAATTTTTTCTGTTTTATCTGTTGACCTTTAAAGGTTACGAGGCAAAGACTGTTAATTTTTCATACCTTTCTAAAAGAAGTGAATGGCGATGGGAGCAGACAGACAATCGTGATGATTCTTCATGGGAACTTAATTAATCGCTGCCATGGAGACTCTAATGCCAATTTACTGCGGTTTCACGAATAACTTTGGAATCATGATCACAGCTCAAATGGTAAGTGACTAAGAGTTCGCTATTGCTGTGGGCTTCATCCGCGTATTTTCCTCCTTCACATATTGAATCAGCAATGCTTATAATGTAAAATGCTGCGAATTATCACGCAAAGGTTCATTATTTTTGTGTTGTACCTACAGCTCTTCTACGTAGAACTCCTGTCCACAATTATTACATTAGCTATCTAAATACGAGTATATCTGCATAAGTTAAGACGCCTACCGAAGAGAAATTAATTTAATTAAATAACACACAGCCTTCACTTTCCTAGTATTGATACGAGATGACCCACCAACTTGAAATTAGTTAGGCATATAAATTAATTCACCTACCTGCGCTTCAGAAGTCCTTCTACAGGCGAAAAAATTTGTAATAAACCTGGTTTCGAGAAGTGAAAATACCAGTAGAATTATATCAAATGATAACCAACCACAACCGGTTATCCTTGAATTTTTGAGCTCTCCAAAATAGTGCTTGTATAGTTGGTTTGTTGTGCGTTTCCTACGTAGATTGGTGTGTGTTAGATGTATATTGAGGTGTCGAAAATAGTACTACGGTTATTATTTACATTTATCTTTATCTTTCAGCGTGTTTTTGTGATTTTTGTCATGAAATTGCGAACGATTTTGTTCAGGAAATGGTTGGCCGGAAGAATCCAACACTTTCGTCAGTTTCGTCTCTTATAGTCCAGTCAAAAAACCTAAAAAAATGACCCAACCTCCTAAAAAATCCGAAAGTTTTGAAACTTCGCACACTTATTTAAAGGTACCTAGGGATGAATATACCAAAAGTCCTCATGAATATGAGGCGAGCTCTAGCGGCAATAATCGAAAACAAGTCACTTTTTTTGGTTTTTTGTTAATATCTCGAGAACCTTTGGTCGGAGGTAAAAGTGTGCCGTATACATAATTGAAGCTTAATTAATTTGCAACAAAAATGATCATAGACATTTTTCTTGTATTCCTCATGATTACCAAGTTATAGGGCGCTAAATGATAGCGTCTTTCGAAAAATCGCGCTAGCGCTGTACAATATATGGCATTTCTTATAATAGTTTACATTGTTTTACCACTTTTTTTGTGCATACCAAGGATGATTGATGAGATAAACTTTACAGCTTTGTATAAAAAGGAAGACATTATGTATATTAAACAATGCAATACATGAACAAAAAATGCTGGGGACATTCCAAGAAAAATTGTGTGCAGAAAAATCAACCAACTCTTGATTGTTTTTTGGTAGAAGGCTCTGCAATCTGCTCATCTTGGTCTGCTTCTGAATTTGCAACCTGAAACACAGTAAGAAGAGGTAAATGTGCATGAGATGATGATGTGAGAGAACCATTATACGGATAAGAACATGTAGGTAAGAGAAAGTAGGTAAGCGAGCAGAAAAACAACGTATGAACATGACGACCAATTCATGTATACTATTGCAAGGTATCAATAAAAACATATTTAAAAAAATACAAAAGTGCAATCTCACCTGACTTCTGGCTGTCTCTGTTTCTTCAAGGTTTATGACATCGGGATCATCAGGGTCATCAAAGTCTTCTTCGAGGGTGGAAGTAATACCATTCAAGCATTCGCCATGGCAGTTGTGACAAACGCTTGTACACATTATTCCTGACTTTCGACAACCACATCTGTTCCCACAACCACCTGTACATTAGCAACAAATGAGGTTGAGGACAGCTTCAGGTGCTGCTGGATCCTCTGTTGTCACAGTGATCAGCCAATCGCTTTCCATCTTCCAACCCCACTGTACAGGAGGAAGTTCATTCCCTAGCCAAAATTGAGTTTGGTAGTACACTCGAAATGCGTGCTGTCTTGCTGCTCCTTCTGTGGGTTGCAGAGCAGAAAGGTCGGGTTTAGCACTAGATACAGACTTGGTGAAAGCATAATACCGGTGCATGTTAAGAGAGGGTTTTCTTCCTGGGCGCATTGTACAATGCCAGGAATATTTTGTTTCCAGCAGCAGGTACAGCCTCACAGGATGAACTTGGGTTGTTAAATATACCTTGCAGTTCAGCTTGCTTCTTGAACAATTTGAGACAGGAGAGTTTCCCTTTTAGATATGCAGCCGAAGCTGTATCACATCCGCTGAACGCATGCTCAAGAAGTATGCTGTCCTTCATTCTCAAAGTGTGCAATCGCTGGCTTGAATATACTTTACTTCCTACTTTGCCATGGCTTGATTTCTCAAATAATATGTTTTGTTCAGTTGGAGTTAAGGCCATGAGGAGAATAATAAGATCTACATCTTCACTGACTATTGCTACTTTGTCACTTTGTCCGCATTCCTGCCTCCTCAAATAAAGACAGTGGGTACGGGGCAAGCACGTGCTGTAAGTAGAACTTGAAATTCTCATCACTCTGCTTGTTGATGGCAATCCTCTGAAAGACTGTAAAAGGGTTGATAACCACCAGGAGCAGCTAGACAGCACTCATTTCGAGTGTACCACCAAACTCAATTTTGGCTTGGGAATGAACTTCCTCCTGTACAGTGGGGTTGGAAGTTGGAAAGCGATTGGCTGATCACTGTGACAACAGAGGATCCAGCAGCACCTGAAGCTGTCCTCAACCTCATTTGTTGCTAATGTACAGGTGGTTGTGGGAACAGATGTGGTTGTCGAAAGTCAGGAATAATGTGTACAAGCGTTTGTCACAACTGCCATGGCGAATGCTTGAATGGTGTTACTTCCACCCTCGAAGAAGACTTTGATGACCCTGATGATCCCGATGTCATAAACCTTGAAGAAACAGAGACAGCCAGAAGTCAGGTGAGATTGCACTTTTGTATTTTTTTTTTTAAATATGTTTTAATTGATACCTTGCAATAGTATACATGAATTGGTCGTCATGTTCATACGTTGTTTTTCTGCTCGCTTACCTACTTTCTCTTACCTACATGTTCTTATCCGTATAGGTAATGGTTCTCTCACATCATCATCTCATTCACATTTACCTCTTCTTACTGTGTTTCAGGTTGCAAATTCAGAAGCAGACCAAGATGAGCAGATTGCAGAGCCTTCCACCAAAAAACAATCAAGAGTTGGTTGATTTTTCTGCACACAATTTTTCTTGGAATGTCCCCAGCATTTTTTGTTCATGTATTTCATTGTTTAATATACATAATGTCTTCCTTTTTATACAAAGCTGTAAAGTTTATCTCATCAATCATCCTTGGTATGCACAAAAAAAGTGGTAAAACAATGTAAACTATTATAAGAAATGCCATATATTGTACAGCGCTAGCGCGATTTTTCGAAAGACGCTATCATTTAGCGCCCTATAACTTGGTAATCATGAGGAATACAAGAAAAATGTCTATGATCATTTTTGTTGCAAATTAATTAAGCTTCAATTATGTATACGGCACACTTTTACCTCCGACCAAAGGTTCTCGAGATATTAACAAAAAAAACAAAATTTAGTGACCGTTGCTCCGTTGCAGAACATAGGTACCTACTAACAATAGTGGAGTCAATGTTCAACAGCATCAGAAACCAGTGAGTAAATTTACAATTAAATGACCGAAACTTAGCCATACGAAACTAAGATCATTAAGTATTAATAATTTGAGTATACAAATTGATGCTCCTATTTCTTCAGTCACAATCAAACCACAAAAATGTCAAAACGTCCATTTACTAAAGTTTCATCCATTGTCACCCCGAACCCATTTGAGCCACTGAATGCATTGGAATCGATGGCTGAATCTATAGATGGATTCAGAGCTATTTCAAAATATCTAGAGGTTTCCAGCGCTCAATTCCACACTTTTCAAATGAAAACTGAGCGTTTGCTTGAAGTGGTTATCAGAGGTCTCCACTATTCATATGACCCCGATATCATTATTAAAGAGCTTACTGGGCTACAAAGTTTCGGAGAAAAGTTATGAATGGCGTAAGGGCAGATTTTTTTTTTTTTTTTTCGATTTTTGGATTCTACAAATCTTGAAACATAAACCAACAAATTTTAAGGGGCGTTAAAATTGTTTTCCTTGGTCGATTTTAAATTTTCATTATTGAAAATAATAAACTAAAATTGTCACCCTAATTCAAGGCAAACATTTTTACCAATATTGTTTCTAAATTACGGTGTTCTATATAAATTGATTTTTGAATATAGTCTGTTTTGTATCTAGTTGTATCGATTAATGGACCATTTTAATGAAATTTAAGCAGATTTTTGCGGACCATAATCCAACATACATAATCTGTTGATTACAGAATCGTAAGCTTTTCGCGATATTTTAGCGTCAGTAATGTAACATTATAACTATATTACGATAATTTACAAGCGTCCGGCGTCGTCCACGTAAATTTAATAGCACCTACTTCGTGATGTGAAAGTACCAGTGAAATCTCGTATCGGATGTCAAAGAAAAATGATTTAATACTAATTAATTGCCCAGGTAATAACTAGGTAATCAATACCAACTGGTACACCAATGCCAGTTTTGTCTTTACTTTGCCAGATTCCCTTCGAGCTACGTCCGTCTAGCCCCTAATCTTATTTGAAGGTTAATGCAGTATAATTGGCTCCTCTTGTCCCTCGCGAACTTATAACCGGCCCAACTAACAACCCTTTGTTCAAAAACCCCCAAGCGGAATTCCTCTTCTGCGATTCAAGCAACTCGCCAAAAACTTTAATCGGGGAGAACTGGGTCGAGCGAGAAAGTCATTCATTTGAAGCCGTAGAAAACAGAGGGTATCTCCGCTGGACAAAGGTGGTAAGATCAATTTGTCCAGCGACGTGATCTACGTGTCTTATATCATAAGAGAGTTTTTTTTTCTGGCGGTGACCTACGTGCTATCGGAGACCGGAATTCCAAGACACACCCCCGCGTTCGGCGCCTGTCTCCAACAGTCGAACGAACTTTCCGTCGACACGTGTTTGGGCGGATCTCTTGGCGGCTGTTTTAGGGAATTTCTCAATTATTGAATACAATGCAATTGCGAATTTTAGTGGAAAATGAAGCTATTGCGATGGCTCCAAAATTTTAAAAATAATTAGCTCATATGATTATGCTGCATAACTGAAACTTCATTGACATAAATATGTCAGACTGCTGGGGGTCAGCCAAACTTTCCGTCCTGGTATTCATGTAACGGCAAACAAACTCACGTAAGGAAACTTCACGAACAACCGTTTCGTTGCTAGGGAACTGTAACTCCATTAGTTTTTATCTCAAGAAAACCGATTTCCACTCGTTGGAAAGCACTTAATCAATCTCAAAACATCACGCGATGAAATTCCCCCTTCTCTTACTTCGTGAAATGGACATGTCACCTTACCGCGTGGGTCAGCCAAATTTTACGTCACTCTATACATTTAACGGCCGCAAAGTTGTAGAGGGAGAATTCCGCAGCGCAAGATGTAGTTACGAGTCACATAAATCAAGAGCTTTCCAACGAGTGGTGAACGATTTTTGTACGAGGAAAAATTTCAAAGATGAAGGTAAAAATATTTTTCTAATGCATTTCACGTACAACCAATCGTCGCTAGGTACCTAGTTGTAACTTGATCATTGTTTCTCCTCAACTATAGTTCACCACTTGTTGGAAAGCTTGGAATGAGCCAAATTCCCTCCTTTTTGCCCCAGAAAGTTAAAATTTAATAGGGATTAACTGTAGAACATCAATAGACGAATGAAATGACAGGTTCCAGCCTAATCAGCTGAGTGAGCTAAAGTCTTTCCTGTTCCGCCGTGAGAGTTGAAATTTCATATGGAGCCTCTAGAAGCGTCTCAGCCTGCCACGTGGGGCCGCGCGGCACCAGCGATAACAGCGGAAGCGCGAGAATCACAGCCTCATTGTAATTAGCGGTAATTTACTCATAATTTTCAAATCACTTTTCCATAGTGTGTAGTTTATTCAAGTCTTTGTGGATTTGTTTAGCCATTTTGAAAAGATGGTTAGGGACGTCTTAGATTAGTGTCTCATAATTAGTGAAATTAGTTGGACAAATGATCAGAATGATGAGTATAGTTTTGGTAGTCTGGATACTCGAAAGCTCGCATCTCAAAAGTAAACAAATATCCTTAATTAATCCTATTAGTAAAATATAGATCAGTTGGACAAATAGGATCACGTTCAAAAATGTGTTTCAAAAGATGTAAAAAAAACTGACCTCTACTGGTTTGTACCCAGTCCATCCACCACCACGGAAAGTACCAACACCACTACTTCAAGTACCTATTAGACCCTAAGACGACCGAATGTTGTTTTCAGCATCTGCTGCGTGAGGCAGGCTCTCTTTCGCTTCGTTTGTTTTGCACTATAATGAGTACTTTCAATACTATGTTACAGTAATAAATTAAGGTATGTACCGTTCGAGGTGAACAGGTAAAACGAAACGTATTAGAACACTAAAAGCGTGGAAAATTTGGGGGAGTTTGTAATAGCCAGCTGATCGGTGGCATTTTTCGAGTGTTTACTCGCGGGACCAGTTGATTAAAAACTGAGACACGAGTCGACGAAGCATTTCCTTGCGAGGAAAAGCTATCTCTTAATCACTCCAAATCCAAGAGAATGCTTTACTCGCAGGGAATTGCTTTCGAGCAATTACCTATTCTCATTTAAATACACCACCCAATGTGTTTTAGCCTTGGCATCCCCAACCAAAAACGAAACGAAAACATGTTGCAACAATTTGTGATGATTTCCGCTTACAACCGAGTCGTTGCTAGGGAAATGGCACTTCGTCAGTTTTCATCCCACAAAATTCGTTGACCATTCGTTCGAAAGCACTCGATTTATCCAACCATATTATGTTAACAACTACTGCGAAGTGCGTGGCCAACAAGCTGAGTTATGAGCATGGTTATTTGAATAATTGTTTACACACAGGTGACCATTCTCAGTAATTTATAATGTGAACATGATTGCAACTGCTTGTTAATTTCTGATGATTTCATTAAGCTGGTGGTGAGTCGTTGCGCAGGTGATAAATAAACAAAACAACTAGACATAGTAGTGATTAGATACGAATTATGATTAAGAAATACGAATTAGCTTAGCGCCACAAATGATGTGTATGCAACACCTTCGAGTCTAGTAATCAAGTATGATGTTATAGGCAAATCAGCTGATTCGCTCTTAAAGTTTATTTTTTGGTCCATGATAACATTACTAAGTTGACGGGGAGTCGAACAAAAACGCTTTCAACTTTTGATGCATTAATAAGCTGCAAAGAAGTAATTTTGATAATTAATTAATTATTTGGTTATTAATATTGGTAAGTATATTACCAATCAGTAGACGGGATTATGTGAAATGCGTGAGCTAAAACACATTCTGTGTTTCAATGATTTCATTCGAAGTATATAAATAGAGGTAACCGGGGGTCCAGAGGGGGCTTGCCCCCTTTCGAGGCGCGGATCGCCGAGTTTTTTTTCCGAAGTAGTCCAAAAACTATTGGAATTTTTTTCTTCTGATTTTTATTTGCTTAAGAGTCAGGTAACCCAGAAATGCTCGGTGGCAGGGGGGGGGGGGGGGGGGGGGGGGGGGGTGTCACTTTTGGAACCCCCTGTATAATCAATTTTAATGAACAACTTTTCTGCAAAATTTATTAATCACTTAATTGGTTTATTCATTTATCACTCGACTTATTTACCCTGGCCATGTTTCAAACGCTCTTAAATATTTCTAATGTCGGCACACTTTATTTTCAACGATTTCCTCATTCTGATTAAGAGCGACAACAACACGGTGCAAATTACGATTTTTAATTCGGAGGAAAAAGTCGCCAAATCAGATAACTCCGACTGGTTGAACGCTAATTGAGGCAAGTAGTGTGAAATGTGGGGTAGTTAAGGACAATTAAAAATGAAGAGTCCTCACTTCCTTTCTGTGGCACAGCGAACGGTACATCTGCCGCCTTGGCGGTACGGAGTGACTGAGGCTGCGCTTCCTCGAATCCACTACACCTTCCAGGTTTTGGCAAGATTGGCATTTTTATCTCAATCCTAAGTAGAGTTATCGTCTGGAATGACATATATATATAAATATACAATGAATTAGAGAGTTTTTGTACTTCTCAAATTCATTTTCTCGTACACGAAAATGTCCTTTCCGAAACGAGAAGAGGTTTTCGTTACGAGGAAACGCTTTTCGGATTTCGGAACGGATCGTAATTACAAGATGGCAAGATGACCTTTCTCTAGGATAAGACTCTAAAATAACCTAGCAACTATCATGCAGTTGGCATGGACACACACACACAACCGACAAAATCGCCTGACTTTTCCTCGTGCCGCCTTTTATTTTTGGTTTAACCTTTGAATTTGTCTTTCTTTCGTGTTTATTTCCCGCACCTCAACCAGAAGGGTCATAAGCGGCATTTCGTTCTTGCTTTCGACGTTTTATCGACGATTTCAGCTCAAGATTTTCTAGACTTGAACTTTGGGAAATTTTTATTTTGGAGAATACTTAACAATTTTTTTCGACTTCTTTCACAAACACAAAGCTTCCCAAACTTCGGTAGAAGGGAAGCAAAAGTGTCGATTTAATTTGCTCTACACCGAACACTAGTTATTTATTGTTTTGAAAATTTCCCTCAAAATACAAAGGTAAAAAATGAAGATTTATGTATATGATCTTCTATTTTAATACTTCTCTTTTGGAGGAAGGCTTTCTGTTATTCTTTTTCTTTATCTTTTAAAATGTAATTTATTTGCTCGCATAACTCCATCAGGGAGCACAAGTTCAGTTTGAGTTGTTTGGGGTTGAGTAGAGTTTGAGTTTGAGCCTTGGTGGGCATTGCTGGTAATTTCGTTTCTACTTAGCTAATCATTGTTTAATTTTAACTTCATAAGTATTTGTGTGAAATGTATGCCAATAAATACATAAACTCTGAACTCCGAAAAACCCTTCTATCCCAAATTTTGAGCTATCATCAAATTAGGAGCCATACTCTAAAAGCCAATACAAGAACCTGATAGATTGTCATACCGATTGCGTAACTTTCCACTACCCTTTGAGTTGTTGTGAGCGTAGTAGGTGTACTACATTGGACTGAGGAAGTGAGCGTGACACGTTGATTTTTTCATGCGAATTCTCCGTTTATTTTTACGGCTAAGGCTTCAAGAACGAGGTTGAGATAGATAAAACTTTCAGTGACTTTTTTACGACCGAAACAATTCCATCAGCGGATGTGGGCGGATCAGACTTCGGGCTGTAATCCGAGTTAGAACGTTTTTAGCGTCGATGGCGGCTGAAAATGAGAATTAAGAAAGAAGGAAGAAGAGAAAATGCGGGTGGCTGAAGGCTCGACCTTAATGTTCGACATCTCAACATCATCAACTATTTCAGAACTACAATGTTTTTCTTAAGGCGGCTCCACACATGCGGCATTCGCCGAGCACCGAGCCGATGCTCGACCAGACACTACAATTATAGGTACACAACATGTCCGGCAGTGCGCGCCCCTGCCGACCTGAATTCGAACTATCGTCAACTGGCAATGGAAACTAGCTCCTTTATAGGTAGGTAGCTAAGTTCTGTGATTATTCATTGGTTGATCAAGACCTCTATAGTCTAGTGGATAGAATACCAAACTTGCGAGTACGGTCCCTAGCTCGGGACGACATTTTTTTGCATTCGAATTCCAACCTCCGAAACATATATTTACCGTAATCTATCGTCACTCCAAAACTGATGTCTTCCACGGTTTCCCGATCGTATATAAGTAAGGCAAGCAATTTCAGTTTCCTCTGTAATACACAATAATTGTTTTTGGATTCACTGGATTCTTAGTTTAGCTATACAAAGCCAATATGTTTTTAAAGGTGTGTGTGTCAGTGTGCCTGTGAGTTTTCCTCCAGGCAGTGGATTTTGATTTTTTCATCGGCAACTTTTTTCGTCTCAGAAGCAGCATAATAACTTTCCATCAACAGTGAACTTCTTCTTCTCAATGATTCCGTGATCATGATTTAATTGTAAACTTTTAATTTTTTTGTATTATTTTTGGTCGGTTTATTTCGATTAGAACAACTTTATGTCGTTGTGCAACAACTAATTTCTGTAAATGGCGTGAGCCGTTCTTAATAATAAATAAATAAATTCAAGGTGACACAGGTTTACTGGAAAGTGGTGTGAAACCTCGTATAATTAGCAACCATCTCATTCTAATCATAAGATGTTCGTCTCAACTTAAGATCGGTTTTACTGTGAGACCATCGTAGTTTGGTTCGTAGCTGTTTGCAACAACACTCAACCCTGCAACACGATTTAGTTAAATTTTATGCTTATCTGGAACTTTATAAAAATTGGAAAAGGTGGCCTTAAAGGCATATGAACTCATATACGTCAATTTACAAACGCGGCTCAGTCTGACGGCCTTTCATTGTCAAGTTTCTTTCTGAAACAACATTTCTGCTCTACATCCGGTACCTACGAGAAGTGACAAGAAACGTAAACAATACCTACTTCCTCAGGTCACCAGCCTCGTTCTATTGTTTCCTGGATTCACCTCTAAATGCATCCCATAACTCCCAAGTTTTCATCTTCAAGTCGTTTCGAGTCCAGCAAGCAGTTTTTCATAATCCAGCACTTCATCAGCTAGAGCGAGCAAAATCCGTCTTTCAGCGAATTTTCGTAGAAGATGAAGCTATTACGATGGCTCAAAAAAATAACATGTTCCAAAATTTTCTTTGTGGAAATCCGTTTTGAGTTTTGAAGCATTCTTTAACGATTCCTGAAGTTTGCGATTTATTCAGTGTGGCAGCAGATAAGTGACGAATTTTTTTTCTCAGTTATACATCTTCAAAAATGTAGCAAAATGCCGCCAACCACATATTTTTATCTCATCCGTACTCGATATATGAATTTTTGAAGAATTTTTTTCTCAGGAAAACCGTGTTTTTTCTTTCTTTTCTTTCTTTCAAACACAAATTTTTCCACTTTGCCTCATTTAATTTCAACTTTTGACCTCATTTTCGGAATCAGCGTTGAATTTCCTTCAAGAATACTGTACTTAGGATCTTGAAAAGTATGATTCAAAGGCCTTAACATCAGCAGTTTTACACTTTAATTACCTAACTAGTTTTACCCCATAACACACATACATTTAACCATGACACACAAACTAATCATTTGTGAGCTTAAAATGTAAAACTCGGATATAAAGGAGTTAGAGATATCTGCAAGTGTTACCATTCGATTCAGCGTGAAAAAATACGTAGAAACCGACCCCATACTGGTAGGTTTATAGAGGGTAATTTTTCAAGAAAACCATCGATTTCATTGGAAAAACCACATTTTTCAACATTACAACATAATTTTCTCCCCTATATAACAGAGTAAAAGTAAAATTGACTATACCGTTGGAAAGAGTATGGAATAAAGCAGCTTTCACAAGATTCGCCAGTTTACAGGGGTTTTTTTTTCTTGAAGATTAATTGTTAAAAAAGAAAAGCAATAGTTTTAAAGATTTTCAGAAATTTTATTTTTTCAAAATCGTCTATTTTTGAGCTGATATGAAGGCCTTTGGATGGTTCTTTTTAAGAACCTAAGTGCACTATTTGTGTAGGAAATTTAACGATGATTCCGAAAATGAGATCAAAAGTTGAAATTAAATGAGGTAAAGCGGAGAAATTTGAGTTTTAAAGAAAAAACACGGTTTTCCTGAGAAAAACCTTTAAGAATTCATATCTCGAGTACGGATTGAGATAAAAATATGCGGTTTGTGGCATTTTACTATATTTTTGATGCAGAATAACTGAAAAAAAATTCGTCACTCATCCGCTGCCACCCTGAATAAAGCGCCAATTTCAGGATTCGTTTTAGAATGCCTCAAAACTGATGTGCATAAAGAATATCTGTAAATAGTAATTCTACTGTACATGCTCCTAACGCTCCGTTCGAAATTTCACCTTCGTTGGTCGAATGGTCGGAAAACAACTCGCTCATTAGCGACCCAGCTATCAATGTGAAGAAACTGCGAATTTTAAATTTGTAACAAAACATTTAACAGATTCGTAATGATATGGATTGAGATTGATGGGTCCATTACATGACTTTTCCTTGACCTTCCGAGTTGTTGAGGAAGTAGAAACCGCTCGTGCCTTTCAAGACACCCCAAAGAACTCGAGCGGAGTTGTGGTCAGAACTGAAAACAATATTCGCATTGTGTCCCAGTCATTATCAATTCTTTCCCCGCTCACTGACCCGATCTTGTAACAATAGATTATTACAATAGCTCAATTACTCACGTTCCAAAATTAAAATAATAAACCAAAATAAACCACACAATCGAAAATGAAGTGAAATTGTTACAGAGGAGCTTAATATTTCTGTTATGGATAACAAGCTCTTTCGTACAGATCTCTCATTATATTCTTTCTCGATCAATTACACTCAACTTTTTGATTCACAATCAACGCTTTGTGCTTATACCTATTAAATCCGGAAAAATATGTCACACCGATCATATTTTCATTTTCATTGCATCTGCATTTTTTCAAATGATTAACAAATTGCTATTGTTACAACCCAAAACACAAAGAAAACTGGTGTAATCTACCTGAAAAATATATCTTGAACGCAAACATTATATTGTAGAGTCTTGTTGGGTTTTGAATTCTGCATCTAATGTTTTCAAATACAAATCGAAGAAATGTATAATGTATGAGTGTTAGACATACATAAGTACATAAACGGCATATCTGGCGAATGATGTAATATACTCCAAAGATAGTTTGCATCGATACCCTGAGATAAGGGGGACGCACTAAGCCGAATCACCACTTCTCAATCGAAGTAATGTATGTTGTATGTAACGAAGTAACGTATATATGTATTATGTCTGCCTGTTGTGTGCCTGACGTCTGTTAACATGCATTATGTTAAACAAACAAACGTAAACAGATATACATAGCTCACGAATGATGTAATATGTAACAAAGGTAGTTTGCAACGATAGCCAGAGATTTGCTCTAATTTAAAAGACTGTTAGAAATGATGAATTTTATAGAAAAGCATTCGCAAGAATAGAAGACGTTTACCCACACGCAGAAAAAGACGTGCGGTTTAAAGGAAGTTGGCGAAGAACAGCGGAGCAGTTGAGATAACATCAACCGTTGATGGGGGTGAAGGAAGGAGGTCGAGAAATCGCGGAACCAGATCAGCATACAGAGGAGGATGTACTGACTAGAGGAACGCTCTCCAGCTAATAGCCCGAGAATCAGAAATGCAATAATAAGCTCAGGTTAGCTGTGCGGTACCGCATCCGCGTATTTATTTATTTATTTATTTATTTAATACGGGCAAGCCCAATTACATTTTATAAATAATAAGTCATTCTAAACAAGAGAAACGTGAATCTAACTTATAGGAGGAATAAAAGATGAAGATTTAAAGAGAAAAGAAAACAAAAAGGGGAGGGGGAAATGAAAATGAAAATCTACTGAAATGAAACATGGGAGTTAGAAAATAAAGTCTTGAGCGATGAGAGGGGAGAGAAAAAGAAAATCGAACTGGGGATAAAAAGTCAAAAAGAGATTGGCACTTCGGGGAAGACGGTAGAGCGGTCGATTTCGATCGTAGTTTGTAGCAGTAAAGGGGACGCTGAACAATAACGGCGATCGGGAAGCGATGCGAGGGACAAGGAAATCAATCCTCGACAGCAAGGGCGGGCAGTGGATCACGTCGTTGACGATCTTGTAGAGAAGAACTAGGTCGTTCACGCATCTTCTCCTCTCGAGCGACAGGAGCAGTTTAAATACATTTTCAGTGAATTTAAACGGAGGTCAGCATACAGGGGAGGATGTGCTGTCAAGAGGATCGTTCACTCGCCAATGGCTCGTGGATCAGAAATGCAATAATAAGCTCAGATTAGCAGTACGCTGCTGCATCAACTTTTACAATTTAAATACATTTTCAGTGAATTTATACAGAGATCAGCATGTTACAGTGGAGGATGTAACACTAACATACAAACAGATCAGCATACAGAGGAGGATATACTGTCAAGAGGATCGTTCACCCACTAATGGCTTGTAGATGAGAAATGCAATAATAAGTTCAGATTAGCTGTACGCTGCCGCTTCAGCGTTTACAATTCAAATACATTTTCAGTGAATTTTGACAGAGATCAGCATAAAGAAAAGAATGTAGTGATAAGAAGAACATTATCCCGCTACTGGCTCGAGAATCAGAAATGCGATTATAAACTCAGGTTATCTGTGTGGTGCCGCATCAGCGCATACGATGTGAATACATTATTAATGAATTAAGGCAGAGATCAGCATACAGAGGAGCATGTACTGCCAGGAAGAACATTTTCCACTAATGGTTCGTGGATCAGAAATGCCGTAAAATAAGTTCAGGTTAGCTGTGCGGTACCGCATCCGCGTGTGCAGTTTAAATACATTTTCAGTGAATTTAAACGGAGGTCAGCATACAGGGGAGGATGTGCTGTCAAGAGGATCGTTCACTCGCCAATGGCTCGTGGATCAGAAATGCAATAATAAGCTCAGATTAGCAGTACGCTGCTGCATCATCTTTTACAATTTAAATACATTTTCAGTGAATTTATACAGAGATCAGCATGTTACAGTGGAGGATGTAACACTAACATACAAACAGATCAGCATACAGAGGAGGATGTACTGTCAAGAGGATCGTTCACCCACCAATGGCTTGTAGATGAGAAATGCAATAATAAGTTTAGATTAGCTGTGCGCTGCCGCTTCAGCGTTTACAATTCAAATACATTTTCAGTGAATTTTGACAGAGATCAGCATAAAGAAAAGAATGTAGTGATAAGAAGAACATTATCCCGCTACTGGCTCGAGAATCAGAAATGCGATTATAAACTCATGTTATCTGTGTGGTGCCGCATCAGCGCATACGATGTGAATACATTATTTATTAATGAATTAAGGCAGAGATCAGCATACAGAGGAGCATGTACTGCCAGGAAGAACATTTTCCACTAATGGTTCGTGGATCAGAAATGCCGTAAAATAAGTTCAGGTTAGCTGTGCTGTACCACATCAGCGCACAGAATTAAAATACATTTTCAGTACATTTTTACGGAGAACAGCAGAGAACATTTTGGTTTCTGGAAGTATACAGTGACTTGATAACTCAACTGTTACATTCTTCTTGATAAAGCGCGGTGTCACTTTAATATATACAATTTCAGTACTTCAGAAAATTTTGAATGAGATCATTGGAGTCTGTCGCATTTCTGGGGTGATAATATGGTTATGATATATGATAATGATTGTGAAGTTAAATCAAGCGTTCAATTCCTTGATAATACTGAGAAGTGCAGCTTCAACATGTATGATTTCAGCAGTTCTGTGATTTCAAAGAATCCAAACTGAGATCAGAGTCCATAAAATTTCTGAAGTGATAAGGATTGTGGTGCGTCAACTCGTCTAGAATACTTCTTGATAATTAAACTACCCAGAAAATTCGAGTACACCACTCTTGTGAATTTGACGAATTCGGAGTGAGGTCTATCGAGTTTCTGGAACGAAAATTTGATTACAGTGTTAACTCGAATGTCAAATTCATTGATAATACTGAGCGGTACCACACCCACCAATTCAATTTCACCACTTTAAATTTGACGAATTCGGAATGAGATCAGTAAAGGCCATAAAATTTCTTGAGGGATAATATATGAGTGTGATGTTAACAAAGCATTAGCAAATTCCCTTTTTTAAATTTGAAGAATTTGGAGTGAGAGCAGTCTTTCAAATTTCTGGCGAGATCCTTTACCAATCTTTATCAATCCTTATTGCGGTGTTAATTCGTCTGTCAAATTCTTTGGTAATTGAACTGCGCGGTGCCGCACTAGCAATTTCGTTTAACCACTTTTTTAATTTGACTTTATTTCGTTTGACGATTCTACGCAGCATCGTAAAGACGTCCTTAAAAAATCTAGACGAAATTGGAGCAAAGTGATGAGGACGAAAGTGGAGGTGGGTCGTTGGGCTGATCTGATCGCGTCGGGGATCGGACCATGTTAATGCCAACTAACCCGAGATTTGACGGTTACCACCGTCGCGCGCATCCGTTTCTCCGTCATCGTCATCCGGGTTACCGCTCGCTTCCTCCTCTCACCTCGTTTCTACGGCTGTTAGGGATGCTGTGGTGGAGCCCGCACTGCGCATAATTTTGCGTTCTTCGGGAAATAGAACTCGAGGCGAAGGACTGAATGGAAATGCAGTCGGAGTCGAGCCCGCTTCAAAAGAGCCGAACCGTATATGGCTCGACTGGGGGCAGTGCGGGCAGCAGCTGTTTTGCAAATCCGTAGGGGCAGACAATACATCGCCGTAAAATAATCGGAAAAGGAAGTTATTGACTTCGATATCATCCTAACGATGGGGTCAGTTAAAAAAAAATCGACGTATACCTAAAAAGATTTCCTACGTCCTGGCACTTGATAGATAGATAAATCTATCCCTTTATATATATATATATTTATTGTAAGAGGGAAGGCGAGAGAGAGAGTGTGTGATGAAATTAATTCCAATTAGAAGAGATTGTTTATGAGTATGAAAATACTCATAATTCTATTCTACGCTTTATGATATAAAGCTTCGCTTTCTTCGTGTGTCCTTAGACGGCCCCATTTATTTATTTTTTTCCTCAACTTTACTATAAAGCGTAAAATTATGGGGTCCTGGAGCTGTAATGCAGTGAACGATTGAACCAAATATTGGAAGCCCCGAGTTTCGATATCTAGTAAATACACTATAAGTGAGGCTAAATAATTACGGTCAGTTTTCTACGTAGAAGGTCTGTTTGATACAGAAATAATAAACCTTTGTGTAATAATTTGCAGCGTTTTTGAGAAATATTCGTTGAACGCAATCGCTACTTCTAACGGATTGTCACTTGTATTGACTATATCATTCTTAATTTTAATGGAACTAATTTTATTTTTTCTACCGAAACTTCTGTTTAAGACGTTCCAGATCGCCTTTGTATTTCTATCTTGTTTTTTATTTCGTTTTTATAATACCTGTTTTTAACCACGCCATTGATCTAATTTAGTTTATTCTTGAATGTCTTCATTTTTCCTGACAAAATCGTATTAAATGTTTGTTTTTGGAGTTGTTTACTCAAGTTTTCCTTGGCCAGTACTGATTTAAGCAGCCCTGGAGTCATCCAAGGTTGTAACAGCGTATATTTATGATACCTGGCTTTTGCTATTGTAGAAGAGGCCTTTATTAAAGAATTCAATTTAATTTCAAAATTTTAAGTAGATTCCTATAAACTTGGATCATCAAGGTTCGCCCAATTTTCCATTTTCCAAGTTTTCTCCCTAAGGTCTTGTGGTTGAACCTATATTCCGTTCTTGCAATTAATACTGATTTGTTCGTAAACCTTTTCTTGTGTTCTTTAATTAGTAGCACCGTCGAATAATGATCAGGACTAGTTTTCCAAATAACCGATACTAAATTTTCATTACGCTGCCCTTTATAAAAAAATGGTCTATTACAGATTTATTGTAACCAACAACTCTGGTATGGCCATTTATACAAGATATCAAACCTCTTTCGGCTAACATATTCAAATATTGTAATTTGATCATTTTTGAGTTGTCATCACTTATATTTACAGTGAAACCTGGCTATATGGAATCGCAAAGGGAAAGGATTGTTTTCCTCATATAGAGGTTTTCCTTATAACCAAGTTTTCCTTATAACCAGGTATCTACTAGTGAAATTCCTTATGTAGAGGTTCTCGGAAGTTTGAAAGAAAAGGCCATTCTGAAAGGATGCAATTGTAATTCGGAGTACGCAAATGTACAACACAGCGTCAAAATATATTGTGTAAGAAAATTCAAGAAAATACAAAATTCAGATGGACTGCGTGGGCTGCCCGAAAAAAATCGTAAATTTTCGTCTTGTTTTCAGTCGTCGTCATCTTGACGCGATTCTCCAGTTCATGGATGAAGGCAAACGATGATAAGTCATTCTCGTTGGACTCAAAGAATCGTTGTGCTGTGGCTAATGCAGCGAGAGCTTCCTTTTTGGACGGCGCTGGAAGGTGCTGTCCTCATCTGAATCCTCGACGTTCAAGTGGGAAATTTCGGCAACTATTTCTTGGTCTGTTCTAGCGCCAGAAATAGAAGTTTCACTGTCAACATCAATATATTCTTCGAAGGTAGGCATCGCTCCAGATGATGATGATGATGGTAGGGCAGAGATTACCTTATCCCATTCGATTTGTGGGGTTCGGGCAGGCAGGCTGATGGTGCTAGAATCATCCCCGACGACAAACTCTGACTTCCTGAAGCAATTCGATATGGTTGCTTGAGGCACTGAAAACCAAGCTTTTTTGGCGAACCTCTTGGCCTGCAGAAGAGAAATTCGTGGAGCTTGAGCTGTTTTCAAGGCATCGATAACATGATTGACGACCTCCTTTCTGTAATAAACCTTAAAGTTTTTGATAATGCCCAGGTCCATGGGCTGCAGTTTGCTGGTGGTGTTGGCTGGAAGGAAGAGTACTTCAACGCAGTCAAATTCGGGCAGTTCTTTATGCGAGGTGCAATTGTCTGGGAACAGGATGATTTTTCGCTTCCTCAGTTTCATGCTTGTATTGACACTCCTAAGCCAGTCTATAAACGATAATCGAGTCATCCAGGCATTTTTATTGTTTTTGTAATCGACTGTAAGAGTTTTGATGCCTTTGAAGCATCTTGGCCGAGCTGACTTCCCTATGACCAACAAGGGCAGTTTTTCACTTCCATTGGCATTCGCACAAACCAATACAGCGACGCGTTCTTTGCTCAGTTTGCCCCCATGACAGTTTTCAAATATTCAAATCTCCTAGAACAAAAACTTTTGTGTCTTTTTCATTGTTACTATGTCACCCGCATGTTTCTTTAGCTGTAATATTTAGGCACGAATAAATTCCTATAATATTAATATTTTGACCATGCCAATCAAGCTACATGCATACTACTTTGTAGCGTAATAGCTCGGAAAACTATAAAATCAAAATTTTTGAACAAAATTATTGAAATCCGTTTTGAGGCATTCCGAAACGAATCCTAGAGTTTAACGCTTTTCCATATGTATATATATATATATATATATATATATATATATATATAGGATATATATATATATATATATATATATATATATAGGATATATATATATGTGTGTGTGTGTGTCATTCCAGACGATAACACTCCTTAGGATTGTGATAAAAATTCCGTTCTTGCGCCAAAATATCAAGCTTGACAAACGAAATTATGAACAAACTTTTCGTCGTCGAACCTTGGCACAGTTTCGTCGAAAAAATTCGAGTTTCGTGGATGTAGACGAGATCCAACTACAACTTCAATCTCGTCCTCATCGGCTACAAACCATGAAACTTCACCACCATCGTCGAAACTACCGTTTTCCGAACTTGACGAGGTACTAGTTGACATTTCGATGAAGAAATTCCAATGAAGAACAGCAAACAAGGCGAAATTATACAGGGGAAATTACAGGGAACACGCGTCAACCAAAGCCGAAGAAAGCGTATTGTTTACTCCACGAGCTCCGAAAAATTGTGAAATGTGCATGCGTTAACTACGTCATTAGGTTTGAGTTCTGACAAAAATCGGGGTTCGGAACTGGGTTCGCAACTGTGGTGGCACTGTGAACGACAAAACTGGACTGTGCTTGCCCAGAACCGTTCCGGACTGGCAGAACGCACACTGGGAACGGAGCTATATACTTTTACCCGTATAAAACGAATAAATAACCTTCAAAGTACCATAAACTTTGAAATGCACTTACTCTCTCATGAATCAATAAATTTAAGAATTTCTGCTGATCAATCGACGCGGAATTTTATCCTCCATAACTTGTTCAAGGAAGAAAAATCGTTTTGAATTGTATCTACAGGAGAGCAGTTGAAAAATACGTTAGAAAACGTGATTTTTGTAAGAAAAAGTTCAGGAGCTATTTTAGATAAAAGGGACAAGGGTATACTCGGAATCAGCATGAAATTGCCTATAAGACAGGAGCAAAAAATAGAGTTATCAGTAAGGTAAACCTGCACACTTACATTCAAAAGCTCATTAAAATTGATGTCATCATCCTGAAGCTGTTTTTTCGCATAAAAACGCACGAAAATAACTGGGATATGGTTGATTTTAAGCTCCAAACCGGCCTATCCTGAAGCTTGTTCACTTGGTAACGCACACACACGGTAAAATTACATGATGCCTGCTTTTTAGTTAGTAAAAAAGGAACAATAAAACTATGGTCGGGAGCTTGATTTTTCTAGGAAAAACGCATTCAGGAGCCATTTTGAGGTATAAGGAACAAGGGCATATTCGGTATCAGCGGGAAATTCCCTATAAGATAGGAGCAAAAAATAATGTTATCCACCTTGATCGGTCATTTTGCCCAATGGAAGTAATTTTTCTGTGAATCATCATATTTTTCTAGGGGAATACATTTTCCAGTGGTATTTTTTCCACTGTGCTCAGGTTCTCTAATTTCATCCGTTTCTGCACCGATCATCATCCCAAAGTTGTTTTTTTTTTGGGAATGTTTTGACGGGGTATCGCAGACTGGGATCCGGGCATTACCACGACGATCATTTTGTCGAAAGAAATCGAAAGCCCGAGTAGGAAGGCTGCTGTATCAATCACGCGGTTGACAGGTGGGATACTTTTTTCTCCTTTTCCCGACGGCGGAGACTTTCATACCGAACTGTCTCCCAGATGCTCCCTCAAATTAAAAACAGATCTCGCGGTTTCTTATTCGATTCGTGAATGCCAAATCCCTTCAGGGGGCTCAGCTCACCTTCGACAGCACCTGAAGACTTTCTTGGACAAAATCCCGCAAGAGAAAACGTACCGATCCCTCCACATCACCGAGTATCGTCCGTTGTCGAGTATCCGCCAGAGCAGCCGGGATAACAATAATTTTAACCTCACGTGTGGTTGTCACGGTGCGATAGGCACACATACTCATCTGAGGCCTATTTCATAAAGCAACAAGTGACAAGTTACAAGCCAATTTTATGTACAAGTTGTAAAAAATGAGTGTGGAAGCGTTTCAAAAGGCGCGTCCACACCAACCGAGCATCGACGAACAGGGTTCGCGAACACTTGTTCGTCTACCTGTCCTCACCGGACGAGCATTCGTGTTCGCCGATGCTCGCCAGTGTTCCCACAGACGCCCGTCGAAACGATGGCTCCTGTCTTTTCAAAAACGGCTGTGGCGACGGCATCATTTATTTGACTGGCAGAGACGTTCGGAAAAAAACATAAACGAAAAAGAAGGTGCTGGGCTACAAGTTTTTTTAAAATTCGAAAAAGAGCAAGACTTCTGGACGATGTCCATGAAGACAATGGGGTTGTTTAGAAACTTCTGCCGAATGAGTGAACAATACTTCGATTTGGTGTTGAAAGAAGTTCAACGAAATATTGAAAGGAGGGATACGACTACTACATGTACATTCCGAACTGCCTGAGTTACTGGTGGGGACAAGTTAACTCGAAAATACAGCATGTAAACAAATCTGGGACGTTGTGTTCTTCAGCACAGATATCGATTCTCAGATCTAGAAGCATAGTGGAACTAATTAATTCTTGGTACCAGTTATTTATAGCTGTTGCGTTCACGGAAGTCCCATGTGCGTTTTCAGTTTACCTTCCCAGGAACCAGCAACCCTGGAATCGGCTACTTTAGTTTAGAAGCAGGTGCCTCAGTTCAATGTACCCATTTTAACGCACAAGTATTCTTAGAACTTATCTCCAGACCTCTTCAAAATAATATTATTCTCTTCTACTAAGTACCTGCAGAATTACCTACCGACGGCTACAAAAAATTCTGTAAACTGAAAAAAAAATATATATAATAATCCAGACTCCCGATCAGTTGAGTCAATGTAGGGACTGTTCCACATTAGATTTAGGTAAAAACGCTGCAAATTATTTCACATAGGTTTATTATTTTTTCAATTGAGTATGATCGTAGTTTTAGTTGGCTTGCGTACGTCATAAGGCATAATACGTACGTCATAATATTTCGAGTTGCCACAACCTATACTTCTATAATTATATACGCATGTTTACATTTCTCGATTTGAGCTCCTATCTATTCAAATAGTTATTGCTTTGATAATATCATTATCTAAGTACGTACGAAAAGTCGAGAGGATATGTTATTAAATATGCGTAGGAAAAGCAATGGTATTAACACACAAATATGACCTAGAACAAAACATATTTATATTCATGCCTCGAAGGAACGCCGCACAGTGGATGGAAGCGTGCAAAAACCTCAAAAAATGAAAGCGTTAATAAAAATGTTTTTCCATTTTTATATTGTTCCTAGATACCTTCAGACACAAACTTAGCCTTAGTTTCCCCATTTGGGCGTGTAGAAAATTTTGAGAAGGTATTGAGTGTGATATTTTGTCGTATGCTTGAAATTAAGGTTTTGGTGTAGCAGTTATTGATGATTTATTACGCCTCCAAAACTGGGGAAATTCCCCAAGACGAAATATACCATGTATTTTATACATGTTTAGGTGTACTTGATCATTTTTTCACATTTTTTTGGTGCATCACCAAGAGTAAGCAGTGATTATGAGGATTTTTGGAAAAATCATGTGATTATTTAACTTTGGTAGAGTGCCAAAAGTGCAGGTCATCTCCGGTCGTCCTGGGACTGGAATAATCCGACTACGCACTCATTCAAGTGTCTTGTGTATTAATTTGATCGCCGTTCTCCGCCGTCGGTGATCACAATGAACGAAAACGTTGAGAAAAGTAACTGACTGCACCCGCCTATCAACTCCTGCTTTGACGAGTAAATACCTAAACCACTAGGTCGGAACCTTGTCCAAAGAATGAATGTTACGATTCATTCTTCGTCTAGAAAAATAGTTCTTTGGGAGCAGTCTTCTATCATTATCATATTCATCATCAGCGGAAGCGTGGTACCTAACATTTAAACACACATTGTGGAAAAAGAAAATCGTAGCATCGTGGTGAAAAAAAATGTCTTTTGAAATTCCATATTCAGTGCTTTGCGATATTTTATTTAAGAGTGGAAGTGATTTTGAGAAAGATCTGTGCGAACGATACCCGAATTTGGAAGAAACGGTTTTACATCAGGTGAATAAAAAATAATTAAGAAACCCATTGCGGTTATACTTACGTACCTTCAAAATAATTATTCAGCTTGATTTACTTTTGATTCAGCTTTCGCGCAATGAAAAATGAAAAAGGTTCTCATTTGCCCTTCATCGCCACATCTTTTATTTACTAGTTATCGTTTTGGTTGTAGATACTTGGTGCAGTAACAAGGGATATGACTGGTTTCGGCTTTTCCAATGTAGAAAGCAGGGCATTCTTATATAGACAAATATATGTACTCATATAAAAAAGCGTTAAAATCCAGGAATCGTTTCAGAATACTTCAAAACGGATTTCCATGATGAAAATTTTTTCAAATTTTTATTTTAAAAATTTTGGAGCCATTGCAATAGCTTCATTTTCTAAGAAAATTCGCTAAAGCGTTGCTATCCGATTAGTCATTATAGTTAGCGAGTCGGGAATGGTTTCAATCGACTCAGCACCCCAAAAAACATGAGAATCCACATCAAGTTCAACCACTTGGCTCATCTAAGAGGTTTTTGCACAAAAACAGCTGTTTCCATCCACTGTGCGCCGTACCCACCAGAAGGTGCCGCGCCGCCTCCTCTCACTCCACCCCCCTCACCACCCACCGTGACCCCCTGCCATGCGTGCCAGGCGTGCGTCTAACACTTCTAGCACTCAAAGACACTTTTTCGCCCGTTTTTGGCCCATAGCATCTAAGCGAGTAAAGCGATCGGAATGGTTAAACGTTAGGACCAACTAGACCCCAAATGAAGTCTATGTGCGAAAGAACGGGTTTTTTAAGTCAATTCTTAGGCCTTTTATGGCCCGGACGGCGAACGGCGGACGGGCATTTCAAATTTGGATTCTACGCACCTTGAAACGTAAAGTGACAAAGTTTAAGGGGTGGTTATAAAAATTTTTTGCTACACGATCACATAGGCTTATTATTGGAAATAATAAACCAAAATGCGTCACGGTCATCAATTTCAATAGGGCGTCCCTCCTGTAATATGCGAAGCCTTGCTAACATTACCTAGCTTCAGAGGGACGTCATTAGAGCGAATTCAACGATTGGAGCCCAGCCTATTCGTCTCAAATCTATTTCAATAGGACGTCCCTCTTAAGCTAGGTAATATTAGCAAGGCTTCGCATATTATAGGAGGGACGCCCTATTGAAATTGATGACCGTGACGCATTTTGGTTCATTATTTCCAATAATAAGCCTATGTGATCGTATAGCAAAAATTTTCTATAACCCCCCCTCAAACTTTGTTACTTTACGTTTCAAGGTGCGTAGAATCCAAATTTGAAATGTCCGTCCGCCGTTCGCCGTCCGGGCCATAAAAGGCCTTAGAATTGTCTTAAAAAATCTGTTCTTTCGTACATAGACTCTACTTGGGGTCTAGTTGGTCCTAACTTCTTGCTAGCTCGATCGCTCCACTATCATGGGTGCTATGAGCCAAAAATAGGTGAAACAGTGTCCTTTTTTTGCGTGTATATTTCAAGTTTTATAGAAATTGGAGATTTATGAGTGAAAAGAAAATGTTAGCTATTAATTTTATGGAAAAAACGCTGCAAATTATTTCACAAAGGTTTATTATTTTTTCAATTGAGTATGAGCATAGTTTTAGTTGGCTAGCGTACGTCATAAGGCCCGTCCAGACTCCTCGGCGTATCCTATTTCGAGTTGCCACAACCTATACTTCTATACGCATGTTTATATTTCTCGATTTGAGCTCCAATCTATTCAAATAGTTATTGCCTTAATAATATCATTATCTAAGCACGTACGAGAAGTCGAGAGGATATGTTATTAAATATGCGTAGGAAAAGCTTTGGTATTAACACACAAATATGACATTGAAAAAAAAAACATATATTCATGCCTCGAAGGAACGCCGGCGCCGTACCCACCACAAGGTGCCGCGGCGCCGGCGCCTCCTCTCACTCCACCGCCCGCTCACCCCCCTCACCACCCACCGTGACCCCCTGCCAAGCGTGCCAGGCGTGCGCGCGTAGAAAAACACACTTTTTTGCCCGTTTTTGGCCCATAGCATCTATGCGAGTAAAGCGATCGGGATGGTTAAACGTTAGGACCAACTAGACCCCAAATGGAGTCTATGTGCGAAAGAACGGGTTTTTTAAGTCAATTTTTAGGCCTTTTATGGTCCGGACGGCGAACGGCGAACGGCGGACGGCGGACGGCGGACGGACATTTCAAATTTGGATTCTACGCACCTTGAAACGTAAAGTGACAAAGTTTGAGGGGGGGTTATAAAAATTTTTTGCTACACGATCACATAGGCTTATTATTGGAAATAATAAACCAAAAGTATTCCAAATGATACTCTTCTATTCAAGAAGAGATTTTGGATTTTAGGCTATTTTTGGCTATTTTATAGATTTTTTAATAAAAACTTGAAGGAAGTTCAAGTTTTTAGCATAATTTCGTATATAAATTTTTGAATGTTCTATTTAATAGTTGATAAACTTTATTTGACCAATCTTATGCTAAAAAATATCAATTTAACAATTCTTAACCATTTTCAGTGATTTTGTCAGCACATTTTTTGAAATTTGACCAATTAGATGATATCAATATACAGTATAGGTAACACTTTTATGTGTTGGAAAGATGACTTGGTAATAAATTATTATGTTTATCAACTATATTAAAAAGCGTAAAATTGTGAGATTCCGCTGCTGTAATGGATTGAACCCATTTGTGAGGTCCGAAGCTCCGAGTTCCGATACTAAATATACTATAAGCGGCGTTTAATAATTATGGACCAGAGATCTACGTAGAAGGGCTGTCAAATACATAAATAATAAACCTTTGTGTAATAATTTGCAGCGTTTTTATGGGTTGTATTCATGTAATCGCCGACAGACGAATACGATTACACGAATACGAATATAATCGCAGCCTCACTTATAGTATATTTACTAGGTATCGAAACTCGGGGCTTCCAATATTTGCCATAGAAAATCACTGATAATTGTATACGACAAAACGCTTTAAATTATGTAGCGCTATGTGATGTGTTTATGTCATTGTAATTAGCTCATAAGCTATATGGATGACAGACGCAGTACTTACCTATTGATACCTATGTCTATATCAGTAAATTTAGTCACCGTGGATGATAAACAGGGTGAAACTATCTTCAAAGCTTCCAAAATCGTGAATTGTTTCATTACAAACTGAGAAAACTGTTCGCAATTGCGTCCACACCGGGCGAGCATACTTGGGTTCGGGCGCTCTGCTCGGCTCGGCTCGCCCGGTGTGGACGTGCCTATATAGGTACAAGTGTAGACTTGTAATACACTGTAAAAATTAACAAGTGTATAGGCGAATTTGGACAAGTTACAAGTGTTTCCCCATCATTTCGTACAATCATTGTTTTACAGTTGTAAAAAGTGGCTGATTTTTAACCTACGTCCATTCACCTGTAAACTTGTTATTTTCCAGCATTGTGAGTTGACCATTTTTCGGTGTTTAATATGAGAGAATCATCTTCTGCTGAAGAATGCAGACAAGATAGAAGCATTCAGCGTAAAAGATGCCAACGATTTTTTCGGGTCATGTATAAACGCTGTTTTCGTGGGTATTTTTGAGTTTAACGAGAGATTTAGGATGTCTTCCAAGACCCTTGAATGATTCAAATGCTGCGTGACCCTGGGTAATTTTTCCTGATCGAGTATTGAGGATCTCTGCATCATTAAAGAACAAAGTGAAGTGTGAAGATCATCTCGAGGTTACAGATGACATTCCTAACCCAGCAGCATTAAGACTTGATGAACTGATTTATCATTTCCGCTGAATGAAGGAGAAAAATTCGATTATGCCAGCCATCAGAATAAGTTGAAATCAAATACACACTTTCTCCACTTTTCAGTTTATAATTTGCCTGTCTTCCAATCATTACACTTAGTCATGTACGATAAACATCCTATCGTGTACTTAGAGCCGTTTTTACATTATGATTCGCTGACAAAACTTTAATTTCGGCATCCCGCTTGACGTTGTTCATTTCATTAGTTCCCACACGCCATTTTTCTTTTCTGCTACACTTGCAAAGTTAGCTTCTACAAGTGTAACTTTTCTACACTTGTACTCTTCGTTTTGGTGCAACACTTGTTCAAGTTTACCGTGTATTACAAGTATCTGTTTTTGTTAACTTGCACACTTGTAACTTATTGTTTTATGAAATGGACCCCTGGAGTTGAAACTGGATACACCTACCTTTAGCATTGTCCATACGGTTTCCGATCGCCACTAGAGTGTCTTTTGCGCCTTCGAAACGGACCAAATAATAGAAAACTTGATAGGTACGACACTTGATGGAATACTACTTTGAAGAGTTTTACAAAGATTAGTCGTGAGGTAACTACAATTTTGAATTCGAATGAGCTTTCGAGTTCCTCAGAGCAAGTAAGAATGGATTCCACCTGTAAATGTCAAACGATATTGAGGAGTAGGTATGTTTCTGTGCAGCTTGAGGCGTGTGACGTGGTCGCAAGAAACGGATCTACGAGTGTAGAACTTTTATGGCAAGACAGTTGAATAAATCTTTCAAGAAAATATGCCGAAGTGAAAGTAACTGTGACATTTCAAAAACAGATGCACTATCAAATCTTTCAGGCTTCTCAACATTAATTACATACCTACATGTATGTTTTTAGTTCGATTCCGAATTCAACATTTTCCAAGTCAAATTCAAATTTTCCTAAACTGAATTCCAACATCTCTAAACCAAATTCAAACTTCTCAATTTCAAACTCAACTTGGGTATTTTCTATTATAAGACCGCAAAACAATTTTCTATAGAAACAGAGCGTTATTAAAGTAGTTTTTCTTACCTCAATTGATGAAATTATCCATAAAGTGAAAGATTGTAGGTACTAGTTTTCCAAAACAAAAAATTATTAAAAACAGTTTTATCAAGAACCGAATTCTAGCTCCCCCGACTTCAGGAATAAACGTTCATTAAACCTGATTAACCTGAAGCACCACATCTGATGTCATGCGAGATGGTTAGATAGATGTCATAAAAGCAGTAATTTACTTTATTGTACAGCAAGACTTTGCAAACATCAACCTTATGTTCTTTACATTAGTTACAACAACAAAAATGATCCCCAGCTCAACTGGACACCACATGTTTCCCGGATTGTTCAGAGAGTCTATGGATCTTTACGAACATTGAGGCGATTGCGAAATTTCACACCACCATCTCTTAAACTTATCCTTGCTAAATCTCTGTTAATTCCATTCTTTGATTATTGCTCTGAAATTTTTTCTACCAGTCTTAATGCTACTCAGTTTCACCGGCTACAAGTAGCATGGAATTCAATCGCAAGGTATGCATACAATGTGAGTCGCTTTGAACATGTATCACCATATGCTGAGGCTCTAGTTGGATGTTCTTTGAGGAATCATTTCAACATAAGGTTGTGTGTATTCATTTTCAAGCTGTTGCATGGGGACACACCCAGCCCCGAGTACCTTGAAGGCTTCTTTACCTTTGGGCGCTCGGTGCGGCTACACGCCTCAAATGTGGTGCCCCACATGTCCAACTCTATGGGTCATTCTCTGAGGATTTCGGGCTCAAGAGTATGGAATTCCCTACCCCTGGCTTGTAGGTCTGCTACAGAGCTTTCCACCTTTCGGAATCTTATTGAGCGGCACTATGGCATCACAGGGTATTAGCGATCTCCACACCCACCCAGTTGAACTTATTAGTTTTTTTTGTTTTTTTTTACTATTATTATTTATTTATTTCATTTTTTCTTTACACGTTTTGTTCAGAGAAGTTTTTTTTTTTTATATTGTCATTCATGTATAATTCAATTGTTTTCTGTATTTTTTATTTTATTAGTGCAGTCTTTTATTTTAAGGCCAAGAATGTATTTATCTAATAAGTTAATTTTTTTATGTTACGACTAAGAGAGCCCTTGAGGCTTGTGTAACAAGTGCCAATAAATAAATAAATTCTTACTTATCACGTTTGTGCTTGCGAAGAATGAAGTATTGATTTGGCAACAATGAAACTGATAGGGGATCATCGACAACCTAATCCGCGCATTCTCTGACTATTTCATCGAAATCTGATGAAAACAGTGGAAATTAAGGTCGTTACAAGGATTTCACATAGGCGCGAGCGTAGCAGCTATTAATGATACAATCATGTTGAAATTGATATGGGATGATCAAATCGTCATCCCCTAACTATCGTCCAAATTTGCGCATTTACGTTTGCGCATGTGCAGAGTGGAGTGTTGATTTTGCAGCAATGAAACTGATAGGGGACCTTCTATTTTTGGAGCCATTGCAATAGCTTAATTTTTTACAAAAATTCGCTAGAAGGGGTTTTTGGCAAATTAAAGTAACTCCAAGAAGCTCCAAATTCCTAACTTTCTCAACTCTATGGGACAGATATTCTTGTTTGAAAATGCCTTTTGGGTTGGTGTCTGCGTCTGAAATTTTCCAGCATGTTATGTCTTTGCTAATTGCCAAATGTTGCTAATTAATAATAAACTAGCGAATTAATTCATGGGAATTTATCGCTATTTAAATATCCCTCCTACGCATTTTCTTCGTATTCCCACGACCGCTTTTTATTTCGCCGGGCGAAATGGAAAAAGTCGGTGAAGAAAAAATCTCAGTCGTCCGCCATTCACTCGATCCGATGGAAATGAAAAGGGTTCGGGCTAAACGCTTGTCTGGGTCGGTAGATTTTCAATTGCCGGAGGGAAAACCGTAATCGGATTGCCGCCTTTTGTGTGGATAATAGTTGGAATAATGTCCCCCAGAAATACTTCCGTTTTTCTCGAGGTCGCTTCTTCTTCGTGGGAAGAAATGGAAGATGACACTTTTGTAATTTATTCCCATTTTCACGAAAATTTGACCTGAGCTACCCATTCTCACAGCTTATGTGCTCTTGCGAAGGGATTTTACATTGTGAATTTGCAGCTTGTCAAAGAAGACTGATCAATTCACTAGCCGATAAGTAAATGGACTAAGCCAAGACCGACAATAGCAGGATGATCCGCACGATATTAGAGAGTTTTGGTTCTTCCCGTAATTTTCTACCCATGTGAAGGATGCCTTATCGTACGGGAAAAGACTGAAACACCAAATGCGCATGCGCGAATCTTCGCGTCAACGTGTAGAACTACGCGTGTGCGGGAAAGAGGCCTGCCTACACGTAGGCGGGAAAAATGCTTTCGTTTAAATCCTGTCCTACGCGTAGTCATCATAACCTGACACAAAGGTGACCACAATTTTAAGAATAGGCATTGATTCTCCCTCTGACTGCCGTCTTACCTAACTTTTCTCATTTAAAATTAAACCTATGATCAATATAATTGTACTATTAAATCAATTTCCGTTGATCACGTGAACGAAGTACCAACCTATGAGTACATAGTCCAACAGCCAGATATCCTGTTCACCAACTTGGGAGTGAATGCAGTTGTCGATACTTTTCCGATTTCAAAGTAGGTAGGTACCTAGGTAGGGTCTGTTTTTGTAGGCATCTGCATGTACATTTCGTACAACAAAGTTGAATCTGCCAACATAATTATTCAGACAACAAACAGGTTTGTGTTTAAATAATAAGATTTTACATAAAAGCTGTTGTCAGTTCAATAACACGCTAAGTACCCGCTGAGTAGGGGTGTAAAAAAATAGATTTTTCCACTTTTCGATTTAATCGATTTTTTGGACAAAAAATCGATTTAAATCGATTAAAATCGTATAATATTTAACCTCTTTAATAACAGATATCTATTATTAAACTCGATCTAAGTAATTCTAAGAGCTCAATTAGATTTTTTAAAGGAATTCTGAAGAGCACTTCATGGGATGCCCATGGATGAACCATGGTATGCCCAGTAACATCTCTACTGTCTAGGCAAATAGGGCAAGGTGAATAAAAAGGCACTCTTCAAAAATGAAAATGTCAAAAATTAATAAATATGTTAATAGGTATAAAAATTTAAAATTCATTTTTAAAAATTGTACTAGCTTCTTAGTTGGAACTAGAAAAATATAGAAATATACCTAATAGATAAATTTGGGTTCTTCCATTCGATTAAGACAATTACTTTTTTCATTATTATTATTACATTTTTTCAACCATCATTCGCCCAGCAGAATACTCATAGAATACATCTAGATAATCACAACATAGGTATCACGCCAAGAGCGTACTTGCTCTAGAAAGTAGGTAGGACGTGCAAAGGTAAAGATTTTCATAACAAGGATAAACACCTTGTACCACTAGTATTTATCCATTAGTTTAGGACTTGGATAAACTTCGCGTGATCTAGTTCGATCATGAGTTTTACATCTCGTTTCTTCAACAAATCGTGAGGATTTACGATAAAATGTGTCTTGAAACAGTACCACCCATAAAATCCGATTATTTAATCTTTGTTTTCCTCAAAAATTGATTCTTTCGATTTTACCAAAATAATCGATTTAATCGATTCCAACATCGATTTTTTCACATCCCTACCACTGAGATCATGGAACCGACGATTTGATAAAGCAGGGAATGCACTAAAAACGAACTATTCCACGAAGCCTGAATAAGTAAACTTGATGTAGATAGATGGAAAAATGAATGATGAGTTAAAAAACAAAAAACGCTGCAAATTATTACACAAAGGTTTATTATTTATGTATTAGACAGCCCTTCTACGTAGATCTCTGGTCCATAATTAGTAAACGCCGCTTATAGTATATTTAGTATCGGAACTCGGAGCTTCGGACCTCACAAATGGGTTCAATCCATTACAGCAGCGGAATCTCACAATTTTACGCTTTTTAATATAGTTGATAAACAAAACAATTTATTACCAAGTCATCTTTCCAACACATAAAAGTGTTACCTATACTGTATATTGATATCATCTAATTGGTCTAATTTCAAAAAATGTGCAGACAAAATAACTGAAAATGGCTAAGAATTGTTAAATTGATATTTTTTAGCATAAGATTGGTCAAATAAAGTTTATCCACTATGAAATAGAACATTCAAAAATTTACGTACGAAATTATGCTAAAAACTTGAACTTCATTAAATTTTGTTTTAAAAAATCTATAAAATTGCAAAAAATTGCCTAAAATCCAAAATCTCTTTTTGAATAGAAGAGTATCATTTAGAATACTTTTTTTCCCATAAAATTAATAGCTAACATTTTCTTTTCATTCATAAATCTCCAATTTCTATACAACTTGAAATATACAAAAAAGTCTCGACAACTGCCATTCCACCATCAACTTACTTTCAAATAGGTTGCTACGTTATCCAAAAACAGATAGGTACGAGGAATATCCCTTCAAACCGAAGTGCTTCGTTTCTACCCTAGGGTACTTGAAGTGGCTTACCTGAAGAAGACTCGGGGAATTCCAGAAGTAGGCGGAAAGAAATCGAATGGACGCGTCCAACTGGGTCGTAGAAAGCAGCCAAAAACCAAATTTGATTGGAATCAGGAAAACTTGCTATTTAACTGGAAGCGTTTGGTTCGGTTTGAGATCTTTCCAAGGAATGGCGGAGGAAGGTTCGCGGATCGTGTAGTGGCGGAGGGGGTGGGGGGGGGACGCGAACACACGGGCAGATCCTCACGGAAGGTATTAAACTCAATCATGGCCAGGGGGGGAATAAATCGTATCCCGTTTCTAGGATGCTACCTACTGTTCACGAAAATTTCCAGCAACTATGAAAAGACCTACCTACCTAATTTTTATTTTTCACATTCTTTGATTGATCGTAATGAACATCGTCACTAGGCTTTCCTAAGCCAAAAAGTAATATTCGCGGATCGCGTAGGGTGGTCGGAGCGAGGGGCGGCGGCGGATCCACAAAGAATGTATAGGTACCTTACCTATCATATCGCCTCCGGGAAGAAATAAACGTAAGTACCTATCTCGTTTCTAGGACGCAGCCGTTTCAAGTTCACTCGTTCTAACAACCTAACTTACGGAATTCCATCCTTTTAGAATTCGTTTACTTTGTGGGACCGATCGTGTAGAGGGTGGTCGCTTTGTAATAGTGATGAATACAAATCGATGTAAGATTCGATTAAATCAACTTTTTTCTAAAAAATCGAAGACTAGATTTTTTTTAGAAAACTCGCAATAATTTTTTTTTTTTTTTTTTTTTTTTTAGCAAAGTTTAATGGACATTTTATAGTGTTGGTACCTAATAGCTAACACTCAGAAAACAGTATTAGGAACTATGAACTCATGAAGGATCAGTTTAAGTTTTTTCACTATGAAATCTGAAACTCCGGCATACGTTCCAAAACTAAATCGAATTCTTGATGGAACAAAATAAGAATCACGAGAATCGGCGTGTCGGCGAGTCCTATTTCGAGTTGCCACAACCTATACCTCTATAATTATATACGCATGTTAATATTTCTCGATTTGAGCTCCTATCTATTCAAATAGTTATTGCTTTAATAATATCATTATCTAAGTACGTACGAAAAGTCGAGAGGATATGTTATTAAATATGCGTAGGAAAAGCATTGGTATTAACACACAAATATGACCTAGAAAAAAACATATATTCATGCCTCGAAGGAACGCTGTACCCACCTCATGGTGCCGCGGCGCCTCCTCTCACTCCACCCCCCGCTCACTCCCCTCACCACCCACCGTGACCCCCTGCCAAGCGTGCCAGGCGTGCGTATTCTCAAAGCCTCAAAATGACACTTTTTGCCCGTTTTTGGCCCATAGCATCTATGCGAGTAAAGCGATCGGGATGGCTAAACGTTAGGACCAACTAGACCCCAAATGGAGTCTATGTGCGAAAGAACAGGTTTTTCAAGTCAATTCTTAGGCCTTTTATGGCCCGGACGGCGGACGGCGAACGGCGGACGGACATTTCAAATTTGGATTCTACGCACCTTGAAACGTAAAGTGACAAAGTTTGAGGGGGGGTTATAAAAATTTTTTGCTACACGATCACATAGGCTTATTATTGGAAATAATAAACCAAAAGATGCCGATATTGCAGCATTCCCGGACGGTCACCCATCCAAGTACTAACCAAGCCCGACGTTGCTCAACTTTGGTGAATCAGACGAATCAGAACGAGTATTCAATGACATAAGGGCGCTGGTGATTACAATTTTTAACACAGAATGTGTTTTTACGGAGGGTTATTTGGTTTGAAAATGTCTGTCCAGTAAGATCCCCCCGAACCCTACCACTCTATCGTGTCTATGCACGGCCAAACGGCTGAGTGGGGGGAGTGTTCGAGTTGTGGGATCTTCTTGGGATTTTCCGAAAGGGGGCATAAGCGAATTTAAAATTTTCTAATCCCACCCGAACCATGGGCCGTAGGGCGGGAGGGGGGTCGAAGTAACGGTTAATGTGCGCTTTTTGGACTTCCCCGCTTCCTGTACCCCTCTAAACGGCCGTTGAAAATTCCGGAAAAATACCGGTTTCGTAGGTTTTTCTACGAGGAAGACGACGGCGCAATCGGATAGCGAAAAAGTATCGGGAAATGCGTCAAAAAATGCAAGAGTACGGACCCGTTTTCTTGAAAAGTCCGACGAAAAACTTGGTTTTTTCTGATTAAAATATACCCGATAAAGGTACGTTTTTCGGAACGGTTTTCGCGGGCGAAATAAAGGTTTGATCCCGAAGAATCTGAATCCGAAATCGGATATCGAAAAAAGTGACGGGAAGTCGGTCAAATTGCGAGGGGAAGCAAGGCGAAGCGATTAAAGTGACGTGGAGGCGAGCGAAGCGAGCCGGAGCGGCTAGTATGTTGATAATGGTGAGTGGAAACGCTGCTCAAGTGTTCTCTACGGACTGGGCAATCAGTACCTACTCACGTAGCCCTGCGACCCATCATTCGCGCGAGTGTGTGTATAAATGAAAATATATATAATATAATATAATATTCATATAATATAATACATAGTGGCAAGTATTATTATAATATTATTATAAATATTATAAATAAGCCGGTAGGTAAGAAAGACCGGTACGTACTGCTCCCATTTCATTGACAGTTAGTATTCAGACGTTAGTTGGATTGCTTGTAATCTTTATGATTATTTGACTAATTCATCAGGAAGTGGGTGTTTCCTTGTTTAAAGATCTCGTTTGAAGAAGAAAAAATCACTACTTCTATTAATAATAATTTTCCAATCGGACTGATGTTGTGATACTTTAAATGTACCTATTGTGATTAAGTAGGGTAATGTAATCCGTTCTAGTTCAGAAACACAAAAATTTACCTACCTATATTGCTGAATTGCTGCTATTGTATTGTTGAAATCCATCCACTATTGAAAAATTCATTCAGCCTCTTGTGATTAATAGTTCGAGTCTTAAAACCAGTTAGTTTGTCCAAGTTCAATAAACTTACTCCTCGAGGTGAAATGCAATGTTTTGAGTTTTACCTTCAATTCAGCTGAATACAATTCGCACAAAACATTTACATTTTACATGTTTAGAGTTCAATTTCATAATTCATCTTTTTTACATGCTAATAAAGTTTATTTAAGTTTCAAGGGAAGATATTGAGGAACTCATTTCGATATCTAATTACTTACCTACCTGAATTTATTTCATTGATGTAATCGATTACCTATGACCTATTGAGGTAAGGTTTCCAAATCTCAACTGGAATTCTCTTTGACGAATATAAAATTTCATTGATATTCGACGTGCTAGAATCCCTACAGATGATGGTAGTTTATTCATTGTACCTATTGATTAGTCGGCCGCAGTCTTCTTTTATTTTGGTCGGGATTCGGCCACCAGAACTTCTTCCCCCTTCACGACCTGTCCTCTCTATCCTATTATAAGCTCTTTGCTACGATCCAAGGCGCTGGATTCCAAGAACGCGGAATGAACTTCGGCCGAACTTACCAGAATGCCACCAGCCCTCCGGGGAATCCCCGAAATATTTTCTTAGGTCGTAGGTCTCTCTCTACTCGAATCTGACTATTCAATACCTATGAAGATTTCTGATAAAGCAGCGTGTAAATATAAACTGAATTCAAAATTCTTCAACTCGATCTCGAATTCAAGAGAATCGTTGACATTGAAATACTAAACGGAAGAATTGAGATTAGCGTGACGATAGCGCTTAGTTATTCGTGTTATTCCTACATACTTGTAAAAATACTTGTAGAAATAAGCGAAGAGCTAGCATCTGAAGTTGCTCGCTTTAGACGCTGCTCTATGCGTTAACGGGGAAAATTCGTACTCAATCGAAAATTTCAAATCATACGTGTAGTCTCCTTCTGCCTCGAGGACAGAGTAGCCAGTTAGTAATGGAAAAACAGTCCAGTCATGCAGCATGACCCCATGAGCGAATTTTTGAAGATCTGAATTTGGACAATGTTTCATGCAAATATTACCGATTTTGCGGATATTTCGACCTAGCGAACGGCATTATTTCGATTTTTGACTGATTTTTCAACTTTGAAATTTTTGAAAACTTGATACATATTCTTATAGGAAATTTTACGCTGATTCCGAATATACCACATGTTAGTATGCTGAAAAAGTTATTTCGCACAACAAATCGCAAAAAACAGGCTATTTTGAAATTTTTGACTACATTTTTGAAAATTTCAACCCGAAGATGTAATCCGATCATGCTGGCCAACGAACTTGAACTTTCGTTTTGTGTCCTTAACATTTTAAAATTTGTTTGAAGTTTCTAGCACAATTCTACGGGCAGTCATCGTCTGGAATGACACATACATATAAACATACAGACATAAAAAAAAAGTCCAGTCATGCAGCATGACCCCATGAGCGAATTTTTGAAGAAATCTTCGACATTTCAGTCGCTATTGATCGTGTTGAGAAATTTTAGTTTATGATTTTGATAGAAAAACATGGAATCAAATTATTAACACATGCACAGAGTAAACTCATCAGTTGTGATTACTTTTTTTTTTTTTTTTTGTTTTTTTTTTTTAAAGCACCTACTACTTTTGTTTTAAACAGCATGGTTCTAGGATTGGTTATACAGGGATACTTCCATAAGAGTAGTTCAATCTGAATTTGGATAATGTTTCATGCAAATATTACCGATTTTTACAACTAGCGAACGGCATTATTTCGATTTTTGACTGATTTTTCAACTTTGAAATTTTTGAAAACTTGATACATATTCTTATAGGAAATTTTACGCTGATTCCGAATATACCACATGTTAGTATGCTGAAAAAATTATTTCGCACAACAAATCGCAAAAAACAGGCTATTTTGAAATTTTTGACTACATTTTTGAAAATTTCAACCCGAAGATGTAATCCGATCATGCTGGCCAACGAACTTGAACTTTCATTTTGTGTCCTTAACATTTTAAAATTTGTTTGAAGTTTCTAGCACAATTCTACGGACAGTTATCGTCTGGAATGACACATACATACATACATATATACATACATATATACATACATATATACATATATACATACATAAAAAAATGCGTTAAACTTCAGAATATGATTCAGAATAGCCTGAAACGGATTTCTGCATAAAATTTTTTGAAAAATTCACATTCTACAAATTTTGAGGCGAGAGCAATAGCTTAATTTTCTTCAAAAATTCGCTAAAAATGCGTTAAACTTCAGAATATGATTCAGAATAGCCTAAAACGGATTTCTGCATAAAATTTTTCCAAAAATTCACATTCTACAAATTTTGAGGCGAGAGCAATAGCTTAATTTTCTTCAAAAATCCGCTAAAATAACGGACACTGAGTCGGATAGACAGATTGAAAACAGTAATACAATGCAAAACAGCAATAAATTCGATGCTTGCAGCACAATTTTCCTACATTATGAATTATGAACATTTCCTACAATATGAATTTCCTGTCTGAAATGTATTGTCTGTATGTCTCACTAAACAATATTTTCTGTAATAATTTATTCCAGTTTCGTTTGAATTTTGTGTCACATTTTAAATAAATTATTGTACGCCTATAGTATCAGGCATGTACCTGTTTAGTCATTCTTATTACGATTTTATTAGTAAACATATCATTTACTGTTAGAATATAAAGAATAGCCGGCTTTATAACACTTGCTACCCATAATTTAGGAACAATTAAAAATGGATAACTTGAACGAATTCAAAATTTTAGCTAAATAGAGCAGACGTAGAATATGAGGTTTAAAATTTAATTTGTGCTCGTCTTATTCTAATTCTGTGAGTTGTTACCTACCTAATTAAACAATCAAGAGCTCAAAATTCTGTTTTGGGGTTTTATTGATTTATTAAGACTCACAGTAGTGAGGAATTGAGTAATACTTAGTACCTACTACCATAAATTAAGTAAAATAAGGCAATCTTAATTATCAAGTCCAAGTGTAAGTATTTCAAGAACTTGCATATAGGTAATGTAACTAGATACGTACGGAAAGACGAAACATTAAGTACCCGGTGTATTGAATTGTTTTGCAACGAAACTCATGATATTGAGCCTAGAAGTACTAATTTTAGATAATTTCCGACAGTTCAAGAATGTTCACCTTCTTCTAAAACTGGAAGAGACAATTGCTAAAGTAGTGGCTAACAGATGAGATAAAGAATTCCTTTGAATAAAAGAATATGAGAAGGATACAAGTATTTCGATGTTGGACATTTAGATAGCTTTGTAGCGTCGATTGACAAAAGTTGATTCAACTTTGAAATAGGTAGGTAGGTGGATCCTGTAGAAGTTATAGCTGAGTTCTTAGGATAGCAACCAATAGCAGGACCATGGAATTCCATGGAATCCGGTTGCTATAAAAAAAACATGATCCTTAGATTGAATCTCTGATTGTAAATGTTGATTCATAGTATTCGTATGCTTGAAGGATAGTGAAATAAATTCCTAATCTTACTGTTATAATTAATCCTTGTTTGGTCTGGTTAAAATTTTTTCTTATTATTGCATGATGAGCTCATGTGATAGTGATTCCAGAACAAAGTAGAATTATTGTATTTAATAAAGGAATTTGTATTGGGTTGAATGTTAAGATTCCTTTAGGAGGTCAAATTATACCAATTTCGATAGTTGGGGATAATCTACTATGGAAAAATGCTCAGAAAAATGAAAATGAAATGAATGAAAATGAATGAATGAAAAAATGCTCAAAAAAATGAAACAAAAAAAAAACTCTGATGTAATGAATAAAATTATACCTATTTTTAGTCCATTAACTACTTTTTGGTTTAGTACCTTGAAAAAGTTCATTCTCGAATAATATCTCGTCATCACTGATATACTGATAATAATAAGATAATAATTCCTAACATGAATATATTCATGTTATTTGTGCGGAATCATATAACTATGCCTGATACAAGTGTAAGTGCTCCGATTGATCTTGTTAATGGTCAGGGTCTATAATCTACTGAATGAAATGGGTGATTGTGTTTACTCATAATTAACTTCTCTAGAATATAATGTTATTCAGATTGAAAAAACATATGCTTGAATAATTGAAAAGGCTATTTCAAATGATATTAATGATGCTTGGATTATTATGATTAATGGTATAATTATGGTATTACTATTTAATATATTATTTCCTAATAGTCTTATAAGTAGATGTCCAGCAATTATATTAGCTGTTAGTCGTACAGCTAAAGATCCTGGTCGGATTAAATTTCTGGTTGTTTCGATTAGTACTATAAATGGTGTATCATTGGTGTTCCTGTTGGGATTAGATGTGCAAATATTATTTGAGATCTATTAATTCATCCATAAATCATTCAACTTATTCATAAAGGTAAGGCTAGGGTTAATGTGAATTCTAAATGAAAATATATGGAAGAAGTCCTATTATATTATTGAACAAGATATATATATATATATTAATATATAAATATATATATATAATATATATATATATATATATATATATATATATACTTCTTGATAAACTCAATAAACTGTTCTACTGAACTATATAATTTGTTTTGAATTATTAATAGATAAACGAAGAAAGAAAAAAGATGTTTTTGATATTTCGAATAATTATTTTTATTTTTTCATTTTCAACTTCTAACTTGTGATCAAGATAATTATTCGAAATATCAAAAACATCTTTTTCCTTGCTTCGTTTATCTATTAGTAATTCAAAACAAATTATATACATATATATAAATAGTCTAATAATTATTATTGTTATTCCAAATGAGTTAATTCCTAATAATATTTTAAATTCTTTATATAAATTATTACTTAATATATAAAATATTATATTATATCGTCTAGAGCGACCGCCAGAGCGACTTAACAATTTTGCCCGGACAACTTGGTAAAAAACTGGATTGTCCGGGCTAAAACCGGACATCTGGCAACCCTGCTCGATGACCGAGGAAGAAAATACGAGTACCACGCCTTGGAATGGTGGTTGAGAACAGTACACCCCCCTACTTCCCCTACTGCGAGAATAAATTCTGTAGCGCTTCGGGAATTGAAGATCAACGTCGAGTGACAGTAGTGTCTTCAGAATGCCAACCCTTTGAAATTTCTCTGAATAAAACATTGTTATATATGTCAGTATTAAAAAAAAGAACGCGAGACATTTATTGTAGATCAAATATAAAAGACGTCAGCAAGCTGCCCGAATGCGTGACAGAGCATTGGAACGAAATTTGGACCCCAACAGTAACGTTAGCTGAGTGAGATGAATTGTCTACTGTTCATCAAGGAAACTTGAAATGGTCGATTTTGATTAATATTTTGATTTTAATTGTTGATTTTATTTATATTTTCATTATTATGAATACCTAACTATGTGAAATAACAAAACTATTGATGTGTTGATCAATAAAAATCAGTTTTTGTGGTAAATGTATGGTTCTTTGTTGCTTACCTTTCTTTCCAGTTGGCGTACCGAACAATTTAAACTTTTAATTGGTCCTTCAGTAAAATATTTGGAATTGTATTCAAAATTGATCGGGAGAACAGCATATACAATGAGCTTTTACTGGATGTGCACCCCCTCCCTCTCCCATACTCGAAACAACATTAAAGTATGAACTGCTTTTACAAATTGGTTGAAAATATCACGATATAACTGAGACTGGTTCTACCAAAAGACCAAATACTTCGAGCAACATCGTATTAGTACTCGATGAAAATCATCAAAATCGGTTGAGAAAGGCAGGTTTTACGTTCCTATCACTGAAAAAATGCAAGAATTCAAAAATGGCACAATGGTATATTTGACAAAAATCAAAGCAGTTTATGCTTAACCAGAGAAAAAAAAAAAACATTATGCCCAGTTTTTACTTTTATTTATTTTATTCATTTATTTATTTTTTCTCGCAATTTTCCTTAGGAAGTGCATACTTCTATAGGTGACCGGCCTCGGAGACTAAAAGAATGTGTGCAGTAGGGTGCCCGCTATTTTGAGAAAGGTGGAATTTTGATGACCTCCACCCGAACTTTGGTTTAAAATGTCAAAAAATGACCCCTGAATTTTTTCAGATTTTTTGCATAACAAACACCTACGCCGGTAGCTGCCAATATCAGACTTTTGAATATAACTTTTACAAACTTCTTTGTAAAATTGTGAAACTTTGTATACTTACGTTTTCGGAGTCACTGAACTCGAATATGCAGTCAAAACAATTCGACAGCAACAACTTTTGACAGTTTGGAATCTCAAAATCGTCAAAATCATATCAAAAAATGACAATTTTTCAAAATTCAGTGTAAAATTATGAAAATTTATATTCTAATGTTTTTTGAGTCGCTGAACTCAAATTTGCTGTCAAAAAATCAATTTTTGAAAAGTAATGGGCATACACATGTAAAATAATAAGTCAAATACATAACAAACATAATTTTTATTCTTCATACAAACGATCACCTTACTCAAGAATTATTACAGATTATAACAAAAGATTAAGTACAAACGAAGGACAGAAGCAGTATGTTCTTCAGGTCTTGGAAAAGTACAACAAATTGTACTCAAAGGCGACAAAAGAAAAGTTAGCTGAACCTATGGTTCTTGAGTGAGGTGATCGTTTGTATGAAGAGTAAAAATTATGTTTGTTATATATTTGACTTACTATTTTACAAGTTTATGCCTATTACTTTTCAAAAAATTGATTTTTTGCCATCAAATTTGAGTTCAGCGACTCAAAAAACAAGAATACGGATTTTCATAATTTTTCAATGATTTAGACAATTTTTTATTTTTATACATGATTTTGAGATTCTAAACGGTCAAAATTGGTTGCTATCGACTTGTTTTGACTGCATATTCGAGTTCAGTGACCCCAAAAACGTAAGTATACGAAGTTTCACAATTTTAAACAAAGAAGTTTATAAAAGTTATATTCCAAAGTCTGATATTGGCAAAAAAAAGTGTCTTTCAAAAACCAAAATGGAGCTACCGGCGTAGGTTTTTGTTATGCAAAAAATCTGAAAAAAATTCAGGGGTCTTTTTTTGACATTGTAAACCCAATTTCGGGTGGAGGTCATCAAAATTCCACCTTTCTCAATATAGCGGTTACCCTAATGTGCACCCCCTCCCCCTCCCATACTCGAAACAATAATAAAGTATGAACTGGTTTTACGAATTGTTTGAAAATATCACGATATAACGGTATCCCCCCTGCATTTATGAAATTTCAATTTACTGAGACTGGTTCTACCTAAAGAACAAATACTTGGAGGAACATCGTACTAGTACTCGAAGAAAATCATCAAAATTGGTTGAGAAAGGCAGGTTTTACGTTCCTCTCTATCAGTTAAACAAAAATATAAAAATGGCAAAATGGTATGTTTGACTGAAGTCAAAGCAGTTTATTATTATTTTATTTATTTTATTATTATTATTATTATTATTTTTTTTTTTTTTTTTTTTTTTTTTTTTTTTTTTTTTTTTTCCGCAATTTTCCTTAGGAAGTGCATACTTCCATAGATGACCGGCCTCGGAGACCAAAAGATTGCGTGCAGGCTAAAGGCGGTAATGTCGAATTATTCTACAATTTATCAAATTTTATAAGAGTTCATATTATCAAAATGAAATCACTCCTTCTAAAATCCTAATGAGACTAATCTCATGTTTACAACCATTTTTCCTTGTAAAATAACTCATGGCAGGACTAAGTATGTTGGGGTGCCTGCTATATTGAAAAAGGTGGAATTTTGATGACCTCCACCCGAAATTGGTTTAAAATGTCAAAAAAATTACCCCTGAATGTTTTCAGATTTTTTGCATAACAAAAACCTATGGCGGTAGCTCGATTTTGGTTTTTGAAATACGCTTTTTTTTTGCCAATTTTTGAGTTTGGAATATAAATTTTACAAACTTCTTTGTAAAATTGTGAAACTTTGTATACTTACGTTTTTGGGATCGCTGAACTCGAATATGCAGTCAAAACCAGTCGACAGCATCAACTTTTGACAGTTTAGAATCTCAAATTCTTCAAAGTCGTGTCAAAAAATGACAATTTTTTAAAATTCATTGTAAAATTATGAAAATTCGTATTGTTATGTTTTTTGAGTCGCTGAACTCAAATTTGCTGTCAAAAAATCAATTTTCGTTTATTATTTCCAATAATAAGCCTATGTGATCGTATAGCAAAAAAATTTTATACCCCCCCCCCCCCCCTCAAACTTTGTCACTTTACGATTCAAGGTGCGTAGAATCCAAATTTGGATTTGTGGAAATTTGAAATGTCCATCCGCCGTTCGCCGTCCGGGCCATAAAAGGCCTAAGAATTGACTTAAAAAACCCGTTCTTTCGCACATAGACACCATTTGGGGTCTAGTTGGTCCTAACGTTTAACCATCCCGATCGCTTTACTCGCATAGATGGTATGGGCCAAAAACGGGCGAAAAAGTGTCTTTTTCGAGGCTTTGAGTGCTAGACTGACGTGTTAAAACTCCAACCTGCTCAACCACAACTGCGCAAGCGTTGAGTAAGGTGATCGTTTGTATGAAGAATAAACATTATGTTTGTTATATATTTGTCTTATTACTCGTATTTTACAAGTGTATGCCCATTACTTCTCAAAAAATTGATTTTTCGACAGCGAATTCGAGTTCAGAGTCTCAAAAAACATAAGAATACAATTTTTCATAATTTTACAATGAATTTTCAAAAATTATCTTTTTTCTGACATGATTTTGAGATTACAAACTATCAAAAGTTGTTGCTGTCGACTTGTTTTGACTACATTTTCGAGTTCAGGGACCCCAAAAACGTAAGTGTACGGAGTTTCACAACTTTACAAAGAAGTTTGTAAAAGTTATATTCCAAAGTCAGATATTTAAAAAAAAAAGCGTATTTCAAAACCCAAAATCGAGCTACCGGCGTAGGTTTTTGTTATGCAAAAAATCTGAAAAAATTCAGGGTTCTTTTTTCACATTTTAAACCAATTTCGGGTGGAGGTCATCAAAATTCCACCTTTTTCAAAATAGCGGGCACCCACCCTGGTGTGGAGGCTAAAGGCGGTAATTTTGAATTATTCTACAATTTATCTAACTATAAGAGTTCATAATATCAAAATAGAATCACTCCTTCTAAAATCCATGATTAATCTCATGTCTGCAACCATTTTTCCTTGTAAAAGAACTCATGACAGGACTATGTATGTTTGTATGACGTGTTGTTATCACACACACGTTTTAGTCTCTGTTCAGTATAACTTAATTAATGTTTTCTCAGTACACCCTAAAGTTTTTTCTCAGTATACTCAAAGATATTGTTTAAGTAGATAGCTACCTACTGAAGGTTTATGACGAGGATATGAAATAAGCGTCCAAATACAGTTTTCCAAGGTAAATTAATAATATAAATATATTTATTAATAAGTTAGGTATATACAAAAACCATAGTTGTCATCCTGTCTGTTCATATTAGCTCGCATCCACATTAGGAAGATTCTAATTATTATACACCCCTCCTACTATCAGAACTGAAGATGAAATATAAGTATTTCGAAACGTCGGCCTAGAATATAGACTTTTCATTGACCAACCCTCGAGAAACCCGAAACATTTTACATTTAACTTAGTGGTCGAGAAAACCCAGCCTGATCATCATTATTATTACAGATTACCTATAATTTTAGCACAGTTTTGGGATCTTGAGAGTCGGTCAGGCAATAATAAAATTCAGGTTATTAAAGCCAACGTTTCGATGTATTTATACATCATCATCAGGGCTCGGAGAATTTATGCAGGTTTTTACAAAGTCAATTCGTAGTTTGTAACACATTCATGTAATGCAGATATTGACAAGTGAAAACATGTGACAAATTAAAAATTAGTTTTAAGATTAGATTAAAAATCACATGTTTTTATTAGTCAATGTATTTGCATGACATGAATGTGTTATGAACTACGAAATGACTTTGTAAAAACCTGCGTAAATTCTCCGAGCCCTGATGATGATTTATAAATACATCGAAACGTTGGCTTTGAAAACCTGAATTTCATTATTGCCTGACCGACTCTCAAGATCCCAAAACTGTGCTGATTATCACCTAGCTGTCAAGAAACTAAACCATATTTATAATTTTATTAAAATTTTAAATTATCTTTTGTACTTACGTGCATATTTCTCGGGGGGAAGCGCGTCCCACTTCCCCCCAAATTCCCCGAGCCCCTCATCACATCTCATCAACACGAGTCGTCCAGCTGAGTTCACCCGCCGTCATGTTTCTTTCTTTTACCCGGAACGCAAAACTAATAAGAATTTCGAAGATTCTCCGCCGATTCCTGAGTAAACGATTCAAATTTCTGGGCGAATTTTGGTGCGTTACGGAATTGAGTCAAAACAGGTTGTGGGGAGCGTAGGGGACCGTCCACACGTCGAGTGAGGCGCGCGCGTTCTGTCGCGGACTCCGATAGCGTCTCCCGAGAGCCCGCGAGCCTCCCTCCGCCTCCGCCCCCTCCGACCGCTCCGCCCCCACTCGCCCCACAGTGCGTCAAGGATCAGACGAAATTCGGAAAAACAATTAATATTTTCTGCCATTTATAATGACTCGTACCTACTCAGTGTTGGGCATAATCTTGTCGTCGAATACGAATACGATTGTAATCGCGATAATTATTCGTTGATTCTGAGTCAACTGGGATTTTATTAGTATTCGTATAATCGTATTCGTCTGTCGGCAGTTACACGAATACAACCCATAAAAATGCGTCACGGTCATCAATTTCAATAGGGCGTCCCTCCTATAATATGCAAAGCTTTGCCAATATTACCTAGCTTCAGTGGGACGTCCTTAAAGCGAATTCAGCGATTGGAGCCCAGCCTATTTGTCTCAAATCTATTTCAATAGGACGTCCCTCTGAAGCTAGGTAATATTAGCAAGGCTTCGCATATTATAGGAGGGACGCCCTATTAAAATTGATGACCGTGACGCATTTTTATGGGTTGTATTCGTGAAACCGCCGACAGACAAATGCAATTACACGAATATAATCGCAGTTGACTCAGAATAAACGAATAATTATCGCGATTACAATCGTATTCGTATTCGACGATAAGATTATGCCCAACACCTCTCCACAGTGCGTCAAGGATCAGACAAAATTCGGAAAAACGATTTTTGACATGGATATGTCTTTTGGCTGGGGGTCAAGGAATTTTTCGCGACACTTTTTTTTCCCAACCGGCACATTTTCTATTGATTTTCACGTACAACCAAGGTGTTACTAGGGAAGAGTAACTCCCATAGTTTTCATAGTAGGAAAATCGTTCGCCACTTTTTGGAATGCTCTCATTTTACCACATTTCATGACCTCTAAGCCATTGTAGTGTCAAGGAATGCTGATTTATTACTTCAAGTTAAAAACTAATATTGTTTTGTAACCATAATGGAATAATCTTGTGAAAAGAAGGCACTACTTGGTTGGTATACAATTGAGTAGTAGGTACCAACTGGTAAGCAGTAGGTACTAGACATATCCATGATCTTTTGTTTTTCCCATCAAGGGAGAAATTAAAATGCTTGATCTCACTAATTTTTCCTGCTATTTGTAATGACTCGTACCTACCAGTGTTGGGCATAATCTTATCGTCGAATACGAATATAATCACAGTTGACTCACAATCAACGAATAATTATCGCGATTACAATCGTATTCGTATTCGAAGATAAGATTATGCCCAACACAGGTACCTACTGACTCTCAGAAATTGGGAGATAGAGGGGTGACGTTCCACAAAATACCAACGTTACAAGCCGATACATTGTGACAGGGATATATCAAATGTCATCGTAAATTGCATATATTCTAGGCTGAACAAGAGAGAATTTAGCTCACTCAGCTGATCAGGACGGAGTCCGTCATTCCACTTGTTTCTAGATATCACAAGTAGGCGCCATTTTAAATTCTAACTTTTCAAGTTGAACAAGATAGAGTCTAGCTCACTCAGCTGATCAGGCTAAAGTCCGTCATTCTATTCGTCTCTAAATATCTAGAGAAGCCCCATATTGAATTTCTAGGGTGAACATGAAAGAATTTAGCTCACTCAGCTGATTAAGCTGGAGCCTCTTATTTCATTCGTCTGTTGTTGCTCCAGAGAGACTCCCAATTAAATTTCAACTTTGTGGGGTGAAGAGGAGAGAATTTTGGTCATTCAGCTGATCAGGATGGAGTCCGTAATTTCATTCGTTTCTAGATATCCCAGCTAGGCTCCATATTAAATTTCAACGTTCTAGGGTGAACATGAGAGAATTTGGCTCACTCAGCTGGTTAAGCTGGAACCTATCATTTCACTCCTCTCTAAGTTTTAACCTATTTAATCTCTGAAGCTGAAATTTGAAACAGTGCCTCAATGAGACAAGTAGAATTGAATTTCAACGTGCGGAACCAACATAATCTGCTAATTGAGATCGTAGGCTAATTTAAATGCCATTTAATCTCTGAAGCTGAAATTTGAAACATGAACTAGCTCTGAGACAGGTAGAATAGAATTATTGAGGAACCACCCAGGTCAGCTGAATGAGGTCGGGAACTCATTTCTCTCCTTAATCCTAGGAGGCTGACAATTCATATTGAGCCTCTATATGTGAAATTCTCGAGACTTCGCTCGAACTAGCGCATCCTTACATCGAGGCAAGGCAAAGTCGAAGTTATTTCACCTTGTTATCATGGTGACGAGTAAACTATGCAAAAATGCGCTATTTGTAGACACAGCTGGACATACTGCATAACATAGTCTTACCTAGTTCCTAGTCAATATTTTCATTATTTGTAATATGCAAGGTAATAAATTGAAGCTACGAACGCAAGATTAATCTGTGCGGTCGAGATCCATATGAAATGTGTGTTGGGGGGTTGACGTACAAGTGCTAGATGTTCCAGGCATCAGCAGATGTTAGAATAAAATAAGTTACACATCACTGGCAGGGTGGTAAGTAAACCTATTTTGTGAATCTTGAATTGAGTGATGAGCTGTTGAACGAAGAGTCGATTGTTCTCAGCAGACTGCGATCAGTTTTCGAAACCCCTATTTTGATCATCGGCAGCCACCTAAGGAAATGGAGCTCTATGGAGGTTTTATGGCCCTAGACGGAGCCCTTGGCATCGTTTTATTATCCGGGCTGCCTCATCCATTTCGCTTTCTCTTGCGAAATAATTGAGCACGCGGATTCCGACGGGGTAGATTTAAATTGGTGGAACTTTTACTGCGGATTCGTCTCGAAAACATTACTTTCTCCCTTCTGAAGTCAACCATGGAAAACAAATCGCATTGCATGGAGGAAAGAAACTCATTTGACAAATAAATGAGAGTAATTAGAGGGGATGACTCGAGAACTCAGAATGTTGGGGTTGGCGCTGGTTCACGACCAGTAAGTGCCTTTCAGGAGGTTTTTCCAGTTTCCATCCTGCACTTGATCTACCCCAACTGCTTCCATCAAGTCAATATCAATTTTTGAGGCATGATGCATGGAGGTGAATATTCCAACTCCGAATACACCTGGTCCATCATTTGTTAGTTTGGTATCAATAGCTTTTGCTTGAACCATTTAATTCACACTGATATATCATTGATGCTAAATCGGCGAGCTGCAGCGGCAAATTTGTTTGATGGAGTAGCTTCGTTGATGCGTATGATTACTCGCTCGATAAACTGTTGCATAAGCACCTTCCTCATCGATGGTTCAACGTCACCGATCGATAATTAACTTTCCTGGATCGATAGCTAATCGATACTTGACCGTTCTAGGCTAAGGAATATTCATGTTTTGTAATTTTGGCCGAAGGCTCTAAGTAGGCCTCGAGGCGCGACGCGCCGAGTTTTTTTTCTGTTAACCTTAGCTACTACTTGTAAGGATCTTAAAAATGACAAAGTTGCGCAATGCAACTTGCTATTTCGACTTGGTTATTTTAAAAGAGAACCCCCATTTTTATTGCAGATTTGAATTTTTCGTGAAATTTCATGAAAAAACGACCCATCACTCAATTCTTTACATGCGCGCAAATGTGCGAAATTCCGCTCCAATAGTGCGCAATTCCGCTCTAAAGTGCAATAAATGTGAAATACAGAGTTTTTGAAGATAATCAATTGCCACATGTAATACATGATTTTGGATTTTTGATGGAATTTCGATGGAGTATTTTCTCGTGCTGAACCTCGTAATGGTGTTCATTTATTGATATTTGCAACATTAACTAGGGAATCACCGAAAAACCTACATTTTAGTACGCTTTGTGCAAATGTGTAATTAAAGTGTGATTCTGGTCAATTTTTCGGTGTTTCCCCAAATTGGTGTTTCATATATCAATGAATGAACATTATTACGAGGTTCCGCACGAAAAAATACTCCAAAATCATGTATTACATGTGGCAATTGAGTTCAAAAACTCAGTTTGTATTTCACTTTTATTCCATTTTTTGAGTGGAATTGCGCCCGTTTGCGCGCAATTGAAAAAACGAGTGAAGGGTACTTTTTTCGTGAAATTTCACGTAGAATTTAAATCTGCAACAAAAATTGGGGGTTCCCATTTAAAATACGGAGGTAATATCAATTGCTCACGTGCGCAATGCTCAATTTTATCATTTTTTTGATCTATAGAAAAAATAAATAAATAAATAAGAATGAAAAAAAAAATTACTTTTTTTGACCCATTATTAACGAATCTGGTAGCTGTGGGGCGGACATTTTTGGGGCAACCGGTATTTGCTTGTTCGATACTTCCGTGTTAGTTAAAGGTGGACATTTGGGGAAACGTATTATTTGCCAATGCAAACCTAGCGATCAACGTGTTAGGAAAATCACTCTATAAAAACTTTGAATACAAAAAAGTAAACATTTATTATTTATGGGGGACACGAAACATATGTAATGTAATTTATTGACGTATAGAACTGGTATATCCCACCTCGCATGTCAAGTTTGACAGAATAGGCGATAATATTATCAGTACAAAGTAAGAAAGCCAGAAGGGCATCTTAGTTTACAGGCATAAGATCATAAAGTTTCAGAAATAGGTTAGGGGAAGAGAGAAAGAGAGGAAGATAAGAAGAGTGAAAAGGGATAGATATCGAAAGAAGAAAGAGAGAGAAAGAGGAAGGAGTTTAATTCTCCGTGAGGAAGTGGCGCACAACAGCAGACCTGAACGCACCAAGGGAGGGAGCACACCGCAACGAAACTGGAAGGGAATTCCACAGCCTCGCTCCTGCAATGGAAATTGACCTAGCCATGGGCATACTAAAGTGCCGTTTAATAGCAATGTTGTTGGCTCGATCTGAACTGCCTGGTGGAAAAATATAATTGACAAAATTTGTTTAGATGATGCACAAAGAAAGGACGTTTATTTAAGTGATAATATCCATACCCAAGAGGCGATTTACGTAGGGAGAGATGTGTCCTTGGGATTTAAGGTGAAATACATGACGGGTACAGGTAATGAATAGGACTCTGAGACGTTTTAGAGAGTTGAAGTCAAGGGAACGGATGAAAAGTATTGAGCAATAGATGAAGTGTGGGAGAAGAAGTGTGAAATAACTTGAGGCGCACATGGAAAGAGAAGTTGCAAAGGGAGTGAAGAGATGAGAGGACGGATCTAGAGATCTTGGCCACATGTTCCTTCCAGGTGAGGGTGTGGAGTTAATAATTACACCCAAGTTACGTACGGATGAAAAATATGGTATGATTGTACTATTGATAAGGATTGGTGGGAGAGAGCTGGTAGAAATGTGCTTATAGATTACAATCGTTTGACTTTTTTGAAGATTCAGGATACGGCCATTGCTTAAACACCAATAGTGAACTGAGGAGAGGTCATTATTTACAAGAGTGATTGAATGGGAGAGTCAAGGAATATCAGTGGGACTGTGTCTGTAGATTTGGGTATATGTTGATGAGAAAAATTTAGGTATCACATTACATGCATGTGAACCAAATTTCAGCTGTTCCTTTGGCGCAATATAGAGCGCTATCATGCATAAGTGTCTTGGGATAAGTCTTGGAACCCCGGATTGACTATACTCACGATAACATTAAGAAATTTATGTAGGTACATTGCATCATTTAATAATGATTAACAGGACGTTTCCACTTTTTTTTTTCTTTTTTTTTCGACCGTCACCTCACGGCGAAAATATTGGTTTTCACGTACAACCAATGCGTTACTAGGGTGTAACTCCCTTTGTTTTCATAGCAGGAAAATCGGTTTGGAATGCTCTCATTTTATCACATCTCATGATCCCTAAGCCTCTGTAGTGTAAGGGACAGCTGATTTATTACGCTAAGTTATAAACTAATATTACTAAGTAACCATATATGAACTAATAATGTGTAAAATTAATCATTATGATTAATCATTAAAATTATCTGACTGTGGAACGGTAGATCTACCGTCCGCTGTTTTTTTTTTTTTTTTTTTTTTTTTTTTTAGCATGGAACATGCATTAGCCTTGGAGTAACTAGCGAAAAACGTTACGCGGATGGGTCACGAAATTTTTTCTTATGATTTTAACGTATAACCAAGCCGTTGCTGGGGAAATAAAACTTCTTTAGTGTTTGTGGGACAAAAATCGTTCTCCACTCGTTGGGAAGCTTCTTCTATTTATGTCTTAGTTTTAATTTATTTATGTTATAAATGGATATAGCAATCAATGCCTCTTGCTTTGTTGTCACTTGGTTGAGAGGTTAATTTTGTTATAGTAGGTAATTGTAGACGCGCACCATAACAGAAACTTACCTACCTAGGTAATTCCTTCTAATTTCGATTCTATTTGTCGTACGAAGCTCCTGAAAATTTTGGTTTTTGATACTTGGTCAATTCTGCCAGGCATGTTCCATATTTCTTGACTTTTAGCCACGGGTTCTAAGTAATAACATCCGGGGAGTCTGGGGGCCCTCTCCCCAGTTTTTTTAAAGGTTTTTTAACCTTTCATTCTCAAAGTTATTTTTTCGAAGGAGTTTTTTTTTTTTTTTTCATTAGACACACACTTCCGAGATACAATAAACTTATTTATTACATTATGCTACAGTATGTGCTTCAATATGGAAAATTACACGTACGCCAGAAAATCATTACTTATGAAAAACGCTGAAACGCTGCAAATTATTACACAAAGGTTCATTATTTTGGATAGATAGCCCTTCTAAGCAGAACAGTGGACCGTAATTATTAAACCCTGTTAATACCTAGTATTACAGCACTAGGACCCCATAATTTTACGCTTTATAGAAAAATTGAAGAACAAAATGATCTGTCACTAAGTTATCTTCCCATCAAGTAAAAGGTTTGCATACACTGCAAATTGTTTTGAAACACTATGCTTATTCTTTGCACGTTAATTACAATTAATGTATTTCAGTAGGTTGATTAGAGAAAATAGCCGTTCAACGTACAGCGTTGCGGGTGGCGATTCTTTGGGATTATATTTATCAGTGACAAGCAAAACACGGAGAAATTGATATAATTCAATTAATAATAAATACTCTTTATTCGCCCCTTTAAACATAACAAGAGCTGAAATATAACAACTATAATAGTAGGTTACATATCACGGGTATAAATCGACATCGATCGAGGCACCCACGAATTGAAATTAATGAGATAAAATAAGACACCTAAGATTCGCTGATCATCTGTAGGTGACAAAAGTTACAATAAAGTCAATAATAAAAATAAAAAATATACCTTTGTGTAAGAAGAAACATCTTGCAAGTTCCAAGTTGACCAGGAAGAAAAAATTTGGTACTGCCGCCGACGGGAAACGAACAGTCGCGAACGCGTTCTAATAAACGTAAGGCTAACAAGTTTTACCTTTGAAAAGCACGTAAAATTAAGCATCACAAATGAACTAAAAACTAGTTTGTTAAAGTGTAAAACTCGGTTGTAACGGAGTTGGGGAGATTTGCAAGTGTTACCATTCGATTCAGCGTGAAAAAAATACTTAGAAATCGGCCCCAAACTCGCATTTTCATAGAGGGTAATTTTTAACTAAAACCCTTAATTTCGTAGAGAAAAACCATGTTTTTCAGCATACGAACATTCTTTTCTCACCCAATTAGCAAAGCAAACGTGAAATTGACTATACCGTTCAAAAGCTGACAGTTTGAGGAAGTTTTATCTGAAGAGAGCACGCCGATAAATTTCCAAATCGGTGGCAGAAAAACTGGAGGAAAATGTCAATTTTAAATATTTTTTCTAATTATTGTACTTTTTTTAAACCAATACTAACTTAAACAACTTGACTTTATATCAGACTTATAGGAAATTTAGCGGTCTTTCGAAAGGTGTTCTTAGTTTTGAGATTTGAACTTGAAAACAAAGCGTTTAAAAAGGAATCTCTAAGAATAACTTTCGATCAGAAATGACCTCTAAAATTGATTCCTTGAGTTTGTCCCAAAATTTCTATAGACACCCTGTATAGCTCCTTATTACTTCGTTTTGTAGGTATTGGAAAACGCACATCTAATTTTTTTGCGAAGATAAATCTTGAACTAATTATGAAATCCCTAGCCATCCCAGATCTCTAGGACTGTGAAATATGCCCATTTTTGACCAAATTTAGACCATGGGGCAGTAGTCGATGTACTTTTCAGCGCTGAGTCGAATGCGACAACTCCAAGAATTCTAGGACTAATATTAGGCGAAAAACCCCGATTTTTACGTGAAAAAGTTCCAGTCATGCAGCATGATCGTATGAGCGAATTTTCATAAACGGTCGTATTACATTTATGTTAAATTCTGTTGAAATTTGAGCACTTTGGGGACAAATAAAAATTTTATTATACATTTTATAGCAAATTAACTTTTTGTTAGTAATATTCCAATGAACAAATGATTTTGTGGATTTTTACAATTTTTTCAAGTACTCCTATCGATTTTTAGCTCATTTTAATGAAATTTAAGTACATTTTTCAATACAATTTTGTGCTTAAATTTTTAAATGTCCTAGTTCATGTTCGATTAATTTTTTCGAGTAGCATTCTGCTAAAAAATATAAATTTGTTAATTTTAGCGGTTTTTTGCCCTTTTTAGTGATTTTTTAAGTACATTTTTTGAAATTTGACCAATTTAATGTGCTCAAAACGTGTTGTCCAACGAACTCATCCTTTCTTTTGAAATGCTTGATTTTTTGGCGAAAGAACGAAGTTTTTATCTCAATTCTATCGAGAGTTATCGTCCGGAATGACATATATATATATATATATATATATATATATATATATATATATATATATATATATATATATATATATATATATATATATATATAAATATATATATATATTTATATATATATACAATATATATAAAAAAGCGTTAAAATCCAGGAATCATTTCAGAATGCCTCAAAACAGATTTCGATGAAGAAAATTTTTATTTCAAAATTTTTGGAGCCATTGCAACAGCTTTATTTTCTAAGAAAATTCGCTAAAAATGGCCATTTTTAACCAAATTTGCGGCCCATCCCTAACCATCTAGACGTCCCTAATCATCTTTTTCCAATGTCTATAAATTCCAAAACTCCCCCCCCCCCCCCCCCGAAACTACAGGCCTAACCTTCCCCGATACAGGCGCGTGTGGATAAATATGCATTGAGTGTGAATATTTGAGTTGCTAGGAGAACCGAAGGCGAACGAACGTTGCCGGCCAACTCCGGGTTCTTTGCTCTCTATAAGATCCGCTCATGTGATCAGTTTATTAAGAGATTTATCAATATATTCGTAAAGTTATCATGGAGTGTAAGTAGTTAGTGAATTTAAAGTGACAGTAAAGAATAGTCATTAATAGGTAGTAATTTATTAATAATGTCATAAATAAACAGTAGAACAAAATTAGTGTTTTTCTTTCCGACTGCTGTGCTCGAACAAAGATATATTCATGCAGCGTGCAGGTGGGTCCTTGGAAATGCATGCATGGAGGCATACTTGGGAATGACAAATACTGAGCACGCTGGGCCATAGTGTTTTACTCTCCAGCATGGTCAAACATATATATTTCTACCTATTTACAACTGTTGGTGTGCCAAATAATTTTACACTGCACCAACCTGTGTAAAATGAAGTGCATTATATTTCATTGGGTCTTTTCTGTTATATCCCCGCATTTACAAACTATTTTCTATAGAATGGGGATTGATGATCCCCAATCATTTTTACGTCCACTGTGGTAAAATAGATCAGAATGCTGTGTAAAGTTTAGTGGTCTGGATGCTCGCAAGCTCGCATCTCAAAATTACAAAACATCAAGTAGTCCATCCCTTAGTAAAAATTCAGATTAGTTGGACATGTAGGTCAGAATGAAGAATAGTAGAGAATTAACGGATATATGCGGGGATATAACAGAAAAGGCCCATTTCATTTTCGTAAGTGGATTATTTAGATGAGCATGGAGTCGATGATATTCATGCAGCATTCAAGTACTTTACTTGGAAATGGAGGTTGGTTGTCTAATACTGAAGGAGAGCAGCAGATGAAGTCGTGGCGATGCTATGAAACACTTCACTTCCACACATTCATTTTCCACAACGCAACGATTGACTTTTCCCTACACTTCCGTTCGCGTAAACGCGTACCGAGTACGGAGCAAGATCACTTAGTTTCAACGATATTACCTATCGGTGCTAAAGCTGCAGTGGATTGGAATCATCTTGTAGCAGAGCCAGCAGCTGGACAGCTTCTTCATCCGGACAACTCACCGAACAATGGAATTAGAGACAACCTATCACTGGCCACGATCGAAGAAGACTGGAAAAAATAGTGTTGTGCAGCCCATCTCACTACTACAACTGCGCACGTCTGCCAAGTTCTTAGAAATTGAATTCCCAGAGTTGTGGAAGTGCGGCTCGTATTTTTATTTGATTCCGAGAAGGTGAGTACCTAGTACTGGCTGTAACTCAGAGTGAACCTATGAGTATTGGATTGGGTCTACATTCCAGGAGACTAGGCCGAAGGGCACTGGTCACTGTTCAACTTCTTGGAATATGGCGCCAGAGGTAGACCCTCATACTACTGTAAACACGTAAATTCGGGGTATTGTTATTTTCTTTCACGTTTAAAAGCTCTCTCTCTCTCTCGCGATGTTTTTCGGTAGGTAATTTCTTCTTTCACCAAACAGTGAAGTTATATAGAACAAATCCTGAGTTTTTGATTTAAGTAAAAATGTCATTAGTTTCCGTAATTCTTATATGAGTTTTTTGTTGGAAAGTTCTGAGAAAGATTAAAAAATACCCTTCTGTGAAAAGTTAATGAAGTACCTACGATTTTTTTCTAATTTATTCTTGTTCTAATTTCCTGAAAGTGTATTTTAATTTAAATTATGAATGTCTAGTGTTCAAATATGATTCATGTGATCTGTAATACGAAGTATTGAATTGAAGTATTGAATGAGTAATTGTAAATTTGTCTATATTATTGTGGGGGCGAATGAAATATTGTGCAAACAAGATTCACCCTTGGGGAACGGTTTCAAGCTGGTTCACCACGAAACCCACAATCAAGAAATATGAAGGACCACCGGATAGAAATACCCGGAAACTATAAAGGATTATGCTACACCTTACCTTGTAATTCGGCGATCTCCAACTCGCAGGTGGTAGCGAATACGTGAAGAAGGAGGATTTGGTATTAGGTTAAACAAGGAAGCCGGCTGAGGGTTAAAGGAAGGAGAAACCCTACCTAAATTCGCTTCGAAATGCGTCGAAACAACCCGAAATGGTCGCGGAAATTTGGCACGTGTAAAACTTCAATGGCCGGGCGTGGAAGGCTGGGGTTTTTGAGCTTTAACAAGAACAAAAGGCTTCAAGCGCTCGACGGACTCGACTCGACTGACTAGACTCGACTGACTCGCCACCAACCCCCAACGAAGTGGACCTGGATACATATAGATAGATGTCGAGGTCCAGAAAACAAACAGCCCCGGTATCAACCTAAACGAATCACTCGATTCAAGTGCTGGCTTCAACATACCCCCACCCTGAAATATGAATTTCAGTCAAATTGCCAGCAGTTATTATTGCCGATTTTTTTTTTTTTACAAAATATAACAACGAAAACTACAAACATATTTAACGAAATTAGTATGAACAAACAAAGGGTTACTGAATATATATACAAATTAAGGAAGGAAAGGATTGGCAGTCATTGTAAAGGAAGTGGGCAGAGTTTGACTAGTGGACGCACCATAATGCTGGTAGCTGTCCTGATTTTGGCGACTCGAGTTACCCCATCCCTTCCTGCACATATCTCCTCCACGATTCCCAGTGGCCAATGAAGAGGAGGAACATTCTCTTTCATAACAATGACCACTGTGCCTACATTTAATGAAGGGATATCCTCTGTCCACTTAGCACGCTCCTGAAGAGTGTGTAGGTATTCGGTCTGCCATCTTCTCCAAAATCCTTGAACAATAGATGTGACACGTTGATGATGATCCAATCGAGATGCAGGGATATGAGTGACATCCGCGACGGGTAGATGATCTAGTGGTGGTCCCAAGGTGAGAAAGTGAGCAGGTGTAAGGGCAGTTGGACCATTGGGGTCAGCCGACAGAACACAAAGGGGGCGACTATTGAGAAGTGCTTCAATCTGCGTGAGAACGGTGTTCAATTCCTCATACGTCAATAACGCAGTCCCAATAAGTTTGTATAGATGTGTTTTGACGCTCCGTACACTCCTTTCCCAAATTCCACCAAAATGAGGGGATGATGGTGGGTTAAGTCTCCATTCGATGCCTCGGTTACTCAATGTATTTCTCACTGAGTCATTAAATGAACCAGAAGACGCAAACTTGTAGAGCTCGTCCAATGAGTTCTTAGCTCCAATGAAATTGGTGCCTTGGTCGGAACAAATAACCTGACATGGACCTCTTCTCGAGAGAAATCTCAAAAATGCCGCGAGGAAACACTGGGTTGATAAACTCGAAGCCAACTCCAGGTGGACCGCTTTGGTCGACAAACATATAAACAAGCATAAATATGCTTTAAGCGGACGATTCCCTCTATGTCTAGCCATGGAAATAGGCAGAGGTCCTGCATAGTCGACACCACAGTTCACGAATGCCTTGCTTTGTTGAAACCGAACTGTTGGTAATGGTGACATTTTAGGTTGCAAAGGTTTTGGCTTTGCTCGAAAACATAGGTTACATTTATAAACTCTTTGCCTAACAAGATCTCTGGCTCCGAGTATCCAATATTTCAAATGCAACAGTGACAATAATAGATGTGGCCCAGTATGTAAATTGTCGACGTGGTACTGGTCAACTAAGAGTTCAGTGAATGCAGATTTCTTTGGTAACAAAAGTGGATGCCGCTGGTCATACGCTAAATCAGAATTATTTAAGCGACCACCAACTCGAATTAATCCATCCCTTATAAAAAGGTCTAATCTTCCAATGAGTGAGTTGGGCTTCACACGCTGGCGTTCCTTTTTTGACTTGGCCTCCAAATATGCGAAAATATCAGAAAAATGTTCCCGTTGAATTCGTTGGAACCAAATTGCTTCTGCTTGATCCAATTCCACAGCACGAAGCATACCAGTGCGAAAACGGGTCTGACGAAGAGCTCTTAAAACATAAGCACTTGTTCTAATCAATTTTTTATAGGAGGACACTCTTGTGAGTAATGGTGACAAGACAAAGTCTGGAGGGGTGAGAGCAGTCAAAACCACTACCACCTTTTCTTCCGGCACTCGCGAAGCGGTCAACAATTCAGTGACCCGAGTGACTGGCCAAGAGCTATCTTCCTGTAGTAACCAAGGGGGACCATGCAACCACAATGGGTGCTGAATAAAACTCTTAGCAGTCAACCCACGACTCAAACAGTCTGCTGGATTGCTTTCTCCTCTGACGTGAAACCAGTTCTGTGGCTTAACATTGTCTTGGATTTGTGTCACTCTATTAGCAACAAAAACCTTCCATTTAGAAGGAGAGGCTGAAATCCATTGAAGTGCCACTGTTGAATCGGTGTAAGCATATATTTTACTGATATGCTGTGGAGGTGAATGTGTGTCCATAACAAGTTGGAGAAGCTTGGACAATAAAAGTGCAGCGCACAATTCCAATCGAGGGACATTTAGCACAGAGTAAGGTAACTCTACTATCCCCAAAAGGTGTGAGAGACAGTGCATAGACTACAGCACCATATGCTATTTTAGAGGCATCTGCAAACCCAACTAATGCTGTATATTCACCTGGGAAATATATAAATTCCGAGGGATGGTCCAACCCTCCAAAAGAGGCTATTCAGCCACAAACTTCTTCCATTCATCGCAAATGATTTCCGGGGGCGTCTGATCCCACTCTAAGCCAAGTGCCCAGAGCTTTCTGATTAAACCTTTGGCTGTTACTGTTATCGGTGTTAAGAATCTGAGTGGATCAAATATTCGGGCTATAGCCGAAAGGATGGCCCGTTTAGTACAAGTTTCAGGAGGCAAATTCACCTGAACTGAGAATTTATCATCCGCAGGACTCCATACAAGACCCAAAATTTTAATCATCGACTCTCCATCAAATGATAGAACTGAAGAGGATCTAATTGATTCGGGAATCTGAGACATAACCTCTACAGAATTCGAACACCATTTGGTCAGTTCAAACGACCCACTAGCCAACAATCTCTGAAGCTCTTTCTGCAACGTACAAGCCTCCTTATCTGAATCAACAGAAGACAAAAAATCATCCATATAAAGATCTCTAGCAGCAAACTCTGATGCCAATGGAGTTTTGGATCCCTCAAGCTCTATCAAGTATTGAACTGATCGCAAGGCTAAAAAGGGCCTCCGAACACCACCGTATTCATATGATAAACCTCGATAGGTTCTTGAGGCGAAAACCTCCACAATAATCGCTGGAATCGCCGATCCTCTGGCCTCATGAGGATGCGCAAATACATCTGACGGATGTCTGCTGTCAAAGCTACCCTAAATAAACGAAAATTTAACAAAATTTTTACAAGATCCGTCTGTAGCTTTGGACCAACGAAAAGCAGATCATTCAATGAGATGTTAGTACTTGTTGGTGCACTAGCATCCAAAACAATGCGTAGTGGCGTACTTGTACTTCCAACTTTGGCTACCCCATGATGAGGAATATAGTATGATGGTTGATCCATAGAAATCTCATCTTTCGACACCAATGACATATAACCTTGTTCCAAGTAGGTTTTCATTACTTCGCTATAATGATGGTGAGTATCAGGAGTTTTTAATAGGCGTCGCTCTAGCGCCAAAAACCTACGAGTGGCTGAACCTAATGATTCACCCAGTAATGAAGGTGACATCCTGAAAGGCAAAGATACTATAATTCTTCCATCACTGTCACGACTAACAGTGTCCAAAAAATGCTGTTCACACTTGATATCTTCTGAATCAATGTTCGAAGTGGGTGATAGTTCCTCTATTGACCAAAATTTCTCTAATAATTGGTCCAATGGCTTCTCGTCCACCAAAACGTGGAACGAACTGGGGGTCTGACAGTGCAAGGCAATCGGAACCGAACCCATAACCAACCATCCAAGTGATGACTCCAAAGCATACGGAGTGTTAGCCGATGGCCCTTCAACTTTGCCTGTACCAACGATTAATGGCCACAAGGCAGCACCAATGAGAAGGTCAATTGGTCCTGGATCATCAAATGTTTGATCCGCCAACTCAAGAGGGGTTATATGCGATAAATACTTAGAATTTATTGAGACAACAGGCATATGTTCTGTTAGCTCATCCATCACCAAGGCGTTGATCGAGTAGCTCACTCCCTGCTTCACCATTGAATGAAATGTGAATGACACCTGCTCTTGAATTGTTACAGTGTCCCTTCCCAAGCACTTCACAAATGAGTGCCAAGGGCGTGTTGCGAGTCCTAATCGCTCACAACAACTTTTAGTTACAAAATGTGACTGCGAACCTCCATCAAGCAAAGCTCTCAATACAGTCGGTTTTCCAACACGGTCCAACACTTTAACTTGAGCAGTAGCTAACAATACCAAAGTAGATGTTTTTAAATTCGACATAGAGGTCAGCGACATAGTAGCGTCAGGCGGCGAAACAACGTCCGATGTTGAAGGGGATGGTGAGGGGGACGGTTGGACCTTAGTGACAAAATGCAACAGACTGTTATGACTATTATCGCATTGTGAACATTTCAAATTGACTTCACAATCACGGGTGAAATGTGACTTTGATAGACACCTATAACAATGTCTATTTTTCTTAACAAATTCATATCGTCGTTTTGGAGCCATTTCCAAAAATGCTTGGCACTTATCTAACGAATGGTTGAGGGACCTTTTACAACACACACAACAATGGGCTTTGTTATCCCTTTGAGGTCTCGAATTAGTTTGTTGTGCTACAAAAGCTAGAGAATTCTTATTTACTCCACTACCTTTACTCTGAGAAATAGGTGGGAGTTGCGCAGACCTTTTAGAGCGCGCCAAAATCTTTACTTGCTCTTGAACGAAAGATACCAAACTATCAAATTGTGGTACCTCTTCATTACGAAATGCCATGTCAAAGTGCCGTAATGTCTCAGGATCCATTTTCTTTCCCGCGATATGTAACAGAAAGAAATCGAAAAGATCCCCTATTTTCAATTTTTTGATAGCAGCAACCGCCCCGACAAAGCCTTCCAGGAATGAGTTGAGTCCCTTTTCCGATTCTTGAGAAATGGATTTAAAATTCAATAGCTTGTCTAAATAATAATGACCTAATGCCCTATTATCTTCGAAACGCTTTTTCAAAGTTCTTAATAAAGTGACATAATTCTCCTCTGTGGGGGGAATACCTGCTACTATACTTTTAGCACTGCCGACCAAATGCGAGACTAAATAGTTAACCTTTTGAAGATTAGACAACGAATCGTTTTTGTCAATCAAATCGGTAAAAGACTGAATGAAGGGAACCCAATTTTCAAAAGAACCATCGAAATTCATGATTCTTATTGGTTCCAGTTTCACTCTACACGTTGCTGGTTCCGATCGAACAGTGTCATTTACGCGAGTTTGGTTTTGTGACTGTTCTTCCCGAATAGCATTGAGGACTGTTTGAATTTCATCCGCTATATCCAAAAAATTCGAGATTCCGCTCATATCTGGATCATAATTCTCATCTACTTCCAATTTTGCCTCCTCATGAGCACTAGCGAGTTCGATATACTCCGCTCTCATATCCACGACGGAACTGGACTGGGTGATGAACAAAGCACGATTAGTATCATTGATGTTCTTTGATAATTCTAAAATGGCTCTCAAACGGGCTTCATATTGAGCGATTCTCACTGCCATCAACTTGGCACGCATTCTTCCCACCATAGGTAATGATAAGGAATAGGAAAATAGAAATAGGAAGCAATGAAAGGGAAACGATCAACCCAGTTTGTTCGTAGGAAAATTTAGAAATTTTAACAAAACCGCAAAGAAACAAATTAATTTCCAATTAAAAGTAGATAAATAAGCAAGGAAGAAAAATATATATAATAAGATTAATAATATTATGTGTGAATATGATTAAATTATTCACTGAATACAAAACCCCAAAGAATAGACAAATATCAAATCTATAAACAGCATCAATCAATAAATAATATATCAAGATTCAACAATGACGAACAAAAATGCCAACTAAGACGCTATATCCGATCGATATAGGCTGAAACGAAAGTCGATCGATGAGAATGTTATTATCGCAGTCAGACGAGACTTGACTGCTGCCTAGTTAACAAATTGAGTTTCAATAAAGATAAGGCGAGACTTCCGAAAGAGTCTTGTGACCTATCAACTCTAATTGGTAACTAATCCTACTAACTATGACCTTAATCCGTGAGAAGCAAAAGCTCAATGTTTCTGCCCAAAAAAACCCATCAACCTTATCCAGCTCCGGCCAGTTTCAGTTTCCTTGCATGCGCCTATAAGTTCAATGTTGTCAAGGTAACAAACTGAATTTGATAGAACATGCGAATTACCACGTGCAGATTTTGAATCCCAAAGCCGAGCGAAACATAAATTAGAATAAGAACCTAATATTGAAAAATCAGTTATAGCGCACAGGACAATATTTGAGATCGCCGACTAAACAAGAATGACGATTAGAAATAATGAACGAAGAGAACAATGAAACAAACTTGTGATGAAATAGATTTTCGATCGACTATTACAGATAAATCTTCCCCAAATAGAACCAAATGTTCCGAAAACATACACTCAATCAAATTTAAATGCAATGTTCGGGAAATAAATAATCACGAATCGATCGGTGGCGTGAAGATGAATTCAATAGCTAATTCACGTTCATTAACCAGACACCCGTATTATAAGAATATTGTAGTCCGACTGACTAAAATATCCATCTAAGTATAACCGGGAGTAAAATCTTTTTACGCACAATAACTATCTAATCCGGATCGAAGAAACCAAATGTGGGGGCGAATGAAATATTGTGCAAACAAGATTCACCCTTGGGTAACGGTTTCAAGCTGGTTCACCACGAAACCCACAATCAAGAAATATGAAGGACCACCGGATAGAAATACCCGGAAACTATAAAGGATTATGCTACACCTTACCTTGTAATTCGGCGATCTCCAACTCGCAGGTGGTAGCGAATACGTGAAGAAGGAGGATTTGGTATTAGGTTAAACAAGGAAGCCGGCTGAGGGTTAAAGGAAGGAGAAACCCTACCTAAATTCGCTTCGAAATGCGTCGAAACAACCCGAAATGGTCGCGGAAATTTGGCACGTGTAAAACTTCAATGGCCGGGCGTGGAAGGCTGGGGTTTTTGAGCTTTAACAAGAACAAAAGGCTTCAAGCGCTCGACGGACTCGACTCGACTGACTAGACTCGACTGACTCGCCACCAACCCCCAATGAAGTGGACCTGGATACATATAGATAGATGTCGAGGTCCAGAAAACAAACAGCCCCGGTATCAACCTAAACGAATCACTCGATTCAAGTGCTGGCTTCAACAATTATAAAGTCTATATTATATTTTGTGTCCAGGGGAGATGGAAGAGAGGACCACACGGTCCTAATCTCTCCCTGGTTGGTTAAATAAAATCTGTCAATCAATCAATCAATCTCTCCCTCCCGCACTCTCTCTCTCTTTCTCTCTCTCTCTCTCTCTCTCTCTCTCTCTCTCTCTCTCTCTCTCTCTCTCTCTCTCTCTCTCTCTCTCTCTCTCTCCAAACTCTCATTTTCATAAAAGGCAATTTTTCACAAAAAACCTCAATCTCATTGAAAAAAAAAAAAAAACTTGTTTTCAACATTAAAGCTTAATTTTCTCCCCTAATAAGCTAAATAAAAGTAAAATTGACAATACCGTTGGAAAGCGGAGATTCTCAGAAAGTTTTTCCTAGGAGTGCCTCTCAAAATAAGTATGTAATTTCGAGCAGAAGAAAAGATGGAAATAAGTCACAATTTGGAGAAGTTACAAAATTTGCACTTTGGCCTCCTTAAATACGCTTCACGACTGCACAAAAAACATTTGGTATGACATCAGAGAGATAGGAAGTTTAATGCTCTTCCCAACTTGGTCCTTATTTTACCCAAATTTTCGTAGAAACGGGAAAGGGGGACAGCCCTCGGCACGGCGGCACTTGGGGGTGGGGATGCATTTTATTTGCGTTTCAGAGGGTGTAGAACACGTTTACAATAGTCATTCATTTTCAGATTTCTTTATATATGGACAAAATTTTGATATGTTGTATTACCATGTCGGAACTTGTGCCTCGCTGACTTTGGCGAGGATTAGCTGACCACGAGCTGTAAAATTCATCACAATAGTGGCAAAATCGTGCTCAAATCTCTCCTATTCACCGCAGGACGTCTAAATTTGATAGGTAGCCTCTTTGGGACAACAAGAGACGAATGACCTTACAGGCACCATCTTGATTAGCTGAGTGTGCTGAAAGTTATATCGTCCGTCTGATTACAACGAAATTCCCCATTTACTCTACAAACTTAAATATTACGAATCCAAATTCTAACGATTCTTTTTTGACCATTTTGGTATGTTTCCTCTCTTCTGATTAAAAAAATAGAGTTCCAGTTAGGTATTCGAGTCGAGCGCACGTGTTTTTTGCGAGCTTCGCATTAAGTATTGATTTAGCAGGGTTGTAATGTCGTTTTAGTTATTGTGGTTGCTCTTTGATTAACTCTCAGCAATAACAATTTTCATACATTTTTAACGGGTAGATTTCTGGAAAAAGGTTATTTTTGCGAGTTTGGTTGGTGATTTGTTGTTTACTGAAGAGAAATGACTATCCACTCGACCAAATACCGTATTCATTAGTCAGCAGCACTCGAAGAGACGACCGATGTCGCGACGAATAATTGCAACTACGAGAATGTCGAACTCCGAGTTACATCAGGTAATTCAATGCCTTGACGTAATAATCACAACCAAACTCCAAAACTGCGACTGCATTTTGAAGGAACATACAAATGTTTTAAATACACAGGTGCATGCTCTGTCGCAAGAAATTGCTAACAGCCAAGAAACTATCTTGCTCATATTAAAAAAAAAATTGAGAGAATTGAAAGTACCTATAGAAGAAAATCTATCATTATCTGAAAAAATACTGTGAAACAGAACCGGCACACGGACAGCAAAAACGATCTTATTCTTCATAACGTTCTAGAAAGGAAAGAAAACATGAATATTCTTAAGAGGAAAGTGACGGACATTTTTAGAACGGAATTAAATTGCGTTCTTGAGGATTATGAATTTATAGGTGTAAGACGTTTAGGCACCATCCAACCTTCTAGAAGTAGACCAGTTCACATTCATTTTGCTAATAATTTCTCTAAATCTAAAGTATGCCAGAACATTTACAAGTTCAAGGGATCCCAATTTAATACATCCGAGTTCTACGACAGACGAACATGGGAATTTAGGAAGCATCTCTTGCCCAAGAAAAGACGGGAAGCATGCCGCCTTGATTGGAGATGAACTACTGGTTGATGGAAAAAACTTATCATTCACCATGGACGAAGTACGTTGGAGGATTCTACATCTAGTGGGTCAGAAGTGGAGATTAATCTGAATACTCCTCCTCCGTCCCCTCCCAACATTTCCAGAAAACAGGTCAAGAGGAAGATGAAAATCTACAAGACATAGAACGAACTACAACACCGCTTTGGACATTTTGGCAATGACTCGGGATTCGCCCATTTATTATACGCAAATTATGTAGACCTATGTAAGTACTCAATTATTTGATACACCATACGTATAAGTCTAACAATGTTTGTTGAGGCAGAAATGAAGACCAGATATCATGTGCTATTTTTTAATATGTATTTAAGGAACTCCTTGTAATACCTACGGGTTATAAATAAAACTGAATTAAAATGGAATTGATTTAAAAAAATTAAAATGTTCTAAATACTTTTCACATACTTATATTTTACCTATCTCTATTTATTTGTGGTTACAGTTATTATAAGGGGGGGGGGGGGGGGGGGTTATGACCGTTTTAATGTCATAAGATACATAACACGAAAAAAAATTGACCGTTTGCTAATTTCCAGTTCTTCTTTGTTGCGTCGTGCTTACAGGACTTTTAATGTAATTTTTCAGTCTTGGGCACACGCACAGCACCGTATGTACTCGGCAGAACTTTGATGGATGCATCCTTCGTATAGACTGACCAGGATCTTCCTATCTAATTAATTGCATCTGGATGAAGAACATCCCTGGGCGGCTCCGCACGTGGGACATTCACCATTCACTTCTGCTCTGGACTTCGCGTCGCCACAGGTGTCCAAATTCCAATCAACTCACGGTCAGAGATTTTTTATCCAATTTTACTAAGATTCGCGGTTATAACAGACTTTACCAATCAATATACTATTATTTCGCACGATCAAAAATATATCTAGGGCTAAGGAGCTCCTTATTTCTTGTATTCTACTTTACCTAGAATTTTAAGTCTGCAACTGAAACATTATTTTGATTCGGAAAGAACCAAGATTATTTGCATTAATAAATGTGTTTGTCAAGGGTGTTTGGTTCGTTTTGACTATTTATTTCAAACACCCCACCTTTGCGCAAACACACACACACACACACACACACACACACACACACACACACACACACACACACACACACACACACACACACACACACACACACACACACACACACACATATATATATATATATATATATATATATATATATATATATATATATATATATATATATATATATATTGTTATCGTGACTACTCTAAAACATTCTACACAATAAATTACGACACTGTTACACGAGATCACATTCAAAACTGAACTTTTATTTCAATTCGAATTATAAACATTTAAACGTAACCCAGCAACTAACTAACACCTGAATAACTTCTTGAAACTAGAGTGGTCCGCCTAACACTTCTCCCTTCCTTCTCTATAGGGGTTGAGTCGATCGTGGTGAACCACCCGTAGCCTCCCTCGTGTAGTTTTGATCCGGAAGACGACGTCATTTAAGGCCTTAACCACGGTACACGGCCCTTCCCAGCTTCGTTGCAACTTGGGGTTCAAACCAGGCTTTCGACGGGGATTGTAGAACCACACTTTGTCTCCCTCATTATATTTGTGGGCCTGAGCTTTCAAATTGTATCGTCTCCTCATCTCCTCCGTTTTCACCCGTAGTCGTTTTCTTGCAGCTTCATGGACCCTGACTAGTTTCCTCCGCAGCTGTTCCACATACTCCGGGACCGTGGTCTCGTTGGGTCGCTGTCCTAGTAGAAGGTGAATGGGCAGTTGCAGTTCCCTTCCAAACATAAGGCGTGCCGGGGAGAATCCCGTGCTGGCATGTTCGGAGGCTCGATATGCCAACATCACCACAGGTAATTGCTCATCCCAGTCATCTTGATTTTCCGAAACTACTTTGGCCAAAAGCTGCCAGATTGTTCGATTTAGCCTTTCCACAAGGCCATCGCTCTGTGGGTGCAATGGGGTTGCTCTGGTCTTCTCAGCTCCCAAGAGTTTGGCCACCTCCTGGAACACCTCCCCTTCAAAGCTCCGCCCCTGATCGGAGTGAATCTCTTGCGGGACTCCAAATCGACTGACAATGTGCTCAACGAGTGCTCGAGCTACCGTTTCTGACAATTGGTTCGGAATGGGGATCGCTTCTGGCCACTTGGTAAAGTAATCTTGGAAAGTCAAGATGTACCGGTTCCCTCTTCTTGTTTGTGGCAGTGGGCCCATCAAGTCTATCCCCACCCTTTCGAATGGAATTCCATAGTTTCTCACGCTCAAAGGCGCCCTTTTCCCTCTTTGCGACCGTTCCTTACAAGTCTGACACCCTCGACACCACTCATGTACGTCACGATGTATGCCAACCCAATAAAACCTTTCTCGAAGCAAACTGGCTGTCCTCTTCTCTGCAAAATGTCCCATTCTATGTACTTCCTCCCAAATTTTCTTTCGCAATTTCTCGGGCACGATCAATTGTTTCCTCACCTGCCTTCCATCAGGACTTTCCCATTGCCGAAACAGACATCCTTCCTCCAAGACAAGTGAGTCAAACATCGCCCAGTATACTTTTTCCTCTCGTCCCGTACCAGCTAGCTTTTCTATCTCCGGCCTAGCTTTCTGTTCTATCCAGGGGATAACCATCTTCAATACCGGATCTGTTCTTTGTTCTTGTTTGCAGTCCTCTAAATTAGCCCATCCTTCCAGCTTGCATCGGGAAACTCCAAACTCCTTAAGGTTTTCTTTATGGTCCCGAGCAGTGCAGTATCGGCAACCCTGTGACAGACATGGTCTCCTGGAAAGGGCATCCGCGTTTCCATGTGACTTGCCAGGGCGATAGGCTACTTCCGGTGAAAAGGGCGCTATTTGCTCCAACCATCTGGCCATCTGTCCATCGGGGTTCCGGAAACTTAAAAGCCATTTCAAAGACGCATGGTCCGTCCTTACTGTCAGTGGATAGCCATTGACCAACCCATAGTCCGCAAAGTGCCGTACTGCTTTTACTACTGCCAATAGTTCTTTGCGAGTGACACAGTAGTTCCGCTCAGGAAGTGACAAGCAGCAGCTGTAGTAAGCAATAACCTTTTCTTCTCCCTCTTGAATTTGGGACAGGGTCGCCCCTACTGCTACATTGCTCGAATCAGCATCTATTACAAAAGGTGCATCTGCCTGTACATGGCCAAGGACTGGGGCCTGGGATAACGCTTCTTTCATCCCAACGAAGGCTTGATCGGCCTCCTTTGACCAGGTAAATGGCAGTAGATTTAGGATGCCATACAGTGGCTTCATCTTGTTAGCAAAGTCTTTAATGAAAGCCCTGTAATAGGTGCAGAGCCCGATGAAGGATCGAAGTTGCTGGCTGTTGGTTGGAGTAGGCCACTCTACCACCACCTTGACTTTACCCGGGTCAGTATGAAGGCCCTCTTCCGAGATACAGTGCCCCAAGTATTTCACAGCTCTCTGAAGTAAGATGCACTTCTTCGTGTTCAGCTTCATCTTGGCTTTTCTCAGAAGTTGGAATATCTCTCGGAGGTATTTCATCTGATCTTCGAAGGACGGAGTGTGCAAAAGAACATCATCGATGTAGACACTTGCAACCCCTTTTCTCAGGATCTTGTTCAGGAGAGATGTCATTGTCCGCTGAAATGTTGCTGGAGCATTACAGAGGCCAAATGGCATGACCTTGAACTGCCAGAGGCCTGAGGGTGTACAAAATGCTGACTTGGGTCGGTCCTCCTCTGCCAAGGGAATTTGCCAATAGCCACTGCAAAAATCAAGAGTGGAAAACCACGTACACCCCTCTACCCCTCGGAGAAGTTCGTCAACTTTTGGGAGCGGGTGGGCATCTTTGCGGGTGACATTGTTCAACTTCCGATAGTCGATGCAAAAACGAGTGGAGCCATCTTTCTTCGGGGCTAAAACTATAGGGCTCGCCCACTCACTCTCCGATGGCTCAATTACTCCAGCTTGCATCATCTCCGCAACTAGTTCATCCACCAGCGTCCGTTTAGCAGGGGGTACTCGTCTGGGTGTTTGCCAAATCGGGTGGGACAGTCCAACATCTATCCGATGGGGAGGGACCTCGGCCGCCCCACAAAGTGCAAGTTTTTCCGTGAAAACATCTTGGAACTCTCGCAGTAGTTCGGCAACTTGTTCTCTTTGACACGAATCGACTGAGCCACACGATCTGTCTAGCAGTATCTTCAGAGAATCTGGTAATTCATGTGTCCCGTCAACAGTCGAAATTTGTTGTATTGCCTTGGATGGATTCGACAAACCTTTCACTGGAACTTGATCATACCCCACCTGGAGCCATCCCTCCTTCATGTTGATGACACTCCTATGCTTTGCTAGGAAATCAAGTCCTAGTAAGCAAGGCTCTTTAATTGCCGCCACTGTTACCCGATGAGCCCGAGCAGGACCACCGGCGAGGGAAATCGAGGTGTCTTGTAACCCTTCAACTGCTAGCCGCTCTCCATCAGCCGTTCGGAGGGATACTAGCCCCAAATCTGGATTGGCTTTTATCCCTAAATCTCTTCGCACAACCGTCACTGCAGCCCCCGTGTCGATGGTCATCTCGCAAGGTTGTCCTCCTATTGCTCCCTGAACGGTCATTGTGGGCCCTCCCTTCACTCCTAAGATGGGCTTTGGAATCTCTCGCACGGGTCTTAGCCCACTTAGACCTGTGCTCCCTCGTTTCCCGGTCTTCTTGGCTTACAGCTACAAGGGCAGGAGCAGGTCCTGGTTTGCCGCTGCTCAGTACACCATCTGCTGTAGTGACCTTCTTTCTTACACTTGTAGCAAACGATCTTGTCACCCCTTCCAGAGCCCTTGTCCTTAGTGGTAAGTATCCCCGCCTGTCGTATTGGCACTTCTTCCCCATCACTAGAATCCCCTAAGTCCAACAGGCGAACGGGGTGATCAGCCCCTGCAGCACATAGCAAATTTGCCTCCAGTCGTTGGGCATATGCTAGGGCTTCTTGCACCGTGACTGCGGGGCAGGCTAGGACTTGCTCTCGGAGGCGTGGGTGGGCGATTCCATGGTAGAATTGGGGGAGTGCGAGGGCGTCTACCGTGACTTGTAATGCACCAGGGAGGGCTCTCCTGGCTAGCAATTCAACATCAGCGGCAAACGCGGCCAAATCCTCTTTTGGACTTTGTCGCCTATTCCTCAATTTGCTCATAAACAGGTGTTCTTGCCCTTCTCCTGCGTACCTCCTCCTAAGCGCCCTTTTCATTTCCTCAAACGTTGGCTCTCCTGGAAGCAACGAAATCAAGGTCAGCGCTGGTCCCTTTAACGCCGCTATTAACTGCCCTTCTTTCTCCCCTTCCTGCGTCCAACCATTAACACGGCAAACCCAGTCAAACTGGAACTCAAAATCGCGCCAGGACGTAGAGCCATCGAATGTCCCAGGTCGAGCAGCAGTGTATCTTGTCGCCCTTGCCTGATTAGCCTGCAGGTTCCTAGCCTCCTCTGCTGGCGCCGGCGTGTGAAAAGCTGGCGAGAGTCCTCCCTCCTGGACCACCTGGGGTGCCAACGTCAAATGCATCATGATCTGATCAATTTGGCGTTGCAGTTGGGACAAGGATGAAGCCCATTCTGGCTCCACTCCCTCCTGACGTCGGGTTCGGCGTGTGTTCGGCATACTTCTGACACCACTGTTATCGTGACTACTCTAAAACATTCTACACAATAAATTACGACACTGTTACACGAGATCACATTCAAAACTGAACTTTTATTTTAATTCGAATTATAAACATTTAAACGTAACCCAGCAACTAACTAACACCTGAATAACTTCTTGAAACTAGAGTGGTCCGCCTAACAATATATATATATATATATATATATAGGCCCTTTGGGCCTCACAAGGGGCTCCGCCCCTTGACCCCGCCAGGGGGGCTTCGCCCCCCTGGACCCCCCTAATCTATACTCGGCGCTTCGCGCCTCGCCGGATCTTTTCTCTTTTCTACTGTGTAGAAAACGAGGATAATTTGCTATGCAATTTCTTCGTCTCACGAGAAAAAAAAAAAATTTAAGCCTGGCTGGGATTCGAACCCACGACCTTCGTCTCATGATAAAAAAAAAATAAATAAAAAAATTTTCAAGCCTGGCTGGGATTCGAACCCACGACCTCGCGCTTCGCGGTCCCGGACGTTACAAAAAAATTGTTGGGGGTCGGCCTAAGAATTGCATAGCAATTAATATATATATATATATAGGGATCGAAGGGTACAAATTGACTCACTGTCTTAGTAGACGTTTCGCTTGAACGCGTCTTTGGCACTGGTGTGACCAGCCAGCCTCCCTTGTAGCTGATGCGCCCTTGGAGGCGGGGTCGGGAGGGAGGTGGAATGAGGGAAACGGGCGAGGAAAGGGGCCCTACGTAAGCGCCCTATCCTACAATGTATCCTATGCTACTGTTTTGCTCCTTTTTCGTTATGGTTTTACAAGGACTAATGTCTAAATTTAAAATTTAAATTAAAAAATCAGGATAAATTTTGAAAAAGAAACGCTCATCACCTGTTCACGTTTAGCCCCGGGGGAACCATACCCCGGAGCACCTCCCTGTGCGCCTTCTCCGCAACTCAACTCAGACGTCCGTTTCATTCGCACCTGGCGGTAGAGCTCTTAGCACCCCGATCTGGTAACAATCATTGAATGACAACTCGGGGCTCCTAGCACGGGGAACAGCTGGCTGATGATCAATTCCCCCGACTCATAGCTGATTGATGATTGTTCATTCGGTGTTTCAGAGCCGTCGTTGTTATCCCACCAGAGCATTCCGGGGCCTGGCAGAGCAGCTGGCATATACAGTCAGGGATGTCACAATCAGCGGATATAGTTCAAAATTATGCTAAAAAAATGTACTTAAATTTCATTAAAATGAGCTAAAAAAATCAATCAAAACTGCAAAAAAAATTTAAAATCCGAAATCTCTTTTGGAATAGCAGGCTATTATTTAGAACGGGTTTTTTGTCATAAAATTGGTAATTAACAATTTCTTTTCACTCAGAGTCCTCAATTTTCAAAACAACGTAACATAATAGAGTACGATAATTTACGAAAATTCGCTTATACGATCATGCTGCATGACTAGAACTTTTTCATTTCCAACGTCTTCTTCGTGGTTATAACTTATTTTGTTGGTTATCTTTTACGCTATCGAGACTGCGTTCCATTTTCATTCGTTTTGTTTGGTAATTGTTTCGTGTTGTGTTTGGTTCATTCTTCACACAACTACAGTAGTTTTAGCACAATCGTGTTTTCTTTGCTAAATTATATACTGTCCATACTTTCCATGAGGTGAACGCCCCTACATATTTATATGAATCGATTCAGAATTAAATTCAGGTTTAGTACGACAAAAAAACAGAAAATTTATCTTTTTTTTTACCAAATCCGACTCACGAACGCCCAATTTAGTACGCATCGCACTAATTATTCAAGATGCACTATTCGTAAAGGTGTGTGTATACATTGCTCATCTACCAACAACAGTTTGATCTATAATTTCAAATAAATTATTCGACGGTAACAATATCATTTTAAAATAATTTCAACCAATATTTGACAAATTTGTCTTCGCTTTATTTTTTTTAATAATATTGTTTTACTCGAACTAAGTGCTACGCAGTGAATTATTCACAACTTTAGATATTATAACGATGATAGTCTGGGCACATAGATAAACCATTTGAAAAATACCAACGTACAATTTATTAATAAAAAGAGTATAACGACATTAGACCAAGTCCCGGTCGAAGAATAACGGTTTTTGCTACCTGTCGGGCGTGGAAAATTCAGTGCTGAGAACACTAAAGTCCAAAGAGGGGGGATTCGGTTGTATCTCGTTGGAAAGGGTTTCCAGGACCTTTAGAAGGTCTTCGGTGGAGCCCGAAATCGGCGGGTTGAACATGGAGTCGGACAGACCGGATTGGACAGAGTTAAGGAGTGACGTCATCAGATCGTCGGACGGAGGGTCCATCAGGATGTCGTCCCCAGGGGCGAGCGTCTTGAGCCGCTCACTCACGAGCTGGTCGACTGACTCCATTCCTGTAACATCCAACAGAAATACTAATAGCTGGAAAAGAACATTTCTAAAATAATAGCGGTAAGAATATTCAACTGTCCAGGTTGGCATATTGACGGACAAGTTGAAAATGTTTATGTAAAGCCAAAGAATTTTTTTTCCAGAGGTTGTTTGTCAAGAGATATACGTAGAGTTTAGACACTTCTAAGTGATTCGCCTAGCACAGAGGACCAAAAGGTTTCGTGTAGGTATCACTTGATTTTGTTCAAAAGTAATTATTGGAAGTGCAGTTATTTAGTACTATTTGATAATCGTGAAGGTTTTACAGTATATTAGAAATTTTTAACAACAATTTTTTGATGTGATGTGACGCTTGCATGTTTTTGACCACTTAATCAATGCGGGAGTAACACTTGTCGCAACTGCCATTTGTAAATTCCCAGCTTCGTGCGAGAGGACAGGACAGATAAAGATCGCTGCTAGCATAGATTGGTAGTAGAGGAAAGAGTGAAAAGTTTCAGCGCAATATCTCAAAGTTTGTGGTCTCTTTAATTAAGACAAAGCAATTTTGCATCATACGAAATATCCGGTTTTTGAAACAGTGAAGTTATTTTTGCAGTTCCTCTCATTTTGTGACTCTATCAGGTAGGCTGTACTGAGTTCACTTACATACTAAGTTACGCACCCAGTTATAAATTGTTTTGCAAAGTCTATACCTCTCTATTGAACTAATCTTGGAGTCAAAAGAGGAATTGCTGAAGGCACCCACTATATCCAAGAAGATTCCAAGACTTTTCCAAGATTCCAAGTGCAATTTGCTTGTTTTCCAAAGCTTTCTTAATCTTCCTCACTAAATTAATGATGGAGAGCAGTCCCGCTGGGTCATCCAGATAGATAAGCATATAGCTCACTATGTAGTGGTCCCTCTATGAATTCCTCATCCTTCACAAAACTATCTACCAGACGTTCCAATGTCTTCAACTGAAATGATGGGGGAACATATTCGAAACATATAGAAATGTAACCATGAGAGAGCAATTAATATAGCTTGCAATCAGTCAGGCAGTAACATCAAAACCGCCTGTTCTTGATGTCCTGTCTTAGGGTTCAATACCTATAACTTGCATCACTCTGAAATTTCTGAAGTCTTATCATCTAGTTCCAAGTCTGAAAAATACATAGGTACCTCAAAATAGCATTGAATTTAGTGGCTTTGGTGTGCCCCAGACTTCTGGTGCATTCACATGAAGCCAGGGTGAGTATAATATTGTGATAGCAGTAGGATCAGCATACTCCTAATACTACAATAAGAGCCTGTTCTACACAGAGGGCTAAAGGAGAGTTAATCTCGAGTCTGGTGCTGGATTAAATCTGAACTAGTTCGTGATTCTCCATGGTGGAGCTGGTCTCCATGATGCTTGAAGAGTGGTCATGCCTTTGGAAAAACCAGCTAATCAAATCCATTTCCAACTTGGAATCATTCACAAGTAGGATAAACTCAAGTATTAAACGAGGAAGATTAGATATTAACAAGGAAAGGTTAATAGATATTAAAATAGGATTAAAAACTGTAAATAAACGACAATTTACGCCGTTTACGGTAAAATATTTTAGTAATGTTAGATTAAAAACAGTTTAGTGCAAATCATTCGTCTTTCAACTAGGGAAACAAAATATAATTGATGCCACTCGTAATCTCACCACTACAAGACTAAAAAATCATCAAAATCGTTGAAATAATTGGCGAGCAGCAAGTGGCCCAGAACAACTAATAGGAACCCTGTGGAACTTAAAAATCATAAAGATGGGCCGAAAAAGCGTGTTCCAAACACAAACTGATAATTAAAAATTCCATAGGAGGCTGGCAAAGCACTGCAACAAAGGACCACAGAGACCAACCACTCAAACTTTTCTAGAAGAACAAAAACTGACCAAAGGCCAAGAAATTATCAAGACCTGTATGTAGACAGTCAACCTGCTTCCATGATAACAAAGGTCTCCAAAATCGTCTCTTGCAGCACAACCTGTTCTAGCTTCATATCACAACTGCTCCAATGAGAAGTAAGGCCGAGGAGATGTACCAATCTATGACACCATCATCTTTCTCAAGTACTATTTTAGGTTTGGTGCTCAATGAGGGAGGGCACCTACCATTATCGCAAGCCTAGTCCAGCCTAGCCAATTAACATCGTTGCCAAAATTTGTTAAAATAAATTACATCGCTCCTGTAGTTAGAAAATTAAAATAATTCTTAACAAAATAATAAACGCACCAGATTTGTCACAAAGAATGTCACTGAGCAGGGAGCTCTGAGAAATGTCTTCTTTGGTATCTGGCTGAACGATTTCAAAATCAGTCGGGATGGTTGGAACAGGCTGCTCTTTGGCGAAGAACAGGTCCGGCTGATCGTAGGGCTTGCTGGCTTCCAACCCAGAAGGATATGTTTGATACGTGCCTTTATTAACGCCCATGATATTGGAAATCGTGTCATCTTGGATCTGAAAAGGTAATGTAAACATTTTTATTGAACATTGTTAGATTTAATAAATGATATTTCGCAAAACGGATAGAGACAGTTACGAAATGTACTGCTACAATTAATAAATGCCCACAAGCCACACCTAAAATCACTCTTTTAGGACTCTCTGTGTCTGCAAAGCTAAACCACGAATTCCTCGTACACTGCCACACTTTTCTACATTTCAGTGAATGTTTAAAATTGTAACTAAGAATTCCTCGTACATTAGATCAATATACAACAATCAGATAGGTACTTGAACGGGCAACTCAGAATTGTTTTTACTTGTTTAATAGAGTAGGAAAATATTTCTATAAAGTCACTTTACACAACAGCACCAGTGAAGTCACAAGTATTTATTTACAAATGATGGGTACCAATCAGGTACATTAGTGTCAGTACCTCACATTTAAATCTGCAGTGTGAACCTCTCCCTGCCTTCTATTAAGCAACCCAGGCTAGGGGTAAGGGCTATGACCCCCCTAGCCTTCAGAATAAAAGAAGCAGGAAAATGCCAAATACATAAACTTCATCTCGCAATCTCGTCTTGCCCATTTCTTCCTGTTTTACCTACTACAATAATAGGTGACTCCGTCGACAGATTCACTGTTTAAGAACAAGGAACTCCACCCCATTTGAGTGCCACTGACGTCACACCACAGAACCTCGAGGATCTTCAACCTCCAGCTGTTCCATCCACTGTGCCCCATACAGCTGGCACTGCTTGCTATATAACAGAGCCCCCCCCCCCCCCCCCCCCAAATCATCCACCAGACTTTTCAAGAAGCCAATCCCACTCTCCTGGAACCTTTGAGCAGCCTGCCACCAGCTGCCACCCACTCCGGACAGAAAAATACGACACATACCTTCTTGAGGAAATCGCAAGTCCAGTAGACTGTGGACATTAGACGTTTTTCGCATTCACTGTCCTTGAAAAAGAACATTGAGAAAACTCGTCTCCCAAGCAATTTGCTGAAATCAAACGAGTATTTCACAAGTTCCCGACTTCACTGAACTTCATGGAATTATTTGGCTCCTTTCCTTGGTTGAGATATACCAATTTTTTCCCTAGTCCCATGGCACTCCGGACTTAACTCGCCTCCCTATTTTTCCCCGACTCCAGGGTCTCTGGCTCAAATTGTCTCGTCAATTCCCTGTGGGCTAGCTGTTCTCACAAAATGTAGAGACAGTCTGCAACCGTCCTACATTCCTCAGGCCACCACAGCCTTTCACTTTGAATTGACTGAAATTTGTTACAACTACTAGGTCAATGCACCTTCTCTTCTGATTATTTATGATTTCAGATCACCACAGTTTGAACCAGAAGGATAGCTCAAGCTCCAGCACCTATCTCGCTGGTCAAACTGCTTCCTAATTCTAACTCTGCTAGTGCTAGGCTCTACTCTACCTTTTGCAACCACTTGAAGGCAGCCCACGAGCCCACAGATGACAGGGACCTTCCCAAACCTCTCTGCCTCCACCCTCGATGACATCAGCCCCTCTTCCTACATTCTCTGTTGGAAACTTCTGCCCTATACCCCAGCTCTCCTTCTCCGGCAAATGTTTCTCAGAGCTCTCCCAGACTCTATTCTCCTCATAGTAGTCGCCTCTCCGAAACAGGATGTGGATAAGCTCACATTGATCACTGGTATACTCCTTCTTTTCACTGCAAGACGCAGCTACTGTCTTTACTGCAATTGTGGCCCATTCCACAGACGACGACAACGACGATGAAATCATTGTAGTTAGAAGATCATCCAACGAGCCACCCTCTTCACGGATCCTTAACACTACTCACAACCCTCTAAGAATCAACAGGATTACTACTGGCCTCCCCGAGTTAACAGGACTACTCAACCCCCTCTATGAGTCAACAGTGTTACTCCCGGCCTCCGCCAAGTCAACTAGAGTACTCCCAGCCTTCACCCAGGGCTACGACTGGCCTCCAACGAGTCAACAGACCTTCTCTGGAGTCTGAAAAGCTTCCCCAGGCACTAATCGACGCCAATCTTTGAGGAAACAGTCAACTCTCATCTTCTTCCACTACAAATGGGGTCTCTATGCTCGAAATCACGCATCTCCATGCTCCATGCAAGTGGTCTACAGCTTTGGGAAACGCCAACACACAGTAAGATCAGCGGTAACTGCTGTGTGAACCTCTCAAGGTACCTCAACAACGGGAACCATCCCTACCCCACACATTAATTGAAAATTCTATCAAAATCGGATAAAAACTGTGGAAATTAAGCTTGTTACAAGGATTTGTGAGACACACAAACAGGCACATACACACACACATGCACGTAAAGAGAGACAGACACAAAACCAAAGTTATTAAGAATAGTCCACAATAAGATGCGAGTGGAAATTTTCATTTTGTAGACAGGAAAGAAGTTATCTCCCGAAAGTGAAAACAACGTTTCCGCTAGCCCGGAAGACTCGGAAGCAATATGTTGATATTAAACATTACTATTTCAGATTAAAGAAGAATAAAAAGCCTGAACCTCACCTCAACACAATTTTCGCTATGCTGATCACTCGGGTACAGAATTTTGTTAGAAGCGGACCTCAGGGCGTCCACCAGTTTTCCCAGCTCTCCAAAGAGACCTTTGACGTACTCCTCGAATTTGAAAATGGTCTTGACGCGCAAAACGAGGAAGTCCCAGACTGAAGTGGATTTGGCGAATCTGGGGGCGCAGGCCTTAACGAATTCAGTGTCATCGGCGCTGTCGACCATCTAAAATAACGTGCAATGGTTAAATGCAATCTCGAATTACCGAATTCCCATCTTCCAGAAAACCTAATTTTAAGATATTGTATAAAGAATAAAAAAAAAAAAAAAAAAAAAATGAAGCTAGTGCAACGATTCTAAAATGTGCGATTTTTAGTGAGGCATTCTGAAACAATTCCTGGAGTTTAACGCTTCTATATATTTGAGATATCAAAGTGAAACTTAAAGACCATTTTTTAAGCAAAACTAAATTGGGGCAAAAAATCAAGTTTTTTTTGGGGGGGGGGGGGGGGGGGGGATTATTGTGTACTTGGAGAAATTATTTTCCATTTTCATGCTGCATAACTGGGGATTTTCTAACATACGTTCCTTTTTTTTCCATGTATTGTATTTCGTCGCAAAAATCCCAACATGACATAATTGATTTTGGCAGCTTTTCAGGAGAACAGAAAAACCGTTTCATTTCTCAACTATTCATAATTGTCAGTATATTACTGCTTCTCACCGTTTTCCAGGGTCTCAGAATTCAATTAAAACCGAAAACACATGATTTTGCGAAAGGACTAAAAAAAGAAGATCATGTCATGTTGCTCGAAACTTTCTGTTAGTCATGTCATGTTGCTCTAAACTTTCTGTTAGTCATGTCATGTTTCCTATGAAAGTTTCAGGGAATGAATGATAATTAAGTCCGATAAGGCTCTTAAAATATTCATTTTCAACTTTTATAATGACAAGATTTGATTATCAATTGGCATGAAATAAAATACACTCTAAATCAGTCTGGAAGGAGAATCAGGTTCATTATTTTATAACGAATTTTTTCAACTTCCAAATACTGAATTTCAGCCTTCTCTTGTAATTAATTGAAAACAAAACTCGACGCTCCGCGCCTCGCCAGGGGGCAAGCCCCCTGGACCTCCCATTACCTCTATTTACATAAATCGGACGAAATTATTGAAACACAGAATGTGTTATAGCTCACGCGTTTCACATAAACCCGTATTCAATCTTAGGTTGAAGATTGGTTAACTTCCAATCTATTATAATAATAGGATACATACAAAGTGATAACGCTTGAACGCCTGCACCGATTCTCTTCAAATTTTTTTTAAACTGACCGGCATGAAGAAAACTGGTGCAGATAATTCTACCAAGTTATAAATCAGATTCCTTCATATTAAAAAACAAGAAAAAGTGCAAAAACGAGGGAAATTCTGGTGCAGATAATTCTACCAAGTTATAAATCAGATTCCTTCATATTAAAAAACAAGAAAAAGTGCAAAAACGAGGGAAAGTTGTAGAATTTGCCGGTAGAGGGAGCGCAAAGTAACGAGTTTGTGACTGCGCGTATATTTTTCCTACGTGTAGGTAGGTATGTTATATTTAATTAAAGTTTGTACTTGCATCCCGTGGTGACACGGGCTTTTCCACTTGTAGTGAGATAATAACCTAAAATATTTATAAAACTCATAAACCGCGTCATAACAAAATATCGCATAGGTTACACCAGGTTACACGATCCTTAGTTCCGTATCATCGGTATCCATGTTGTCGTCCCAGATTTTGTAACGAAATTTCGTTAGCTTTTTTGGCTAGTTAGTCCATGGCTAAAACACATTCCATGGCTTTGGAATTCACTCAGCTGATCAGTGATCACCCAGGCGTCTTCAGCATTCTCCCTTGACCCTCCCTCTCAAATTTCAACTTCTTGCGTTGAATAGGAAAGAAAATGGCTTTGGAGCTCACTCAGCTGATCAGTGATTACCATTGCGTTTTCAGCATTCTCCCTTGACCCTCCCTCTCAAATTTCCATCTCAAATTTCAGCAGTGATCCTGCGTTGAATAGGAAAGAAAATGGCTTTGGAGCTCAGTCAGCTGATCAGTGATCACCCAGGCGTCTTCACCATTCTCCCTTGATCATCCCTCTCAAATTTCATCTTCCTGCGTTGAATAGGAAAGAAAATGGCTTAGGAGCTCACTCAGCTGATCAGTGATCACCCAGGCGTCTTCACCATTCTCCCTTGACCCTCCCTCTCAAATTTCAGCTTCCTGCGTTGAATAGGATAGAAAATGGCTTTGGAGCTCACTCAGCTGATCAGTGATCACCCTGGCGTCTTCAGCATTCTCCCTTGACCCTCCATCTCAAATTTCAGCGTCCTGCGTTGAATAGGAAGGAAAATGCCTTTGGAGCTCAGTCAGCTGATCAGTGATCACCCAGGCGTCTTCAGCATTCTCCCTTGAGCCTCCCTCCCAAATTTCAACTTCGGTTACATAGGTTACACCAGGTTACACGATCCTTAGCTTATTTAACCACCGCTTCCCAAATCAAACCGTTCTCGCAATATTCGGATCACCTGCTATGAATCAAATCATTGAAACACCAGCTCAATGAAATCATCGGAAATTAACAAGCGGTTGCAATCATGTTCACAATATCAATTATTGAGAATGGTCACCTGAGTGTACACAATTATTCAAATAACTATGCTCATAACTCAGCTTGTTGGCCACGCACTTCGCAGTAGTTAACATAATATGGTTTGATAAATCGAGAGCTTTCGAACGAATGGTCAACGAATTTCGGGGGATGAAAAACGACGAACTACCATTTCCCTAGCAACGACTCGGTTGAAAGCGGAAATCATCAGAATGTTGTCGTCACAGATTTCGTCCCACATTTCGTTTCAGATTTCGTTAGCTTTTTTGCCTAGTTAGTCCATGGCTAAAACACATTCTCTGTTAAAAGTAGTAGTACCTACTATTTGAGCCCAATGACTCCAACAAATGACAAGATATTAATAAATTATAATGACAAGATTTCAGTTTTACTTTATCTTAAATGCAATAAAATACAGCCTTAGTCCGTGTGGAAGGAATCAGTAGTTTCATTCTTAAAGACACATTTTTTCCTAATAGTTAAGAACTAATAATAATTATTATTCAATAAACAAAATAAATTACGTAATCTCAGCCTTTTCTTTTCAATGAAAGCAAAATAGTACGTAATTGAGCCCGACTCTTGGCTCCAAATAAGGACTAGGAAAATTAACTTGAATCATAAGTCTTCTGCGCTAAAATATTTAAAAGGCGAAATTCTTAAAAGCCACGCTACCACATCAAGTATCAACGTGGATGAGCCTGCACAACTTGACATAATTACAAACACTCCACAAAACAACATAGCATTATTGAATGTGTTTTTTTTTCTTGGCGTATTCTATCAATTCTGACATTCTGGAGCAAAGAAAAATAAATCATTATCACTAAGAAAGTGTCCAATTATGTAGCTATAGAAGTAATTTGACAGGAAAACACCAAATAACAGCTGAAATAAAGGGAAAACTCAGCATGCTTTCGTCAGAGCTCTCGTCGGCCATGCTTTTACTGTAGAAACTCTGCAATCGTGTCATGTTGGGTTCCATAATTTTGTATGTCATGTTGGTCAACCTGTCGATATTGGCGAAACTAGCGCTCATAGTGGAAAACTGATGCCACCAATCGATTCGGAGGGAAATTTAACTTCCAGAAGCACAATAAAAAAAAAAAAATTGAGAAATGCAATTATGTCATGTTGGGATTTCGGTGACGATTTATTCCATGTACATATGTATTTTTCCATCCTGAATTGAATAAAGCCATTCTCAAGTCAATATGACGATTCGTTTTCAAGGTACTTCAAGTTTTTTCACCGTTTTTAGGTTAAAAGTTTTCAAGGTCTCGATTTTTGAATATGTTGGCCCTTAATTACTACCCTTTAGGGTTGATCAAAACTGATGCCAATTTAACTGGCACATCCCCGGCCGATGTATGATTTTTGAGCCAAATTTCAAAACTTTGGTTCAATAGTTTTGAGAACAGCTATGGACGGCGGACGGGCGGATTTTTTACTTTTTTAATTCTATGCATCTTGAAACGTAAACCAACAAATTTTGAGGAGGTTAAACAATTCATTTTCTTGGTCGATTACAAAGGTTCATTATTGCAAATAATAAACCAAAAAGGGAAATTATTTGTCATATTGCGTTTTGCATACAAAAGATTCAGTTTGTTAGATGTCTGGTTCACCATCTAGATTTGAATGTAATACCTTCCATAATAGATTTAAAAAATCAACAAAGAAGTACCTAAATAATGAATAAATAACAAATTACCTGTTTTAAAGAGAATCTTCTCGTTCTACAATGTGTGGGAACTTTGCATTTACACTTACACGCCCTCTTTTTACGAACCCCGGGCTTAACGTCAGATTTGGGGGCGTCAGTTTCTGAAAAATATAAATTACCGCAAATGAATACACAGTAAGACTTATGGGGATACAACTGTATAATCCATAAAAAGGTATATTATAGAAATTTAAATGGGTTAAATAAATCTATAATCTAGGTGATTAGCTCTTTGAAGTACAAAATAATAAAACAGAAACACACAACCCATTCTTAAAACTGGAACACACAACGTTCTTCTCCAATGTGGAGTAAGTCAAGAATCTCAGCCATCAATTCTACATATATACCCAGGAGTAGCAAATCCAGCTCCATATCATCATTTCTTGACCTATCCCAATGCTCTTGAGTGAAGTCATCATGGTATTTAGTATTTTTGCTCATTAAATTAACAAATACAAATGAGAGAAGGGAATGAGATTCATAAATAAATGACAGTATGGAGCACTGAGCAATTGAATAAGACACAGAAGAAAGTTGAAGGGGGACAAGGTGGGGAGAGTTTTGCACGGCTACTAGCGCTCCCCATGGCGACTAGTGCGAAACTGCTGCCTGAAAGACTCTAGTTCCCCTGAATCCCGCTACAAGGCACTGAATCAGCACTCGCCTGTTCTCTTTCCCATTTTGTTATTTTTACAAAAGCTATTTTCATTACTATGCAACCCAGCACCTGTAATCTTCAACAATGGCCAATTGTGTTCTAATTAGAGAGTTCCGAGTAAATCCGTAGAACACAATACGTCGTGCGGTATCGACAATCCGACGCTGAAACTGTGACACAATGAGTTACGGTGACGCATCCTTCTGTACAGATACGTTAACGGAACGCAATCTGTAAAAAACCTAATAAAATAACCTCCTTTCATGGACTCAAATAACCTCCTAGGGATAATTTTCTCCTTCCATGGATTTAGCATTACAACTAGATCCGTTAAGGACTTGACGTGACCTTAAGGTGTGGTAAATGTTTCTTGTTACCTCACGCCACTTTGAAACCAACGGATCTACTAGGAAATCACTATTGTTTACCTACCTATTCGATTTTATAAAATGAAGAGAACCACCACCTGTCAGATTAAAACCAAAACAACGTCACCTATCACCACAAGTTAACGAATCACAATCACTTCTCCAAACATCGTTACTCTTCATGGTTAAATTACATCTTCATTATATTAATAAAATGAAGTGTCTGTATGTGGGTACCTCCATAACTTTTGAACGGATTGAATGATTTGCGCGATTTTTTTGTTAATATGACCAGCCACTTCCGGCGCAAAATATAGGCCACATCAAAATTGCGCAACCCCTGCTTAGTAACGGGTGGTTGTGAGGGTAGAAAAACTGGAAAATCCGTGTGTGGGCTCAAACGAAAATCCACGACTAGGGGGTTTCAATTCCAGCTACCATAATAATAAGAACATCCCCTACTCACGTTAAACCTACCCTCAGGGATCTACTGTTTGCGAGTGAAGCGAGCAACATCCCCTACATGTTTCAATGTACACAGCCACACCTTGTGAGCGAAGCGAGCAACTTAATGGGGGGTCCAGGAGGCTTGCCCCCCGGCAGGTTATATAATAAACCAATGGAACATGATATAATGCATTCTCTTAAAGTATCGAACTCTTTTGACAACATAACAAACGAAAAAACATGCTTGAAACAACAAAATAATAACAAGAAATAATTGGCAGAGGAAAAAATCAACATGACGGATCGCTTTATTTCATAATCAAATAGGTAGGTAAAAAATAAGGTCACAACTTGCCATTGTTGAAGATTCCAGATGCAGGGTTACATAGTAATGAAAATTAATTTTGAAATAGAGGATGCTGATCGATTTGCTAGATAATATTCGAAAGAACAAAACAAATCTACCGAACAGAAATGGTCGAGGTGTTTGAAGGTTTAAAAATGTCAACTGAATGAAAATACGTCCAGTAATGGAGGAGGAAACTGGTAAGTAGTCTGCCTCAATCTTCAAAATTTAGTAGAGAAAAATGTATTTTTGAATCATCCTCAGAACTAGGCAACTTTCAAACGTTTTTAAACCTCATTATCATTGAACAGACAAGATATCGCCACTAATTTCAAAATTTATAGTAAACATCCAGTTTGGGTTAATGGAGAAGGTAGCGGAGGAGGGTTTGGCGGTGGATGATTAGCAGTTCAAAAGCTCACCACTGCTTACGACCATGCTAGCGTCAAGCTCCAACTCTTTCACCCTAAAAGTGATGGAGCTGCTGTAGGTTGAGAAAAACAGAACTAATGAACGGATGTTTGGTATAATGACAAATTCAATTTAATGGGCTCATAACAGGAGTGGGAGACCAGCAGACCGAATCACAAGTGCTAGCGAAAATCAGCAGACCGATCTAACAGTAGCATAGTTCAACCTGCCTCAGCTGGACGTATCCAGTGCAAAAAAAAGGATGGGACAACGTCATAGCCAGTTCTGGATTCGTTCGGTTCACAGGAAGCGAAACAGCTTCGAGGACACGTTGTACAACTTTCTAGGATATTGAGAAAATCTCGATAAGCATTTCAGAACAGATTGGTACTTGAAATGGTTATGGGCCTCCAGTTAATTTAAAGGTCAAAGTAAAGTTTTTCCTAGCCTTGACGAGGGCAAACAGTTCAAATCCTGTTTATTTCATGTATGGTGGTTAACATGGACGCCCACTATCTTCAACCGAGGCAGGCTTGTGAACAGCTTGAATGGTCATAAACTGTTTCTTTCTCAATGCCTACGAGTGGGTGGTGGCTCTTAACATGTTCTGTAGATAGCTTGAATAAAGTCAGTACAATCTGGCTTTTGAGTGTAAGAAAAACAATAGGTAGAAACACATAGATCCTATACATTCAGACAAATCCCAATCACCACCACCATAAAATCAAAATAACGGAGTGAAAGTTTCAAAACAGACAGATAGCCACTGATAAAAGACCAGGAACCTCGCTACCTCATGGAATAGAACCATAATCAATGCACAGAATGGTGCCTGTACAGAGTGGATAAAGCGTGTACGTTTATCTGACTTGAAAAGTCTCAGCACTAATGACCAAGATTGATTATAAATCTTAAGATCTCAGTTTTAATATTCAGTGATTATCAGTAAACATAATATGAAACCAAGTATATATAATATCAATACACATTGTTATTCCATTTAAGCCTCCTGATTTTTTTAATGCGATTCCTACAATCAGTAACCGAACTTGGCAGGACGATTGTTTACAACAGCGAAGGCATTGGATTGACAAACTGACTCAACTCACCTGTTTCAACTTTGTCGGTTGTGGAGGGAAGTTCTTTGGCGTGGTCCGGAAATTGCTCTAGATGCTTCTGGAATGACATTTTTCCTATGTACTTCTTCCCGCATGTCGGACAGCATAAGAAATTGCAGATCTTCTTCTTTTCTCTAAGTGGCAAACCTGAAAATCGCCAAGCCCACCATTATTATTATTGTTACCTAGTTTAAATGAAGAAAACCTGTTGTTGTTATGGCCATTTGACAGGACCATTTAGATCAGATTGAGCCATTTTTGAACCCCTCTCAGGGCAATGCTCTCTGAATAAGTTCACCACTCAAAACAATACAAAATAACCAATTACACAATTGAATCACTAACTTCTATGTAACAGTAAAGTAGTGGTACCGTATAATTATGGGTTCCTTCTCGATATCACTACCTAAAACCATTTTATGTATATACATCATGTTCAAAATGTAGTACTAACAGATCAATACACTGCAATCATACTATCCCGACACTGCTAAACCTGGGCGATTGAGAAGTGACACCCAAATGGCAGAAAATTAAACAAATAACCCACCGGCTGACTACCAACTAACCTCTGCACAACCACTGACCACCGATCTACAAGTGACTCGTTAAAATCTAGAAATCAAGGAGGGAGCAAATGTAGTTTATATATGTTGATACGTATCGTACCTACCTACTCTAAAAACCATAAGTTGGTATTGTAGTAAAATAATGTTTCTGTTGAAAGTAATAGACAAAATACTGAAGTCACAATCCAATCTTGTACCCGTTGTAATGGACTTAGACGCCCCTGAGGTGCAATGGTGGCCTAAATCCACACTCATAGATAGAGAGGGGTGTGACAGTACCATAAGAGATGCAACTCGTACTAATAGCAAATAAGCTACGTTCGGAGAAGATTGGTTATCCAGTTCTAGGATCACCCATCCATCGCCAAACATGGCCTTTCAAGAACACGAGAACAGGCGTGCGACGCCTGTTGGGAAACAACGGAGCGACGGCAGCGCATTCTCTTGGATCTCGCGGGAACTGTCACACTCCCCCCCCCCTTAAAAAACATACTTGATTGAAGAGCAAGTATGTAAACTAGGTGGAATAGTTAACTGGTTGAGAACTGATGCTCACTAATAAATAGCTGCATATGCGATTGAGGATAAAAGGGTGAAATTAAAACAGGATGGATTGTCAATGAATCTTCATGTGAAATATTCATTAGGTAGTTAACCCCCAAACAAAGATTGGAACAACCGGGAATAATATAACTTGCTCAACCAGGAGACTTACAGTAGGGAGCTGCCCACTTTGGGGACTATGGGGACAAATGGGGACTATGCCCTGGGGAATTAACTTGCTCAACTTTGGAGACTTACAGTGGAAGGTGCCCACTATGGGGACTTATGAAATAGGGAACAATGCCCTGGGTTTGGGAACAATGCCCTTGAAAATTAAGTATGTTAAATAGAAATAATATGAGGGGATAAATTGAGAAATTAATAATCAAGAACCAATGAAAGTATTTATGTATCCAAGGGAGTATAATGGGTATTCCTTCTGGAAACCCAGGCCATGTTTCTTCTGAAACATTAACGCCCCAAAAATAGTGGATCGGATTACTAGGCGTCAGCCGTGCATAATCCTAACCACGCTCTGCTACCATGTAATGGACTTAGACGCCCCCGAGGTGCAATGGGGGCCTAAATCCACACTCATAGATAGAGAGGGGTGTGACAGTACCATAAGAGATGCAACTCGTACTAATAGCATATAAGCTACGTTCGGAGAAGATTGGTTTTCCAGTTCTAGGATCACCCATCCATCGCCAAACGCGGCCTTTCAAGAACACGAGAACAGGCGTGCGACGCCCGTTGGGAAACAACGGAGCGACGGCAGCGCATTCTCTTGGATCTCGCGGGAACTGTCACACCGTAGACAGTAAAAAACTACTTGAAATGCAACGGCCAACAATCAAACGGCACGTCCATGTATATTATGTCACAATTACTGAGGAATTCCAATTCCATGTTAGAAATATGAATTTTTGTGACTAAACATAAATAAATGAGGTAGGTAGGTAAAAATTATTCAAATGAACCTGGAAAAAAGGGAAAAAACGTCTGCCAAGTTGGGTGGCGCATAGCTTCCTCGTTTACTATCATGAATGTTTCCATCATTGAAAAGACTTAAATGATCTTGAAAAATTCCATGGCGGTAAAGAGTAAATCAAGAAGTAGCGTGAAATGTCATATTGGTCAATTAAGAAACGAAAAAATGATACTCAATGTAAAATACGTTAGTGCAAGCGCAGAATGAACTGATGAGTTGAAAACAATGAAATAGGTACGAGACCATCTAGAACCTAAGCCGCGCATTCGCTGACAATTTCATCAAAATCGGATGAAAACTGTGGAAATTAAGGTCATTAAAAGTATTTCACATTGGCGCAAGCGCAGTAGCTATTAATGATACAATCGTGTTGAAATTTATATGAGGTATTCAAGTCATCTTCTTCCAACTACCATCCAAATTTAAGCAAAATCAAACAATTAGGGTGTGAAAAAAATGGAGCATAATGAAATTCACGTTTGCGCATGCGCAGAATGAAGTATTGATTTGGCAACAATGAAACTGATAGGGGGCCATCCACAACCGAAACCCGCGCATTCTCTGACAATTTCATCGAAATCAGATGAAAACAGTGGAAATTAAAATCATAAGTATTTCACACAGGCTAGCTATTAATGATACAATCATGTTGAAATTGATATGGAATGATCAAATCGTCATCCCTCAACTGTCATCCATATTTGAGCGAGATCGGACGACTAGGGCGTAAAAAATGGAGCATTAATGGTATTTACGTTTGCACATGCGCAGAGTGAAGTATTGATTTGGCAACAATAAAACTGACAGGGGACTGTCTACCCCCTAGCCCGCACATTCACTGAAAATTTCATCCAGATCGGACGAAAACTGTGGAAAATTAGCTTGTTACAAGGATTTTATATTGGCGCATGCGCAGTAGCTATTAATAATAAAATCATGTTGAAATTTATATAAGATGATCAAATTGTCATTCCCCAACTATCATCCAAATTTGAGCAATATCGGGCAAGGGCGTGAGAAAATGATGCTTGGTAGAATTTACGTTTGCGCATGCGCGGAGTGAGGTATTGAGTCAAGAATGATGAAACTGATAGGGGACCGTCTACCACCTAACCCACACATCCCCTGAAAATTTCATCCAAGTCGGATAAAAACTGTGGAAAATAAGGTTGTTACAAGGATTTGCGGACACACGACAGATACACACACACACACACACACACAGACACGGAACCAAAGTTGTTCAGAATGGTCTAAAACGTAAAATGCGAGTGGAAAATTATAGTAGCTATTCTTACTTAGAAGTACGGGTTTTGGTTTCTCAGGTTCTTCTTTGCCTTCAGCACCAATTCCTCCAGAATCCTTGGAAGGATCGGAGCTTTCATCCATTTTACCATTGACGGATGTGGGCTTGAGGTTAGATTTTAACAACTGTTTCGGAGGTCTTGATGTTCGTCCCGATCTAGAAGACATATAACAACATTATAAATAACGATATTAACCTAGGAATTGGAAGCATTCTAATTTAACACGTATGGGAAATTGATAAGGTGAGTATTCCTTGTTCAGATGCATCATGCGATGAGTAGCTAATAACATAGGTACCTAATCTGCAGAACGACAAAGGAAACCTCACTACAGAATGCTTAAGTTGCACAAACCAGATTTCCACAAACTTGGGAGAATCCAAGAACTGTCAATATTTCTTGCAGAAAAATTTCGTCTATGCCCTACCCTAACATTTTGAAACATAGTTTCTACTACACCAAGTGCCAACAACAATGAATTTGATTCTACAAATCGTATTCAACATTTTGTGCTAATTTTTAGCGAATTTTCGTAGAAAATGAAGCTATTGCTATGGCTCCAAAAATTTTAAAATGAACATTTTCTAAATTTTCTTCACTGAAATCCGTTTTGAGGCATTCTGAAATGAATCCTAGAGTTTACTCTCTCTCTCTCTCTCTCTCTCTCTCTCTCTCTCTCTCTCTATACTCTCTCTCTCTCTCTCTCTCTCTCTCTACATATATATATATATATATATATATATATATATATATATATATATATATATATATATATATATATATATATGATAGAGATAAAAATTCCGTTCTTGCGCCAAAAAATCAAGTTTTCCAAACGAAAAGACGAGTTTGTTGGCCAGCATTTTTGAGCACATTAAATTGGTCATATTTCAAAAAAGTACTGAAAAAAATCACTAAAAATGGCTACAAATCGTTTAAATTTATATTTTTTAGGATAATATTGCTCAATTATGGTTTATTAACTATAAAATATAACATTAAAAAAATTATGTACAAAATTTCGCTGAAAAAGTACCTACTTAAATTTCATTAAAATGTACCTACCTACCAAAAAATCGATGAAAACTGAAAAAAAAAAATTAAATCCAAAATCTCTTTTTGAGTACCCAATTATTATTTAGAACTGGTTTTTCGCGATAAAATTGGTAGTTAACAATTTATTTTCACTCAAAGTCCTCAATTTTCAAAACAATTTAACATAATATAAACAGGAACTTTTTTTCATCTTGCAGGGATTACAATCAACAAGTTAGCAAACTATTAATTTTCAAGGATGAGCAAACGAATCAAACAAGAAGATTTTACTCCTTGGAGTGCTACATTCAACCCAGAGGCAGTCTCGTAAGCACACCAAAACAAAATGCCAAATGCGAATAATCTCTACACTTTTTCTTATTCTGCATAAGGCTGGACTTCCACTGGAAGCGCTTTCAAGCGACCAAGCAATTGGGTGGAGCTGACTTCGAAGAGGCGACTTGAAAAACCAGTTGTTTTAAGTTTTAAAAAAAGGGCTCTCAAGGGGTTTTTTTTAAGGTACTTACAGGCGCCAAAACTTACGAAATAGGGGCGGCAACCAGAGAAATTTGCTAAGTTACGCGTATACAAGCGATGGATCCCTTCTGGATGGGATCAGTCACTCGTCGCTTAAAACGCGCGAATCAGGTGGTTCAAGTAGCGTGCATTGGAGGCCCCCTAAGCCACTAACTCAATGGGAACAGTCGCTTGTACACAGACGCCTATGCGTAGTCAATTCTTCACTCGAAAATGCTTCCAATGGAGGACCAGGTTAAACTAAAGTAGTATAATACTGGAATAATTCGTATAATAATTTGGACTTTGGTTTTGTATAGACTTTCTTTTTCCATAATTTTGGAAGTAACCCTTTCCCACATATGGTTATTTATTTTTGTTTTGCGCATTTGGAGTGTGATACCCATAAATGGCTCCGGTCCTAAAAAAGTGTTATCAGAGCGTATTTTCGCAAATTTACCTACTTTCTCATTGCCACAGCATCCTTTATGCCCGGAATCAATTTTAATGTAACTCTATTATTTCTGTCAATAAGTTCCTCACTATAATTATGTCCTAATTTCCTCGATTATTTCACTTTTAATCTCAACATTTCCGACTGATTTGATACAAGATTGACTATATGAATAGATTGAGATAGTTTTATTTGATGTATTTCTATCAAGTAGCTCTTTTAGGCAGAAACTGATGGCTAACAGCTCACTCAGGTAAGCCGTTGTGTATGTACCCTGTGTGATTGAAGCCTCTCATTGGAAGAGTGGTATCCAAACTATGATTGCCGCTGGGTCCTATCATTTTGGACCCATGGGTATAACCTCTACCATTATCTACTCACCGAGTAACCGAAGGAGCAATTTGTGTTAAATATTCTTCTTCCTGGACCTCTTGGACACGAGCTTTGGGTTTCTTGGGCTTGGGAGGCTCGTCGTCTTTCTTGGAAGAGCTCTCGTCATTCTTTTTAAAGCTAGAATCTTCCTTAGACGTTTTAGAGGGCTTATCATTTTCTAGTTGCTGCTGAAACTCATCTGGATACATGATCCTGTAACAACCAAAAATTACTGAAAAGCTGACCAAAAACTGAAACCTCAGGTTGAATTCACCCTTGGAATTTTGTAACCATAATAAGCAAAAGTGGACTTCAATTAACGTCATTTATCGATCAAATGACGTTTTTTCACAAATTCAGTCAACTTTAAAATAAAGATGGCAACTTTTTCCATTATTCTGATAGTTTACCCGTCTCTTTTCCAAATTTTTCTTGACCGTATTCCCAGCGTATTCCTGTATTAAAGCTACTGTACGGGTACTGAAGAACATGAAGAATTTTTCAAACTTGCATTGATATGCGAATATCTGTGTGAGCTCCTTTATTGTGCCATATAATATCAAGCACACAAACAACATCCAGCTGTCGCCTTATAGGCAAGTACAATACAGCCATGTTTACTTCCAAATGATGGAACTATTCATAATCGTTTTTGTCCAAACTTTAAGAGATTTATAGAGGCCTTCACATTTTGAGTACATAGAATGGTTAAATCAGATTTTAATTATCAGGTGCCATACTGCCGCTATGGCTCATATCTTACGTTTTTCGAATGGCAGACAAATTGAAATTGATGACTTTTTCATATTTTTATTGTTGATTAGGAGTTTACAAGAAATGTCATGGAAAAATTACATCACTCGAATTTTTGAAACAGTCTCCATTACTATCAAAATGTGAAATTTTGAGTTTTAAGAGTTATTTGATTACCATTGAGATACAGATATTGGGGTATTTCAGCTTGGAAGACGCTTCCATTCATACCTAAAGGTCGCATTACACTTGCATTTCATCAGCTTTTTTCTCGGATTTTCAATGCTAGAACGTGAAGAAGGCAAAGTAGTTTTCTCCAAGGTCAGCTTTTTCGACCATTGTGCATTCTGGCGGAGCATTTTTGAACTCAATTGGGAGAATTAGAACATGTTCTAATGTTTACCCCGACGCAAGAAAAATGCTAAAACGTAACTGTTGGAAGGTAACAATTCAACAGAAAACCCCTAGGAGCCCTAACCTGACAGACTTAATAAAAACTGCATTTTGCCAGAATGTGCTATTTTTGCACTTATTCCTCTTCAACATTAACAGCTGACCTTCGAAAAAAAACAGTTTGCCTTCTTTACGTTCAAGCAATAAAAATGCGAGAAAAACGGAAAAAATGCAATTGTGAAATGGTCTTAACTCCCGAAAAAATGTAAAGGCCACTTGCATTTTACAGCTTTTTTCTCGCATTTTTAATGCTCTAACATGAAGAAGGCAAAGTGCTTTTTTCCAAGGTCAGCTGTGAATGAAGAAGAGGAATAGGTGCAAAAACAGCGCATTCTGGCTTAATGCAGTTTTATTAAGCCTGTCAGGTTTGGGCTCCTAGGGGTTTTCCATTGAATTGTTACCTTCCGAAGGGTTACGTTTTAGCATTTTTCCTGCATCGAGGTAAAAATTACGACGTGATCTAATTTTCCCAAGTGAGTACGAAAATGCTCCGCCAGGATACGCAATGGTCGAAAAAGCTGACCTTGGAAAAAAAGTACTTTACCTTCTTCCCGTTCGAGCATTAAAAATCCGAGAAAATGCTGAATAAATGCAAGTGTGATAAGGCCTTAACCAAAATGACGTTTCCACGAATGCCATTAAACAAACAAGTGAGTAACCACACTCATCATCACATTTGTCTGTAATTATGAAATTATGTAATACTTCCAATGATATCTTGAGATCATTCTCATTCAATTGTCAACAGAAAAAAATCTGAAACGTTCAAGAGTGATAAGGTCCTTAAATAATACAAAAACAATCCAAAAACCTTCAAATACCAGTATCAGCATGCAGATAAACCAGACTAACAACATCAGAGTCGAGGAGGATTCTGCAGAGCACTTTCTTTGCAGATGCGACCGATACTGGAGATCCAGAACAGAGGCATTTGGACATCATATAATTGAATTTGCTTCCCTCAAAGACATTGAGTGGAAAAGAATTAAAAAATTGCTGATTTAAGCAAAAGATTCGCTTGTGACGACTCTAACTCGGAGTAAACGGCGGGATCCTCTTTTTAAATTAAAAATCTCTACATGTGGGAGAGTATAAGCCGATTATGGTGCCTGAAACTCTTTTCCGAAGCAAACCCCGAGCAGTGAGACATCAGAGGTGAAAGCGTGTTCCACATTCTCCTATGTTTGGCTGTTAGACTCTAGGTTGAAACGAAGGAGGGTTCAGGTCCACCCACAGTGAGGCACTGAGCGCCAGTTTTCACATTGAATCACGAAGTGATGTTCATCATGATATTCACAATACCAACTTGGAAAAACCAAAAAGACGAACAGATTCCCCATTCATTTCCTGCTATCGCAAAGTGTGGTACAATTTCGTTGTTTGGTTGTTCCCTCTAAGTTGGTATTAAAGAAGAAAAAACAAGGTATGATGTTCATTCAATAAAACCAAATCAGATATATTGGTAGAGCGAAAGTGACTAAACAAGTAGACAATGTGGACTCATACCCCAATTCACCTGCGCTGTACAATTTCGAGTTGGTATTAAGAGCCAAGAAGAAAAAACAAGGTATGAGCTAAAACCAAACACTTAAACGAGATGTGGCCCAAACCGTATCTTACGAGATGCTAACAGCCAATGGCATATAAACTCATGCGTTCTGTAGAGGTATTCATGGACCTGTAGTTTCAACATCAATCATCGAATCGTCAAAATTTTGACAAGTTTTGACAAGTACGAATGCGCATGGGCGTCTTTAAACAAAAATTCAATTTACGACAGGCTGGAGAATTCGAATGCCAAGATTCTATGTTTAATCATCAAAAAGTAGTAATGATCCTATCGGCTGCTTACCAAAACATCCTTATCAATAAGACATGATTTTCATAATCGTTTTTCAGATCTACTGGCGTGTCAAGAAAGTTGTTCAAATTTTTGATTTTCAAATTTATTGATTTGTAGGTTATTCGTTTACTGTTTTACAAATATTTTACAGTTTATTATTAAAAACTTGGTTAGTGAACTTCATTTGGCTTTCACCAAGTACCGAAAGGTACGCAACGTAGCGTTCAGATTTTTGATGAGGGAGCATCATAATACCATCTGAATTCTATTTTCAAACTGAACCATGAATACCTTCTTCTGCATTTTGGATGTTTCAGATTCTGGTCGAGAAACTCTGCTATGCGATTTTGAACCATACAGGTGGTTTCAAGAATACGTAGCTTGAACAGCCACTGCTCCTTGCGTCGCAGTAGGCTAGATCCCTAACATCAGTGACCGCTGTTCAAATTGCTGCCACTACCGCAGATATAAATTAAAGCACATTAAAGCAACTGCAGAGTATAAAACACAGTAAATCTACAACCGTATAATCTTGAATATTCAAGAAGCAAGTATCATACGCTAAAATATACGACAAGATGACAAACCTGCACACAATTTTGGAACGCCCGTTTGTTTCAGAATCAGATGCAGAGCTCTTTTCTACTTTCCTTTGTCGAAGAAAATTCACTATTTGTTGGAGTTGTATTTTGGATAACCTGAAAATAAGATGTAAAAATAAAAGTAATTTAAGATTGAAAAATAAATAAATAAAATATAATGAAATTCAAGCAAAGCAATTGATTGCTAGTTTTTTTTTTCTAAGTTAATTAAAAATTGAATATAACATTAGGTATAGTCCCAAAAAACTTTTAACAAAAAATTAGTTTGTTGTTTTGGTGTATACTGCACATTAGAGAGATCCCCCTTCTAAAAGAAGGTTGACATTGCTTAGGAGAGTGCAGCTTCCTCGATTGCGCTTCTACCCGTACCAACAAACTGGCGGGACAAAACTCACAACCTACAGAAGGGCAGGAGGAACAGTAAAACTCACCATTCAGGGGCTCTTGCTCGGAACTTTCCTTGCAAAGTACCTACTTGCCAAGGCACTTCAGGTAGAGGTGACCCTTCTAGCTGGTTCTCCCAGCTAAAGAAGCTAGTATCCAACTTTATAGCAAAACTTACATGCCGAGATACATTACCAGGGTATGGGTCCCTGATGATGTAGTCTCTACCCCTAAGCACCCTGGGCCTCGTGTCCCAAGGTTGGGGTGTGCTCAACCACTGCCATCACGAATCCTGCCTCAACAGAGGGGCAGGCTGGTGGCACTTCGGCGGAGTGCCAGTGTGCTGGTAGCCTGGGGTTCCCCCAACCCGGTTTTGAGATGGAAGATTACCATGTATGTTACTGGACTCTCTACTGTCTTCAGATGCTGAAGTGCAGCAGACCCGAGGACAGAGAATTTGTACTTGCCCTCTAACCTGCTCTAACTCTACCTGAGTGAGGATATTCCTCCCAAACTCAGCCCAGACATTATGGGTCTGTGGAGGAGGGAGGCTCTTCACGAGCACTTTGGTACCCAGATCTTGGGCTGGCTGTACACACCCAGCCAGCCTGAGGTGGAAAAAAAAACACAACGAGGTAGGTCCCACACACAGTGAACAGTGAGTCTCACTACGTCAGACTGGTCCGTCCTTCATCCGGTCACTAGAGAGGATCCAAAGAGCCACAAGCGTGGAGAGGTAAGAAGGAAAGGAGGGGAAAAAACTGTATACTCTAGTATAGAGTGAAGCTGATGTAATGGCACATTCTTCAACAGTTTTTTCGGTAAATTTATGATAAAATTCATGAAAATTAATTTTCGGGCACGCCGAATTTACCACCAGATGATAGCTGATCTTGGAAACGAGATAGAAACATAACGTGGTTTCATGTAACGTCTCCAACATGATTTCAACACACACTATTGGTTTTTTCCTGTTGAAATCATGAAACTTGCTTTTACAGGACCCATCTGAAGAGTAGGTAATTCAAATTAATTTTACAGAATAGTCACAAGTTTGAGGGGAAAACGGCTAACCACAACGTTATATCACCAACTTTGATTTGTTGTCATCCAATAATGAACTTCAAGAGCTATTTTTTGGGAATTTTTGGCTTTGAAAACAGAGACACAAAATTTCTTCCGAGTCAATTCAGAAAGTGAAATTGAATTTCATCTACCACATCATTTCATATACCGCACTCATTTTCTGTACACTCCAAAATAGTGCCTCCTGCTTCTTATGCCTGACAGCAAGATATATGAACTTTTGACATTATCGATGGCCCAATACACCCCAAAAACAGTCTCTCTAACGAGATCACTGCAAATAGTAAGTGGCAGACACATCGTATTATGCGTTCAAGGAAAACTTCCGAAGAAGCAGAGGTTTGTTAAATCAGCCTTATAACTCATCTGGTTGGTGTGTTGTGACTAGAGTTCAAATTCTGTCAAGGTTTCAAATATTTTTGGACCGTAACAGTAAGAAGATTGGTACAAGTATTGCATGATTAAGAATTTAGAATTACACAAGTCTGCATTGCGTTTTGTGTCATTTACCCTAAAAAGATAGGTACTTAAAATGGCCAACTTACTTCTTCATTGGATCCCTTCGAACAGTGCAGACATCCTCAGGCTGTAACTCAGAAATAGGCTTCAAGACGGGTTTAGAATTCCCTTTTCCAGGCACCGACACCACCGGGAGTATTAGTTCTATGGGCTCCAGGGACGAACTCGCGTTTGCTTCGGATGGCTCCAGAATACTGGCGCTTGTCGTTCCTGCAGTTTCGATCAACGAACCTGTAGGGCTGGAATAAGTCACAAACATTCGTATTTGCATTTTTATTACTAACTTTGTATCAATTTGGGTGATTGAAATTTAATTCAGTTTTACACTTCGTTTCTAAATTATGAAATATATATTTCGGGAATGTATCACAGTGACCCATTTACTCTGCAATTATACTCCCAAAATTATACTCCCATTTGTTGACCATATCTATATCTCCAACAGATATATCTTCGCTGACTCCACGCTATATGTAGCAAAAGGCAGTGTTCATTAAACTACCGCTTGAAGTGCAAACTTACATTTTGTGGCACCATCCCCCGCTACACAGTGAAGTAATGCTAGAATGGATCTGATAAGTATCTCTGTAGCCGAATGGGAAAATCACTACGCTCCTAAACAGAAGGTGTTGGGTTCAAATCCGTCTAATTTCTTTTTCATCAAAGATACAGAATCATATTTTTAAACGTAATTCCATTCATATTCGTCCAACTTGTTTTACTAAAAGTATTTATTTAGGATATTTTTCATTTATTTTTGAGATGCGAGCTTCCAGTCCACCAAATTAGTAATTATTCTGATCTATTTATCCAACTGGTCTATATTTTACTAAGAGGAATGATTTAGACTGTTAAGTTATTTTTGAGATGCAAGTTTGAGAGCATCCAGACCTATTCAATGATGTACACATAATTTTGACCTATTTATTATGGGATCATATTCTTCTCCGTTATTATCTATTTCATCAGATACTTGAAGACATCACCAAATATTGGCCTGCTAAATAACGGTAGGTAAGTAGGTAATTTTATGCGTGGTGCCGCTAGGTTTTTTATTAGAAACACTAAGTAGGTAGCTATTCCTATATTGGCTTGTTACCGTTAACAGAAAAGATATAAATATGCTCTAAAAGACTTGACACAATGAAAAAGTTATGCAAAATTCACACTATGCAACGGAGGAGTAGGGATGGCACTGCAATCTCGGAGTTAGAGCTCCAAGCGGCAATTTAGCGAACAACGCCTTTTGTGACATATACCGACGAGTTTGATCGCTCCCTTAACCCTCACCCTCTCAAAATACCATTAATAAATTCTATACGTACCATAATTATTTACCTATTTGAAACTTCTCCATACATTATTTTTCTTGACACAAAAACCATTCCATTTCTAACCAAAACAGCATGATTCATAAGAACACCCACAATCAAGTCAAGTCAACTTTACCAACATTTTTCAAGTGTCAATTTAATAATAACAATACTTACATAGTTATGAATTGTGAGGAAGGTAATGTCTGTGGTTTGACGAATGGTTCGGCAGGTGTCAACAATGCTCCAACGTCATCAGATTTCTGAACGATTTTGAATTTCGGAATCACATTTGGAATGGGGTTTGTATGCTTAGTGGAATCCAAAGGAGGTTGTGCTTTCTTCTTCTTTTTCTTCTGTTTAACAGGAACCGTTTTGGATTCATTTTTCAGTTTACGCTTTGCAGTCTTCTTTTCCTTAGGTTTAGTTTTCAAATCACTCAATTTATTAATAGGCTCTTTTGGTTTTACTGTTATCAAATCCGAAATCTCTGGGTCGACACCGTTTGTCTCTTCCATGGTTGGAATGTTGCCGTTCAAATGAATCCCAGAACTCAGAGTGGTTATTGAAGGAAAATCATCAATGGAAGCCGTGATTCGATCACTAAAACAGACAAGATAATATTTAAAACGAAACACAAACTACAATTTCCAACAAAGAACATAACATCAAGATTCACAAATTCCTAGAGCACCAAGAGAAATCATAATCCGTCAGGGTCCTATTTTTAATATACTAACAGTAGTTTAGCATAGTGTGGAAAGATCGACGGTCCAATTTACCGTAAGAATAGAAATACACCATACCATAGAATACGCACTCGCAATAAACTATTTGTAATAAGGAACTAGGGAATATACCTTGAAGAACAAGTGGGCAATGGAACAGTAGCTTGCTGGAATATTTTAGTAGTGATATTCCCATTTGTCAGAGTATCATCAGATACTGGATGGATTGGAGTCAAGTGAAGAGTATTGGTCATTTTTCCATCTGCGTCATAGTGGGGCACTATCTTATACCCTTTTCCACAGCTTTTGAGCACATCCTCGCACGCACTCTCTGGGATGAAACTGCCAAAACTAGCATTGTCCGGTTCATCACCTAACTTCTCCGAGAGTCCATTCAGACAGAAACTGCTCTCCGTTAAGAAATCTGAAAACCCCAAGGGTTCTTGGGGAAGTTGCTGACCTGGAATCGAGAAAAGAATTCAGTTCTGGAACAATAAACTTTGGAAAACCACAGTGTAAAACATAATACACAAATGTTAAGTTCATGAAAATTACAAGACCAGTGATGTGACATTCCTTCTTCAACGGAGACCTAATGAGCCCCAAACCAATCCGCAAAATGTTAACAGTTTTTAGGGGATGCTGCAAACATTATCTTATCCATGTCCCAATGGTTTTAACAAGGGATGTGTCAGGGGCATAGTGTTCATGTCAATCAGAAGCAGCCATTATCATTGGCCCAAACTGATCCGTTCAAATGTATCACTGTACAACTCGTAAATTCACTATCAGCTCAGTAACCAGAGGCCGAGCTATGGAATTCTGAAAGGATTCATGGGGTTTCGGAGGTAGGGGAAGGACAGAAGGATTCGTTCGATTCACACAACAAACTGATCTTCTCTTTAAGTGCAGGGGTAGATTATTGAAGATTATTCTGGGGGGAGTCTTGGAGTGGAGAGGAAGTTCTATATCTCGGACTGATTTGGACGAGAATTTTAGCATCATGTTCCAAAAAGGCCAAGTAGATAGGAAGGGAGATGTTCCGATGCTAGAATCCATTTTAACATTCGTTGCTAGTTAAATGATAGAAAACTGTACAGCCAGAATGGCTGAAACTTACTGGATGACATTCCTAGTTCCCGTATAACCTAGGATACTAATACATATTTAAAATTAGCTACTGACTCTTATTGGCTTAGCTCGGATGCTAAATTATTTCCTATTTAACCTATCAACTGAGTTTTCAAATTATCCCTCTTCAGAGGTGGTGGGAAACAATGCAGAGGATACCCTGAGAATAATTTATTTACCATTTAGCTCTGATATGTAAAATGAAGCCTGTGAGACTGCTGGAAAAACAATGATGAGGTACGTATCTCCACCCTCATCAGCTGAATGAACTCCGTTAGCCTTTAGCTAAAAACCAGTAAGAATAACATCATCTAGCAGTAGTGGACCACCTGGACTTGAATAAAACCATGTAACATGTAGGTACACATGGCCCCCAGGAATCACGTGCGTGAACCGGATATTGTACACATGGCACTCCAAGTGTTGAATGGACCCTCTATGGGACTGCTTGGAAACAATACCAAGGTGAGCCACCCTCATCAGCTGAGTAAGCTATATAGGTCAATATCTCATCTATATTTAACTCAAAACGCAGAGATTGGGAATGCTACCTCGTCAGGACTGTAGGGAAACAATGTCATTGAACAGAGGCCATGCTCAAGGGCTGAGTAAGCCATCGTACCTATCTAATTAACCTACAGTGATAAACTTTCTCATATCCACGACAAATTAAGACTCATTTTAGTTAGTTACCAATTTCATACGTGTCTGAATTCTGTTCAATAAAGCCTTCTATTCCGAGTTCAGCGTTATTTCACCTACAACACTGAAGTTTGAAATGAAGCCTCTTCAGGATTGCCCGGAAACGCTGTCATAGTACAGAGGCCACCCCAATCAGCTAGAGTAGACTAATATCTAATCTAAACCGGCAAAAAGCAAACTAATTTCTTTCCTTTTAACCAACAATACTATCAATTTTAATTGACTCTTTTTTTAACAGCTAGGTAAAATGTCAAGGCACTTGCCGTCCTGCTAGCTGAGGCTGTTATGACAAACTAAAACGAGAGTGAATTTAGTTACGATCACCCAGCGACGGTCCATATCTCCTTAACATTGGTGCTAGAGACCTGAAACTTCGGCCAGATGGTAACTCTTGGTTTCGGGGAGTCCCACAGAGGGTCAGGAACGGTGAAAGTGGTCTTCAGTAGGTTTTACAACCCCAGACCCCCAAAATTCGACTCAGCGGTGCATACAACCATTTAGGATGGGGTCAGGTTGACTGCATTGGGGACCCTAAAAAGGAGTACACAATATTATATACTCTATACCCTTCTATATCTGATATTCTATACCCTTTATACCGCCCCCAATGCGGTCAACCTGACCCCTTCCAAAATAGTTGTGTACACCGCTGAGTCAAATGGGGGGTCTGGGGTTCAAAAACCAGATAAAAATTAAAAACAAGAGAAAAAACGCTAGCGTACGAGTCTGCAACACATTGAGACATTTAATGTCTCTAGTTGAAGACCGGTATGCAAGCTCTTAGAGCCACTCAGCTGATCCGGACCCTGGGCATCGTCAAGTAAATGTCCTAAAGAGGCTACATACGAAATGACAGCTTCCTAGAGTGTAAAACATAGAAATTAGCTTTAAGAGCCAATCATCTGATCCGGACCCTGGGCATCGGCAAGTAAATGTCCTAAAGAGGCTACATACGAATTACAGCTTCCTAGAGTGTAAAGCATAGAAATTAGCTTTAAGAGCCACACATCTGATCCGGACCCTGGGCATCGGCAAGTAAATGTCCTAAAGAGGCTTCAAGAGCCAATCATCTGATCCGGACGCCGGGCATCGGCAAGTAAATGTCCTAAAGAGGCTACATACAAAATTACAGCTTCCTAGAGTGTAAAGCATAGAAATTAGCTTTAAGAGCCACTCATCTGATCCGGACCAAAATCACAGCTTCCTAGAGTGAAAAGCATAGAAATTAGCTTTAAGAGCCAATCTCTGATCCGGACCCTGGGCATCGTCAAGTAAATGTCCTAAAGAGGCTACATACAAAATTACAGCTTCCTGGAGTGTTAAGTATAGAAATTACCTATTTAAATGATTTACCTAACCACCGCTTCACAAATCAAACCGTTCTCGTAAAATTCGGATCACCTGCTATGAATCAAATCATCGAAACACCAGCTCAATGAAATCATCAGAAATTAACAAGCGGTTGCAATCATGTTCACAATATAAATTATTGAGAATGATCTTCTCAATGTACACAATTATTCAAATAACCATGCTCATAACTCAGCTTGTTGGCCACGCACTTCGCAGTAGTTAACATAATATGGTTGGATAAATCGAGAGCTTTCGAACGAATGGTCAACGAATTTTGTGGGGTGAAAAACGACGAAGTAGCATTTCCATAACAACGACTTGGTTGTAAGCGGAAATCATCAGAATATTTTCGTGAGCAATTGTCGTCATTCAATTTCCGTGACGTTTTTTTAGTTTATGTGCCATAGCAGACATAAAATGTCAAAAACCACTTATATCGTTACTTCCGCCCCCTACCAACCGCCTAAAACCAAGAGTTACCATCTGGTCGAAGTTTCAGGTCTCTAGCACCAATTAGAGAGTTAACGGAGATATGGACCGTCGCTGGGTGAACGTTGTTGACTTCACGCTGGTCAAACTAAAGCTGAAATTTTAAATAGACCTGTTGTGGATATTTGCCAAGGTTCCTGAAATTGCTTCTAATAGTTATAGCTACTAATTTGAGGTATCTGTATCTATCGATACTTTATAGGGTAATAATGACTTCACCAAGGCTTTTGTTTTGTTGCCACCAAACACATTTTTTTGTCGTTTACACACCCTACCGTTACATAAATCAATATGTACCAGAGGAATCACAACTCGTGAATCATGTGTATCGTGAGACTTCACACCTGATAGGTACTTAATCATTACCTACTCTTACAATCTAGATGAGAAAGCGAAATTATCTATAGGTACATGTATCTACTACTATGAGCGAGCAGAAATACTAACATCAAATACGTGATAATAAGCAATGTGGTAATAATAATAACGTTTATATCATCATACCTATGCCATTGTTTTCCAACGTTTGCGACAAAGACGATAAATCCAGATCGTCGAGCGTAATCTGCTGCTGCTCGCCGAGGTCATTGTTTATTATGAGCAATTGGTCGGCAAAAGTCGTCGACGTCTCCAAAACCCTATCGTTTCTAGACAACGCAGCATCGTCTCCAACTTTCATAAAATCTGGACCTAGTAGATCCGAACCTATGTCGTCCAATGAGGTCTCCGGGCATTCGTGAAGGGCCAGCTTCTTCGAACTGTCAAAAAGCATCAACTGATCGTTGTTTATGTCGTTCATTGTCGTCTGTTCCGTTTAAAACGCAGTTGAATTCTTGAAGAGTAGGTTTAGTGAAGTTAACAGAAGTTTTTATAATTTCCGATAAACAAACGACAATGGGAAATGTGATTACGGTGAACTTATCTGAAGTGTCGCCCGCATTTTGTGAGCCTTGTTGACAATTGTTGAAGTCTCAGGTTCGGCTCTACGTTTTAGCTGTGGTTGTCAACTCAAATCTATCCTCGATCACGGTAAAACGGATCTATTTCGGTAAAACTTAAAGGCCCATAACTACGAGTTAAATAATTCTATAGGAAATGAAATAACTACAGGGAAAGAGGGTTAGAACTTGAATGTCGATATTTTACTGCCGATATTCGGCATTTTAGTATCGATATCTGACTTTCTACAATGTCTAAATATCGATAATTTGCTGTTACCCAAAATTTTCAGAATTCAACCAAAAAATAGTGTTTGGTATAAATAATAACTATGTTAAAATACGAAACATTTCGAACGAAAAATAAACCCTTTCGAGACCTAATGACTTGATTTTTTATTATGATATCCGGTGCGACGTTTCACACTAGGTACTTCCTTAGCATGATGAGTCTACTACACCTTTCGCCTAATTACAGGTTGTTTTCAGGAGTGAAGGAATATTAGGTATCGGGTATATCGCCAAAAGAAAAAATTTTTACGTACAATTTTTTCCAAACCAGTGATGATATCCTTTTCTAAATCCAGTAAAAATTGTACTAATCAAGTCACCCTATCTCTTTATTTGCACTGCGTATTAAGTTAGGGATATTTAACTCTAAGAAATCTTATTGAGAGCAAAAAGCTGAGAATAGGTGGTTACCTAGCTACTCTGAGTTGTATTTTTAAGATTGTTGAAGCGTGGGTACAAAACTAGCGTTTTTCGTCGATATAAATATCGATATTTAGTTGTCAATGATACTGATATCGATATTATTCAACGGAATCAAAGTCGATATTTTTTCCGATATCCCGTCCCTACAGAGAAATAACCCACACCAAGCCACAAAACACCCATGAACTATCAACAAAGAAAAACAAGCAAAAAAATCACTAAACATGGAGGCTAATAACATGGAAATGCGTTGTAGAGCATCCATGAAAGGATGGAAAGTGGACGTATGAAGAAGGAGAGAATAGGGAGAACCACTCATTTTGAGCCGTTTTTTGAGAAGTCCGCTAGTAGCGCTAGTATATCCGTTCTATTCGTAAGTTACTTGTCACCGTTTAGTGTACATGAGGAACAGGAACAGTTGGTTCAAGCTAAATATTTTTGCTGATTGGGACTCCCTAATTTGCCAATCTCAGTGGAATTAGATTCTACACGTCTAGCTGAGAATTTCGATACTAAACCATTCCAAAAAACCTTGGAAAATTCGCCTTAGAAGGATCCGAATTTTGCCAGTCTCTCTACAAGATGGCTAAATCGACGACAGTCTCAGCCGAATTAGATTCTATATTGCCCTAGAACATTTCCCGTTTTGTCAGTTGCCCCAAAGAACACGAAGACGATGACACTCTCAGTGGATTTAGTGTTTACATGCCTAGCTGAGAGTTTGTCTAAATAAGCATTTCAGAAAACCAAGGGAAATTCGCATTGGAACATCCTGCATTTCGATACAAAAATCATGGAAAATCCCAGGAAAATTGCCCAAGAACATTTCCCATTTTGTCAGTTGCCCCAAAGAACGCGAAGACGATGACACTCTCAGTGGATTTAGTGTTTACATGCCTAGCTGAGAGTTTGTCTAAATAAACATTTCAGAAAACCAAGGGAAATTCGCATTGGAACATCCTGCATTTCGTCAGTCTCCCTAAATGGGGAAAAATTGTGACAGTACCTAGCTACCATAAGGTGGTGTTACTTGGAAGATAATAGATCCTAATAGATAATACATATATTTGGGTGGCATCTAGTAGAAGATATTAAATCACTTAACCATGATTTTAGCATTGCCTGCGATTCAGTAAGCAGAAGACTACGCTAGTCAAGACTTGGTGATTCGTACAGAAAGTCTTAGTTCAGCCATCAAATTGAAAAACTTATCAGTGTTTGTCTTCCAAGTGCAGTGTTCTGGGTCTGCACATTTGCGAGTTTCGTTACCGAAACGTACGTGGTTTCGACAGACGTAGGCCATCGGTTTGTGAGGCTTACTCTCCACTGGTTGGGGTTTGAACTCAGCTTGTTTCGAGAGGGCCTTTTTGAAACCAGTATTTATGGGTTTCGGAGTAGATTCAACTCCTCGTATGTTCAGAGAAGTATTCTCTGCTCTGTACGCGTGTAGCGTATCAGCTAGGTCGAGCCGGGAGGTCGTGGTAGGCTGAGCTGCGACCATACCTCGTGCTTCGATGGGAAGGGTCTCAATCCACTTTTGAGTGATGAGAGCTTCCGAAAAGTACCCAACAGCTTTCGAGTACATTTCGTGGTACTTGGTGCTGGGTTTTTTGGCGAGAGATGCGGGGTCCTCGAGTGCGAGGAGCCTGTCCTGTAAAGACAACCCATATTCTCGTAGGACCGGCTAGTCAGTCTCCCTAAATGGGGAAAAATTGTGACAGTACCTAGCTACCATAAGGTGGTGTTACTTGGAAGATAATAGATCCAACCATGATTTTAGCAATTTCTGTGACAACTACGGTGGCATGGGTTAAAGCCCACATTAGTGTCATGGGTAATGAAGCAGCAGACCGATTTGCCAAAATGGCATTGAATGGCCAAATAAATAACAGAATGACAATCCCCCGAACTGACTTGACCCCATAGACTCGCAACCGACATCGAGATCAATGGCAAGAGGAATACCGGAAAGACACAAGAGGAACCTCTTACAAGAATGGATTCCCGTCTGTCAGACAACAACCATGGTTCCACCATAGAGGGGTCTACCCACGGAACATGGTTCTGACGATGACCCGTCTTCGAAGCGGCCATGGGCTTTGCAAGAATTACTTAAATAGGTATGGAAAAAGAATGAGCCAAGAATCTTCCTTTGCGAAGTCTGTGATTTGGACGAAGATCTGAAACACTTAGTGATGCTGTGCAGCAATTTTGTGACTCAAAGGAACTCTATGCTTAATGATTTAACTAAATGAATAGAAATGCCGACAAACTTCACATGCATTGTATATTCCAACAGCCCTGAAGTGTATAAAATATTGTATACATTTAAGAAAAATTGTAAAATTAAAATATGATAAATGATTAAATAAATAAGTGGCTATGGCGAAAGCTAAGGCCAATTTAAAAAAAATGATTTTAACATCCCAGGTATCATTATATTTGTTTTTCAAGAGGTGATCCAAGAATCACAAGGTGGTGATTCTTGGAACAAGAAATAAATAGGTAACATTTATTCCCAGGTTACAACTCTTAGACTTGGAACAAGGGTGGATTTTAAAAAAAAGGCTTTCTAAATGATCAAAAGTGGGGAGTTAAAAAAATTTTTAAAAAATAGTAACATACCATTAAACCATCTGTTTTAAAAATCACAAGATAAAAAGTGTACCTATAAAAGTCAACAGCAATAAATCTCTTATTTCCAAAGAGGTTAGCGATTTCAAATTCTCTCATGATAAGTCGCATGTCAGCAATCAAAACTCTGCAAGGAATTTAAAAATGAAAAAAATTTTACCAGTGTTATGCTGAATAATGGGTAAACAGGACTATCAGTAAATCACATTATAAATGGCAATGTTCTTCAGAGGTCACTGGAATCCATTAGGTTCCTAATAATAGTTTATCATTATACAATTGCCTACCTACTCTATACCCTGCTGTTCCAAGTAAATCCACAGGACGGTATCAGTGGACCGGAAAGTATTGATAGGTAGCAAAAAATCTTGGGAGATCCTGGGAAAATCGCCCTAGAACATTTCGCATATTCGCCTGTCACCCCGAAATAATGCGACATCGATTAAAGTCTCAGTAGATTCAGATTAAACACACCGAGCTGAAAATTTTGATATCAAAGTTCCCATTTTGGGAGAACAAAGGGAAATTCGCACTAGAACGTAAAAATGCTAAGGGAGATTTTCCCAGGATTTTGCTAGATTTTTTGGTAAGTATCGAAATTCTCAGCTTGGAGGGTAGAATCTAAATCTGCTGATAGAAATGGAAAAATGCGAAATTTTAAAGAGCAATTTTCCTTAGTTTTTCCCGGGATTTTACAATATTTTTTGGTATTAAATTTCCCCGTATTAGTAGGAATGGCAAAATGCGCTCAGAACTGGTGAAATGGAGACCCCATCTAAGCAAAAATATTTAGCGTGAACCTACTGTTCCACATTCCAATACACAGAACCAAAGCACAGAACGAGCGCTACAAGCGGAATAGCCAGAAAACATCTCAAGATTAATGGTTTTTCCGAACCTCTTCTGCGTGAAGAGAATGGAGCTACCCGCACCGTCCTTAGTTCAGTTCCATCCAAAACCGTGTTCGGTCCCTTCTATGATAGGCATAGATAATTTGCGTAAGTAGTGGCTGTTTGCCCAAGCCACTGGAAAAATTTGTTTTATGTAGGTACTTAGCATTTTCTAAAATAAAGGTGATTCCGGCCTAAGATTTATATCTGCAGGGGGAATATGTTGAGCTTGGTTGAGGTACTGAAAAGTATCCTTCACTTTTTGTACATTTGGAGTGTATTTGACACTCGGATCGGCCGGGTAGGCCTGCGTCGAATATCGTGGGTACTCGGACAGCTTGGTCGAATCGTAATGATCGGTTTCAGAGCGAGTCTGAAAGGTATCCTCGATCTTTTGTATAGGCGAGGCTTGATCGAACGTTTCTTGAACGAATACGTCGGGTGAGAAGGCGGTCCGGACGTGAGGATCGCGCCTTGCGCCGTCGCTGGGTTCAGCGGATTCGCCGTGTAGCCGGTAGGGAGCACTACGGGGCTACACGGCCCGGCTTCGCCGTCGTCTACCTCCCCTTGCATGGGGAAATAGGACGGCCGACGTTCCATCGAAATAACCGAGTTTTTATAGCTCGTTTCGATGCCTCTATGTGTGAAAAATAGAGGGTTTGGGAGGTGGACTCGCTTGACAGAGCGTCTTTCCAATGCTCGTATGTCAGGGTCCTACCTCGTAGCCTTGAAAAAGGCTTCCTTGGACGGTAAATTAGAGCGGATGAGCAGAGTAATTTACCGGCGTGCCCACAGCGGTCGGTTACGAGCTTAATGCTACGAAACCCGGGCGACACGGCTCGGAACGTCCCTCGGGCGTACGATCTAAAGAGAATATCGATAGATGTACCGGGTGGCGTCCTGACAGATGAACTACGTTGGGCCAGGATGAATAATCACTGGACTCGTAGATGCCAATGCGAGATCTGTGTGGAGAGAAGGTATGCCTTGTAGAAAGCAGTAGGAAGCCGTTCTTGAGATGAACTCGTAATGCAGAAGGTTCGTCAGCGTAGAGCGTGTAGAATTCTTCGTACTTCAGAGGTGTCGTCGTCGAGAGCGGAGAGTGGAATGAAATTCGGAGGGCTCCCAGCGGGGTATTTATAGGGAGGTGGCCGCCTCTTGCCGCCTCCTGGTTGGTCCGCTTAATTTCATAAATTCGACTGTGCAATCTCATTGGTTCGCACATTGTTTTCTCAGTATCTGTGCGTATGATAGCTGAGTTGGTCTTTCGAGGTGGTTTCCCCACGTCCGTCGCTGTGACGGGGTCCCCGGGGGTGGCTGGACGACCTTGAGTTTTCCATACAGTTGCCTATTTTTTCACGGTTCTAGACCTTTTACCAAACATCGAAATTGTGGAAATTGTTAGTTAATTTTTTCTGAACTTGTGTCATGAGAAGGAGTGGCTTTACTAGAAAAAATGTTTATTGGTGAATAGGTTACCTACAATTAAGCTTCAAGGGCCCACCCAGTCTGTAACATACAAAACTGCACAAAGAAATAAAATTGCTGCTTAGGAAGGAGTGAATTTACAATTAGGATAATATCAAAAATAAAATAAAACTGAAAAACAGAAAATGAAAAAATCAGAACAAAAAATACAGTGGCAAAAAATGGTGCAATACGAATTAAAATCACAATGAATAAAAATAAAATTCAAGGAACAAGGTGGCTCTCAACAAAGGTGTGAAATGCAGGGAGCTGCTGGAAGGACGGAGCAGCAAAGGAAAGGGAGTTCCAAAATTGTGCTCCAGAAATTCTGTAAGAATATCCCAAAGATTGGTCTTGTAGGGAATTACATTCAATACAAAGTTTGGGTGAATTGCCAAAGGAAAAAATGCCCTTTATGGGGGTGGACTAGGATGCTGAGCGTGAAGTAGTCAAAGCATGGAGCACCCTATCAATTAATTTGAGAAATCAGTGATGTGGTCACCAGACTTCACTCCATAAACGAATCAAGCCACAGAATTTCAATAATAGTCTGAAGGCATCGTTGCTGAACACTAATGAGATTAAAAACAAAAATCTTAGTGGAGTAAGTAACATGAGGAATCAAAAGAGTGTTTGGAAGGATGGAGTGAAGATCTGTGAAGGGCGGGCAAACAGCCATATGCATTTCGAATTATAATTGAAGCTTGAGATTGCCATGAAAGTTCAGGATCAAAGTGAACTCCTAAATTTGTCACAACCTTATTTAGGTAGGTACTTGGTGGAATCGATGTAACTTTTAATATGAGGGAATCAATTAAGGAACAATTTGGTAGAGGTAGATAGTTCAGGGAGAATGACGAATTGCATCTTTTATAGATTGATTATAAATTTGACGCCGCCCATGTTACGCACAGAGGCCTTGCCATCATTTAATTTATAAATGACAAGAGAAGGATTGACTGTAAGGGCCAGATCGCAGGCCGGGACATCGTCAGCATACCAACATGAGTGTGGTGAATTCCACCATAAATATAAATATAAATCCACTACAATGAGATAATAAGAATTATGTCACAAAAGACGAGGGAAGATCACTAATGTACATATTGAAAAAAACAGCGGTCCCAGAATTCCACTATGCGGAACTCCACTTCGCCACTGGCATCGTGGATGATGAGCTGGATGTGCAGGAAATGTAGATAGGCATTGATACAGGGAAACCAAGTGGTACCTAAGATTTATAAACCTACAAACATCATTCAGAAAACTAAAATACTGCCGGAGTTTCGGCATCAAAAGTTCATTATTGACAGAGCCAAAAGCTTAGCTGAATCCAAGAAAATTATATTGGTTCGTCAACAATGAAGCACAACTATGGCCTGGTCAAGAGCCAGATTGAACAGGAGATGAAAGGTTAATAGGTGTGATATATAACAAAAAATCTTAAATTACTCTTGAATTAATCTTAAATTCATCTTAAAATCTTGAAAAATCTTAAAATTGGCTGACAGTTTCAATAGGTATGGTGAATGATGATATATGGAGTTAGACACTTGAGGTGACTTGACGAATATGAAGCACTTCTATTGTGCGGAGGGTGGAACTTTTCCAGGCACAATGGAAACTGGAATAATTTTGACTTGTGACATGAATCAGTACTGCTCGATCGTCCATTTTCTGCATAGGAACTGGGTATGGTCATTGCCCATACAAAAGGACCGCAATGTCCAAGGACAGAATAGAATAGGGTATGAGTTCAACAAAAATGCCCCCTCTCCCATGGGTTTCGACTAAAACTGCTGAAATCCTAGACACATTCTTAATGCTGGAACACCTGCAGGCTTCTAAGAGTGGCAATGGTGTGCTAAATGAGGCACAGAAGGGCTTTAGAAAAGGTACCTAGTACTATAGACTGCATCTGCATACTTTCCAGCTCAGCGGTTGTAAAAGGGGGGTTGCGTTGGCCCTCACAGCTGGATTGGGAAATGTTAGGTACCTACCTTCAGAGAACCTGGGAAAATATAGAATGGAATTTAATTGATTACATTTTAATAAAAAGTCTGTTTTTACAACTTTAAGGGCAGTTTAGTTTGGTGAATAAACGGGTAGGAAGATCATATGTGACGTATTACTGCTTAGGAGCTGTGGGTTCCCCCCAGGCGGGCGGGGGCCATAACATCATCGTGCAAATGAATTTTAACAGCAGTATTACAGGTCAGATACCCATCATATAGTACCTCTTTGGAAAGTCCTAGCTCAGAAATTTCCATTGAGCCAATAAAAAAGGACCATGGAAATTCCCCGCTTCAAAAACTGGTTGTAAGCAAATGTTCGAAGAAAATGGAGCTTGTGTAAAATTAAAGACAATATCTGTGCACAAAAATTTTTCAAAATTCAAAGAATGTGCTAAAAATTGCAAAAAAAGGCGCAAAATCGTTAATTACCTACATATTTTCATTAGAATATTACTTGGAAAAAGTTTATTTACTGTAAACTAATACATAGAACAATCAGAAAATCCTTATACAGTTTCATTTTTGGTGATGGTCACAGGCCAGGCCTGATTCTTGAGTTAATTTCTGATCGAAAGTACTAGTTTTTTTCTTTTTTTTACCGTTTTGTTTTTGAGTTATTGAATATCTAAGATTTGTTTTCGTGTTATTGACCTTTTGCCACTAAAACAATCATCACCCCCTTAATTTGCTGTGTAAATTCAAATTTGAGGACACCAGTGGAAAGAACATAACAATTCCGATTGAATGGATGTCTGACCATTTTTAAGCATTAAGGTTTGGTACATGAAAAAGCCCTCTGAAAGGCAAATTTCACCTAGGTAATTTGGGAAACCTCGAGTTTTTTCAATCGGGGATTGAACTATGAAAACTAACATGTTGTAATTGTTCAAGTTGCAAGAAAGGTAAAAGCTGCGCCGAGAACTCACCTTTCCAACGGTGTAGTCAATTTTACTTTTACTTAGCTAATTAGAGGATAAATCTATGTTTTAATGATGAAAAACATTTTTTTTTTAATTTCAAATAAAATTGATGGTGCTTATTTTATTTATTTATTTTTTTTTTTTTTTTTTTAAGAAAGTTATTCTGCGTCATAAATGTAGTAAAATGCTGTCAACCGCATATTTTTATCTCAATCCGTATTTGAGACATGCATTTTTAAAGGTTTTTCTAAGTAAAACCGAGTTTTTTTCTCTAAACCTTAAATTTCTCCGCTTTACCTCACTTAGGTTCTTAAAAAGTACCATCCAAAGGCCTTCAAATCAGCTCAAAAATTGACGATTTTGAAAAAATAAAATTTCTGAAAATCTTTAAAACTGTATTGATTTCCTTTTTTAACTTAATTAATCTTTTAAAAAATAAAATAAACTGACGAATCTTACGAAAGCTGATTCATTCCATACTCTTTCCAATGGTATAGTTGATTTAACTTTTATTCTGTTATATAGGGGGAGAAAATTATCCTGTAATGTTGAAAACTGTGGTTTTTTCAATGAAATCGATGGTTTTCTTGACCTGAAAAATGACCCTCTATGAACCTACCAGTACGGTTTTTACGTATTTTTTGACGATGTGTCGAATGGCCTCACTCGCATATCTCCCCAACCTTGTTATAACCAAGTTTTACAATTTAACTCACAAATGTGAGTTCATTCGGCATAAAAAATGTTATGTGTTTTTAGGAGTGAAACTAGTTAACTAGCTGAAATGTAAAAGTTATAACGGGGTTCGGGAGATCTGCAAGTGTTACAATTTGATTCTGCATAATAAAATACGTAGAAACCGATAGCATAGGTACTCGTATTTTCATAGGAGGTCATTTTTCACGAAAACCCTCGATTTCATTGAAAAAACAGTTTTCCGTTCTTGCAACTTGAATAAATATTGGTTCTCATATTTCATTTCTAGATTGAGAAAACCCGAGGTTACCCTAAAATTTGCTTTTTGGACTTTTTCATGTCTCAAACCTTAATTCATAAAAAAAAGTCCAGGCATGTATTCACTAGGAAATTCAACGTTCTTTCCAGTGGTATCATCAAATTCGAATTTACACAGCAAATTAAGGGAGTTATGGTCGTTTTAGAAGGTCGAAAACACCAAAAAATCTTAAAAATTCAATTAGTACCTACTCAAAAACTAAGTGTTTAAAAAATCTCTTGGAGGAACTTTCGATCAGAAATGAGCTCTAGAATCAACTCCTGCAGTTTTTCAGACCTGTTTGGTGTTCACCCTGTGTAAGCCATTTAAAATTTTATAATTTGCAGGTTAAGAAAGACAAGGTACATCTCATCAGTCTATCAAGTAAATTTAGTATGCTTACGAAGATGAAAATTTAAAGGGCAATTTCTTTCTAGCGCCCGTTGTATTTTAAACAACAGGCTTTCCTACTAGTAATTGCAATATTTTCTCAGTACACACTTATAGCACTAAGATAGGTATCTGTTAATTTCTTTATAGGTCATTTGCTGTGACGATACCAGAATAATATAGATTGAACACAGTTGTAAAAGATTTAACATCAGTACCTATGTCTTGTTCTAGATAAAACATCGGGCATTCCCATATTACTTTATATTATATTCTATATTGCATTCCTCCATGCAGCCCCTTACAATAGACCTGTAGTGGTGATTGTGTTTGGAGGCTTGTACTCGTCCCAAATTTAAAAAAAAAAAATATATATATATATAGGAATGCAATATAGAATATAATATAAAGTAATATGGGAATGCCCGATGTTTTATCTAGAACAAGACATAGGTACTGATGTTAAATCTTTAACATATATATATATATATATATATATATTCAGTCCCCGTGTCTTCATCCCCACATTGATTGCGGCCACTAGTTAGGTAGGTAACCTATATTTTCCATCACAAATCGGTGCAAATAGGAATGAGTGATAGTGTGTCCACTTCGTACATACAAATAGTTTTTATAAATTCTTTACCCTCGGAGGGAAGCGAATCGAACTAAAGTGTTGTTTGAGTATGAATAGTCGGAAACAGTTCGATAAAAATTTTCTGACAGATATGAGGTAATTTTGCCGTTTTAGACGCATGATATTGTGAGAGTGTTGATAAAAGTCTGCGGAAGGTAAACTGATGTATTACTCATGCTCCATCTTTGAATGGAAATTCAAGTTGTTTATTAATTACCTAATTAAAAATCAGGTACCAATTGGAAGGTAGTGTTCCTTGGAGCAAAGTTTGTGTCTTCCAGTAGGTACCAACTGGATATTAAATTAATATCTGGCGATATAGCATCTATCTACATCCAATTATGAAGCTCCTGGATTTTTCTTTTAAATTTCTCAACACTCTAAATAGGTACCCATGCAAAAAAGAAAAAAAAAAAGATTTTTCTAAAATCTTACTTTGTCCCGAGGTGCACACCTAGGTCTGTACCTAGGATAGATGATTGTACTTTCAAAATACCCATTTAATTACTTTTCACAATATTAAAATCAGTCAAAATCAACTCGTCCACCTTCATTAAGGTAAAGTGGTGGAAAAAACTTCCAATCATGCAGCGTGATCATTAGAGAGAATTTTCGTAAATTGCCGTTTTACGATATGTTACAATGTTATGAAATTGAGCACTTTGAGTGCAAATGAATTGTTATCAACCAATTTCATGGCAAAAAAACTCGTTCTAAATAATATTCTGCGGTTCAAAAAAGACTTGGATTTGTAGCTTTTTTGCCGTTTTTATCGATTTTTCAGCAAATATTAAAGAAAGTCAAGTATTTTTTTCAGCACAGTTTTGTACGTAAAAATTTAAATGTTCTAGTTCATCGATGATGAACGTTTTGTGTCTAATAGTTTGCTAAACATATATATTTAACAATTTACAGCCGATAGGCTTCCCTTTTCTTCATCGTTGACTTTTAAACCATCCTAAAAACGATTTACATTAATTAATTGTAGTTTACAAAAGTTGGGAGTCTCTTGGGGGAGAAGTTGGGACACTCTAGTCTCTCTCCCCCCCCCCCCCTTATACAGGGTGTCTCAACTTAAGTAGGCAAGACTTCAGGGATCCTTCTCTGAGTTTCGAGGGTCAAAGGGCACTTTTGCCCTTATTCGTTAGTCGTAGAGGTCTGCAAGTGTCACCATTCGATTCAGCGTGAAAAATTACGTAGGATTCGACGTTTAAATCATAAAGTTGTGGGAGATCGTTTTTTCCTAAAATCCATCGATTTCCGTTAAAAATACCACGTTTTTTCGCATTCAAAAGCCGTTTTTTCTCCTTGTTGTTACTTTTATCAATTTTTTGGCTATACTGTTAGAAAGCTGATAAGATTTTGAAGTTTTTACTGTACTTGCAAACGACTGTTCATTTTTTTATGGAGGGAGGAATCAGATTGAAAAAACCCAAATTTTCAGAATTTTACAAAGTTTGTACTTTGACCTCTTTTTTCGGTATCTTAACTCTCTTGAATAATTATGATTTGGCATCAAACAGATAGGAAATTGAAAGTTCTTTCCAACGGTATCCTCAGGTTTGAGAATACCCAAAGAATGATGGTGTCACAGCCATTTTTAGGAGATAAGGTCGAAAACACGAAAAAAATCTTAGATCGTCAATAACTCGAAAACGAAGCCTCTAAAAAATAACACTTCAAGAGACACTTTTTGTTGCAAATTACTCGTACTTGTAGAATTGATCCCTGAAGTTTTGCCTACTTAAGTTGAGACACCCTGTATAATAGGGAGGTAACAACCAGAAACTATAACACATGTTTGAAATATGAGTCATATACACACATCGATCGTAGGTACGTTGGAGGTTTAGATGCAATAGTTATCACTTCACTGGGGGCGTTATTGGATTCGTCCCCATCAAGCAATTAGTTGGGTAATGTCAGGTATCGGTTCTATATAAAGGACCCCCCCATTTCGAACCATAGATTTTGATCTATTTCTCCAGCTTATCTATATATTACTAAAAGGATTGGTTTAGATTACATAAATATATACCTATATTTTTTATGTTTGAGATGTGAGCTTGACCTCCAAATTATAGGTAAACAGAAAATCTCCCAGGCTCTCCTGAGATCGAACAGTGCCTAGTCCAACAGTCATGGCCGTACTATTGCTAGACGGGGACGAGTCCAATAACCCTCACAGTACTTACAATGTTACTACAATATTATTGCATCTGTAGTGGATTTAAATATGTTTTACTTGGCGTAGGTAGGCCAAGTTGGACATTTATATTCTGATTATGCGGGTTAGTCCCCGGGTTATTCCCGTAAGGAATGTGAGCGGATCCGCCAAGGTCAACTGGCTTGGCGGACTGAACTGGGAGGTAGTTCGTGTCGCAGCCGCGTGGAGCACTGGGCTCGCATAGTGGGTGCTGGGTTCGATCAGTTTGGTACTGAGCCGTTTTGTAATATTCCGGCCTAAGATTTATATCTGTAGGGGGAATATGTTGAGCTTGGTTGAGGTACTGAAAAGTATCCTTCGCTTTTTGCACATTTGGAGTGTATTTGACACTCGGATCGGCCGGGTAGGCCTGCGTCGAATATCGTGGGTACTCGGACAGCTTGGTCGAATCGTAATGATCGGCTTCAGAGCGAGTCTGAAAGGTATCCTCGATCTTTTGTATAGGCGAGGCTTGATCGAACGTTTCTTTAACGAATACGTCGGGTGAGAAGGCGATCCCGGCGTGAGGATCGCGCCTTGCGCCGTCGCTGGGTTCAGCGGATTCGCCGGGTAGCCTGTAGGGAGCGCTACGGGGGCTACGCGGCCCGGCTTCGCCGTCGTCTGCCTCCCCTTGCATGAGGAAATAAGACGGCCGACGTTCCATCGAAATAACCGAGTTTTTAGCTCGTTTCGATGCCTCTATGTATAAAAATAGAGGGTTTGGGAGGTGGACTCGCTTGACAGAGCGTCTTTCCAATGCTCGTATGTCAGGGTCCTACCTCGTAGTCTTGAAAAAGACTTCCTTGGACGGTAAATTAGAGCGGATGAGCAGAGTAATTTACCGGCGTGCCCACAGCGGTCGGTTACGAGCTTATTGCTACGAAACCCGGGCGACACGGCTCGGAACGTCCCTCGGGCGTACGATCTAAAGAGAATATCGATAGATGTACCGGGTGGCGTCCTGACAGATGAACTACGTTGGGCAATGAGCAGGATGAATAATCACTGGACTCGTAGATGCCAATGCGAGATCTGTGTGGAGAGAAGGTAGGCCTTGTAGAAAGCAGTAGGAAGCCGTTCTTGAGATGAACTCGGAATGCAGAAGGTTCGTCAGCGTAGAGCGTGTAGAATTCTTCGTACTTCGAGGTGTCGTCGTCGAGAGCGGAGAGTGGAATGAATTTCGGAGGCTCCGAGCGGGGTATTTATAGGGGGGTGGCCGCCTCCGCGGGGGTGGCCACTTTATGGTTAGTATGCAAATTAGTTTCTCAAATTTCTCAGCTCATCTGGGCTGTCTCCTGGTTGGTCCGCTTAATTTCATTAATTCGACTGTGTAATCACATTGGCTCGCACATTGTTTTCTCAGTATCTGCGAGTATGATAGCTGAGCTGGTCCTCCGGGGTGCTTACGAGCGTCCGTCGCGGAGCCGACGACCTTGAGTTTAGCCGGGGATCTCGGGTGCTTTCTCTGCGTCAGTTGTTCAGACGGGGTCCCCGGGGAGGCTGCTGGACCAGAGGTGGTTGCTTGCCGCCTCTTGGTTGGTTCGCCTATTGTCTCTCGTGTAATCAGTGTTTCTGATTGGCGAGTAGGCTTGTTTGAATTGTCCTTGCTAGTTTTAGAGGACGTTTGATTTTCTGTTTGAGTTTTCTCGTTCAAGGCGACTTGGTTCGAGATACTTGTCGCATCTCTCTCGCCCAGTAAGTGTCTAGGGAGGTCGCCTTGTGTGTTATTAGTTAATATTTCACTTTTGAGAGAGAAATTCGTATTTTCTCTCTGGTGAAATATTTTGTTTGACGGAGTTATAACTCGACGTCTTGTAAATATTTTTGTGTTGTGTCTACTTCTTTTTGGTAGCCCTGAAAAGGGCTGTTGACAAGAGGGGGTGGTTTTCACCACAGGGGCCCCCCCAAGACGTCGTGTTATTAACGACGACGCCGGCTGGGGTGTTTCGAGCGCCGTCACCCACCTCTCGTCGAATTTGGTAGAGGGGACGTGCCTTCTGGCAGATTTTCGGGGAGTCTCCTCCTTATTTTCTGCCTGATTTTTGTTTAGTGACACAGCTTCGTCTGTTTTTAGAGTGTAAGCTGGTTTTATTTGCTGTTTGGGAACTTTTTTTGTATGTTCGCCAATTTGCACTGTAACCGAAAACTTATCTCTTTTAACCACTTTGAATGGTCCCGTGTAAGGACATTGCAGAGAGGTGAGCTGTGTGGGCACTCTGATATAGACATGTGTACATGTATCCAAATTTTTGGGCATGTTTACGGCATATTTCGTATTATTATGTTTAATATGCGTAGGCCGGAAAAAGAGAGGCTCCGAAAGGTTTGTAGACGTTACGAAAATGTCTCCTGGGAGTGGTACGTCAATTCCGTAAACTTTTTGGAACGGTGTAGTTTCCGTTGCTGGGTCTACTGCCGTACGCATGGCGAGTAGAACTTTTGGAAGTGCGTCGAGCCAATTTTCGTTTTGTGCTTTGAGAGCCTCTTTCAAAGATCTATTTCTGCGTTCTACCATTCCGTTTGTTGATGGTTTGTATGGTAACGTGTGAGTATGTTTTACTCCGAGACGTTCCATAATGGAATTGAATAGATCTGATTCGAATTGAGTGCCCTGATCACTTGTGATGTATTTAGGTACGCCCTTTGAAGCTTCCCAAATATTGATAAAGGCGTTTGTGATCGTGGTTGTTTCGATGTTGCTAAGAGGGACTGCCTCTAGCCAACCCGTTGCTCTATCAACCATCATTAAAATGTAACGTTTCCCTCCTTTAGCTAAAGGTAAGGGTCCGGTAATATCAACGTGTACGTGTGAAAATTTGTTAGCCGTTTCAAATTCGGAGTAAGGGAGCTTCACGGAGCGCGTGATTTTTGCTCGTTGGCAAGTTTCGCACGCTCGGACCCAGTTGGAGACATCTGCGCGGAGTCCGTGCCAAAAATATCTTTGTTTAACTTTATACACTGTAGAGTGTATACCTGGGTGTCCCAAATTGTGAATTTGGCTGATTATTTCTTGCCTTATTTCGTTTGGAATATAAGGTCTAGGGTGTCCTAGGTCTAGGTTACACCAAATTTCTCCTTGAGGGAATTCAACTCGTGTGAGTTTCAATTTGTCTTCTGCGTTAGGAGGAGAACGACTTTGTGAATTTGAAATGTGCAGTAGAAGATTGCACTCTATTGCAGCCGTAATTTGCGAAATTTCGGCTATGGGTGGACCCTCGTCCGTCTGGGTTGAAATCGATTTTGTTTGAATTTCAACCGGATCGAAGGGTCTGGAGAGTGCGTCGGCGACGACGTTGCTCTCTCCGGGAATATGACGAATGTCACTCGTCATTTGAGAGATGTATGTTAGCCATCTTAATCTCATTTTAGAAAAATGTGCATTTTTCTTAAGCATCGTGCCTAGCAGAGGCTTGTGATCAGAACAAATATGAAAAGATCTGCCGTCCAAGTCATTGTGCCAGTGAATGCAAGCTTGGTAAACGGCGAACATTTCTTTGTCGAATGATGCTTTGTTCTTCCATTGTTCCGGAATTTCTTTACTGAAAAATCCCAATGGTTGGTAAGATTTCGAGCCATGTTTGTCTGTAATTTCCTGCTCTAGTGCCGCTCCGATGTGTGTGTCGGATGCGTCGCAGACTAATCTCCACTCTGCTGTAGGGTGTGGGTGAGCAATGTTATGCAATGTTGCTTTGATCATTGCTTGTTTTAAGCTGTTGAAAGCTTTTTCTCTCTCTGATGTCCATTCGATAGGTGTTCTGTCATTTTTTTTGTTTGACTGAATGGAGTCATACAGAGGTTGTGCCGTGTGAGCGAATTTACTTGAGCAGGCTCGGTAAAAACCACACATCCCTAGGAATCTGCGTAGACTTCGTACGTCTATCGGCCTAGGAAATTGTTCTATGGCTTCTATTTTATCTCGTTTAGGAATTATCCCTTCTTTCGAGATAGTGAAACCTAGGAAATCGACGGTAGGTTTTGAAAAAATGCATTTATCAAAACCTACTCGAAGTCCGTGTTCCCCTAGCTTGTCAAAAATTTGTTTGAGGTGGTTCATGTGTTCTTTATAATTTTTAGAAGCCACCAGGATGTCATCTAGGTATACAAATGCGAAATCAAATTTTCGCATGATGCTGTCCATGTATCTTTGCCATGTTTGAGCCGCTCCGGCCAAACCCATGCTCATTTTCTTAAACTCATAAAGACCGAAAGGTGTAATAATTGCAGTTTTATGAGCGTCATCTGGGTGCATCGGAATATGATAATATGCCGATTTTAAATCTATTGTCGAATAGATTCGTGTATCATGTAAATTCGCTTGGAAAGAGCGAATGTGAGGAGGAGGGTAGGCGTCTTTCTTCGTTTTCGCGTTCAGGAAACGGTAGTCGCCGGTGATTCTCCATGACCCGTCTTTTTTTGGCACACAGTGTAACGGGGATGCCCATTCGGAATCTGATGGTGCAATTATGCCTTCTGAAAGCATTTTGTCAAAAGTACTTTTGACTTGAGCCCGTTTTTCGCCCGCCATGGGTCTTGCTCGGAAGTGTACTGGTGTTCCTTCCGTGGTTATACGGTGGTAAACCCCGTTGTTTTTCCACTTTCCTTGAAGTTTGCTCATTTTATCATTGTATTTGTCAATGATAGAGCGAATGTTTTCGTCCTCCGTGATTTGCACGTCCTCTGGTTGAGGGTTATTGTCACGGTGAGGGATAGTAGCTGCTATTTGTTCGTCAGTGAATTTTTTGTTCATGACTGCAGCTATTTTTTGATCGGCATAGCTCTTTATTTTATCTTTGTAAATGTACTTGTGTTTGACCCGTATTCCGATATCCCAAGACTCGAGGAATGGTATACCTAGGATCGCTAGATCAACTTTCGTGATCATAAAATCGGTGGTCATGTCTCCGAGGCCGATGTTAATTGTTGTGTCAGCCCGCCCTAGTGTGTCTATGGGGGCTCCGTTAGCTGCTGTGAGCTTAACGTTGGACTTACGAATTTTTAAGCCCAATTTTTTTGTGACATTGTGGGGCAGAATGTTCACTTCTGCTCCCGTGTCGATGAGAAATTCAGTGCCATTTAGTTTGCACTTGAAAAAAAGCCTTTTATACTCAGTAGACTGCCGGTGTATAGGCTCAGATACACTGGCAGTTATTCGTTTTCCGAACTCTCTACGTCGGAGGTTGGAACGGTACTTTCTTGTACCGATCTCTGAGCATTTTCGTTTGAAACCCAGGTTTTAGGCTGGCTTATAGTCGCTGCCTTTTTGCTAGTTTTGGAAGTAGTGTTTGTCTTCCAAGTGCAGTGTTCTGGGTCTGCACATTTGCGAGTTTCGTTACCGAAACGTGCGTGGTTTCGACAGACATAGGCCGTCGGTTTGTGAGGCCTACTCTCTACTGGTTGAGGTTTGAACTCAGCTTGCTTTGAGAGGGCCTTTTTGAAACCAGTATTCATGGGTTTCGGAGTAGATTCTACTCCCCGTATGTTTAGAGAGGTATTCTCTGTTTTGTACGCGTGTAGCGTATCAGCTAGGTCGAGCCGGGCGGTCGTGGTAGGCTGAGCTGCGACCATACCTCGTGCTTCGATGGGTAGAGTCTCGATCCACTTTTGAGTGATCAGAGCTTCTGAAAAGTACCCAACAGCTTTAGAGTACATTTCGTGGTACTTGGTGCTGGGTTTTTTGGCGAGAGATGCGGGGTCCTCGAGTGCGAGGAGCCTGTCCTGTAAGGACAACCCATATTCTCGCTGTAGGCGCTGTTTGGCCTCTTCGTAGGGTGCGTGGGGTGCCGTGAGGTAAGCTGAGTCGATAGCTTCCCTCATTTCTTCTGGTACCCACTTGTATATAGCTGAGAAACATTCGTTCTGCGTTCTCAGGTGTTTTCGCACGCAGTATTGATCGAACTCGGCGAGTGCACGATCGATTCTTTCTTTTGGAAGATTGGTTTTTGATAATCTCCCATCTCCTCTAAAAGTGCTCGAAAGCCACTTTGTGTAGAGGGATGTTGCGTGAGATGTGGGGCGTAGAGGCCCGGCGGGGGTCGCACGCCCGCAGTGGTTCCCTGAAATCCACTAGCTTCATAAGAGGGAACGAAATGCTCCGTGTTAAGCCTGTTCAAAGGCGGGGTCACCATTTGTAGTGGATTTAAATATGTTTTACTTGGCGTAGGTAGGCCAAGTTGGACATTTATATTCTGATTATGCGGGTTAGTCCCCGGGTTATTCCCGTAAGGAATGTGAGCGGATCCGCCAAGGTCAACTGGCTTGGCGGACTGAACTGGGAGGTAGTTCGTGTCGCAGCCGCGTGGAGCACTGGGCTCGCATAGTGGGTGCTGGGTTCGATCAGTTTGGTACTGAGCCGTTTTGTAATATTCCGGCCTAAGATTTATATCTGTAGGGGGAATATGTTGAGCTTGGTTGAGGTACTGAAAAGTATCCTTCGCTTTTTGCACATTTGGAGTGTATTTGACACTCGGATCGGCCGGGTAGGCCTGCGTCGAATATCGTGGGTACTCGGACAGCTTGGTCGAATCGTAATGATCGGCTTCAGAGCGAGTCTGAAAGGTATCCTCGATCTTTTGTATAGGCGAGGCTTGATCGAACGTTTCTTTAACGAATACGTCGGGTGAGAAGGCGATCCCGGCGTGAGGATCGCGCCTTGCGCCGTCGCTGGGTTCAGCGGATTCGCCGGGTAGCCTGTAGGGAGCGCTACGGGGGCTACGCGGCCCGGCTTCGCCGTCGTCTGCCTCCCCTTGCATGAGGAAATAAGACGGCCGACGTTCCATCGAAATAACCGAGTTTTTAGCTCGTTTCGATGCCTCTATGTATAAAAATAGAGGGTTTGGGAGGTGGACTCGCTTGACAGAGCGTCTTTCCAATGCTCGTATGTCAGGGTCCTACCTCGTAGTCTTGAAAAAGACTTCCTTGGACGGTAAATTAGAGCGGATGAGCAGAGTAATTTACCGGCGTGCCCACAGCGGTCGGTTACGAGCTTATTGCTACGAAACCCGGGCGACACGGCTCGGAACGTCCCTCGGGCGTACGATCTAAAGAGAATATCGATAGATGTACCGGGTGGCGTCCTGACAGATGAACTACGTTGGGCAATGAGCAGGATGAATAATCACTGGACTCGTAGATGCCAATGCGAGATCTGTGTGGAGAGAAGGTAGGCCTTGTAGAAAGCAGTAGGAAGCCGTTCTTGAGATGAACTCGGAATGCAGAAGGTTCGTCAGCGTAGAGCGTGTAGAATTCTTCGTACTTCGAGGTGTCGTCGTCGAGAGCGGAGAGTGGAATGAATTTCGGAGGCTCCGAGCGGGGTATTTATAGGGGGGTGGCCGCCTCCGCGGGGGTGGCCACTTTATGGTTAGTATGCAAATTAGTTTCTCAAATTTCTCAGCTCATCTGGGCTGTCTCCTGGTTGGTCCGCTTAATTTCATTAATTCGACTGTGTAATCTCATTGGCTCGCACATTGTTTTCTCAGTATCTGCGAGTATGATAGCTGAGCTGGTCCTCCGGGGTGCTTACGAGCGTCCGTCGCGGAGCCGACGACCTTGAGTTTAGCCGGGGATCTCGGGTGCTTTCTCTGCGTCAGTTGTTCAGACGGGGTCCCCGGGGAGGCTGCTGGACCAGAGGTGGTTGCTTGCCGCCTCTTGGTTGGTTCGCCTATTGTCTCTCGTGTAATCAGTGTTTCTGATTGGCGAGTAGGCTTGTTTGAATTGTCCTTGCTAGTTTTAGAGGACGTTTGATTTTCTGTTTGAGTTTTCTCGTTCAAGGCGACTTGGTTCGAGATACTTGTCGCATCTCTCTCGCCCAGTAAGTGTCTAGGGAGGTCGCCTTGTGTGTTATTAGTTAATATTTCACTTTTGAGAGAGAAATTCGTATTTTCTCTCTGGTGAAATATTTTGTTTGACGGAGTTATAACTCGACGTCTTGTAAATATTTTTGTGTTGTGTCTACTTCTTTTTGGTAGCCCTGAAAAGGGCTGTTGACAAGAGGGGGTGGTTTTCACCACAGCATCTAAGCCCCTCAACTTTCGATAAAAGTGTGTCTAAGTCATCATTCATGTTACAGTCAATGTTTATTCTAGTTTCTAGTTGTGACCATTGATTAGATAGTGGGAGGGCAGGACTAAAGTTGTTGACAACGCAAAAACTGAAGTGTTGCCCCCCCCCCCCCCCCCAACTCTTTAAAAACCCTATTAATTAATGTAAATCGTTTTTAGGATGTTACAAATGTCTCGATGAAAAAAAGGGGGGGGGGGGGGATAAAAATTTCAAATCGTATATTTAAAATTAGAAAACGATAGTTTGAAGTGGAAACTTTCGTTTTCAGTACAGTAATTTTGCAGGACTAAAGTACACCCATAAAATTTAGCATAATTTAGGTTAAACCTCCTATTCCTTAATTTTCCTTTACTTTTATTAACCCAGTCTGCTCACCCTCTTCTCGAATGCTCGATTTTTCTGGAGGACCGCCATTGACGAGCTCTCTTTTCCGGCCTTCTGCTGTTTAAAGCATCTGGGGACATGCCAAATTCGATTAAAATTACAATATTTGAAGAATTAGCTAAAAAACGAGGAAAACAGGGTGCCCCATGTTACAATGCACAATGTGTCCCAAGGTAACGTAATGTGTCCCTTTTCACAATAATGTCTACTTGAAGATGAAGAAAAATACCAATCATCATGAAAACGGTGGGAACCGTAAAGCAAATAAAATAATATAGTTTAATCAAAATTGACGGGAAAACGCTGCAAATTATTACACAATGGATTATTATTTCTGTATTAAATAAATAGTCCTTCTACGCAGAACATCTGTCTATAATTATTAAACACAGTCTATTATATATAATATTATACATTTAAATATATTTGCACAGGTGTCGACGTCTACCGAAGAGCAATTAATTAAATTAAATCACACACATACTCTTTCCAAGTACTTGACACGAGCTGACCCACCAACTGAAAATTAATTATTATAAAGTAAATCACCACCTACGCTTCAGAGGTCCTTCTACGGGTGAAAAAGGTTATAATAAATCCAGTTTCGTGAAGAGAAAATTCCATTGAAATTATATCAGCTGATCAGCAAGGCGGTTTTTGCCATATTCCACCAGTTTTGATTTGCTCCCATGTTGATGATTTTTTTTGCCGAAGTTCTAGCTCTTAGGGGGAGCAAATGGACGTACCTACGTAGGTACAGCGAGCGACCAGGTGGTTTCATCCGATTCTTCGGGATGAGGGCTACAAATGAACGCCAAAAACATTTACTGTTATACCTACCTTGAAAGTGCTCGAGATTAGATTTTCAATATTTCAGCCATTATAAAACGTGTGTTGTACGGAAGTATGGAGACCCAGTGATCAGCTGATTTCCCTCATTCCACTCAACTCCAATCAAAGAAACGCAGCAGCATTCAACTGGAGCATGTCATCTGTTCTTCAAGCTGTTTGGGTTTTGGAAAAATCGTTCGCGAATTCGCATTTCTGGACTTCTCCAAAAACGAGAAGTTAATTAAGCAGCAATTGCCAGCCAAACGTGTTCAGGGCCGGAACTATTATTTCAAACTGCTGCACATGTTTGTACGGTGGCCAAATACCAGAGTATTTGTGAATTAGTCCTTCAACGTTGGAGACTTATTTATCATAATAATTATAATATGCTACATTAGAAATGTATTCCTTATCCTTACGTGCATGGAAAACAAAACCATCTTTAAACGAATCTATTAAGTAGGTTTCAAATAATTTTGGATGGCAGGAACATGTTCAATTGCTGTTGCAACAGGTTGATGTCTTTTTGCCAGGTACCTATTCTGTCTTTGAGTCCACTAGAACAGCAGATACGGTGTGCGTGGATTCAACAAGAAATCAAAAATTTGTGTTGTACATATACCCTTCCAAGTTTCAACAAATTTCGAGGGGGGTTAATCAAATGTTTTCCTTGGTCATTTACAAAGGTTCATTATTGAAAATAATGTGAAATGTGAAAAATGATTGAAAATAATGAAATCTCCCTCTCTCTCTCTCTCTCTCTCTCCATACCATTTACTTACTTTTTACTACTAATGATTTTTTTGTATATAACATAGCTTTTTATTCATACCAACACGCCAGGTGGGACCTGTTGTCCTATGTGTTGAATAAAGAAATTGAATTGAATTGAATTGAAAATAACAGTTAAAGTAAGTAGTTACCTTAAGCCAAAAAAAAAAAAAAAAAATGCTCTTGTTGGTAACCAAGTACATAATAAGTTGAATGACCTGCTCTCGATCAGATTTGCTAACACCTCCCGCTGGACACTCCGAATGATTCTTGAACAGATCTTTTTTGATCGCCGAGTTATTTCTGGATTCTTGAACTTCCGCAGACATCGCCGACATGTGGCCGCTCCAGATTTTGAAAATCGGCGCCTTCCGTCGTGGACTTTTAGTTCGGGGCTCGGCCGCCTCCCGAACCCCGACGACCGGCGCTACCGTCGCCGAATCGACTTCAGAGTGGACGGACAGGGAAGGAAACGAAGGGGCCACGCCAGTTTTCAGTTCAGTGTCTGCCATGTTTGATCGTCGCGGGGCGTGCTTCGGAGCCTTTTGATAAAAAGGGTTATACACAAAAAACACTCAGTTCGGTTTGTGTTGTTCTCCCGATTTTCCGCGATTTTCCCCCACCCGATTTTCACCCCCGGGCGAATCGGAGTCGGGTTTTTTGCGACGCAATCATCGAGACCATCATGTGCGTTTGTTCCGAGGACAATGATCCGTTGAAAATACCCATTACAGGAAGTGAGAACATGTTACTCATCCAAGTTCACAACAAAAGTAATATACGTCCCGTTTCGTTTGTACTTTAAAGTGATAATTAGCCAATATAAAGTTTTTAGTTTAACGATTTTCGGGTGTGTTTTTCGTTCACTCGCTCGGTTTTAGTCGGATATTCATATGTCAGAAACACTTTGTTGTTATTTTGTGCTTTTGACCTGTAATGGAAGAGTCCATTTTGATTCTGCCTACTTCTAGAGGGGATAGCTCGTTGTTACCAATCCTATAGAAAACCTCACCAGGAAGTGTTTTCCACCGATTTATTTCCATATCCTGCTCATTTCCGCAGTTTATCACGAGGAAATCAACTCAGAAACCAAACGATTCGCGGAGGGGACTCACCTGACGGAACTGTCGACATCCATAACCTCACCATTTGTTTTGTTTGGATTCTCCGTCGTTATTAGTGTTATTTTTTATGTTCTTCGCGTACAATCGAGACTTGTCACTTCCCCGGAAGTATGCCATCGACTTTACACCACGTTTGAAACCATCCTGAAGTGTAATTTTTTCGCGGTTTCAATCCGATAACGATAAAAGTGTTACCTATGTGGACAGTGTGACAAGTGATTTTTTTTCTCTTCCCTTTGTTCCCTCCAAGTGCGGCGAAAACTCCTTTTCAAGTTCGGGGGTTTTGTTTTGTGAATTTCTTTTTAATTTTGTTTTGTTTCCTCATTCGACCCGTTTTATTTCTTTTTTTTATTGTCTCGTATTTCCGCGACTTAATTCGCATTAATACTGGAGGGGTCGGGAATAGTACTTGGCGGGTCGGATGGTTCGATGGTATTGCTGAGCTCGGACGTGGTGCCGGCAGCGATGGATTCTGCCGTGCACGCCAAGCGGCCGGACGTCTGGCACAAACATGAACACCTCATGCTCCTCGAGAAGCAGAAACCCAAATGTAAGTATTCACGTCATGTGGAATAATATTTTTCTTCACCTATTTGAAATTTCCAGGTTTGAATCTACCATACTAGGTACCTTACCTGCCTCTCCAGGGTTTGCAAATCTAGACCTCAAATAAGGACACATTTCGATGCTAGAATCTACCTGAGCACATAGCAACATCCTGTCTTCCACGGAAAATCCTTAGCAACATGAAGAATAGAAAACTCGACTCCTACAAACTCAGTTCACAAACCAACTCAATAAGTCAATCTTTGGATTAGCGTAGGATGTTTTTCCGTTTTCGAGATGCGAGCCCAGTGCAGTACTGTTTAGGCGCAGTTACTTATCATCTCCAGACAATTCGATTAGGTCTTACCTGTTGAAAATACTGATTTTCGAGCTAATTATTTTTCTAATATGGTTGATATGGGATGTCTTTTTAGTTACCAACTGATTTTAATTTTATGTTCGAGAAGCAGAAACCCATATGTAATTATTCACGTCATACGCAATAAGATTTTCCTTCAACCATTTGGAATTTCTAGGTTTGACTCTACCATACTAGGTACCTACTACCTGCTACTCCATGGTTTGCTAATCTTGACCGTACATAAGGACACATCTAGAATCTGCTCATACGCATAAACTTCATGTGTAGGTACTATAAACACCTTGGTAGATTTACAAACCAGCTCAATAAGGCCATCTTTGCATTAGTTCGAGATGTTTTTCCGTTTTCGAGATGCGAGCAAAGTGCAGTGCCAACAAGGCAGAGTTACTCAGCATCTCCAGACCATTCGATCACGTTATACCTGTTGAAAATACCAATTTTGGAGCTAATTATTTTTCTAATAGGGTTGATTCGGGATGCCTTTTTAGTTATAAACTCAAGCTAAATGTGACTATTCACGTCATGCTAAATGATATTTCCCTTCCCATTTGAAATATTAAAGTTTTGATTCTACCCTACTAGGTGCCTAACTGCAACTCCAGAGTTTGCAAATCTAGACCCAAAATAAGGGCACATTCTAATGCTGGAATCTGCTCATGTCCATAAACTTCATGAGTAAAAGTGCACTTGGTAGGATTTACTAACAAGTTGAATAACTCCCATCTTTGGATTAGTGCGGGATGTTTTTCGTTTTCGAGATGTGAGCAAAGAGAAATGCCTATTAGGCAAAGTTTCTTTGCATTTTGAGACCTTTCGATTAAGTCATACCTGCTGAAAGTACAGATTTTGGAGCTAATTATATATTTTTCTAATAGGGTTGGTGTATGATGTTTTTTTATTTACCAACCGATTTTAATTATATATTCTGGAGAAGCAGAAACCTAAATGTGAGTATTCACTTCAAACAAAATAATATTTCTTTTCACCAATTTGAAATTTCTAGGTTTGATTGACTATAAGTACCTACATGCCCCAAAATAAGTACACATTTTGATGATAGTATCTGCTATCATATCATATGCATAAACTTCTTGTGTACGGGCGCACCTAGGTAGGTATTTACAAACTAGTTCAAGAAGTGCATCTTTGGATGTTGTTCCGTTTTTGAGATGCGATGAAGTGCAATGCTGACTAGGCGCAGTTCCCTAGCAATTCCAGGTCATTCTAATTGGTCATACCCGTTAAAAATATATTATAAATTCCATATTTTACTGAAAAAGGGTTGACTGGAATGTCTTTATTTACTCACAATCAGAAACCCAACAGTGAGTGCCTATTCACTTCATATAAAATAATATTTCCTTCTACATTTGAAATTTCAAAGTTTGATTCTACACTATACCAACCTATCTACCACTGCAGGGTCTGCAAATCTAGACCCAAAATGAAGACAAATTTTGATCATAGACTCCCGTCTCTATGCATAAACTTTTCACCAGGTAGGTATGTATTTACAGAACAGTCCAAAAGGTACAAGCCTACATCGTTGGTTTAGTGCAATACTTTTTCTATTTTACGGTATGCGACTTAAGGGCCGATTACACGAGCAACAAAAATTGCGCAACTCCAAAAAAATTGCACTAGAAAAGTTGTACGCAACACAAAGCAATAAAATTGCCTCGTGTTGCGTCAAGATGTTGCAAGGAACTAATTGCACTGTGTTGCACCAATAAAGTTGAGCAATAGAAATTGCTCAATTGTTTCGTTTACACGGGCGACTACATTTTGCGCCATGGACGGTGAAGAGGTAGTCGTCGCTGCTGCTGTGGTCGTCGTCGCTGCTGCTGCCAACCAAAGGAAAAAGAGGGGAATTTGGCAGCGCCAGTTTCTGAGCCAGAGAGAATGTGGGTTGGCTCTGTTACGCTCCAGGAAAATATCTCTCACAGTCGAAGAGGTTTGGTCACCCTGGCCTCTTAGCTCTGGTCGTTAGAGCGTCGCAACTGCGGGAAATTAATAATAATTTCTCGTAGTTGTGACGACGCGAGTTCGAACTCCTGTCGAGGTAGCAAATATTTTTAGCCCGTTACAGTGGCGCAGCCGAAATAGGACCCGAAATCATACGAAACAATAATTAATTAAATCCCTCTCGAGCCAAAAGACTGTAAACATCACATTTCCTGTTGTTATGCCTTGCATTTCCTCACTCACTTGAGTCAAAACACACCGCGACAATGACCTCGCTCGACTGCTGACTTGTTCCAGCGAGCATCTGCTGAGCCAGCGGCCTGCAGTTTCACTTAGTCATTCGTCCGACCCCAAACCAGCCGAGACGGCTGGTATTTGACTCCGGGGAAATGTTACGCTCCAGGAAAATATCTCTCACAGTCGAAGAGGTTTGGTCACCCTGGCCTCATAGCTCTGATCCTTAGAGCGTCGCAACTGCGGGAAATGATTAATAATTTCTCGTAGTTGTGACGACGCGAGTTCGAACTCCTGTCGAGGTAGCAAATATTTTTAGCCCGTTACAGCTCTCACCTCTGAAATTCTTTCACGTCAATATTTGCTCATAAGGCCATGCTGCACAAATAAACTCCTATCTTTGCTACGTTAAAATTCTCTCATGGGGCAATGCTGCACCCCACCAGTGCAGTTTCACGTCAATATTTGCTCATAAGGCCATGCTGCACACAAACTCCTATGTTAAAATTCTCTCATGAGGCACTGCTGCACCCCATCAGTGCAGTTTCACGTCAGTATTCGCTCATAAGGCCATGCTGCACAAATAAACTCCTATCTTTCCTACGTTAAAATTCTCTCATGAGGCAATGCTGCACCCCATCAGTGCAGTTTCACGTCAATATTTGCTCATAAGGCCATGCTGCACACAAACTCCTATCTTTCCTATGTTAAAATTCTCTCATGAGGCACTGCTGCACCCCATCAGTGCAGTTTCACGTCAGTATTCGCTCATAAGGCCATGCTGCACCCCATCAGTGCAGTTTCACGTCAATATTTGCTCATAAGGCCATGCTGCACAAAAAACTCCTATCTTTCCTACGTCAAAATTCTCTCATGAGGCAATGCTGCACCCCATCAGTGCAGTTTCACGTCAATATTTGCTCAAAAGGCCATGCTGCACAAAAAACTCTCAATGTGATTGGCTGTTTCGTTCCCTCTCCTGACCCAAGGCCGAAAAATTGCCGCAATAGTGCAATAATTTTCCAAACCCCTTCGACTTCATTTCAACACGATGCAACAGTGGGCTCGTGGGCCTGAAATGTTGTAAGGTAAGTATGGGTACCTGGGCCCATGGGGTATTTGGGCCATACCCTCCCCAGTCGTCTCTAAATGGAAAGAGAAATTTTTGGCTGATGCGTTGACATCACTGGCCAGACGGAGCTTCCAGAACAACAGGTCATTTTTGATTTAGCCATCTTGTCTGTTTGTGAGGCTGTCTCAAAGTTTTGCAACTTGAAGCTGCGAAACAACACTCCAACAACATCAGTTCTGCACAGCCTTGTAAATACATTTTTTGAATTATTGAAGATGTGAGTGTTTGAATTATCTAAGGAGACACTGTTGTTTGTATGCAGATGAGTATTTTTGCTAAACCACTTGTTGCATGAATTTTGGAGGGGGGGTCCCGGATACCCAATGTTTTTGTCACGTTTGGGGGAACTGGGCCATACCCTTTGGGTAACTGGACCCACCCCAGGGCCCAGTTACCCAAAGGACGGTGTTCCAAGCACCAGTAACCTGAGCAAAACCCAGAAGACATCTAAGGAGTTGAAGATCAAGATTCCTGCTGGTACCTCTAGAAGGAACACTTTACTGGATGATGAAACCGATTCAGATAGCAACTCTGATGAAAATTACAGTTTAACCAGATCCGACTCTGACACTAATGTTGTAGGGTCCATCACTGTCATTCCTGGAGATTTTGTTGCTGTTGAATATGACGGCAATACATATCCAGGACAGGTATTGGAGGTAGAAAATGATAGAGTTCGGGTGAAGAAATGTGCTGGGCTAAAAAGCTGGAAGTGGCCAGAAGTTGAGGATATCTTGTGATATAATGACTACGAGATACTGAAGATAATAAAACCCCTGGTTCCTATAAATAAAAGAGGAATGTTTAGTGTCTCTGACGTAGGTACATGGTTTATTATTTGACTAATACATTCAAAAACCGAATGATGCTACTTAGTCAAGTACCTACCTATGTAGTTAGGTACCAACTATATTAAACTAGCTATGATTGGATTTTCTCCAAACAACGTGCCTACTTTTAGTACTAATTTTTTTAAACCACCTACTTATCAAATATTTACCTATTAACATGGTACATTTGTTCCTTCTTACTTAGGTACCTCATATGTACTTGTTCAACTTGTTCTCATTGTATGTTGTTGTAATGTTGAGGGAATTTCGTTTCAACTCCTTTTCTTATAACCTAAGAACTCCTTTTCTTATAAACTAAGAACAGTTTTTTCTAGTTTTTGCATTCAGTCCTCCTTTTTATATGATTGTTTTTAGTCAACTTGAAACATATTGTGATTTTTCTAATGGCACATCCATTAAATATTATTAATTTTTTTCTTGAAAAATACATATTTCATGGTTTTTGGAATTTTTTCATTAATTTTGAAGATATTTGATTTACATACAAAGTTTAATGCACTTTAATTCATACTTTTTTCTTCAGAATCCCTCATGGCTGTATGCCAGGATTGGTTACATCTCTTGTTTCCCTGCTTTAATTTCAAGGAAAAAATTTAAAAAAATAAAAATAAAAAACCTTGATAGTTGATGAATGGGCCCAGATGCTTAAACAGTTTGAATTAAGATTCATAAGGAAAATGAAGGGGGATGGCCCAGATACCTCATGAGCCTCGGGTAACTGGGCCTACTGAACTTGGAAAAAAAAAATTTTTTTTATAAATAATATTTATCATATTAAAAACAGTTTTGATGTAGAAACCCATTCTATATAAACCCCATTAACAACCCAAAATGCTATTTTGAATTTTCATTCAAGTAAAAAAATTCTACGGGTAGATAAACATTAATTCTTTTTTGAATGTTGTAAATCCCGGTCCCAGTTACCCATACTTACCTTACAACTCCCGTCAATTAATTGCCTGCAATCTTCGGCAACTTTTTCGAGGAGAGAATAGTTGTCCAACTTTTTTGAAATAGTTGTGCAATACTTTTTTCTGCAATTATTGCCGGAAAAAATCGCTCGTGTAAAAGGGCCTTTATGTACCTATCCGCTATATATCGACTATTCGCAGTTTCGATTAGGTCCTATTCTTTGAAATTATTGATTTTGGAATAAACATTATAAATTATTTTTCTAAAAGTGTTGATGTGTGACGTCTTTTCATTTACATATGAGGTCGAAGCGATTTGTCCCTCTGAGACGCGTTTTCTGGGTAGAAAAATAAGTAGACCCTACCTAGTTTAACGAATTAAGAAAACTGATCTGTATAAAGTTATGATCTATAGACCATAACATAGTATATGATCTTCGCTAACAGTTCTACTTATCTCAATCCTTTCTTTTTGAAGGATTGATGTGAGTTGTTTTTTAATTACGTGATTATGGCGAATTTATCTGCCCTGGACTTTGGTAGGTAAATGTATCCACTGCCCTCTTCACTAAGATCTGATCTACTTATGAGGTATCTCGCTTACAATCATACCTTTTCACGCACATTTTACTTGTTTATGGTTTTTCTAAAAGCGTCGAAGTGGGATTTTTTATTTGGATAAACTTATCATCGGCTATGTTCAGCACTGATTCAATCATTTAATTGCTCCCATTGTTACGAAATTGACGCGCATTGGGTGAAAGTATTAATTTGTAATGCATTTTCTCTGCCATTAAAAAGTGAAAACGCGAACTTTCTTTATTGTAAATAATTTATTATCTGTCTACGTTGAACAGTTGAACTATTTGAACTTCAGTTGAGTAGAGCGGAAAATGCGCCTTGATTGGTCGGGGAGTTACATAGCCTAGACGTATCCGATCGGGAGCCAATCACCGAGCATTGCTCGCACTACGTCACTCAGAATGGAATCATCATTCATCTGATGTCGTAGTTTCACTCTTTTGATCTCAAATCCAAGGCACATATTCAGCCCCGCTGAAAACTGACTAATTCCAATTTTCATCCAGAAATTCGGGCCAATTCCCTTTTAACGACTGGATCGTGCTTGACGTCACACTGTATCATAACGCTGCCTCCCCCCTCCCCACAAAATATAACGTAATAATGCTACCTTTTTGGCAAGCTGTCACCAAAACTTTCTGTTCGGAAACTTTTGATATTTAAAGTAAGATGTAGAAAAAGGGTTGGCGATATTTTCATTTTCACACCATTTCCCCGCGTATTTACTCTAAATTTTGACAAATATATGACCGCTAGGCACACTGTTCCCAACAGATTCATTAATTTATATTTTATTTATCCTATTTACCCCCCAAATCCATGATAATTTTCTGAATGGATTGATTAGGTTTGGTAGGTTTGAGTGTATTTTTCTATTTATCCTGAGTGAGCTATATTCAAAACAACCATTGAGCCCAATTTTTGCTGCACGTGAACCTGAGGATGTCATAGATTGATATAATCCAGAAATCCCATCTAGATATATGCGCCTTTCTCAACAATCCCTCCCTGTGTTCTATATTATTTTGAAAATTATAGTTATGTTGAATGATCTTCTGTTTGAGGTGGAAGCAAAATTATTAAATTGAGAAGAAAATACCAAGTCGGGTGAGCATCACCGCTTCCCTTCTTGTTTTAACATTGACGTGTAGAATTACCTACTTGAAAATCAAAGTAGAGGTCAGTGTGGTGTTTGCTTACACTTATCGCTTGAACCTAGTGATTTAGTCAGATAAATTCAATTCAACTTGGATACAAATATACTCACTTGCTTAAGAAAAACGTTTTCAGTACTCCAAGCAAATACAGATAATTATTCGACAACAATAAAGTCTGCGAGTCATTATAATTTGTACTTGGGAGAGTTAGTTCGGATGTCCAGAACCAAACCATAAGTTTGCGAATCGGGGCAATTTAGCGCCATGCGCCCCTTTGATTAGTACACTACCTAAAATTTCATTTCAAAACTGTTTTATGTTCGTTCATTAATTTTTAATTACAGTTCTGGCTTGAAAATGGTCTAACTGAATTACTAAGTTGAAAAACTTTCTAGATTAAAAACAATGTGGATAGTAAGGAAGTTTCTTATTTTAAATCATTATAAACTAGAGGCCTGTTAGGGCTTGGAAAGCCCTAATCTAGTCCGTATAACAGCAGTACCTAACAGGAACTCAGCACATTATAGTAACGATATAAGTCCTACCTATTTTCGGCGTTATGGGACCTGGTGCACAGCTAAGGCGATATTATCAAATGATTATAAAGAGGAAATACCGATCAAAATGTAAGTAATGTAATAAAATAAATATCACCAGTTGAGGTGGTCCTCGCCTCTATGAGACTAAAGTTGAATCGGGGAATTCAGAATTTGGGCATGGTGAGATGATGGTGTAATTCTATCTCGAGTCTTCTTCCTTTCTTTGTAAGCGTGTGAATCTGAGCGTCCGTGTCTTCTATCTCCTTCTTTATTTCGTTGATTGTATCTTGACCGGTAGTACTCGTAGATGTCGAACTGGTGTTGAGTTGTGTGTAGGAGATGCTACAGCTGTCTTCGTCCTGATGTTTCTGGTACCACTCCAGCAAAGCTCGTGTCTGGATTAATTTCGAGTGTTGTGTCATGTCTGATTTGTGCTTCGAATATATTTTTGAATTTTTTGGTTGTAATGAGGTGTGCTGCCACGAAGTCATGTGAGCTGAAATTAAATTGTTTCCCCCATTGGATAAGATTGACGGTTCCGGTTTTATCCCTAACCGGGATTTTGTAGAGTGTCAACTCTTCGTTATTGCTCGACACTGTGCACACAAATCGGCGCCAACACAAATTACTAAAATGTTGGCAGTGTTCTACAGTGAACAGGAAAGGATTTAGCTCACTCAGCTGATCAGAAAATACCCCATCACTTCACTCGTCTCTTAATGTCCCAGAGAGTCTCCCTATCAACTTTAAACTTCCTACAGTGAACAGGAATGAATTTAGCTCACTCAGCTGATCAAAAAAGACCCCATCACTAAGTTTCTTACTTACCGACACTTTTGCAACAAACTTGGGGCCGAGCTGATTCGGAATTATATATAAAGACCGTTCGGAATAATATATAAAGTCCGCTAAGTTCTTCAGTTTCAATTTCTTCGCTCAGAAATAACTCTCCTAGATGTTAGTAACTACACTACGTTTCTTACTTACCGTGAATTGATGGCAACTGTTGTTACCGCCACAGCCTAATAAACCACTCTCGTTGATAAGGATCGCCTAGAACACGATCAAGGCGGGTATCGAGACGAACGGCGACACTTTTGCAACAAACTTGGGGCCGTGCTGATTCGAATGAGCAGTCTAACACGAAAATCGGACCGCGAAGTTCTTCACAATTTCAAAGACCGTTCGGAATTATATATAAAGATATTGCACAAAGGTATATTATTAATTTTCGCTTCCTCACTACCGAAGGTTGAGAAGCTTTGTGTGCGTGATTGAAGTGAAGTCGAAAAAAAATTTGTCCTCCAAAATCAAAATTTCCACTTGCTTTTTGCGTTTCAGAGCTTGCCGATCAGTTCTGGTTCCATGTCTGTCTGTCTGTCTGTGGTAAATCCTTGTCAGGCCAAAACTATACCGAGTTTTAGTCCGATTCCGATGAAATTTTCACATTGTGCGGGTTAGCTCCTTGACGGTCCCCTATAATTTTCAATGCCGCCGAATCAATAGTAGCATGTGCGCATGGGCAAACGTAAATTTCTCATAACGGCGATTTCTTATTATCTGTTGGTCCAGTTTCGTTCAAACTCGGTAGGTAATTGTGTATATGTTATAGACAAATGCCTTATAAATTATATTGCGATTGATATAATAATAACCATTGCGCATCCGCGAAACTAATATCAATTGACATAGACACATCTCTGAGTCTGGTGGAAAGATTTTGATGATATTTTTAGGGGTTGTGCGGGACAGATTTTAGACGGGACGGATTTTAGACAGTTATAGATAACTTCCGTTGCCGTCACATAAATAGTAGTCTGTGCGCATGCGCAAGCGTTAATTTACTATTACGTCGATTTCTTATCATCTTTTGGTCCGATACCGTTCAAACTCGGGGAGTAGATAGATATATGTTTTAGGAAAACTCCCTATGAATTATATCGTGGTTGATGGAGTAATATAACTATGGCGCATGCGCAAAACTAAAATTGATCGACACAGACAAAACTCCGAGACTAATGGACCAATTTTTACGAAAAATTAGAGGATTGTGCGGTTTAGCTCCTAGACGTTCACTTATAATTTTATTGCCGTTGGAGTACCAGTAGTCTGTGCGCATGCGCAAACGTTAATTTCTTATAACATCGACTTATCAATGATTTCAACTTGTACTTCTCTTCAACAAATTCTAAAAGTCCATGTTACAATATGGTCCGAGGAAGCTATACTGCCCACACAACTCGGCAGACGTTTTTGTATTAGGTTGCCCAGATCACTGAAATATTATAGTATGTTCACTCATCACACGCGCATTCACAGTTATTATGACAAAACTTAACAGATCGAACTGAATTACCAGTTTCGCCTACTTCTGCATAATATTCCAATCTCGCGTTGCGATTCATAGTGATGTTGACAATTTTTTCTTCTTAGTATTTTCTTTTTTTCTTCTACTTTTTAGACCTTTGCGAAGTGGAAATGTTTGGTTGGCAGTGTTTCCGTGTGGTTTCGTTCGACTCGTTGATTTGATATAAATCATTCGAGAAAAAAACTGCCCAATGATTTCTAGCGTTTTTTGAGATATTGAGTTCATCCATTACAAATGTTGAGTTTGTACCACAAGGGGTTGATCGTGAGCGATGACGAGATTTTATGTATATCTCTGGCCAATATCGATGTATTTGATTTTTGGAGCCTAATTTCCCGAACTTTGACCCATCGGAGACTTATTTCAGTCTGGAAACAATAGAGGACCATATAAGGACCATCTCGTACCAAAATCGCACTAATCCTGGGAATTTCGTCGAATGAAAGATACAAGTTATGATTGTAACGAGGATTTAACGTTTGCGCATGCGCAGCGGATATGGCAGTGATAATATTCATAGGGGACTATCTAGGTTCCAAGCCACACAATCCCAGAATGTTTAATCGAAATACGACTGCATCAATGTCTGTATAAAATATTATTCATGTTAACATTGTTGTTATATGACCGTCTAACATTGGTTATCTCGGAAGCTAAAATTACTTGCTGAAAAAGAATGCCGTTGTAAAGTATTGAATGGATCGTTCAAAGCACCTGCTGATAATGGATATCAATTATGTATTTTATTATTATTTATTAATGATTAAGTTTTGTACATATTACTTGAAGGGTACAGGGAAGAAATTTAAAAAAAAAAAGCAGTATGTTGGGAAAATCTACGTTAATATCGGACAACAACTGTTTTCCCCTGGTACGGCTAAACTTTAGCGCTTAAAAATACTATGACAACCAACGTTTCTTCCCGGTTTGGGCTTCAGATTTCGAAAGGTTCCTTGAAACAGGCGGCACCACTATCTCAATTTCACAAAAAAATGACTAATTATTATTATTTATTTATTTTATTTTATTTATTTATTTATTTTTTTTTTTTTTGTCATTTTATTTTGTTTTGGAAAAACCACATTTTTCCCCGGTACCCTTCACTTATCTTCTATTTTTATCTATATAATTTTTTAGTATCAGAATTCACTTATCTTCTTTTACTTATCCTTATCCTTATCACTTATCCTTCACTTATCTTCTATATTTATCTATAAATTCTGTAGTATAAGCGGAAATGTAAAACCGTTGATTCTATATTTGCGTGTTTGATGGTTTCCTCTGTGTCTCGATCTGATGACGGCAGGCAAAATACCTGCGTTCGTTTTGGTTTTGACTGATTCCTTTCTATCAGCTTTTTTGTTGCTTTCGTTGACAAAACTTCGCTAAATCATTGTTTAATCGATAACATTGATCTTCGATTTAATCGATAGCATTGATATCTTCGGATTAAGCGATAACATTGATCTTCGGTTTAATCGATAACATTGATATCTTCGGTTTAATCGATAACATTGATCTTCGGTAGGTAACAATAACATTGTTTGATTGTTTGGTAACAATAATAATGTTTGGTTGTTAGTGTATAATAATTTATTGTTTCTTTCTTCATGATTCATGATCAAGCGTTCGAGTTTTGTCTTCGAGATGAGTAGAAAAAGGACTTTAATGATTTTCACATTTCTTTTTACTCTAATATTATTTACTTACGTGAAACATTCTTTCAATACTTTATTACATTCACTTGAATCTAGTAATTTCCAGAAAACTTTCATTCATTGCATTTTACATGACAAAAAAAAAAAAAAAAAAAAAAAAAAATTAATTCCTCTTTGAAAAATAAATTATTAATGTTGTCGGGGCTTATGCCCGATTGGCCTTTAAGTAGTCATCATAATTTAACCACTCGTATATATCATTGTACTTACAAAAAGTTCCACTTATGGGCGAATTTGGTAAATTATCGATCTATGTTATGTTGCATTCTTTTGAAAATTGAGCACTTTGAGTGAAAAGAAAATTTCAATTACCAATTTAACGGCACGAAACTCGTTTTAAATAATAATCTGCTAATCAAAAAGGGGTTTTGGAGTTGTTAACTTTTTTTGGCAGTTTTTACCAATTTTCAAGTTGCACAACATAATTGTATACAGCAATTTTCGATTGTTCTATTTTATAGTTTGTTTACTAATCTTTATTTGAGCAATATTCTTCTAAAAAATATAAATTTAACGATTTTCAGCCTTTTTTGCTATTTTTAGTGATTTTTTCAGCACTTTTAGAAATTTGACCAATTTGATATGCTCAAAAAATGCTGGCCCACGAACGTCTCAAAACGGATTTCAGTAAAGAAAATTTTGATTTTAAAATTTTTGGAGCCATTTCAATAGCTTCATTTTCTACGAGAATTCGCTAATTGAACTGATTGGTCTTTTTCCTCTTGGCACGTAGTCGAAGTCTAACGTATCAATTAACAGCCAGTCATCACAAGTCATAGAATTAGAAGGAACTAGGAGAAGTCTGTTGACATTTCAAGGTATTTCAAATTTTCCAAAATTACCAGGGAACCCTACCTATGTTGGTACATTACCGCTAATTTCTTAAAATTCTTGAATTTCAAAAAAATAAAACGGAAATTTTCAGAGCATGGTCGAGACAATTTCTGTTCAACGTCCCTAACATGCGATTTCCGTGTAAAAATCGCGTTATTTGTATTCTTACATAATTTTCTCCGCTAATTTTTATCGAAATGCTGTCTTTGATGGTACAGTTCGACTGAGACTCTAGGGACGTTTTGCAGGACAATACCATTATTTTAAGAAGCGTCTTAGCTGTAATGGAGGAGAGGGCATAGTTTCAAAAATGGTGATTTTCTGTGTTCCCTGGGACACAAGTATTGATTTCCACCTTATGTCAACTAGTCAATCATGTAATTTTATTGGAAGCATTTTAACGGTATAATTAGTTGATCTCTAGAAGCCACTTATCTAGTTGAAGTTGAAGAGTAAGGCAGTGCTTATTTGAGGAGTAACGGGGGGGGGGGGGGGGGGGTAGTCTCTTGATGTCATATGACATCTTTCGCATCAAAAGGGCTAATTTAAAATACAGTGAAACTGCCAGGGGACAATCTACAGCCTAACCCGTACATTTCCTGAAAATGTCATGAGTTTGAAACCGCGTGCGTTGCATTCTATTCAACATTTCAGCCACGTAGATCGATTAGGAAAGAAATTAGTCTCAGGGGCACTAATTGCTTAGCACTTGTGCATTTGTGCTTCAAACAAGTTGAATGACAACACACCAAGCGCGTAACCAGTGCATCTCTGGGATGTTTGGAGGGGAAAATCGGAAGCTTGAGATACGGTGTTGTTTCTGATAAATCAAGAGCTTTCCACTGGCAAGCAATTTTTATGTGACGAAAATATTAAAATTTGCTGTCCTTATAAATTATATTTAAAATAAGAACATTTAGGTTCATTAACCAAGAACAGAATAATATATTTCATCCATAACATATGATTAAAGAAACATCTAGGTATGGAGAAATATCAACAAGTGGAGTCACAACTTGCCAACCTTAATACGCCCCTTCAAGTTGATGATCCTCTCTTCAAACCCAATGCGTCCATGCACCATTCATGTTTGTTTCTCGGCACCGGTTTTGTGAGAAAATCAGCTGGCATTTCTTCCGTTTGCAAGTATTTAACCTCCAATTGCTCCTTCTGTATTGCATCACGGATAAAATTTTGCCGTATGTCAATATGCTTTGTGCGAGCATGGTGAACTGGATTATCGATCAGCTTTTGTGCTCCTTGATTGTCATTATAGACTGTTAGCGGTCTCCTGAGCTCAAATCCAAGTTCAGTTAGGAAACGCCTGATGTAGATTCCTTCTTTGAATCCTTCGGCGATAGATAAATATTCGGCCTCAGTACTTGAGAGAGCGACTGTCCTTTGCTTTTTCGCCTCCCAACTGATGACTCCTCCAGAAAATTTGAATGCAAGTCCACTGTACGATCTTCTGTCCACTGCGCAACTCCCCCAATCAGCATCCAGATATCCAACAAGTGGCTCAATCGTTTTCTTGTGTGTAAGCTGGACGTCTTGAGATCCTTTTAGATATCTCAATACACGCTTTGCAGCTTTCCAGTGATCCTCATTGTATTTGGTGTTGAACTGGCTCAGGAAATTTGTCGCATAAGCAATATCCGGTCTTGTGCCAATGGCTAAATACATCAGTGAGCCAATGAGAGATCTATAAGGAAATTTCATCATCACTGCCTCTGACGTCTCTTTTTCTTCAAAGTGTAGTTTGGTTGGAAGTGGGGTTGAAATGGGTTTACAGTTCTTCATCCCATAGCGGTCAAGAATTTCTGCCAGATATTTCTTCTGGGATAACTGCATGATTCCATTCTTCTCGTAAGCGAATTCTATCCCAAGGCAATAATGTAATCTACCCATGTCCTTTGTTTTGAATTCTCTCGTAATAGCCCTTTTAACTTCTTCCAATTTTTCACATTTTTCGACGCCAGAGTCAAATCGTCTACATAAACTGCAACGTAAACTGCATCATCAGCTTCATTCTTCGTATAGACACATGGGTCAGCGTTCGTTGGTTTCATTCCAATGCTGAGCAGCCTCTCATCGAGCTTCTTGTACCACTGCCTCCCGGATTGCTTTAATCCGTACAGCGATTTCTTGAGATGACAAGCTGTTTTCCCATGTTTCCAGTCTTCTAACATTTCAATAGCTATTTCTTTTACTTTCCCTGTTTCGTTTTCAATCAAGTCTCTCAATGTTTCTTCAAAACATTCGGGAGTTTCCATTATAATGTCCTCCTCTAGATCTCCATTCAGGTACGCGGTTTCTATGTCCATTTGGATCACTTCCATGTCATTTTGAACAGCAAGTGCCATTATGGTTCTTAGAGAGCTCAGTCGAACAACGGGCGAGTAAGTGTCGAAATAGTCAATTCCTGGTAATTGGCTGAAGCCCCTGGCGACTAAACGAGCTTTCCGCCTCTCTAATTCTCCGTTGGCTTTATACTTATTACAAAGTATAATTCGGCATCCAACCATTTTTCGGTTTTCTTGTGGCTTCTCCATCCTCCAAGTACCATTCAACAGAAGAGATGAGAACTCTTTTCGAATAGCGGCTTGCCAACCTTGAGCGTCTTCACTTGCGAGTGCTTCACTTACTGACACTTCGGTTGAGAACGCTATTTCACTACAATTCGCGTAGTAGTTACTCAAATCACTAGCATTGTTTCCATGTTCCGATTGTTTTGGTTTCGAAACAACATTATAAATTTTTCTCGGTCGCCCCTTTAAACCAGTTCTCAAAATTTTCGGTCTTCCAGGTCCCCGAGTTATCTTGTTTTCTTCAGGTCGAACATCTTCATCGGAGTCGTTTTCTTCTATCCAATCTTCGTCGTCCCCTTCCATTTGTTCAGTGCTTCCACTGCTTTCTGTTGGAAACTGATCCGTTTGATTTTGATTTTGTTTGCTTTCTGAGTCGTTAGCTCTGTTGAAGTTTATCATTACTTGATGTGGTTCCCAAGATATCACTTCTCTTCTATTCTCGTTTGGAAACAGTGAATCTATGTTTTCAGAACCTCGTTGAATTTTTGAATTTTCTTGTTCGTTTAATATTTTTATGTCACGTGTTATCACAACTTTTCTCTCAGAAGGCACCCAAACTCTGTATGCTTTGGATGTACTAGAGTACCCCAGAAAAATGCATTCCTTTGATCTGGGTTCTAGTTTTCCTTTCGGATTTTTATTCAGCATGTACGCTTTTGAACCAAAAGTTCGAAAGTAAGTCACAACTGGGGCTCGTCCTAACCACAGTTGGAACGGTGTTTTCCCATTGATAGCTGCAGATGGACACCTATTCCTTATATGCACTGCAGTAGCGACAGCCTCCGCCCAAAATTGTGATGGCAAATTAGCCTCAATCAAAGAACATCTCACCATATCTAGAATGGTTCTGTGCATGCGCTCAGCAACTCCATTCTGTTGTGGTGTTCTGGGTACTGTTAGTCTTCGAGTTATTCCTTCATTTTTCAAGTATTCCTCGAATTCTTTACTGATATATTCACCCCCATTATCAGATTGTAAACATTTTACATTTACACCTTTTTGTTTTTCAACGTATTTTTGAAATTCTTTGAAAGTGTTGAGGGCTTCTGACTTTTTCTTTAAAAATCGCACTTCGCACCACCTTGTGGTATCGTCCACAAAGATCATATAATATGATGCTCCTCCATGCGATTTCGTTCTAACAGGCCCCCATATATCAGAATGAATTATTTCCAGAATTTTGCTTTTTCTTTCCGATTTGTTAGGGAATGGGCTTTGACTCATCTTCCCTTGAAGACAAATTTCGCACGGTGGTAGAGTTTCGGATTCATGTATATCCATTCCTAAAACACTTTTTGTTTTGGAGATTTTCTTCAAGTCTTTCACATTTAAGTGTCCGAATCTTCTATGCCACAATCTCAAATTCGTATTGCAATTTTCGCTAATAGCGTGCGAACTTGGCTTTCCCTCTTCAACATAATATAAGCCGTTTTTGCGTTGAGCACTAAACAATACTTTTTCTTGATCAGTCAAGACCACAGCTTTGTCTTTTGTGAAAACAACTTTGTAGCCATTGTCGGTGATTTTTGGCACTGACAATAAGTTGCTTCTCAGATCAGGCACGTATAACGTGTTGTTGAGAGTCACAATTTTGTCCTTATTCCCATCGATCGAAAGAACAACTGCCCCTTTTCCATCAACTTTTGTCGTTGAAGTGTTAGCAAGGTTCAGTGTCGTATTTTTCATTTGGAGCATGGATTTGAATTTTGAATTGTCCCCACACATATGCGACGAACATCCGCTATCAAGACACCAATCTGTGCTTGAATTTTGATTATTGGCCATCAGGGCAACATGATAAGATGCATCATCAGGTTCTGTATGTTGTTTACATTCGCAATTTTTTTGTTGGGACAATCTCGAGCTTTATGTCTAAACCCTTTACAACAGTATCATTTGATTAGCTTTTGTTTTAGAATAATTTTTGCTTATATCTCGCGTAAATCGCATTCGAATTGTCTCCTAAGCCTGTTCTTTCGTGCATCATGTTCTTAGATTATTTTTGTTCTTAATGCATCAGGCTTAGGTAGATCGTCTCTAGATTCGATAGCTACGCGAAAATTTTCGTACTCCTCAGGTAAACTGTAAAGTAACATTATAGTTAACAAGTCCTCATTTATTTTAATGTCCATATCTAACAATTTATCCACGGTATCAAAGAATCCAGCAACATGGTCCCTAATGTCATCTCCAATCTGCATTTTGTGGAGCATCAGGCGTTTTAATAAAGTTGCTTTCCGTGCAGGACCTTTGGATTGGAAAACTGATTTTAGTTTACTCCACACTTCATGCGAAGTTTCACAACCTTTAATAAGTTTTAACTCTGAAGCACTTATAGTTAAAATTAGTTCAGATTTCGCTTTTAAGTCTCTCTTTTTCCACTCTGCACTTCCAGCATCATCCGTTGGTCTTGCCAGCGTCCCATTAACGTAATCCCATACGTCGTTCCGGATCATCAATGCCTCTACGTGAACTGCCCATGTGTCATAATTGTTCCTGCCGAGTTGGTCAATGCGAATCGATGATGACGTTGACATCTCGATCAAAATTTTGCCTACTCGTTTCACAAAAACAAATTCACAACAACAAAAGTTCACTTTGATGTACCTAGCAGAGCCTAGCAGATATCAAGCGAGTCTGGGCCCATAACCTATTAAAATTTGATGTGCTTATAAATTATAATATTTAAATAAGAACATTTAGGTTCATTAACCAAGAACAGAATAATATATTTCATCCATAACATATGATTACTGAAACATCTAGGTATGGAGAAATATCAACAAGTGGAGTCACAACTTGCCAACCTTAATAGAAAAATGGCAACGATACACCCCTGTAGCAGCGAGTTGGTTGTTAGCGAGAATTATCAGAAATTTTCGTCACATGTAAGATCTCACGGTTTAAGAGTACCACTTTTCGAGGTTATGTGCCAAAGCAACTAAGACATAAAAATGTGGAACAAAAACTTGGAAATTAAAAACTAAAGTTCCAGTCATGCAGCATGATCGTATGAGCGAATTTTCATAAATGGTCGTATTACATTTATGTTAAATTCTGTTGAAATTTGAGCACTTTGGGGACAAATAAAAATTTTATTATACATTTTACCTATAGCAAACTATAACTTTTTGTCAGTAATATTCCAATGAAGAAACGATTTTGTGGATTTAAAAAAATTTTTCAAGTGTTCCTATCGATTTTTAGCTTTTTTTAATGAAATTCAAGTACATTTTTCAGTACAATTTTGTGCTTAAATTTTTAAATGTCCTAGTTCATGTTCGATTAATTTTTTTCGAGTAGCATTCTGCTAAAAAATAGAAATTTGTTAATTTTTAGCAGTTTTTTGCCTTTTTTAGTGATTTTTCAAGTACATTTTTTGAAATTTGACCAATTTAATGTGCTCAAAAAGTGTTGTCCAACGAACTCATCCTTTCTTTTGGAATGCTTGATTTTTTTTGGCGAAAGAACGAAGTTTTTATCTCAATTCTATCGAGTGTTATCGTCTGGAATGACACATACATATATATATAAATATATACATATATATATATATACATATATATACATATAAAAAAGCGTTAAAATCCAGGAATCATTTCAGAATGCCTCAAAACAGATTTCGATGAAGAAAATTTTTGAAAATTTTTATTTTAAAATTTTTGGAGCCATTGCAATAGCTTTATTTTCTAAGAAAATTCGCTAAAAGAATAACGAAAATCGGAAAGAAGAATTGTTGAAACACCCCCCTGTTACCCCCTTCTTTCACCCCCCTTCCTGTGACGTAATTTTGAAACTCGTGACATTCGTTACGAAACTATAATATCGAATTAGAAATGGAACAAAATAAGAATCACGGAAATCGGTCGAGATTTGCAGCTTGGGCCGTGCTTGAAAAAATCGGTAATTATCCCCCCCACCTCGACAGCAAATCCGAAATTCCCAAGGTTTGTTGCACAATTAGACTGAAATTGGATTCGAACCAAGTAAGGATCACGAAAATCGTTTGAGAATTGTGTCCTGGGCAGCGTCGACAAAATTTGTCACACACGCATACACACACACACCTACGGTTTTTTACGGATTCGGTCTTGGAATGGTCTGAAATGAATTTACATGCGGTTTTTTTTTTCTCTGGCTTGCTTTATCCCCCACCCCCCATGGACCCATCATATAGCACCTTTTTGGAAAGTCCTCATTAAGATCTTTTTATTGAGCAAATGAAATTGAGAACGAAAATTCATTCTAGTTTTTGAGCTTCCCCTACTTACCTACACGTATTTATACGTTCAGGGAGTTTAGGGGTAGGAGGGTTCGTCACTCGGGGGTAACACCCGTCGCCGCCGGTGGTGTGGAGTTTGTTTGTTGCTATGCGTGTTAGTCAGCCGGCCCCCCACCGCCCAAACCCTCTTTGCCCTTCCGAGCTCCCGTGTCCTCACTTGGAATCGGGACAACTCCCACACTTACGCCCTATTTCCTCCGATATTGTATTTCAATTACGTCGAGGCACAGTACAGGTTCGCAAAGGTAATATTTAATATACATTGGTCCACTTTTTGCTTTTTTTCGATAGTGCAAATTTCCACGCGCTTAGAGGTCGAAAATTCTTAATGTAATAATTGATTCGTACTAATAAGATCCTGACGAATCGAATCAAGACCTCTAGAAAAATTGATGTGTACTGTGATTTTTTTTTTTTTTTTTTTTAATAGTTTGGAACAAAGTCACCCTTGGTGTTAGGGCAGTTTGATCCAGTTTCTATATCTCATCTAAAAAAGGTAATTTTCGGCTTTGGACTAATGAATGAGATTCCTCACGATTAGTTTAGTCCAGTAGCGAGGAGAAAAATGATAAAATAACATTTCCTTGGTAGAATTTGAATATTTTAACGCATATTTCTGAAAAATGTAGTATATAACGACATAAAATGACTCTCTAATGAGTAAGTAGCTGTTCAATGTCAAGAATGTTGATAAATAGAAAATAGAGAACAATTTATCATGATGTTTCACCTTTTTAGAAGGTAGGTAACCTGTCACTTTGACTACAATTTGGCTAAATAATAAGAAATCAATCTTCGATTCAAATGATTAAACAAAACAAAACGTTTTTCCAATATGTAAGTAAGTGTTCAATCGTCATAATTGTTAATAAAAAGAGATCAAAAAAGAAATCAAAATAAATCGTCATGAATGTTAATAAAAACAGATCAAAATTGACGAATGAAAAACGGAAGTCTTTGATTCAAACAAGAAGAGTTGATTCTTCAATCGAAATAGGAATCTAATTCAGGGACTCTGAAGAATTCTCGTTCATTTATTTGGGTGGGGGCTTAATCCTCCCTTTAATCTGGTCCCAATAATAATCAAAGACATCTTCTTTAGCAGGCCATTTCCAAGATTTTAAGCTATTCTGTATGGTGCTGACCTTGGCACTCAGGTCATTGAATGAAAGGATTTTTCCCGGGAAAATTTTCCTGTCGTACATCACCACCCAAAAGGCACCACACTTTTTCTCCACGGGTTCGAGGGTAGGGAAGGTTGGGTTTCCATCTTCCAGGTGTCTAGTTTCATCTTCGCCATATTTAGCTTTAGCTGCTGCTGTATTTGCCGTGCTGGATAGCTTTCAAAGTCTTCATCAGCTGATGAATCTTCCACAATAAATGCAGAGTTGACAGCTTCATCCTCGTCCTCTCAAGTTGCCCTTGGAATAGTTGTACAACTTTTTTGAAATAGTTGCGCTATAGTTTTTTCTGCAATTATTTCCGGATAAAATCGCTCGTGTAAAGTGGACTAAAAAAGTTAAATATGGGGTTTTGAACGAATACTATGTAATAAAATTATGGACAGGTGTTCTGCTAAGAAGGGCTGTCAAATACAGAAATAACAAACCTTTGTGCAATAATTTGCAGCGTTTTTTCTTTTGTTTGAAGGTTGTGTATTTATTTACTATCCTCTACCTAGAAAAACGAAAAGAAATTGGTAAATGTTGTTTATGCACATTCAGTCAGGTCTGTGGAGGATATGCACATTTACTAAATTATGAATATATTTTCTTCCGTCTTTTTCGGGGTATTTTTCTGCGCTTGAGGGGTTTTTGGAATAAGGCAGTTGGTAACACTGTTAAAGGTGGCCGTCCACTACGTCAACAGAGCGGCGCGGCGCGACGCCAAAATCTTGAGGTTCGTCCACTATTCGGCGGATTTCATTTTTCAATCCGTCATTTCCATGATTTATTGAGCGATGAAAGGAAATTCGTCCAATATTTCAGGATGCCTCTTGAAAAGTTTTATGAGCTTCATGAAATGATTAATCCACTGATAGTGAAGCAAGACACTACATTTCGACGAGCCATCCATCTATTAGAAAAATAACCAAGAAAGTGCTAAACACTTCCAGTCATGCAGCATGATCGTACGAGCGAATTTTCGTAAATTATCGTACTATATTATGTTACATTGTTTTGAAAATTAAGGGCTTTGTGGGAGAAGAAATTGTTAACTACCAATATAATGGCCAAAAACCCGTTCTAAATAATATTCTGCGATCAAAAAAGAGATTTTGGATTTTTTTAAAGTGTTTTATAGATTTTTTTAGCACATTTTAATGAAATTTAAGTTCATTTTTCTGCATAATTTTGCACATAATTTTCCATGTATACATATAATATTTTTATACTTACGAAAATGGCCGAGGTCGGAAATTTTTCGCTTCGACCTTCGTCCACTAGGGGCGGTGCTAAGTGTTTTCGCGCTGCGCCGCGCGCCAGAAGTTTGGAGAGCGGTCGAGAGCGAGAAATTTTCGCCTACTGTCGACCTAGTGGACGGACTACCATCATTTTCCATTATATTTCTAGAGACAGATTTTGACGTGGCGCCGCTTTGTCGACCTAGTGGACGGCCACCTTAAGAGGGTGAATTTGACGTAATTTATTATTTTACTGACTCCAATATTGATTTAACGACCCTTGCCGATCGATTTCCGTGTAGCCACCAAAGCATAGTTTATCTTCTGAGAAAGAATGATTGAGGTTCATAGCGTGGCCACGTGGCCCCTGGACTGACTACTCCCTCAGCCTCGCCGTCGGTCAGCGCCGCCCCTAAGGCACGTCGGACTCGCCACGCACGTCTCGTCATCCCTCGCGGCCGCCTCCACGTCACTTATGAAGTTGTCCATCACAATTAGTGAAGACGTCCCCCCCTTCCCACTACCTCCTCATCCCCCCCATTACCCGATCCATCAATCTCTTTTTCGTTCTTTCCATCAATACTGATTAGACCCCCCCGCACCAATGGGCAGCCGACAGGAGGTGACCAGGGAAGGTAGTCAACCCCCCCCCCCCCCCACCCCCTACCAATCATGCTCCAAACATTAATTTTCATAATTTCCCATTTTCCAATCATTCGCACGAAACCCCGCATCTATTTTGGGCTTCCTCACAACAGAAGGTAGGGAAGCCTTTTGTTCGTCAAAAAGTCAGTAAAATGTGTCCACAGAATCAAAGTTTCCACTTGATTTTTGCGTTTTGATTCCGTTTACTGTCAGTGTGTCTGTGTCAATTCCTCCTTGTTGCACCCAAAACTATTCTTTATAAAATGTGACTAATTACTAGGACATAATGTACGGTTTGACTTAAGAGCTTCGTTCTCAGTGTGCGTTCTGCCAGTTCGGAACGGTTCTGGGCGAGAGCAGTTGAGTTTTGTCGTTCGCAGTGCCAGAACGCCAAGAACGCTGAGTTCGAACAACCTAGTTCCGAACGGTTCTGACAGCTCTAGATGGTCCCCTATCAACTTCATCATGATCGAATCAACGGTAGCTTCTGCGCAGGCGCTAACGTGAATTCCTTGTGACGGTCATAACTCGGTCAATGTTGAACGGATTTCGGTCAGATTTTCAGGGATGATGTGGGTAAGGTCCCTTGAAGTCCCATAAGACAATCATCATAATTGCATTAGCGGTACGCTCTGCGCCTGCGTGAACGAAATATTATTGTTACGGTCCTTGCAACAGCCGTAATTTCCACAATTTTGATGCCATTTTCTTCAAATTTGTAGGGATCGTGCGGGTATAGCTCTACATGGTCCCCTATCAGTTCCGTCATGATCGAATCAACGGTAGCCTCTGCGCAGGCGCAAACAAAATTTTCTTGTTTTGGTCATAACTCAGGCAATTGTGAACGGATTTCGGTCACATTTTCCCACCAATTTCCCACCTTATTAATTCCCTGATGACAGAACCGGTCGTTTCTAGTTTTCTGGGATTTAATTGTGAACGGATTTCGGTCAGATTTTCCCACCCATTTCCCATCTTATTAATTCCCTGATGCCAGAACCGGTCGTTTCTAGTTTTCTGGACTTTAATGGTGACGTACTGTGAAGGTCACGAGGAAGCTCATGTGCCATTTCCTTGGCAGTGTTTTTTTTTTTTTTTTTTTTTTCCCGTACGATTTTCCCCGTTAACGCGTAGAGCAGTGTCTAGAGCAGATGCTAGCTCTTCGCGTATTTCTACTCGTATGTACACAAATAACCAAAAGCTATCGTCACGCTAAAGTCTCTTTAATATGGAAATGTCAATGATTCTCTTGAATCCGAGGCCGAATAAAAGAAGATTGAATTCGTTTTACTGTCTACTTTATCTGCTATCTACTCAGGGATGGCAGTAATTGTTATAACAGACCTTCGACCTGAAAAAAATCTTATTCGCCAACGCCCATATCTCGTTGAATTCATCGGTTCTCGTCTGATCACCGAAGTTGAGCAACGTCGGGATTGGTTAGTACTTGGTCGGGTGACCGTCCGGAGCGCCGCGATTACGGCATCGTTATAGCGAATTTTCGTAGAAAAAGAAGCAATTGCAATGGCTCGGAAATTTTCAAAACGAAAAATTTTGAAAAATTTCTTCATTGAAATCCGTTTTGAGGCATTCTGAAACGATTCCTGAAGTTTGAGCTTTTTTATATGTATATAATATATACATGTGTGTGTGTGTGTGTGTGTGTGTGTGTGTGTGTGTGTGTGTGTGTGTGTGTGTGTGTGTGTGTGTGTGTGTGTGTGTGTGTGAGTGTGTGTGTGTGTGTGTGTGTGTGTGTGTGTGTGTGTGTGTGTGTGTGTGTGTGTGTGTGGTGTGTGTGTGTTTGTGTACAGGCACTTTGTCATCCAGCGGTTGGGCTGTTGAGAGAGAGAGACTATATCACATGCCGAGTGACCGGTGCAAGAAGCCGGATATCGTTGCTGTCAAGCCCGATGGGTCTGCTATAATCCTGGATGTCCAGGTTGTCAGTGGCAGTGTGGGACATGGAGCAGACCTGGCGGGCTAAGAAAAGTAAATATGATAGAAATGATCTGCGCCATGCGATATCTGAGCTAAAAGGAGTGGCACCTAATAACATCAAGGTCATTGCCGCGACCGTGTCATGGCGCGGGGTGTGGTGCGGGAAAAGCGCCACGGAGTTACTCGAGTTGGGCATCTCGGCAGGAGTACTCCGTGGTATCACCACCCGCGTCCTGAGGGGTTCTTACTTGAACTGGTGGTCATTTTATAGGGGCACATCCTTTCATCCCATTCTTCCTCCTCGTCCTACAATTTCCCTTATCCCTAGAGCCGGCGTCGGGTAAACCTGGGCGTCCTCCCCACTTTTTTATTTTATTTGTTTATTTTTCAATTTAATGGCGTGCCCCCTCCGTCTTTGAGGGGAGGTTTCTAAAAAAAAAAAAAAAAAAAAAAAAAAAAAAAAAAAAAAAAAAAAAAAAAAAAAAAAAAAAAAAAAAAAAAAAAAAAAAAAAAATGTGTGTGTGTGTGTGTGTGGTGTGTGTGGGTGTGTGTGTGTGTGTGTGTGTGTGTGTGTGTGTGTGTGTGTATGTGTGTGTGTTTGTGTGTGTGGGTGTGTGTGTGTGTGTGTGTGTATGTGGTGTGTGTGTGTGTGTGTGTGGTGTGTGTGTGTTGTGTGTGTGTGTGTGTGTGGTGTGTGTGTTGTGTGGTGTCGGTCCAAACGAAAGGGTGAGTTCGTTGGCCAGCACTTTTGAGCACATTAAATTTGTCACATTTCAAACAATGTACTAAAAAAATCACTAAAAATGCCCAAAAGTCGTTAAATTTATATTTTTTGGCAGAATATTGCTAAAATAAAGTTTCATAGTTGATAAACATTAGTAGATAAATTTATGTACAAAATTACGCTGAAAATGTACTTAAAATTGATTAAAATTTGCTAAAAAATCTATAAAAACATTATTATTTAAAATACGTTTTTTGCCATAAAATTAATAGTTAACAATTTTCTCTTGTATTCAAAAAGTTCAAATTTCAAAACAATTTAATATTATTGTATACGATAATTCGTTCATACTGTCATGCTGCATGACGAACTTTCATTTTTTGTCGCATCATTCAATTTTTCATCAGTCTACATCAAGTTTACTGTATCAGGCCTCGTGGAATAGTTCCGTTTTGAGTGCCTTCCCTGCTTTATCAATTCGTCATTTCCGAAATCTGAGGAGGTACCTAGCGCAAATTCTACTTCCAACCTCCTCAATTTTCTATTGAACGGACAACAGCTTTTATATACAAACTTATCTAAAGACAAACCTGCTCGTCGTCTGAATCTTTATGTTGTAGCATGAAGTAGTAATTTATTGTATGAAATGTACCTGCAAATGCTTACGAAGAACAGGTACTTACCTACTTTAAAATCGGAAAAGTATCGACTGGCGAAGCAATGAAGAATATGATTTAATAGTATAATTAGCAAATTTTCGTAAAAAATAAACTATTGCAATGGCTCGCAAAATTTTAAAATCCAAATTTTTGAAAAATTTCATCATTGAAATCCGTTTTGAGGCATTCTGAAACGAATCCTAGAGTTTAACGCTTTTTCATATAATATATATTTATTTGTATGTGTCCTTCCAGACGATTACTCTCCTTAGGATTGAGATAAAATTTCCGTACTTGCGCCAAAAAATCAAGCTATCCAAACGAAAGGATGAGTCCGTTGGCCAGCACTTTTTGAGCACATTAAATTGGTCAAATTAAAAAAAAAATTCTATAAAAATCACTAAAAATAGCTAAAAACGGCTAAAAATTGTTACGTTTGTATTTGTTTGTAGAATATTGCTCAAATGAAGTTTATTAACTATAAAATTCAAAAATTTATGCACAACATTATGCTGAAAAATATACTTGAAGTTCATTAAAATTTGCTAAAAAAATCTATAAAAACTGCAACAAAAAAACTAAAAATGCAAAACCTCTATTTGAAAAGGAGATTATTATTTAGAATACGTTTTTTGCTATAAAAATAATAGGTAACAATTTTCTTGCACTCAAAAAGCTCAAATTTCAAAACAATTTAATATACAATACGATAATTTACGAAAATTCGCTTATACGCTCATGCTGCATGACTGGAACTTTTTATATTTATGTTAGGTTTTTACTTTTTTCAACTAATATTAGAAATGGGAAAAGTTATTAGACGGCAGTCTGAGGGAGAACCCTCCCAGTCGGGGGGCCCTTGAAACTGTGGTCACCTTTGCGTCAGGTTATGTTGAGTACGCGTAGGACGGGACTCCAACGAAAGCATTTTTCCCTCTTTCCCGTAATACGTAAATTCGCGCATGCGCAGTTGGTATTTCAGTCTTTTTGCTTACACGATCAGAAAATTACGGGATGAAAAACAACTCTCTAAATTATGTGTGCAGCTATTGGAAATGAAAAGTCCCGGATTAGAAAACGGAATTTGCATAGCCGCGTAAATTTAAGACTAAAATTACTTCTCTTACATTAAAGGGTTCACGTTACTTTCTGAAATTCCCTCCGACAAATCGCCTTCAGCCCCCGCGGCGATATGAGCGAATTGCTCGCGGTCTCGGCTTCTTTTGGCCGGCGACCAACCGATATAAAACCGACCGGTCAAACGTAAATCAAAGGCGGGACGTTATCGTTTATTTTTATTTTTCCATCCCGACACTCGAACGGGATTTTCTTTTTCCATACCCGATATGATTTGTCTGTGAGGGGATTTCGTTCTTCAAGGCAGCCTTCGCGTGCTGTCTGAGGGTGGCGATGTTTTCAAGTGGGCGTGTCTCACCAAGTGCAGCTCTCGTTGGTTTATGAAGCCCAATGACAGCCCTCCCTGTACACACTATCATTACTTCCACTCCGCCTTCTCCTACTGTTTCTTTCGACCTGCATAATTTTCGTGTTACATTTCAAATTTTATGGCTGTTCTTTCCTCCTCCAGTCTCCACTCGGGAAATGAATGTTCACCATTTTCTTATCTTTTCCCAGCACACTCAAACTTTTCCAGTTATGCTGGAATACATCATGGTCTGGGAAAGCAATGTTTTCATCTAAATTCTTTTCAACCAATCCAATTTAATGTATTCATCAATGAGCTGCAGAGTTCCACACTACATTCCTACCACTCGATTGGTGTTTTGCCATTTAGTGTGTGTGTCCCTCCAAGAGCTACTCATTGGTTTAAGGAGTCATGTGGTATTTCTTGCTTATCCAATGCCAAGCTGTCATTTTCCACACCTTTTTCTTCTACAGTTTCATAAATCTGTAAATTCATTTCAAATGGTATCGGTTTTCCCAGTGTTTACTAACAAATTATGCAAGAATTTCCTATTCATCCACACTTCTGGCTATGACTCTACCTTAATGTTGTCACCGATCTGGTGCGATGTTCCACATTATATTTCTACAATACTACTGGTGTTTAGGAGTCTCCATGAAGTGGGTGAGCCCTACCAATCTTAACTCATTGGTTTATGAAGCCCAATGATAGCTCTTCTTGTAGTACACACTATCATTACATCCACTCCGCCTTCTCCTACTGTTTCTTTCGACCTGCATAATTGTCGTGATACATTTCAAATTTTATCGCTATTCTTTCCTCTGCTGGCCTCGATTCGCGGAGAATGGTAATTGTCCAACATTTTTTTCTCTGTTCCCTGGGCACAGTTTGAAGTTTTTCGACATATGCTAACTTCATGAGCATTTTTCTGTTGAAAAACTACATGCGTACGTATTACACTCGAAATGGCCTTCAAGTTCTTATTTACTTTCCCAATTGATTCATATTACGATTACAATTCTTTCTACTGTTCCTAAACTCCTAGAGAAGCTGTTCGTCTGGCATCTTCAGGTTGTGTTCAAGCCTTTTATAGTTACGGAGCTACATGGCTTTGTGAGTGGTCGGCCAACCGTGACGAAAATGATCTTGTTCCAGTAGTATGTTATGGAGGGATTTTGGGATGGCTGCCAGACTGATTTTTTGACTGATTTTTTTAAGGCTTTTGATAAGGTTTCGCACAATCACCTTATTGCCCTGATGGGCTCCCTGGGCGTCTTGGGGCCTCTGCTTCAGTGGTTTTCGTCCTACCTTTGTGAGAGATGGCTGAGAATGCGTGTCAGGGGTACTCTATCCTCTCCATTTTTGGCTTCATCAGGAGTTCCTCAAGGCAGTCACCTTGGTCCTTGGTGTTTCCTGCTTGTGGTCAATAGTGTGGTTGCTCATTTGGGCCTGGAGGAGTACAATGTCTGTTGTTTGCCGACGACTTGAAGATTTTTTGCGGAGTTGGGTCTGCAGCTGATTGGGGCATCTTGCAGAGAGCTATCATCAATCTTGAGTCTTGGTGTGAGAGTAACTGCCTCTTGTTAAACCCGTAAATGTGCTCAGTCGTCTCCTTTCATCGGTCGGCGATGCCCCTTCGGTTCGATTTACTTTCTCAGCAGTGGTCCATTAGCGAGGAACGATGATTCTTTGGAGGACCTCGGGGTGAGATGTGATAGCCACCTTAATTTCTCAATGCATATAAGTATAGTTGCTAGTAGTGTTATGCGTTCACTTGGCTTCCTGAAGAGGCACACCCGCGAGTTCGACAGCGTGGGAGCCATAGTCGAACTCTACAAGGCTCTTGTTCTACCCAGGCTGGAGTATGCGTCGTCAGTTTGGTCCCCGCTTTACGCTGTTCATAGGTATCAGCTGGAGAGAGTGCTAAACAAGTTTCTGCGTTATGTGGCCTTTAAGCTCGGGATTCCTTCGGATGACGTCGACTACCCTTCGCTACTGAAGATGTACACGCTCCAGTCACTTGGGGTTGAGGCGTGGCATGGCCGACTTATCGCTCCTTCGTAAGCTTCTGAATGGTGAGATCGGCTGCCCCCCTCTGCTTGCAGAAATTAACTTCTCGGTCCCTCGCATCTCCAGTCGTCAGTCAACAATCTTCCACATTCAGTTTTCTGCAACTAATTATCTACAAAATCGTCCTTTGCACCGCATCCCTCGCTCTGCGAATCTCCTTTTGAACATCCATCCAGATTTTGATTTTTTTTTTACGAACTCCTTAAGTTCTCTCAAGTCTCTAATTATTACGTCCCCGGTATTGTTTTGATATTATACACTAAATCTCTCTTGCTTATTCAATTTTTTTCTCGTTTGTTATCTTATATTTTCATTATGACATGTAAATGTTGAACCGCTCATATGTAATTATGCTATTGTTAATTGGGCTTGCCCCGTATTCAAATAAATAGATGAAAATGAAACAACATTTGTGAATGTACTGCATTTATGGCTCAAGTAGTACTCATACTTTGTTCCTAAAAGTAAGATGTGACTATTTAATGATAATTATTATTCTTGTATGACTCAATTTACTGTAAGAAAAAAGCATTATATATATATATATATATATATATATATATATATATATATATATATATAAAGGGAGAAGGAACCGACCTTCTTTCCGGCTGCCGGCCAGACGAAAATGATCAAACTTTCGTAATAATAAAAGTTTTCGAGTCTGAGATTATCGGTCGCAGATGTCCTCACTTAAGGGTATCCTCCTAGAACCTTCCCGTCGAGACCCCTCTTCTTTTAAACCTATTGCATTTTATGCCCCCCCCCCCCCCTCTCCGTCGTAGCGCCTGTCCCACGTTACCCACGTTATTCCCCTCGTCGCCCACACTCCGCGGCGCCCTGACCCACGTTTTTCCTTCGCCTCCCTATCGCCCCCTCGCTTCTCCCGCCCCTGGAAAACTTTTATGCGGACAATTTTCCTGAGATCCTCTTTGGCCGCTATTCCCCGTCTCTCTCCTTCTCCTTCCTACTCCTATTTTTTTCCTCTCTCTTCTCATGGGGTCGCCCCGCGAGAAGCGATATTTCGTCGATGGCACTTCCCCCTGTCAAATCGCCTAGTCTCGGAAGGGGAGGGGGGTTGCGCGGATAGCATCTGACCATATGTACGGCGGCTTCCGTTCCAGATTTTCTTTTCCCCCCTTAAATAGGCACTCGATATTCTGCCAGTGATCGGATTTTTATATGATTTATTAATTTCCGCATTCGGGGAATAACTTGAGCTTTCTAAGGACACGATAATAGAAGAATATAGTACACAGATCTTCTCTGATCCCACTCACAATGGGAATATATTATATGATAGAGTAATGCATGCATGCAGCGTGGAAAAATTCTGACATCATCTGCAATGTAGGAAATCAAATGCAACGACCAACAACTTTACAGTTGGCTGTTAAAAAACCCAGGAAACGTTTCGGAATGCCTCAATACAAATTTCCATGAGGGAAATTTTGGAAACTTTTCATTTTAAATATTTTGGAGTCATTTAAGTAGCTTAGCTCCTATTTCCTACGAAAATGTGGTTAAAGGAGAGTTATACTACAGATTTGTAACTGTAGCTACCAGAATTGGGGTATTTAACTAAAAATTTAGTTAAAATAAATCTCGAACTAAAAACTAATTAGTTTTCAGTTTCTCCATTCCAAACCTAAATTAGTGCGTAGTTTCAAAGAATTTTCAAAACTAAACCTATCTTTCGAACTAAATTAGTTTTTAGTTGAAATTTGATACTAACTTTCGAACTTTTTCATTTTTTAAGCGAATTTTCGTAAAATATGAAGTTACTGCATTGGCTATATATACTTGAAAATAAAATTGTTCTTAATTTCAGATGTCAAACTATAACTAATTTAATTTGAAAGTTAGTTTCAGATGTCAAACTAAAACTAACAGTTTTAGTTCATTAGTTGGTGAAAATCGACTAATTTAGTTTCAGTTTTAGTTTCGGAACTAGTTTCTGGCTGATTGAAAGGCGTTGCTATTGAAGTCTTCAATCACTTCATCAGGCAGTCCGTCTATAAACCTTCTTGGTAGAAAAAGATTGGGTCTTCAATGGTGCTACTCCAAACACAGAAACATATAAGGAATGTCCAGACATCGTCACAACTGGAGAAAACGAGATTCGTCATATTGGGATTTCAAACAGAACGTAAATAATAATTGGATAAGGACGCTTGTAAATTCGATCATTGTCACCTACGACGACTTGAACATTAATTTTGAAAGAAATATGCCCAACTGCCAGCTGCTAGTTGTTACAATAGTTATTCCTAAAAAAATTGAAAGAAATTCAAAGGGGCACCATCTTGAAACCCAAACTCGTATAACCCCCCCCCCCCCCCCCCGTTTGAACGAAATTGGACCTAGAGATAATAAGAAATCGACGCTATATGAAGTTCAGGTTTGCTCGACTACACACGGTATTATTGATCTGACGGCAATGGAATATATAGGGGACCATCTGGGAGCTAACCCGCTTACTCCCAGACATTTTAATCTAAATTGGGCTAGAACGAAGTCCTAAAGGACACCACATTGACCAGTGCCCTCATGCCATTGCTCATCCCCTGATGGAACTGACTCTATACAGCAATTATATTATATATAAGAGAAAATGTTTTTGTCCGTAAAAACTGTCCAAACGGTCGCACCGATTTCTATGCTGTTTTAGGATATATTACAATCCTCTAGACCTACTCCTTAGTCGACGGTTGAGCTGTCCCTAACGACGTCGCCCGTGTAAACAACTTTATAATTAAGGAAAAAACCGGACGTGCGTCGAACTTTTCACGTCAAATTAGGATGGGGGATTTTGTGGGTCGAAGCGAGCAGCTTTTATTCGTAATGATTGATATTCAAAAATTAGTATTATAAACTGCCTTTATTAACTGCAGCAATATTTGCCGGAAAATGGTCTAAAGTAGTTAACTAAGGTTATACTAAGTTACTAACGTTATATTGAGTTGGTTATATTGAAGGGGATGGTTGGTTTAAAAATTAATTAGGTACAATTTGAAATTTGTTGAAATTTGAATCGGAGCCTTTTTTGGACTGCTGGGTAAAAATGACAAGGTACGAAGCCATTATGATTTTTACCCAATCACGATGATCGTATCAGCTAGTATAATTTCAACGGAATTCTCTCACTTCACGAAATCGAGTATATTATAACTTTTGTCACCTAGAGAGTAATATGGATGTGTAATTACCATGTAAATTCCCCGTAGCAGAGCTCGGGTACATAGCTTGGCCGCCCCGCCCTAGCCGCCTTTTTGGCGGATAAATATGGTTTAATTTTATTTAGCCCGCATTTTGATCTATTTTTTCCTATAAGTAGTCTTTTTTTTTTTTTTTAATTAAAAGTTCTTTTGTCCCATAAATGCTTATGGCTATTAACTTCAGAAAGTATTATATAGATGTTTTAATTGTATGAATTTCTAATGACAATTGTCTACACTTTGTGTTATGGCAAATATACGGTGGTTTGATTTGGCACCCACGTTAATGTGGTAGATGTGCCCTAAGTTATAGTTCGATGCAGCGATATGTATACGGAGATTTTACATTAGGAGATAATCAGAATTTGAGTCCTTAATCGCCTCGATTTCACTGAAAGAGTCTGAGGATTGTATTACATTACACTTTGGATTAAATTATTATCCGTATATTGAACGGTACAAAGGCGTGCGTTTGTCCGTGAAATCAGTGAAGAAACAATTTACTTGAGTAACCTGCAAGTAACTTCCAAGGCAAATACAAGACTGAGGTGAGAGTTTAGGATAGTTGCTCTCAAAGGGGGTGTGCGTTCAACTATCCCGGGTTTTCGAGGATTCGTTCTTCCGGAATTCAACTTTTGTAGTTCACCTAAACTAGCTGCGAATGAGGTTTACTGAAGCTACTTCAAACTTTAAGTTGGTCTGCAAAGATATTCTTCCTCCCGTGAGATGTATTTTATTGTAGTGATGAAATTATCACAACCCCCCCCCCCCCCCCCCCCCCAAACCATTATTAAATATGTTGAATCCCTCTCTTGGAATTAGATGCAAAATAATTTGATTAGCTTTGATAAGCAAAATTCAATGATTTCTGGAATTTGAATTGGAGACTTTTCGGGGCTGCTGGGTAAAAGTGACAAGATACGAAGCTACCTTACACAGCACAAGGCTATGTTATTACCACAAATTGTCCGGAGCACGGGTACACAGCTGGTATATAATATGCATCATCTAGATCTAGACAATAGCTCTCTAGACAGCTCTCTTTGAGCACAATAAAAATAAATAAACTTTATGTGGGTGCCAAAGCCAGGTGGGTATTGATGGCAATGAGTGTGTTGTTGCTTTCGCTTTGTAGATTCATCGGTGATAACTCCATTGAAATGTTGCCTATTCGCATTGAGGATCAGGTCTCCTATTTGCAACATAAAGCCAATTCCATCTGGCATCGCAATGGCAGGGTGAGGTCACTGGTCTGCGTGGAGTCCTTCAGGACTTGTGCCCGGTGGACCCTTTCGCTACCCAACTTCCAAGGAGGGACCGAATAGTGGTCAACCGGATTGCCACTGGCCATACCCGTCTTATTAATAGACAACAGCTTAGCACAGAAGCTCGAGGTGTTGTGTGTGGGAAGAGTGGTGGTGATTATCCAGCAGCCACTTCTGGAGGACTGCCCAGGCGTTGTGGACATCAGAGTCCAGCATCGGCTCCCTCAGTGGGTTGACAACGTTTTATCTGGACCAGACAAGGTCTTGTTGTTGTGCCTAAGTGCTGCTGATCTCTACTACGAACTTTGATGATTATATTTAGTAACTTGTATTTAGTTATAAGCCTTTTCTACATCCAGTCTTGGCTTTATTATTTTATTTTTCGGTGTTTTTATCCGCTTGAAGGGAAGAACAGTGGTCATCGCTGTACCCCTCATTTGTTCCCCTCCGATTCACCAGTGGAGCCCATGATGGCACTCCATTCAGTCACGAATGGCAACATGGCTCCCCTTGGAATCGTGCCACTTGCAGTGTCCCTTTAGACACCTTGTTCAATGCCGCTGTCCCTTCTCGTTGAGGTGAGGCTTAAACCTTAGAAAGAAATTTTTTCTGTAAATATAAAAAAATTGAGAAAACTCGGCGCTCCGCACCTCGCCAGGGGGCAAGCCCCCTGGACCCCCGGTTACCTCTATTTACATACTTCGGACGAAATTATTGAAACACAGAATGTGTTTGCGTTGTCGCGCAACCAAGTGACAACCAAACAAGCGTCATTGTTTACTATTCATTTATAACATCAATTTATATAGTTATAGTATGAAACTACGAAAAAAAATACGAAATAAATTCGTGATAAATCAAGAGCGATTTATCAAGTAAATGTCCTAAAGAGGCTACATACGAAATTACAGCTTCCTAGAGTGTTAAGTATAGAAATTAGCTTTAAAAGCCACTCATCTGATCCGGACCCTGGACATCGTCAAGTAAATGTCCTAAAGATACGAAATTACAGCTTCCTAGAATGTAAAGCATAGAAATTAGCTTTAAGAGCCACACATCTGATCCGGACCCTGAGCATCGTCAAGTAAATGTCCTAAAGAGGCTACATACGAAATTACAGCTTCCTAGAGTGTAAAGCATAGAAATTAGCTTTAAGAGCCACACATCTGATCCGGACCCTGAGCATCGTCAAGTAAATGTCCTAAAGAGGCTACAAACGAAATTACAGCTTCATAGAGTGTAAAGTATAGAAATTACCTATTCAAATTATTCAACCTCCGCTTCACAAATCAAACCGTTTTCGTAATACTCAGATCACCTGCTATGAATCAAATCATCGAAACACAAGCTCAATGAAATCATCAGAAATTAACAAGCGGTTGCAATCGTGTTCACAATATCAATTATTGAGTATGATCACCTGTGTGTAAACAATTATTTATATAACCATGCTCATAACTCAGTTTGTTGGACACGCACTTCGCAGTAGTTAACATAATATTGTTGGATAAATCGAGAGCTTTCGAACGAATGGTCAACGAATTTTGTGGGATGAAAAACGACGAAGTACCATATCCCTAGCAACGACTCGGTTGTACGTGAAAATCATCCGTCACACATTTCGTTACCATCCCGCGTTCCATTTTCGGCTAGTTAGTCCATGGCTAAAACACATTCTGTGTTAAAATTATTAAAAAAAGGCTAGAAATTGTTGATTTGATGTAGGTTTTTACCAGCAGTATAATATAATATCTGCTTGGAAAATTTATAAATTGCCAAATATAGAACATTCCGAGTTTCGTACTCAAATGTGTACTGAAAATGTACTTAAATTTTGTTTAACGGTTTAGAAACTTCTTAAAAGATTTAGAAACTACAAAAAAAAAAAATGAAATGTAAAAAAATTTGATTGTATAGTGGAGTAATAGTAGAAAAGTTTTCTGCCATAAACTTGATAAATAGTTTCTTTGCTTATGAAGTGCCAAAATTTTAAGTAATACCTAATTGACATGAATATTAATAAAGATGAATGTGGAAATTCGCACATATGGTAATGCTGCGTGGCTGGAACTTTTTATAAAAATAAAAGCTAAGTTCTCCCGGCGTGGTTGGTCGAAATGAATGCCGGATTTCCGCATAGTCGTCGGCCTCCGCATGTAGAATTGGAAACGGAGGAAGGCGGACGAAGTGCCGGAGGGAGAGGAGAGGGCGATAAAGAAGGAGGAGGAGGAAGGATATTTGAATTCCTTAGAACACACAAGTATGGGGACTATTGAGTGAAGGAATACCATTATGCCCTCCAGGCCCTTCCTCCCTTTCACTCACAGGCCTCCTCTTCATCTTCCTCTTCGTCTTCCTCTTCATCCGTCTCTTCTTCCTCTTTATACCTCACCGAACGAATTTACATTTTATACGGAGTCTGTCTATTCCCCTCCTTCGCCTGCCACCTCTCTTCCCGCTACTTCAGATCAACCATTGCCAACTCCGCTTCTCAGTCAGAAGGAAGATGGAAAAATATTTTATCAAAATGACCAACAACGACAAAATACTTATGCTTCTAGTACTGTAGTTGTTACTGATAACCTACCTAGAAAATTAGAGCAAAGGACCATATCGATAGTGTATCTGCTTAACTTCGTATGTTGAAAAACTAAACCATTCACATAAAGGTTACAAAAATATAGGTACGTTATTACAAACGATCACGGCAGGAGCGGCATGAGCCCATGTTTTAAGGTTCCTTCGCATTGCAGTCCTAGACAGTTCTAGGACTGTCCGGGCATGCGCACTAGATGTGGTCGCGTTCGAAGTGCATATGTTCCGAACTATGAGACCCTGTCCGCTGTTCGCAATGACTTTTCGGACTTGTTACGTACAAGTTAGGAACTCGGTTCTGGAGTTCAGATTTTTTTTATTGGATTCGAAACATCTGCAGGATGTTGGGAAATTGAGACGATTGAAATCATGGACTCATTCCTGATCAGCCCAGTGAGCTGATGGTTACGCAGTAATAGGTTGTAACTGTGTTCTGTACTCATCTACATTGACTGGCTTTGTTCCCACTGCTGAACCGAACAGGTTCAGGTCAAGTTGCGCTTGCGCAGTGAAGAAGGAGTAAGAAAATGGCGTTTCTGCAGTTACTCGTTTCATATTCGGTGCAAGATGTCCGGTGTTTCCGTTGCTCAAGAAACATGATCCGAACATGAACTTCCTGCTCCGCCAGCTCTTGAACATGAGCTTGCTCCGAACATGTGCTCTTTGGAACTTTAGATAACCCGATTTATCCTTCCTCAATCTTCTGTAACCTTACAAATTGTGGTTTCCTTTGATTTTGAGCCTGTTTTCGAGTCATTTGTTTGTATTTATTCAAGTAATTCTGCGATTTTCGAGCTTTTAAAAGTTTTAAATTTGAATTGTCTATTCCTTCATTAGGTCCGGGTGCTTAGAAAACTAAACTATTAAAATAGAAATAACTAAATATTCGGGGGTGAATCACGAGAAGATCGACGTCGAATAAGAATCGAAGAAAAGAATAAGACACAAGGTTTTGCTCATGTTTTTACTAAAGTACCGCTAACGTGACTCCATTTCATCGAGCTTCGTGTATCCATGGTTACTGCCCCAAATATGTACTTAGCGTTTCCGCTGCCATCTGAACTGAACTGCCATGGAGGTGCCCTTGCTCTGCACTTGCTCTGAACTGAACCAGCTCCGATGCAGTAGTGGAAACAAAGCTACAGTGTAGCCAAAGCCCAGAACACAGTCTGGAATTAATGGCGGCCATTTTCCCGAACTCATCGAGTTCTGGACGAATCCGAGAACTGCACTGGGAATGAACCTCTTGATTCGAGGACGTGAGCATGGCCTGGTCTTACCAGTGTTGCTCAAAACTCTATTTCCCGAAAATAAGAGAAAAATACGAGGTTTTGTAGATTCACCGTCAATATATTGGTACCATTAAGGGGGTGTGAGGTCTCCGAAAGCAGAACGACTGGCGCCTTTCCACTCAAAAGAGCAAAAAAGGTGAGTGACTCAAATCATCCTAGTGCTACACGCGCGATCTCTGTCCGATCCAGAAAACGGCTCAAAGCTCCCTCCAAATTGAAAATACAAGCAAACACGTTATTCAACTTTTCTCAGCCAATATATGACCAATTTCAATGATTCTTGCAGCATTCGTTCTATTTTCGAAACCTCTAGGTCCCACAGACCTCGAAATTCGAAAGTAAAGTTGTTAAACGGTATATAATTTTGAAAATTTTGGAATTTAAGTATTTTCAGAGGCTCGATCCTACGGGGAATTTCAAGACCAGTAGATTGATGCAGGAATCATCGAAATCGGTCCACAATGGACCGAGAACAGTTGAAAAAACCGTATGATTACCATCTGGCTCCCCCTTAAGGGTATATTTATAATGCTACTCAAACTCTGTCGATATAGGTATTCGAGATGATTACATGGGGCACATTTTTCATTGAAATTATTTAGACCAGTTGTGAAACTCCAAAGGATCCTTCAATGGAAATGGGATTTCGCCCAAAATCCTCACTTGGTAAATGACTTTAGTTCCACAAGAGAGAAGAAAATTATTTTGAATAAAAACGTATGCGAGGGTCATTCAAGTTTTTAATTTCCGCCTCTCTATTCTCCGTCGTGAGCGTTGCCTGGGATAGAGTGCGCTCCTAGCGCCTCTCAGTTGATTATTTGTGGCAGGAAGTTTACCTTTCACCGAAAAGGTTCTTTTTTTTGTTGTTGCATTGTTCCCATTTCACCCGAACCCACAAAACTAAATATTCATGAATTTTCCGTTCATTTTTTATTTTATTTTGTTATTCCTCCAGTTTTTTGAGGTGGGTGGCGTGATCTCATTATAAACCGTCAGGAATGAGTCTGACAAGCGGTCAGACTGACAATGACAAGGTGCATTTTTCTAATTGAACGCTACTCTAGCGGTTGGTGGTGGCTTGAGGGTGTGATGGGCTCTCCAAGTCGAATTGGACTCATCGGCGAGGAATTTTTGATTGTTGGCAGTTCATTGCGAGGTTGAACGGATAAAGGACGGAGGTCATTCTCAGATTTTAGTCCTTTTTGGTATCCACAAGACTTAAAACATTCAACAATAAAGTTGAATCCAGAATTTTGCTTCTGAGTGTACCTTTAGGTAGCGGAAACGTTGTTTTCACTTTCGGGAGATGAAAAATTCTTTTGTCTTCAAAATCAAAATTTTTACTTGCTTTCACAATACTGAACGTTTTCCGTTCCGTGTCTATCTGTCGAGTGTCCGCAAATCCTTTTAACAAGCTAAATTTGCACAGTTTTCAACAGATTTTGTTGAACATTTCAGGGAATATGTGGATTACTGTAGATGTTCCCCTGTCAGTTTCATTGATCCCAAATGAATGATTCACTCAAAATTAAATTCGCAAAAGTAAATTCCATCAAGCATACTGGTCGTCCGATTTCGCTCAAATTTGGAAGATAGTTGGGGGAGGACGATTTGAATATTCCATATCAATTTCAACCCGATCGTATCTATAGGAACTCCTGCGTATGCGCAAATGTGAAATCCTTGTAACAAGCTTAATTTCTACAGTATTCGTCCGATTTTAATGAAATTCTCAGGGAATGTGCGGATTCGAATGTTTCCTGCCTTATCTAGTATGTTGTTTATAAAAATTCTTGAAATACCTACACTAATAATTATTGTTTATTTTACTTCATTTGTTGCTGTATTTACTCTTCACTCAACTCTTCATGACTCTAGGTAATTGCACGATAATTATTCCTGACACCACTATACCCTGAGCAGGGAAAAACAAAGAGGGGAACGAACTAAATCACTCGCGACGAAGTTGTGGAAACCCATTATAAAACGGAAGTTAGTGAAAAACGTTGTCTATTTCCACGAAAAATAAAGAGTTACAATGTTAAATCGATTTCGACGGTTAGGCCATCATCAGTAACAAACAATAACTTAATAAAGTTATTGTTTGTTACTGATGATGGCCTAACCGTCGAAATCGATTTAACATTGTAACTCTTTATTTTTCGTGGAAATAGACAACGTTTTTCACTAAGTTCCGTTTTTTAAAGAGGGGAATCTGAATTATTAGTATGTATTTTCAAGAAACGTATACCTGCACAAAACTTTATTATTAAACGAGAACGATGTACATATTTTAAACCGTGTACAACTACGTTTTAAAGAAATCAGTAATTTTGCTTCCGAGTCTGCCTATAGCGAGCGAAAGCATTGTTTTCACTTATTTTTCAAGAAATAAAATCAATACATTCGTAAAAAGAGCTCCCATTATTATTTATCCCATTTCTGTTCTCTTGAAATAAGAGTCTAGTGAGAAAAAATGAATATTCTTCAAATAGAAACGTCACTCGAAAATTCATGGAAAATTTGGGGAATGTCAACTGACTCACATGAGGAACACATTGCACAAAAGCTGCTGGTCGTGTATTTCGCATTGACGCACAAAATCGATTGGGACAATACTGTCAAAGGTGTCGCTCGTGTAATAATCTTCTTTTTTTTCTTTCTTTAAAATTCGTGACAATTTACAGAAAATTGAAAAATCGTCAAGTTTGTGCATAGTGCACAAAGCGACTACCTAGTCATGTTTTGTATTATTACCAGTACATCGGGACAAAAAAAAAAAAAAAAAGAACAACTATAGCTCAGGGCGTCCTTCTCGTTATATCAGAAAATTGCGTTTTTAATTTTTGAAAATTTGAAAATAGTCTAAATCGCAAACCAAATCAGATTAGGTCCAGGATCAGCTTCCATGAGGATCAACTTTCAACAAGTTTTTTATTTTTTAAATATATTTTTTAATTTAATTTAATTTATTTATTCTTGTTTAAGGCCATAAAAAAGGCCTTTTAGATGAGAATGACACTTTCCCCCGCAATTGGACTTCTTCCTGCCTAAATCTTCATTTACCTTTCGGTTCGTACATAAATTGATGTTCAATTATTGCGAAAGACGTAGTTTTTGACGATGCGCATTTCTAAGGGAATTTATCTCTCTTCATTTGTCCTCCGTCACGGAATGGGGTTATCTTTTCAGGGGCCCGCTTCAATGTCAGTGGCAGCAAAACCCAAACGCGACTGGGCAATTGAATTTATCATTGAATGGATTCATTATGATGTTTTGATGTTCTTGTTCTGGTTTGTTTCATTGCCAAATCATAGTCGAATTAATCATCGCCTTAAGCAGTATTTCAATAATCATAATAATTACTGAATAATAATTTATCATCATGACATTATAAACTTAGATATTTGAATACATGATGTAACAATTACAATTTTGAATACGCCAATGCGTGTTTTGGTTTATTTTTTCAATAATGAACAAATAATTGACGAAGAATGGCCAATTTTATGTTTTACGATGCGTAGAGCTAAGAATCTCATTCCTACTTTTGATCCTAGTTGGGACTGAATCGAAATATACTAGTAGTGGCGGTGGGGGGGGGGGGGGGGAGACTGCAATTGGTCCAAAACATCTAATTTTTTTAACAGCAAAATACCCCCCCCCCCCCCCCTTCAGTTAATTTGTCTTCAACACGCCCGCCTAATGTTTCTAGGCATTACTTCTTACTTAGATTATGTTATGTATTTTTGAGATGCGAGCTTGCGAGCATCCAGACCGCCAAAGTATACACATCATTCTGACCTACATGTCTAATCAGTCTGACCTACACCAACTAATCTGTATTTTTACTAAGGGATGACTACTTGGTGTTATGTAATTTTGAGATGCGAGCTTGCGAGCATCCAAACCATCAACCTATACACAGCATTCTGATATATTTGTCCGAATTCATGTGCATTCTACTTGTGAGAATTCATGTGGAAGCAATCAAACTACAACCACGCCAATTTGTTTCAACAAATCCTCACTGACATCGGCAACTTCTGAAAACACGGTAATTCTTTTTTTGGCTCTTTTTCTTAAATAGTATAATTTCTTCCCGCAGCTTGAAATTGTCACCAATTCTACGTAAATATGTAATATATGTAAGAAGTAATGCCTAGAAACATCGGGCGTGTTGGGGGGGTATAACGGAAAAGTACCCAGATTATTATTTAGAACAAGTTTTTGACATGATATTGATAGTCAACTGTTTCTTTGGGCTCAAAGTCATCAGATTTCAAAACAAATTGTCTAAATATATTAGGATAATATACGAAAATTCGCTCATTTGATCATGCTGCATGATTGTAATTTTCCTCCTCTTTTCAACATTTCTTGCCGCATACCGGTGGTGGCAACATTAAGTAAATGCATAGTGTATGGATCGTGTATGGATGTTATAGATTTAAGGAGGTACATGGAAGGTTATAATAAGTGGTGGTGGTGGTATTGTGGGAGAGGTGGAGGGAGGGGTTCGGGGTGTTGTTAAAGCGGCGGGAATGACATCACCTCGGAAAAGCCGTGACGTAGAGTTTCCCCCTGCGTGAACGCCCGCCGCCGCCCCCCACCCCGGCGCTCCTCCGCGCCGCCGCCCCCTCATCAGCGCTCCCCGCGGCGCAAATCCGAGGTAAAACCGTCCGTGACGGGGTCTGTGGTGAAGGCGCGGAGGGGGAGTTTTAGGGGTGGAAATAGAGTAGACGGGCCCCGGACGGTCAGGGCGACGCGGGGCGTAACGGAGGGGTGAGTCGGCTCCCGTATTGATCCTCCTCCCCGCCGCCGCCGCGTCCTCCGCCACCGCCTCCGCCTCCTCCTCCGGTCTATCAGCCTCCGCCGGTTTCCACTGTGTTGGCCTTCTCTCTTTGATCCCCTCCCTAGACGCACCTGTCCCGCACAGTCCTGGAGACGATATTTTTATTGTCAATTAACGTTGAGCTCCCTTTCCTTCCTTCCTATCAGCCATTTAAATTTCCATCTTACCCGAAAACGTCCTCGCCCTGCAGCATGACCCAATGAGCTAATTTTCGTACGAATCTCTGATTTTTGTACACCAGTGGCGTAGCTGAGCCATTACTCATGGAGGGGCAACAGTCAAGGATTTCATTTTATTTTATAGTTTTAGTATTAATTTCTAGTACTTGTTGTTGAATATACGAAGATTGTACAATAAACTGTCGAACGTTTTTTCGTAATGATTTGAAATCACATACGCTTTCATATTTATAAACTTACCTATGGATTATTAAAGCATACCTAATACTATTTAAAAAAAATATTATCCAATTTACCAATAATCAGAACGTTGAAAACTACGGTTAATACGAATACCTACTAACGGATCTACTGATACTAAGGAGCACTAGGCTTATATACTTACTATTAATTATAATACTGCCTGCAAAATCATATATTTAGGTATGTGGTCGTTTCTCCCTTACAGGTTTATCCACAATTGTTACTTGTTGATCTGGGAAATAGGTATCGCACAATTGTATTATATAGGTACGCGGAATAAAAAATGGGGCATGAAACTGAGAACGACAAACAACAAAATGTAAAAAAAAAAAAAAAAAACTCAAACCAGCAATATGCTAGGTTAGAATAGAAATACCTACAGCCACAATAGATAGTTTTATTCTTTTCTATTAAACTATTTCAATCACCACAGAAAACATTTTTTTTTCTTTGAGTATTTTAGCTGTGATTAAATTCGTAAATGGTATAATAGAACCGATATAGGTACCTACCAACAATCAGTTAATAAAAGAACACGGGAAACAACCAGGCTTGATCAAGTGGGCAGTGAAAAGTAGCGGAAGTTCAAGGGGAAAACCGTAAAGTGGCTAGCCCCAGAAGGTAGCGGGAACGACTTGATTTCAGTTTGCAGATTGCAGTATCCACATTTCTGTTCCGTTGACTAGGTGATTTTACTCCTCTCCGAGGGGCTGTAAAATATCCACGCAATTTTGCCCTTATACAAACTAACCTAATAAGAACTTCTTTCTAAGAGCGTCTAAAGTTGTTATGCAACAGGATCCGTATAATAATAGTAGTAATTAGAGAGTTTTTGTACTTCTCGTATTGGTATTTCTCGTAAACACGAAAACAAGCTGTTAGAGCGAGCACGATGAATGCTAACCTTTTTGCATCGATTTCTCGTAGCGTTTTCGTAAGCCCGAGAAGAAGAGAACTCTTACAGAGACGTTAACGTGACTCTTGTAGTGAATCACTGCTCAAAACTCAATTGTCACAGTAGGCAATTTCCAAAATATAACATGAATTAAGAAACAACGACCACTTACCTCCACATCATATGAAAACGATTCTGCCTTGAAGAACACGAATCTTTAAAAGGAGTAAAATGAACCTTGAAATGAAATCTTGAAACTGAAATGAACCTTGAAAATGTTAAAGCTGAAATCTTCGAAAGCAAGAACTTCGAAAACAAGCAGATAAAACTTCGAAAGCAAGAACAAAATGCCGCTAATGACCTTTCTGGTTGAGGTGCGGGAAAAAAACACGAAAGAAAGACAAATACAAAGGTTAAACCAACAACAAAAGACCGCACGGGGAAAATTCAGGCGATTTAGTCGGGTGTGTATGTGTATCCATGCCAACTGCATGATAGTTGCTAAGTTATTCTAGAGTGTTATCCTAGAGGAAGGTCAAGTTTTCGTCTCGTAATTACGATTCCGAAAAAGCTGAGCACGAGTAAAGCTGACTCTTCCCGTTCCGAAAAGCGTTTCCACGTTACGAAAACCTCTTCTCGTTTCGGAAAGGCCATTTTCGTATACGAGAAAATGAATACGAGAAGTACGAAAACTCTCTATTGTGTTTACATTCTCTAAATGAAGGCGTTAGGTACTGAAGTTAGAAGCGTAAAATTATTCATTTTGATTGTATCCATACCTCGTACTTCTGCGTCTTCTATATTTCATGGAGGGGCTCCACCCACCCTGCCCCTCCTCAAACTACGCCACTGTGTATTACCTAATTATCAATAATAATCGACCAAGACCAGAAAATAATAAATTTTCCCCCTAAATATCCAGTTTTACGTTAATGGATTCTAAAAATAGTATCAATCAATGGTAATTGACGACTCTGGTGGATCAAAATTTCAAATTTAATTTTGAATTCAGAGCTTTGAAATCTTGGTTAAACGAGGGTGAATGATTGCACTTGACACGGGGCGAAAACGATGATGTTTACGTCTTGATATTACATTTTTTGGGCCACAGATACCTGTCATATTGCACCTTTTTAGAGTGCTATTATAGTGGTTCTTTTTGTTGAATGCACTTTTGCAGTAAGACGAGTGATGATAATACTCAATTATCATTGTTCAGGGTGATGAAAAAACATTTTTGTCCTAAAATTCGAATCTCATATCACCACCTTTCCCGCACAGTCCGGGAAACCATATTTTTATTGTCAATTAACGTTGAGCTCTCTTTCCTTCCTTCCATTTAAATTTCCATCTTACCCGAAAACGTCCTCGCCCTGCAGCATGACCCAATGAGCTAATTTTCGTACGAATCTCTGATTTTTGTACATGTATTACCAAATCATCATTAATAATTGACCACGGCCAAAAAATAATAATTTTTTTCCTAAATATCCAGTTTTACTTTAATTGATTCTAAAAAAAGTATCAATCAATGGTAATTGACTCCTCTGGTGGATCAAAATTTCAAATTCAATTTTGAATTCAGCGCTTTGAAATCTTGGTTAAACGAGGGTAAATGATCGCACATGACACGGGAGGAAAACAATGATGTTTACGTCTTGATATCACACTTTTTCGGTCATACGTGTCATATTGCAACTTTTTAGAGTGCTATTATAGAGGTTGTTCTTTTTGTTGAATGCACTTTTGCAGTATGACGAGTGATGATAATACTCACTCAATCATCATTGTTCAGGGTGATGAAAAAACATTTTTGACCTAAAATTCGAATCTCATATCACCACCTGTCCCGCACAGTCCTGGAGACGATATTTTTATTGTCAATTAACGTTGAGCTCCCATTCCTTCCTTCCTATCAGCCATTTAAATTTCCATCTTACCTAAGAACTCTTCCTCCTACAGCATGACCTAATAATCCAATTTTCGTATGAATTTCCGATTTCGGTACATGTATTACCTATTGATTAGTAATAATCGACCAAGACCAACAAATAATCAACATTTTCCAAAATACTCAGGTTTTACGTTATTTGATTCTAAAAATAGTATTTGAAACGGTGGTTGTCGACTACTCTGATGGAGTAAGTTATACTGCCCAATCAACGGCCGACGTTTTTTTCTGTTGGTAATTGCTTTCAAAGAAATTAAATCTTATAAAACTATCTGGAACCTATTATTTCATCTACGTAGAAGGGCTAAGATCCTTTTCTCCGTCTATTTTTCTGTACGATGTGTCTTTCAATCGCGAGAGGTTCGAAGGCTGAGTTGAGACCCACATACGGAATAAGGAAGAGCCCAACGTTTTCATCTACATTTTCGTTCACTACAATTGGAATAAAGAATTTCATGTCTCGAAACTTGCATGGGATCAGATTGGAACTTCAGCGACCATTTTAAGACCAACCCGAGCAAAAACCGTCGAAATTTACTCTGTCTCAGGCGGAAAAAACCATAGCGGGGAACGAATTATTTTCATTTCCCGCATTCTTTCTCTGATTTCTCCGGGAACACAGCATCTTTCAGCGATTTTGACGGCACCATCGTATTCTAGGGGTCCTGAAACGTCACTTTGTCGCTGATATTCGAAGTGTTCTCCATCAGATCTCCAGCCATTGTTCGGGTGGGATTAGACATTTTAAAATCGCTTATGCCCCCTTTTGGAAAAACCCAAGAAGATCTCATCACTCGTAGACTCCCTCCATTGGCTGTGCTTAGCATGGTCAGACAGACAAACAAACAAACAGACTGACACTCTAGAATTTGTTTCAGAATGTCACAAAATGTTCAAAAATGTTTATTTTAAATTTTTTTCCGAGCCATTGCAATAGTTCATTGTCTACGGAAACTCGCTAAAACAATTTCAACCTAAAATTCCTTTCTTATGTCACCCCTCCCTACACCCACCAGTCCCGCACAGTCCTGGAGATGATATAATTTTACTGTCAATTAACGTTGAGCCTCTTTTCTTTCCTCGTCTTCTTGTTAGCCATTTAAATTTCTATTTTACCTGAATAAAACTAGTCGTGCTGCATAGCTTAATGAGCCAATGTTCGTAAGAACTTTTGATTTTGATACACTACGTACGAAATAGTTACCTAATGTACGTTAATAATCTACCACGACCAAAAAATCACCAACTTTTTCCAAAATATCCTGGTTCACGTTTAATGATTCATGAAATCGTGTATAACAATAAGGATGAAGTCGTCTATTGGGTCGGAATTTCACATATTGACTTCAAATGTTAATTTGGCGCACTGAAAACTTTGTAATTCCTATTATCAGTTCTTCATCAAACGAGGATAAAAGATTACTTAAAACCCGATGTTGTAAACGTGTGGATATTGCATTTCTCCCGTCTGCAGATACCTGCTACCATGTTGCACCTTTTTGGAGTGCACTTATGTAGTTCTTTTGGTAGAATGCACTTTTGAAGAATGATGAGGAATACTCCATTGATGAATAAACTCTTTTGATTGGCCTCAAATTTCTCTCTCTGATCCCCCTAGACGAACTTCACCACTTAATCACTTCTGAAAAAATCACCAAAAATAGAAAAAAATGGGTAAAATAACAAATTTATACTCTATACTTGTTCCTGAATGTTACTCAGCAAAGCTCATCGTCTATGAACTAAATAATTTGCACAAAATTATGTTGAAACGTACAACTTGAATTTAATTAATGTGTACCAAAAAATATATATATACATATTTATGAATACTGGGGAAAAATGCTGGAGATCAGAAAGCTTTGAATAGTAAATTGTTATTTAGAACAGGTTTTTTTTTTTTTTTTTTTTTTTTTTTTTTTTTTTTTTTTTTTTTTTCCAAATTAATCCGTATAGCGATAAAATAAATTGTTATTTAGAACAGGTTTTTTATTTTTTTAATAAATCCGTATAGCGATAAAATAGATGGTTAATCCATTAATATAATACGATAATTTAAGAAAATTCGTTAATAGGATCATGTTACACGACAGAAACTTGTAATTAAGTTATTCATACTACGAAACTATAATTTGTTTCCGGTTAAAATCTACCATCGCTGGTCGCGGTCTGTTCTAGGATGGAATAAATTTTAATTTAATAATATAAAAAAAAAAAAAAAAAAAAAAATGCTAGGACATGGCTTATTCCAACAATTTTAATCGTGGATAATCATTCCAGACAGTATTAATGTTCTATTTATTGTGCGTATTAACATCACCTGTTATGTGATTAGAACGTCGCGTTCGTGGTATAAGATGCGTCTAACTCGCTCAAGGCCAGGCGTATTATTTCATTTATAAGCTTTCGATCTAATTGGGTTAGTTCTGTTCACCTTCTGTTGCTGGAGTCGTCTCCTTTCATGGCTTCACCTTAACCTCATTGCTTCTCCGTCTTACATTTATTTAGTAGCCACGATACGTTTTTAGGACGTTCCTTTGAAGGTATGTCTTATATTATAGGTGAGGCTTCGTAAATAAGAAGGCGCCTGTGGGAATTGATCCTGAGAGATATGGTACTACCCAAGCATGAGGGGAAAAAAATATATTAATAATAATAATAACTGACTATAAATTCCATTGCAGACCATTCTAAGACCGAATCCGTGAAAGAAAATCGTGCGTGTGTGTTCTATGTCGGTAGTTTTCCGTCACTTTCAAAAGATTCTGGCATCTCGCTTCCAAATGGCTGGTGTCATAGGTGACATCAATAGAGCATTTCGGCCAGCGGATGGCACAGCGGGGAACCTAACAGTTCTCCAAACTATAATTTTGCTGGCCCGTCTCAAAAAACGGCAGCTCGGAGGGGGTTGGAGTGGGAAATAGCCAATCCTAATAAGGGCTGCCCAAGCAACAATTCTTTACCGATCTTCGTGATTAAGCTTTGTACGACCCCAGTTATAATCTAGTGGTTCAACAAACCATGGAAATTTCGGATTTGCCATCGTGGTGGGTGGTGGAGTGGGGAATATGGGATCCTAAGAAGCGCTGCTCGATATACTATTCTTAACCAATTTTTGTTATTCTTAATTTGTTCGATCCCAGTTGTAATCTAGTTGTTCAACAAAACTGCATATTCCTGTTAGGTTATAATGGAGAGGGTACATCCAATAAAAGTTCCAGTCATGCTGCATGACCTATTCTCCATTCTTACCAAAACCATACACCTACAACTCATAGTAGGGACGTCACCGTAATGCGTGAATTACTCAACAATATGTATCTGGCTCATACTTATGTCATACCGAGTTTTTCTGAAATTTCAAAAACTTTTTATTTTAAAACTTTGAGCACCGTTTTTTTTTTCTTTTTAATTTATTAATGCCATTTATTAATACAAGAATGTAAGTATAATGTAAGTATATATACAAAAAAATAAATAAAATAAATAAAAAAAAATAAATAAATAAGGAAGTATTTGATACTTTATTCCATGGGTTCAAAACACATCTTAGTTAAAATTTGGCAATTACTGATCTCCAAAATTTATAAAAATTGTCTGGAGATCAGGAGTTCAAAAAACAAAAACAGAAAATATGACGAGTGCAATCATTACACAAGTATGATCCATTTCATGACTTAATTAAAGATAAGGGAATAAGATCTTAAATGGCACAACAAGTACAGTACTATATTCTACCTAACAAAAGAAATATCAAATAAAACATACCGTCAAAAAAACAAAACGAAAACTCTATAGATAATGACAAAATTGCTAAATGAGGCTAAAAAAGGAAATAAAAATTGTCGTTTTGATAGAGATTTCTGAAAAATATCTTAATAATTGTGGTGAAGTGAACCAGAACCAGAATTCAACGAATTGGCTTCTGTTCGTTAAATACGAGGAAAACCAACTCAACGCATTATCATCCAAGCCCATCCGACGTAATTTATTCAGCAGTCGTTCATAGTTTATCGTATCAAAGGCCTTTGCCATATCGAAGTATACACTCAAGACTTTATCGCCCGAATTGAGGGCATCACTAATCAGAGAACTAACCAAAGCTACAGCATCCTGACAACTACGACCTGAACGAAAACCAGATGATTGTCAGAAAGTAAAATATTTTTGTCTAAATAATCCATCAATTGCTTTTTAACAAATTTATCAAAAATCTTACAGAAGGTCCACAACAAAGAAATAGGTCGATAATTTTCAACACAAAATCGTGAACCTTTCTTATATAATGGCTAAATGGTTTTGATTACATATTGTATGTCATAATATCTAAATCAACCTCCGTCACTTCAATTTCATTTTATTCGCCTTTCAGGCCAATCCATTTGGAGTTTTAAGCTAAAATCTTGCAGTCCCGGGTTTTCAAAGGCGCAGAATTTGATTCTACTATCGATAATAAGAAATCCCAGCACTCTATTGATGCTCATTATATATTATTATGCAATAACAGTTGTGTTTAGCGACTGATATTTGAATAATGAACATGAATCTCGAATTAATAGGCTGTTTTTGTTTTGTTTCAGGTAAGTTGGATTCCTCTCTCATCATGCAAGCAATCTCCAGTTGGTAATGAGTAGAACATGATCTGCACCATGTCCTACGTTTTGTTTTCGAGCTGAATATTTTCAATCTGTAACTCAATGTACAGTTTTCTTGCAATATCTTAGCGCGCAACCTCATTCAACATTGCAATGAGATAAGTAGGAAGTAGTACCCCTGCTCCGAGAATTCGTTAACGAAATTGGTTCAAACAAATGTTATATTTGTGCATCATGACCTATGATCAAATTTTACTTGTTCATTATGTATTTATTTATTTTTGGCGCGCGCAAATACATTAACAATGAAATCCAACGGGTTTTTTAAATTTCACCCCCGATTTGGGCAACTCAGATCCGATTGATTTTGCTGGTTGGCCAACAACTGCTGGGAATTCGTATAAACTATTTTTTGCTGAATATGAACCATCTAGTAGGTATATTCTCCGTTCAAAATTTGTAGTGCGCTATGGTAGATATACAAACATTGAAACTCAATATGTATATGTATATAATAACGAAAATTTGCTCACGGTTTCACGACAAAATTTTTTTTGCTGGACTATGGTCTGAAGATGTCTTTACCCTCGTAAGATTAAATGTAGGTGTCAGGTGTTTGCCCACTTGCCTTTGCACACCGCGCCACCACAGGTGCGACACCCGTGTTGCTTCTGTAGTGGTTTCTCAAAGCCACTAAACCCTGCAGTTCGTGGCACGAGTCTATTGGCTTTGATAAACGCTTTGCCTAGCCAATGGATTCTTGGGATTGATGTCAGTTGGGCCACAATCGCCCAATGTAATATTCTCCATTTCAATAAATGATAAGGCGATGGAGTCACTTTGTAATCACTATTGGTGCCACCATCGTGCGCATCCTAGCGAAATGGTGGAGCATCATCTTAATTAGGAAGACCGTACCTTCGTTAGTTAGGAAGACATGATCCAAAGTTGTATTAAATAGTTAAAAATGCTGAAATTCGTTAGTTATGCTGGATGACCCGAGTTTCGTAAGTTGAGATATGTACGCACAATGGTCTTAGGACGTTTATTGACAAGTTTTGACCTCTGGCCACTGCGCCATCACAGTTGCCATAACCGGTGGTCCTTCTGTGGTGGTTGCTCAAGGTCCACAGGCCATCACTGCAGCCACCACACCCTGCAGTTCACGAGCCACCACTGTTCCACGGTATATTATACACTAGAGAGTTCCTAGAGATCCGTCGGTCTCAATACGTCGTGCGGTAACGAGGACGGTTATGTTGGGCGAACTGGATGCTAACCACAACTGAGAAATATTTTATGCTCCTTAAAGTCACGTCAAGTCCTTACTGATAGTTGCAATGCTAAATCCATGGCCGGAGGAAATTACCCCTTTTTCTATGCTTTCTACATCGCCATTTCAATTTCTGGTGCTTTTTTCGTTCAATTTTCATCCAGTCCTCTTTATTTTCTATTTCAAAAGCTCTTGTGAGAACCCCAATATCAAACCAATATCAAAGATTTCGCAGAGTTATATACGTGAACGGTTTGTTGTCTGGTAATGACCTTCCCGCTGCTTTCTTGAACAGGAGACTTCGAATTTTCTCTTTGGATCAGACGGATGATGAGGATGTGGTAAGGCAGTTTCGCTTCTTTCGCTGGAAAACGTAACGGAGGTTAAATCTGCGAGGAAGGTTATTGAGATGATTATGTTTTTACGGATTGCGATCCGTTTACGTATCTGTACGGAAGGATGTGTCACCAAAACTCATTGCGTCAATGAAAAGCCTCTATTTGGCTTTAGTTGAACGTAAGGAGAATTTTCTCATATTTTTAGGTCAAAACTAAGTGTAAATTTTATTTCTCTACTTGTTATGAGGAAAATCTTTTTTGATTTCTTATAATTGCAAATTATATATTTTTATAAAACTATGACTGTGACTATGGCTTCGGCGCCAGATTGTCGATAGCGCACGACGTATTGTGTTTTACGGATCTATTCGGAACTCTCTACTAGTCTGGTGGCGTTGATAAACTCATCCTTGGAAACGCCGTCTGATGATCCTTAAGTGCCAAGTGTGATGTGCTCAATTCGGATATGGGCCTTATCAAGCCAAGTCGTAAGTCACTGGTCCTCCCGAGTATCGGGCTCCCGTGTGACGTGCTCAATCCCAATCAATGCATGCTCATGCGTTGCACCCACAGTGGTAGCTTAGTGTGCAATGGATCTATCGTAATGATGTCGCACTCCCAATTAGGAACTAACATATGTTCATTAATGAGAAGTGTGTAATTCAATAAAAAATCATGAAAAATACTGAAAATCGCCGATATGGTCGTGCTTCACGACCGTGATTTTCTTATTTGATACTAACAACGGCCTGGGGACGTCTGTTGTTACCCTCGTAGGAGGATGTAGATGTCAGGTGTGGGCCCCACACCCTAATGAAAGGGAACTCAGTCCTAATTAGGGGTTATCCATCTTGCACCTGCAGTTAACTGCCTCTTTAACTTGCTTTGCCTTACGTTAGTGGTTGGGAATCGCGCCTCTGCGGTTTCAGCCTGTTTCACCCTGGCAGGCAAAGGGGGAATCCCACTGCTCCTGAATCTGATTTGTGTTTCAAAGGGGGCATCAAGGGGAGCACATATACAGAGGTCCAGAGGTTTCAATAAATTTCCATCCCCGACCGTTGATTTGATGATGTACTGAGCTATATGAATCATTAGAGAACCAAATAGTTTTCCCAATTTCCCTATCCAATTTCACGGTTCCAAAATTCCGTGTACACTTCGGTCTTTATGAAAATTTATAAATAAAAATGTCTCTCCCCTTCTCTTTTGCAGCTTTTGATTTCTGATTCAAAATCACAGATCGTCTAACACAGATATCGTATTAAGTGCGCAAAACACTTCACATTTGGTTTGTGAATGTATTCACGTATAGCACACAAAGTTTCAAGTATTTCGTTACTTTGAGTCACGGGGGGTTGATCTTTATGGTTTATGAGTGGAATGTGTAGTATCGATAAATTTTAAGCAGAAATATTATTCGAAAGAATTCCCGAACAGTTTATTTGGGATGAATATTTATGAAAGGAGAAATGACAGAATACCATTTAAAATCATCATGTACAAATGTGGTTAACTTTTGAATTAGTAAAACATTTTTTCCTGGTAGGCTTTAAGCCAAGCTCTTCTTTAAAATGGATCTCAATCATTAGATTAGGATGCACAGCAAAAATCCTTCATCAACTGAATCCGAAATTTTGGAGAAAAGGTTATTCTTTATTGTCTTCAAAAATTCGCTAAAATGAACTCTCGAATGCAAGAAATGAACTGCTCGACATAGAAGTCTCGAAATCAACACTATTGATACAAAGCTACAGATCCTAAGTCGTAACTATTCCCCCACATCTAAGGCCTCTTCACCTGCTCGAATTGGATCCCTGCTAAGGTTGTCATCATATTTTTTGTTTTCGGAGATGCAACAAGAAGTGCTCATATGTACCTGCTTGGTTTAGAAACAAAATAAATGGTCTCATGTAAGAAATGAACAGCTCAACATATAAATCCAGAACTCGGCTGTAGCAACATCTAAAGTCATTTTTTATCTAGTTAAATTTCGAGTTCCAATTGTATATTAAAATACGAACACGCATAGACACCACCCACAAACCGGTGAACCCAACGTGATGATGAATAAAGAACAATAATCAGTAGATGAGTATTTGGGAAGAGTGAAATATAATTTCTTGGACATAAGGTGCGTTTTAAAGTCGCAACCATAAACATTTCGAACCCCCTGTGAATATTCAAAGTTTACGGCGATTCCTAGGAATTTTAATCTTTTATATGCGTTTCGTTTCTGGAGCCGCAGCTCATTTCGCAATATTCAACAAATATTTTATGGCTCATTTGAGTAAGGAGAATGCGCATGTTTCGTGGACCCCTGACACACTGCTTACATTTAGGAAATGCTAGGGCGAGCTAGGTAATGCTCGAATATTGGCTCATACACTCTCCGAAGTACTTTGGGCAATCATGGTCGATGCCTCTGATGTTGCCATACAATCAACCAAGGCTGCTCGTGTCTCAAGGCTCCAGACATCGAGAGGCGATCATCGCCTGCTTGACTTGGATCCTTACTGAGGATGTCATCTTAGTATCTAATCGAAGATGCGATGACAAGTGATCATATGTCCTGATTTTAAAACTATATACATGCTCGAATGCAAAAGATGAACAGCTCATCAGCACTATTGATTCAAGGCTCCAGACATCGAGAGACAATTCCCCCACATCTGGGGCCTCTTCGCCTGCTCGACTTGGATCCCCTCTAAAGATATCATGAAAGTATTCAATCGTCGAGAAGTGATCATTGTTCTGGTTTTAAAGCTATATACATGATCGTACGCAAGAGATGAACAGCTCGTCAGCACTATTGATTCAACGCTCCAGAGCTCAAGTGGCAATTCCCCCACATCTGAGTCCTCTTCACCTGCTTGACTTGGATACTCACTAAGGATTTCATCATAGTATTCAATCGAAGATGCAAGAACTAGTGTTCATATGTACTGGTTTTAAAACAAAATAAATGCTCGAATGTAGGGAATGAACAGCTCGACTTACATTTCCAGAAATCTTTGCTATTGATTTTATGCTCTAGACCTCAAGAAGCAGTTCCACATTATCTGAGGCCTCTGCCTGCTCGAGATCCCCGCTAAGGATGTCATCAAAGTATTCAATCGAAGATGCAATGACAGTTGTTCATATGTTCTGGTTTTAAAACATAATAAATGCTCGAATGTAGATTGTGAACAGTTTGACGTATAATTCCTGAAATCGGCGCTATTGATTCAAGGTTCTAGACCTCAAGAGGCAATTCCCCACATCTGAGGCCTCTTCGCCTGCTCGACTTGGATCCTTACTAAGGATGTCATCATAGTTGTCATCACAGCCCCGGGGCGGGTACACAAGGCGTATAATTGCCCCACGTCTCCATCTACCTCCAGACCCCTCAGCCTCGTGACTAGGTATCTGTTTCTCTCAAACCCCTCTGCTTCTTCTTCAACCCCCTTGCTCCCTGAATCTCTACGCCGTATTGTCTGGAAATTGTCCGAGGCCGCGGGGTCCCGTCGGTTGACGAGGGTGGACGTTCCTGGATCGATCTAGGCCTCACGGGGGACCCCCCCGATCCGTTCCCATCAACAAGGAGGCCGGATTTATTTTGCCCTCCTTTTATGTATTTCACCGGCAACCGTAGCAGAATGTTCAGAACCCTTCCAAATCACTTAAAGTGGGTGCCAAATTCACATATTGCATGCAAAGTGAAAAATCAACGAGGAGGAAGAGGTGAAAGGTAATGATGTTGGATCAAATTCATGGTTGGATTAAAGAAATTAACTTTTTAGCCAAACCTGCTCTATACGCTATAGCCAACACTAGACAATTTTTTCGGGAGAGGTAGGAATATTTTAACATACTTCCCTGTGTGTCGTCCGTCGAGCTATGTCTGATGATGAGTTACCATTAACTTAATCTAATCGGTTGGTATGTTTCGACTGTCAGGAATTGGAAATTTTACAGAAATTAATCTATACAGGGTGCGGTAGAAAGAGCTCCCCGGAAATTTCACAGAAGTTTATCAATACAGGGTGCAGCAGGAACAGCTCTCCAATAAAGAATGCTAATAAAAAAGTAGCTAGGTACACAATTTTGTTGTTGTTGTAATTTATAAATTCTACGTATAATGCAGTTTTATTTTACGTAGTGTTAAAAATTATGTCACTTAACTGCTGCCCTCTACCGCCGATGCACAAATGCAGTCTTTCTTGAAAGGTTTCATTAGCCCTTTGGGTCATGTCAGGCGGAATAGCGTCCCCTTCAAGGGTTAAACCATTTAAAATGAAATTGTATTATACGTAGAATTTAGAAATTACAACACACACAAAAAAAAAGTTCTACATTATTTTTGTATTAGTATTCCTTTTTTTTTAGGTAATTGTAATGAAACACCTTTAGATTATCACATATTTATTGCATTAAGCAAAACACAAAGCGTTTCAGCTAAATTTTAGCCATCTTCAGGCACACACAACAAAACAAAACATAGGAGAAATAGCTTTTCTCCTGCGTTTAGTTTTGTTGTGTGTGCCTGAAGATGGCTAAAATTTAGCTGAAAAGCTTTTGTGTTTTTGCTTAATGCAATAAATATGTGATAATCTAAAGGTGTTTCATTACAATTACCTAAATTGTGGAGGATTATCACAAGAAGTCTTCAACAACTCTTCTGAGATTATTTAGCATTCCTTATCAGGGAGCTCTTTCTGCCGCACCCTGTATACTATTTACGTCGATATACACATTTACTTGTTTTGTTGACAGATGCATGAAATATATTGAATATTAACATTGTTTTAATGTTCTGTTCCCATGAAAAAGAGGGCAAATTTATTTACCGGCAGATGTAGTAGAACGACCAAACCCCTTCCAAATCACCTCAAATGAGTGTGAAATTCATATATTGCATTATAAATTAAAACTCAGCGAAAAGGGCATGGTGGACGCAATAGTGTTGGATCAAATTCATGGTTGTAGTAGAGAAATTACCTTTTTAGTTAAATCCGCACTAAATGCACAATAGCCAACACCACCCTTTCTGGAGGCGCATTCATCCCAATGTGTACATCGATCAGTGTTTAATGATGAGTTGCCAATAACACTGAGCCCATGATTGGTACGTTTCGTCTGTCAGATACAGGAAATGACAGGACTTTCTGTATTGTAGACAATATTTATACATTTATGTACCTACGTCACGATATACCTAGTATTTAACTTGTATAGTTGACAGACGCAATTGGTATATTAGTTATTAACTTTTCAAAATGCCATCCACTCTCATCATCAAGGAGAGAGGATTTATTTTGTCCTCATTTTCTGATTTTTACCGGTAGTTTTACTAACTAAATTCAGATGAGTGAATTCACATATTGTACGTCGAATGCAAAATCGAGGAGGAAACCTGGTGAAAGACAAAGTGTTGAATGGGTTAGGTTGCACACATATCCTATCATAAGGTGACCATTTAAGGGAAAAGGGACTTATCTTATTGAGTAAAGTTTTTAGGAGAGCAATTTTCGTGATTTGCGCCGAAAAATGGATTTTTGGGTTTTTATTGGCTTAGATTGTTCAATTATTAATCTTTGTGCTCATATAGTCGCATTTCGATTACTTCACATCGATCATATCGAAGAGTGGTAAAAGAAGATCACTTTTGAAGATTGCTAAATTTTGCGAGCTGTTTTCTCAAAACTAGATTAATATTTATATGTCATCAACAGAAAAAGATAGAAACATTCTAACACAACCAGCATGTGCAGTGCAGCATGTTGTCAACTTTTGGAAAAGGCATCAAACTCGATTTTGACCCAGAATAAGATAAGGTCCCTTTCCCATAGACGCTCAATAATAACAACCTTTATTTGGTGATCTGCCCTATCTGGGCCCCGAAGGGCACAGATTACTGGCTCCATACACAGGGTGCATGATTCGCGTTGATTGGTAGATGAAACAGTTTAGTAAGCTAAATCTGCAAGAATTCTGGAGAATTTTAATTGAGAGACAAAAACTTTTGAATCAACATATTTATTTTTCCAATGTATACGTAGCAACGTGAGGTGTGAAGTTGTCTGTAACGCTAAACCCATTGCTATGTTTCGGCTGTCAGTACTTACAGAAAATTACAGAAGTTAAGCGCTATTGTATATTGAGAAACTAGTCGGTATACCTATATTATACTTATGTAGTTGACAGATACTCAATTCCTTGGCTACTAGACGATTTTTGGGAAGCGGCAAATATGATGAAAATATGTCCTCCGATATCTGATTGTCACTTCGACTGGGTACTCACAGTCCCAATCAGCAATATTTACGCAGATTTTGTCTAGTTATCGTGAATGCGAGTTCTAGTTGCTTAGAAAACTAGTTTGTAATTGAATACATAAAAACATACATCGAGTATAAATTTAGTAAGTTCTCTACTTTAAGAATCATATTCCTTGGGTACCTTCCAACAGTAAAGAATGAACGACACAAAGGTCGTTCTAAGTTGAATCGGTCTGGCCTCATATTTCTGACGTTGCGCTGGCAACTGATCGTCAACGTGTTGCTCGTCATTATATTTGGACGGTTTCCCGATGTTAGTGCTCGCAGCTTCTTTCTTGGATCATCGAATCTTCCATATTGTGGTTTCAATCTTTTAATGCCAGAGAAATTAATTTACTAGACTAATAAATATCAATAACAATTTATGATAATGGATCTGGCGATATCCATTGTTTTTACAAATTGGATTCGGTATTTTCCTAGTGGAGATGGACAGTTTCTAAAAGTCAACAAATTCCAAAGATGCATTTTCAAAAAAAAAAAAAAAAAAAAGTTTTCGGCATTTACAAAAAAGTTTTGACATTTTTCAAAAAGATTTCGGAATTTTGAAAATAGGAATCGACATTTTTCAAATACATGTAAAGAACAACTGTCGCGCTTTGTAACACGATTTTTTGCCAATATCGATAGGTGGTGGAAATTTACAGAACAAATTTACCCTGGGAAATACAAAAACCGAGTGAAATACAGTCATTCAAACCTTCCTAGTTCCTAAATGTAACTTGCAATTAAACATTTTGTGGGTTTTAATAAAAATAAATGCAAAATTACCATCCAGAATCGGTTTATTAATTTTAAATAGTCACATTATTAATTTTACAGGGTGGCCTCAACTGGAAAAGTCAGGGAAAACCTGGAATTGTCAGGGAATTCTTTGCATCGGAAAAAGTCAGGGAATTTTGAAAAAACCACCAAATGTCAGGGAATTTTTTTAATGAAAACTTTGTGTAATTATTCGCAGCGTTTTTAGGTCTCTCAAACAATCAAATTTCAACAGCGTACTTTATCTTGGGCGTATTATTTCATAGGCAGGTTATACGAATGTCAAAAAAATTATCAAGGGTGTTGGTTAAACTGTTCAAAGAGTAACAACGCTATACGCAGAGACATTGTGTATGGACATGTCATTGGCTCCCCCTGTTACTACATCACCTAGTGTAAATCATAAGTTATGTGAGAAAAATCATCGAAGTATTGAACTAGGGAGCAAACCCAGTAGAGTAGTGGACTGATCAACGAACTATTTTTGTGGGGTGGGAAATAAGGTAGTTATTATTATTATCTCTGGAAACGACGTGGTGGATGAAAAAAGCGTGACATTGTTTGCTGTCGGACGAAAATTTGGAATTACCTACCCCCGAACTAAGAAATATCCATGTCCAAAAAAAACGGTGGGGGCTCCGTCCCCTTTCACCCCTCGGTTGATTCTTTTTCCATACTCCGTATGAAATTGCAAAAACACAGAATGTGTTTTTGCGTTTTTAATGTCAATTTTACCTCATTTTATTTTATTAATAACCAGATAACTCATGGAAGCTTGTATCCATAAACTAGGTAACCTACGCACAATAATAATGTGTGAGAAATAACATGGACTCTAGTAATCCTACGCATAGCAACTGTTGTTAATTATAACCGAAGGTTTGCTACAATGTTTATCGGTATCGCTTGTCGTTTTTTCGTTACATAATTTCGTTTTGATTTTTAACAGGTTGGTGATCGCAAAAACACATTCTGTGTTAACATTTTTTTCCAACTGAAATTATTTAAATTTAAATTTGAACTTCAAACAAATCGCTTCAGATCACAAATTGAGAGACCGTGAAATACTAAATTTAAAGTCGTGCAGCTTGATCGTACGAGCGATTTGTCGTAAATTATTGTATTATATTCAAGTTGAATTGTTTTGAAATAAGAGCGCTTATGTAATGTTATTTTTTATGGCAAAAAACTTATCCTAAATAATGGTCTGCTATTCTAAAAATTATTCAAGATTAATTGCTTCTAAAGCAGTTTTTGTTGATTTTTTAGCACTGATTAATGAAATTCAAGGACTTTTTCGGTATAATTTTTTGCATACATTTTTGAATGTTCTAATTTATAGTCGATAAACTTTATTTGAGTAATATTCCGCTAAAAATATAGATTTAACGATTTTTAACCGTTTTTGCCATTTTTTGTGCTTATTCAGCTCTTTTTCCCCCTAGATTTGACCAATTTAAAGTGCTCAAAATGTACTGTCCAACGAACTAATCCTTTCTGATGAAATAGCTCATTTTTTATTTTAAAATTCACTGAAATGACTAGTAAAAAAAAAAATTTTACTTTGATTTTTTTTCCCAAGGGAAATCTGAATTTTGGTCAGGGAAATGTAAGGGAATTTTAAATTTTCCATTTGGGGGCCACCCTGTTTTAGCTAATTTCATCAATGAAACTACACTGTTACACACAATGTTACTTTTGTCCAAACATCGAAGTTTTGTAAATAAAGGGTATTTTTTATTTGCCACTCTGTTCCTTACTGTTCTCTCATAAGATACCGACTTTACTTGGCACATGCAAAAAAAAAAAAAAAAAAAAAAAAAAAAAAAAAAAAAAAAAAAAAAAAAAAAAAAAAAATTAACCAATTGAAGCTAAGGTGAAAAAATAGCAAAATATAGGGTGCGCCGGTTTTTTTGCTGTTAAGTTTGTGTCAGAATTATTTTGTTGTTTTTTCTATTTACTTAATCTATTTCTATTAGTTTCCGCTATTAGGTTAATAAAACCACGAAATGCATCACTATCGATTTTTGCGGTTTCGAACTCTTCCGCCGAAACCCTCAGGATCGAAACATTGAGGCGTTGGCGCCAGTTGTCGTGAGATATGTTTGTGGGGGGGGGGGGGGGGGTGCGTGTGTTTCTAAGGCCAATGAGAGGGAAACCCCTTTTTCTCATTTCTGCATGAGCCCTGCGACATAATTTTGACCTAGTCCTTCCGTAACCCTCCCCCCCTCCCCTCTAATAAATGCAAAATTACCATCCAGATTCTGTTCATTAATTTTAGTTAGTCGCATTATTAATTTTAGAATTTTAGCTAATTTCATCAATAAAACTATTCGTGTCAAAAACAATTTTTTTTTTTTGTTTCTTCTATTTACAAGCGGAAATACTTTTGTTTCTTCTATTAGTTTCCGCTATTAGGTTAATAAAACCGCGATATGCGTCACTATCGGTTTTTGTGGTTTCGAACCTTTTCCGCCGAAACCCTCAGGATCGAAATATTGGGGCGTTGGCGCCAGTTGTCGTGATGTTGGTGGGGGTGGGGGGGGGGGGGGGTTTTTAAGGCCAATGAAAGGGAAACCCCTTTTGGTTAATTATTTCCAATAATAAGCCTATGTGATCGTGTAGCAAAAAATTTTTATAACCCCCCCTCAAACTTTGTCACTTTACGTTTCAAGGTGCGTAGAATCCAAATTTGAAATGTCCGTCCGCCGTTCGCCGTCCGCCGTCCGGGCCATAAAAGGCCTGAAAATTGACTTAAAAAACCCGTTCTTTCGCACATAGACTCCATTTGGGGTCTAGTTGGTCCTAACGTTTAACCATCCCGATCGCTTTACTCGCATAGATGCTATGGGCCAAAAACGGGCAAAAAAGTGTCTTTTTCGACGCGCGCACGCCTGGCACGCTTGGCAGGGGGTCACGGTGGGTGGAGAGGGGGTGGAGTGAGAGGAGGCGCCGGCGCCGCGGCACCTTGTGGTGGGTACGGCGCCGGCGTTCCTTCGAGGCATGAATATGTTTTTTTCAAGGTCATATTTGTGTGTTAATACCAATGCTTTTCCTACGCATATTTAATAAAATATCCACTCGACTTTTTGTACGTACTTAGATAATGATATTATTAAGGCAATAACTATTTGAATAGATAGGAGCTCAAATCGAGAAATATAAACATGCGTATATAATTGAGGAGCTTAGTTTCAAAAGGGGACATATCCATTTTTCGAAAAAAATCTGTAAAAAACGGATTTTCAATCTGTAGGACAACCAAAATCGATTTGTAAGAGCAGTTAGCGTCAAAAAGGAACATATCCTTGTGTATTTGAGGGCCAAAGTTTGATGTTTGGATCAAAAGGGATCACATCCATTCCTATATAATGGATAATTGTCGTTTCAATCAAAAGGGAATGTATCCTCATCTTCCTTCAAGTTGTTGCTCGTTGATGTTTTTCAAAAAGGAACATATCCAAAATGCCATCTACTGGATTTTTTTCCAACTTTAGTTTGGAACATACCTTTTAGAATGCATGTGCTGTGTGGGTGATAAGATTTGAAGGGTTCGGTATGAATAACCAACAGAGTGTAGGAGCAATACTCTTCGGAACCCCTGTTATCAACTGTGCTCCTGTACTTCCCAATATTCAATGATATTGATATAAGACGTGCTGTGATAACATGTTTCACTCCTGTTTCGCTGATTTCTCTAGTGCTTCTTTCTGTTTTTAGTTCGTGTCTCTTGAGATTTTTAGGCTTATCGTCGTTTTTGCGTTGCTAAGGTGTCGTTGGTGTTGCCAAGAATGGAGGGTATTGTTGGCGTTCTTTTGGGTACCCATGAAGTAGCCCCCTCTTAAGACGATGGCGAAGTAGGAGAATGTGATTGTCTTGACTGATGTGAAATGTGAAATGTTGACAGATTTTTAAGATTTTTTGAGATTTTTTTTCTATATTGGCTTTTTTGTTCCTTACAAACTGAAAATTTGTTGATAATACCTTACCTTATTATGACCTACATTATAATAATTATAATTTGGAAACATAGTTCATGTTTTTTGCATACCTAAAAAAGTATGAATTACCTGCAGTTGATTTTTGTGATTTTTTATTGAGAACTGGATGTGTTTCTATCAAAACGGAACATATCCAAAATTGTGATCAAAAGGGGTCATATCCTAATGATAATTAGCTGTCACTCCTTTGGTTTTCGAGATTGGCTGCTCATGTTTTGGGATATAATTTCTAGTGCCTCACTAAGCTACACTAAATGAAAAACGAAATTTAAATTCCAATCAATAACTCCTTGGGCGTTTTTTTCACTTCCTGAAATTTTTTCGGAAGTGGATATGACCCCCCCCCCCCCCCCTAATAAATGCAAAATTACCATCCAGAATCTGTTTATTAATTTTAGTTAGTCGCATTATTAATTTTAGCTAATTTCATCAATGAAACTATTCGTGTTAGAATTATTTTTTTGATTTTTCTATTTACTAGAAGAAATACTTTTGTTTCTTCTATTAGTTTTCGCTATTAGGTTAATAAAACCGCGATATGCATCACCATCGATTTTTGTGGTTTCGAACTCTTCCGCCGAAACCCTCAGGATCGAAACATTGGGGCGTTGGCGCCAGTTGCCGTGAGGTATGTTGGTGGGTGGGGGGTGCGTGTGTTTTTTACGGCCAACGAAAGGGAAACCCCTTTTTCTCATTTATGCATGAGCCCTGCGACATAATTTTGACCTAGTCCTTCCGTCAACCCCCCCCCCCCCCCCCCTCTTGACGTTTTATCGAACTGTTTTGGTAGAAAAGTGGGCCGCGGTTGACCGAGTGTCTCGCATTAGGATCGCGTGAGGTAGCCGCCCCGCCCCGCCTCTGCCGTCACCGCCGCCGCTCGAGGGGCTTCCCTTTGACTCCGTCTGCCCCGACCGGCGCGGCGACCGGGAAATCCGGCGGTTTCCTCTCCCTACTGCGATGATCGCCCCAAATGCAATCATGTAATACGCTGTAATTTGAAATGGGAGAAACAATGACTTTCACAACCAACCTCGAGAAATGCAAAAAATGGTCGAAAAACAAATTAGTGGCATATTGGTAAGTAATGCATGCAATACAGTGGTCCATATGAATGAATTAGGTCTATAATTTTGGTGATAATCGCTATTTTACGTAGATTAGGGTGTGGAGGGGCCAGAGTTTGACACCTTAAGAGAAATTTCGACTTTGACAAGCCATTAAGTTATGTTTTTTCGTTTATTCAAACTTGAATCTTATATCTACTGCTGCATCAGGATGTCCTCAAACTGCTCAGTATTGGAAAAATCACCAATTCAAGCCAGAAAACATCATAAATATGAGTATTCATAAAGACAAAGTTGAAAATATTACAAAATAGGTAGGTACAAGGTTTTCTCAATACCATAAGTACAGTACGTATATTTCTTATGGTAAACTAGCAGCTTCTCAGTTGCTATGTATTTATATAAATATAAAAAATGAAGAACGAATGCAAGAACGAATAGAGATCCATATTGCCAATCACTGAGGGTTGCATCAGTTTGGAGACCAGTAATTGACATTTGCATTTTCACATGTTATCTTTGTTTATTTTCAAAAAATGATGACATAAATGCAATATACACAAAAAACTGATGAGAAAAACCATGGAAACAATCGAAATTGAAAATGTGAAGGGTATGGTGATGCAGAATAAAATGCTTACCTCCTTGGCAAAATCACAAGAAACAGCTCCAAAGAAAAATCAACACGAAGTTCTGTTGGGGGGTAACCTTCTCTAGATTTCACAAAAACCCGCCTGAAACCTTTGACCGCTTTTATACTTCACTGAGAAGGTATTTTGTCTCAAAATTCAAAAGGATCAAAGCCCGTAAAACACTTTTATGCCTTATTATTTAAACTTTTGGGTGAATGAATGAATGAATCTTTATTGTCCGTATTTATAGTTAATTTTTTACAACAAATAAACTAAAATGGAAATAAAATAGTATCTTCTTTTTTACATTGTAATGGACCGTGCTAGAAAGCATACAAAATGCTGAGCTCTAGCATGGAGTTGTTTATCAGCCGTGTTCACGGTTAATTAGTATAAAAATCACAGTATATAAGTATAGATAAATCAGTATATAAGTATAGATAAGAGCATATTATATAAGTATTTCCAGTTGATAAAATAATCAAATTTCCTTATGTTAATTAAGTTATTTACTTCACTTTTGTGGTGAGATGTCAATCACTGGGTCCTTATCAAACACTGGTCCTTCCACCCTAATAGATTTTTTTTTACTTTACCTAGATGAATAGATAATTTACTAGGTCCCCTTCCGTTATAACCTAACGTGTACATGTTACAAGCTCCCCCCTCTCACTCTCAAGCCTCCATCAATGCCTTGCTACAACCCTTGAACAGATATACATTACTCAAAAGAGTATAATAAAGATATTATTAAGAAAGGACAGACGTTATTCAACAATTGATCTGCTCCGAGAATTCCAAGTGCTCAATGTTCAAAAAAATCTGTCATAAGATTTTTCTGACGTACGTCTTAAAAGATCTTATGAATGCTAGATTGTAGTTGACGGATAATGCGACTCCTACCATGGGGAAGCATGTTTTGAGGCTCCCTTTTAGATTCACAACGGTGGGGCAAAGATCCTATAAATATCTGGCAGTGCAACTATTTAACTCGCTTTAACATTAGAATGATTTCAATTAGAATGAGTAGAAACTTGAATAGTTTTAAAAATCATATCAAAGTTTATGTACTGATAAATCAAACAGCAAATCAAGTTAAATGTTGAAATTAATTATTCTGGGCTTTTAGTGAGCTCTAAAATTCTACCAAGAATTTATAATCAGTAAGGTTCTGTAGACTTAATAATCATTTCTGAGTTGTGAATAACTTTTAAATTGCCTTTCATTATTTTTCTTAATTTTATTTTATTTTATAGAAATGTAGTATTTTTATGTTTATATGTTTTTGTCATTTGAGACTGAACATAGAGCAACCCTTCCCCTAGCACGAGGATTTCCTCGAAAGGGGTGTAAATATTAAGAATTTCATAATGTCTCATTGTACAATGTTTTACGTTCAATAAATGCAAATTAAAAAAAAAAAAAATAGAATAAAATAGAATAAAATATGAACTGCGTTTACAGAATTTAGTTAGATTACTTAAAAAAGGCACGAAATGTAACGGAAACATCCCAAATATGATTAACATCCATTAATTATGGTTTTAAGAAATTGGAAGCAGTACCTAATACAGTTTTTGCCTAGTGAAAAACTTCACTACTGGTCCCCAGGGGTTAAATGTAAATAATATTCGAAAAACTCCCCTAAAACTTATTAGTTAGTTAATTTGACTGTTGTACTACCCTGTTCGATCTTGGGTGAGTCTGTGGGATCATGTTCCCCCAATTCAAACCACATATTTAATACGTACTTGTCCGACTTACTAAAATGATGTATGTTTAAGCATTATTTTATGCGTAAATTTCATAATGTTCTAGTTCGTTGATGTGAATAGAATTTGTTTGGCAAAAGTTCAGCTAAAAAATATAAATTGAAAGATGTTCATCTTTTTTTTTAAAGCCATTTTTAGTGATTTTTTTTTTAAAGTACATTTTTTGGAATTTGACCAATTTAATGTACTCAAAAAGTGTTGGCCAACTAACTCTACGATAATTCGCTAAAAGATGGGCCTTCCCTTTGACGCCATCACTGGGGGTAAGATGACTGGGAAAGCCGTCGTTTTTCTCCCCACTGCGCCGTCTCCATCTTCCCCTATGAACTCACCTAATCACTGGAACCGCAGTCATCTTAAAAATCCCCTTAGTTGGAGGGGTTGTTTCATTGCTCGGCACTGTAGTTTTCTCTAGTTCAACGGGAGTGCAACTTTCGAAATTTTGAAGTCGAAATTCTTCACATAGGCAGTACTTTGTTCACTACTAACCAACTTTAACTACCACTCCTACTTAACTAACTACTACTACCTACTACCACCAACTAAGTACCTAACTACTTCCTTCCAACCACTGCTACGACCAAACACCTTGAGTTTCTTCACGAAGAAAACAGTTAGTACTCTAACATTTCTATCCATTTCTGTTGAATCACTTACTACTACCTACTACCACCAACGAATGGTCATTTGAACTTAGAAATAAGAAATAAAATTATGCTCCTAGGTCAATTAGGCAATATTTTACAGCTCATAGACACGAATTGGCTCCTACGGTACCCCACAGAAGCACTGGTTTTACGACTGATTAGGCTCAGATGCGCCGCCGGTGCTTTTTCCCAAGTGCGCCATTTCGCTCATCCTTCATTACTCCTAACTTTCATGCAATCGGAAGTTATTAGGTTTTTGTTTTTTGGGCATCGCTACTGGACTACCAAACTGTTCACATCATTCTCATCTATTAGTCCATCTAATCTATATTTCACTGAAAGGATTGCTTGCTACTTGCTTTGCCTTCATCGTTTATCAACATTAAAAACTATCATTTTATCCATCGGCGCTTTTGGTAAAGTTTCCACCATTGTTTAGCTAAATCTACCGGCCCTTTTGGGAAGTAATTGGACAATAGACCAGCGCTTTTGGGTGGCAGACGAACCCTAGTTTAGGAACCTCCCTTACAAAAGTTGAATCCAACATGTCTCGAGTTCACACAACGTTTTTTGACTCTAAATTAAATTTACTGTAACATGCTCGAAATTACAGTGAAATTTTAAGCAGTCCATGAGTTTTATGAAATTAATGTACAAGTTTCATCGATGAACTACTACCATCACGTCTTTCCGAGTCAAGGTAACTCATTATTGTACAGTTATGGGTCGATGATTTTTATTGTTAAATTTATGCTTTATGTGATTCTGCTGGCCTCCCCAAAATATAACTATGATAATTTTTTGGAAGCTAAACCTTATAATCTTCCGTTTGGAACCTAATTTTATCAAATTTACGTTCGTTTTCATTTCAATTTGTTGAATCATACTAACAATTTCAAGCCGTTTTTTGTGATTTGTGACATGAATTCATAAATTTGACATTTTAGGACGTCCCTTTTTTAGGCAAAGCTTCGTAAATAAAAGGATGATAAAAACTAACTAAATGCAAATCCGTTTCAGACCATTCTAAAACGGAATCTATGAAAAAAGAACGGTTTGTGTTTATTTGGACAGAGTATCAGTGACGACGCATACATCTTCAATTGTTAAGACTGATAAAAGTGATGCCGTTAAAATTGTCATGCAAGTACTACCGAATTTTGAAAAAATCGCACTGTGGTTTCCTTGTTTAGTAGTCAGGTGTCACGTTACGACCAAGTCTGATTAAGACTGTTTGAACCCCAACTATCGATTATGCTGTTAATTTCAGCAATTTAATTAATGGGCTCAAAAAGTGTGCAGGCCAACGAACTCATCCTTTCATCTGGAAAGCTTGATTTCTCGCCTGTAGAACGGAATTTGTATAGAGATTTGCCGGTTCAATTAAATCTTTACCTAATAAATCAAACTTTTTGCCGAAATGATTCCCTCTTTTCCCAAAATAATTAACCTCTTAACCATACAATTGAACTTATTTTTCAAAATAATTGAACCTTTTCCCGAAACAACTAAACCTCTACCAAAAAAGAGGATGTCAAAGTTCTGCCCAAGTCCTAACACTTAGCCTTACGTAAGGAGATCGGTTTAACGTTGTTATCCGGGTGGTTTTATTCTATCCCTTGGGATAATATCTACCAATACTGGAAAAAAACATGTATTCCAAAAGTATTCTAGATCTTGATGTTTCAATATTTTAAATTGAAGCAAAATTATTGCCGATGTTATTGGCCCCGCCCATCTCTGGGTGTGTGTGTGTGTGTGTCCGCAAATTTTGTAATATAAGCTTAATTTCCACAATATTCAACCGGTTCTTATGAAATTTTCATGGTGTGTGCGGGTTAGGGTGAAGATGGTCCCTCAATGAATTTCGTTGTTCCCAAATCAGTACTCCACTCGGCGCATGCGCAAACGTAAATTCCATCACGCATCATGTTCCCTGGCCCCCGTTGTCCGATTTCGCTCAAATTTGGAGGATTGGTGGAAGAGGTTAATTTGAGCATTCCATTTGTAGCTACTGCGCATGCGCGAATATGTATTCCTATTTAAACGACCCTAATTTCAACAGTTCTCATCCGAATTAGATGAAATCTTTAGGAAATGTGCAGGTTAGGCTGTTAATGGTCCACTATCAATTACATAATTCTCAAGTCATTACTTCATTTTGCGCATGCGTAAACGTAAATTCCTTCAAGATTCATTTTTTACGCCCTAGTCGTCAAATCCCGCTCAAATTCGGCGTATAGTTGGGGGACAATGGTTTAATTATTTCATGTCAATTTCAACATGATTGAATCATTATTAGTTCTGGCGCATGCGCATAAATGTACTCCCAGGAACAAGGACTAGTTTTCATCAGATTTTGATATTTGAACATATTTTGGGAATTCGAGGGTTCGTCTGTAGATTGTTCCCTACCAATTTAATTTTTCTCAAATCATTACTTCGTTCTGCGCATGCGCTAAAGTAAATTACTTCAAGCATCATTTTCCCGTTTTTTTAAACATCTTTACTGTGAAGCGTAAAATTGCGGGGCCTTGGAACTGTAAATGTGTGAACCCTTCTCGGAGCGTAGGCAAGATGCGCCATGTTCTGATCATGATTACATACGGGGTTTAATAATTATAGACCAATGATGCGTAGAAGGGTCATCTAACACAGAAATAATAAATCATTGTGTAATAATTTGCAGCGGATCTTTTCTATTATTTTTTGGAATCCACTTACCTTAAAACAAAAAATCCGTAAAATTTGCTACATTGTTCATATTGATTTTTCACTACGCCTAAGTCTTCTGAGTGTTCTTCTAATTTTCTGTAGTTCCCAATTAATTCATGATTAAACAGTTTCGCAATTCGTCTACATATAATCTCATTTTCTCGCAAGAGTTTTAATTGTTTCGTAAAAGATTTATTTATTTTGGAAGATATACAAAGGATATCTCGATCCTAATGAGAGATCTTCTGGAATGACAAACACACACACACACTCTCACGCAGAAGTATGTATATATATATAAATTGCTATGCAATTCTTAGGCCGACCCCCAATAATTTTTTTTAAATGTCCACTTTTTTTGTGTAACGTTTTTTGTCCCGAGATGGGAAGCGAGAGGTCGTGGGTTCGAATCCCGGCCAGGCCTGAAAGTTTTTTTTTTTTTTTTTGTTTTTTTTTTTTTTTTTCGTGAGACGAAGGTTGTGGGTTCGAATCCCGGCCAGGCCTGAAATTTTTTTTTTTTCTCGTGAGACGAATTGCATAGCAAATTATCCTCGTTTTCTACACAGTAGAAAAGAGAAAAGATCCGGCGAGGCGCGAAGCGCCGAGTATAGATTAGGGGGGTCCAGGGGGGCGAAGCCCCCCTGGTGGGGTCAAGGGGCAGAGCCCCTTGCGAGGCCCGGAGTATATATATATATATATATATATATATATATATATATATATATATATAATACATATAAACGAGTATACGAAAAAGATTAAACTCTAGCATTCGTCTTGAAAAGCCTTAAAATGAATTTTAATGAAAAACAAATTTTCAACAATTTTAATTTTTTTAGCCTTTGCAGTAGCTCTATTTTTTCACAAAAATTAAGCCATTGCAATAGCTCCATTTTCTACGAAAATTCGCTAAATGTGTTTCTAAACCACCACAGAAATTAATGAGCGAACCCGACTAGAATGGTTTGATTACGGGCGAGAGCGGCGGTAAAGAAAAACGTCCCGAGGAAAATTCTTGAGGCTCCCAATATCGCCGAGGTAGTCGGGGACTTGGAAAGTACTGGATGCTATCTCGGTTAAAGCTCCGCAGCAAACTTGCAAAGTATAATGAATGTTATCTCTTTTCTATTTTGTTCTCTCGAAAGTTGAAGGCGCTCGTAGACTATTAGCTAGCACCCAGTCGTTCCGGAGGCGGGAACTTGAAATGGGTGAATCCTTTCGTCTATAAAGTTTGGCTTTTCCTAATGAATGGGCGCGGAGGCGTTTCTCGTATTGTTGAAATTAATACGTTACTCTCAAGTTGAAATGAGTGCACAATGGTTATCGTCTTTAAGGAGAGTCAGCCCGGAAAACAATAGTTTCGGCGAATTTTCGTAGAAAATGAATCTATTCCGATGCCTCCAGAAATTGTATAATCCTCTCCTTTGGAAAACTGTGGTCACGAGGATGTTTTCCCGTAAAGCGCCTGTTTGATTGATTTCCTTTTTCGGGTGGAATTGACGTAATATGCCAACTACTAGTTACTATCTCGAATTTGCGAAATTACGAAAATATGATTTCTCTTCTGAATATGCTTTTAAATATATGTTAATATTATACAGGGTGTCTGAAATTGAATGGTCCACCAATTTATTTATTCATTATTATTTATAATATTTATGTATTCTATTTTTTTCTTTTTTTCAGTTATTATTACAATTATTTTTATTTATTTTAGCGAATTATTGAAGAAAATTAAGCTATTGCTCTCGCCTCAAAATTTGTAGAATGTGAATTTTTGAAAAAATTTTATGCAGAAATCCGTTTCAGGCTATTCTGAATCATATTCTGAAGTTTAACGCATTTTTAGCGAATTTTTGAAGACTTTTTATGCAGAAATCCGTTTCAGGCTATTCTGAATCATATTCTGAAGTTTAACGCATTTTTTTATGTATGTATGTATATATGTATATATGTATATATGTTTGTGTCATTCCAGACGATAACTGTCCGTAGAATTGTGCTAGAAACTTCAAACAAATTTTAAAATGTTAAGGGCACAAAACGAAAGTTCAAGTTCGTTGGCCAGCATGATCGGATTACATCTTCGGGTTGAAATTTTCAAAAATGTAGTCAAAAATTTCAAAATAGCCTGTTTTTTTGCGATTTGTTGTGCGAAATAATTTTTTCAGCATACTAACATGTGGTATATTCGGAATCAGCGTAAAATTTCCTATAAGAATATGTATCAAGTTTTCAAAAATTTCAAAGTTGAAAAATCAGTCAAAAATCGAAATAATGCCGTTTGCTAGTTGTAAAAATCGGTAATATTCTTCAAAAATTCGCTCATGGGGTCATGCTGCATGACTGGACTTTTTTTTTAATGTATGTATGTATGTATGTATGTATGTATGTATGTATGTATGTATGTGTCATTCCAGACGATAACTGTCCGTAGAATTGTGCTAGAAACTTCAAACAAATTTTAAAATGTTAAGGACACAAAACGAAAGTTCAAGTTCGTTGGCCAGCATGATCGGATTACATCTTCGGGTAGAAATTTTCAAAAATGTAGTCAAAAATTTCAAAATAGCCTGTTTTTTGCGATTTGTTGTGCGAAATAATTTTTTCAGCATACTAACATGTGGTATATTCGGAATCAGCGTAAAATTTCCTATAAGAATATGTATCAAGTTTTCAAAAATTTCAAAGTTGAAAAATCAGTCAAAAATCGAAATAATGCCGTTCGCTAGTTGTAAAAATCGGTAATATTTGCATGAAACATTGTCCAAATTCAGATTGAACTACTCTTATGGAAGTATCCCTGTATAACCAATCCTAGAACCATGCTGTTTAAAACGTAGGTAGTAGGTGCTTAAAAAAAAAAAAAAAAAAAAAAAAAAAAAAAAGTGTAATCACAACTGATGAGTTTACTCTGTGCATGTGTTAATAATTTGATTCCATGCTTGTCTATCAAAATCATAAACTAAAATTTCTCATCACGATCAATAGCGACTGAAATGTCGAAGATTTCTTCAAAAATTCGCTCATGGGGTCATGCTGCATGACTGGACTTTTTTTATTAGAATTTCAAACCGTCCGTAGTCTCAACCGGAAGGGTCATTAGCGGCAATCAAAAAGGGTGTCAAAGGGACACTGCAACGGGCACGATTCTAAGGGCGGGTTCACACGGGGTAGTGCACAGGGCGAAAACACGACCAGTAATGCGCATGCGCAATCCGCTTACACGACTTGTTTTTTTCCCGTAGGAGCTTACGACCTCATCCAGTTCACACGGGGTAGTGAACAGGGCGAAAACACGACCAGTAATGCGCAGGCCTTCTGTGTCCGTTTCCGTCTCCTGTGACGTAGTGCCGCTTTGTTCTTGCGAATCAAGATTTGAAAAAGTTTCATTCATTTCCGGGTTCTTTCTCAGAAATGAATGCACAACCGGGAACCACGGAACTTTCGGTTTGTAAATATCATCAGCCGAGGCACAAGATTTCTGCGGAGTGCTAATTTTTTTAATTTCCTGATAATAGGAAGACCTAATGTTTTTTATTTTTTGCGCGGCTTTGCGAATGCCAAAACCGTCAATGTTCATCTCAACACATATTTCTTTTAACGCTTCATCCCTTGCGTCACGAAGCTTGTATGCGGGCGAATTTATTTTACATAAGCACTCCTTATCTCGATATAAATCAACAAACTTCATAATTTGGGAATAGTTCATTTTTTACACCGACATGATGATGAACAGAATTGTAAAATACGACTGAAGTGGGCGTGCTCACTCCAACAAGATGGAGATGTCACGACCCCCCTTTTCAAAGGCGTGCACTACCATCACCCTCTCTACCGTTAGTTCACACTTGGTAGTGATCTCGACCGACTGACCGGTGGGTCGTACTCTCGCCCTGTTCACTACCCCGTGTGAACCCGCCTTAAGGGGGGCCATGCTGACCGTCCTTCACTAAACGGATTGCCATCACGGGCTCCACTGGCGGATCGAAGGGGGAGAAATGATAATTGTAGTATACACCCGGACATGTGGAATCTTGTCACTCTTATCTGTCCTGGGGGGTGTCCCCCCCTCACCAGGACAGATAAGAGTGACAAGATTCCACGGGTCCGGGTGTAAACTACACAGTACCTTAATTCGAGTGTGGTATTAATTATAGCGAATGAGAATAAAATTTTCATTTATAAAGCATCAGCAAAATTGTGACATACAAGTATTTGAGTGATTAATGTTACGATTACCTACTTGTCTTAATGTTCCTACAAAACACATTCTAGTTGAATTATGAAATTACTATCGATATCTTGGATTGATAACTTGAAAGAAAACGTGATTATATTGTTTATAAACACACATACTCTCTCTCTCTTGGATGAGGCAGTTAATAGAGTAAATGCAGACCTTGCATGCTTGGATGACTGGTGCTCATGATATTGAATGCAGTGAAGAGCAAGGCTATGTTTTTTGGAAATAATAAGCTTTTGGCTAGAATTGATTCCACCTTAATTCACTCAATCATAATAGGAGACTCGGAACTTGACGTAGTTAGACAATTTAAAATGTTAGGCATCTTAGTGGCAGACAACCTGGATTGGGATAATCAAGTGTCGGAAATTTGCAAGAAGATGTATAGGAGCCTATACCAACTACGTAGGTTAGCCATAGATTTCCCACAACATGTTAGAGCTCAATTAGCCCAAGCTTTGCTGATTCCTTCTTTCGAATATGCTGCATTAGCATTTTGTGACCTGACTTCCAAACAAATGGATACTTTATAAGTAGCCATGAACTCCCTCGTTCGTTTTGTATTTAGGCCACGTCTTGATGTTCATGTGACACCATATTACTTTGTTAGGTTGGCTGAAAATACGTGAAAGGAAAAAGCTTGCTATAGCCTCTATGCTTTTTAAAATTTTGAAATTTCGAAAGCCTAAATACCTTTTTGATCAATATCAATTCCGTCAAGATGTTCATTCTGTTCCCACTCGCAATGCAGCCTCACTTCTTCAGATCCCAAAGCACAATACAGTCCTATACAGTAAATCGTTTCATATGCAATCAATAAAACTTTTTAATATGAACCCGCATATTTTTGATCTAAACAAGTCAGTTAATAGCTTCAGAAATGAATATAAGAAAAATCTATTAGAAATGTATAAAGAAGAATAAACCAATTATATCATGTAGCAATTATATGATAACACTGATTACAAAAATATTCCATGATTTGAGTGGGTATACCATGCATATGTATCTGTGTATAAATAGAATTTAAACATATAAAGAGTGTACAATAATTTGAAGTAACATTGATATATACCTACAGATATTTATAAATTATTATTATTTTTTTAAATTATATATAAAATCTATTAATTGATTTTACGAGGAATGTATATGTAATTTGTGCAGGGAGGATGGAAGAGAGGACCGTAAAGTCCTAATCCTTCTCTGTTTGTTTAAATACCGTCAATCAATCAATATCTCTCTCTCTCTCTCTCTTTCTCTCTCTCTCTCTCTCTCTCTCTCTCTCTCTCTCTCTCTCTCTCTCTCTCTCTCTCTCTCTCTCTCCTCTCTCTCTCTCTCTCTCTCTCTCTCTCTCTCTCTCTCTTTCTCTTTCTCTCCCTCCCTTTCCCCTAACTTTTTCCCACAATTTTTGGAGATATCGAAGAGAAACTTGGAGAGCGTTTTTGTGGTGCCAAATACCAAGTTTTGGGGGAAAAAAAAAAAAAATCCCGCGTTTTATCAGCTCCACTCTGTGAGTGGAATAAGATATCGCAATTCTAGCTTTACCATTGTGTTGAGCACTAAAAAGTTTTTAAAATGAGGTCACTCAGCAAAAAACTGTATTATTGGATAAATTGGATTGGTGTCAGGCCGCAATGGCGGGGGTTGGTAGGCAAATCCTGCAGGGGGTGGCCCCCTAGCATCACTTCAACACACTCAGCGTAGAATAACAATGCATACATGTACGAGTTCGAATCTGATCCAGTTTCCGACTCCCAAACAAGTTGCATCCATCGAAAAAGTTGACAATATTATTGTTCCCGATTCGGCAAAACCAACTTCACTAAGTCAAGGTTAATCGCTTCTACACGCGTTGATCCTTCCATTTCCTCGCCACTTTCTCCCACCCCTTCATTCATGGCGACAGAAGTGGTATTTATGAACTTGGGGGTCCCTGTTAGTTGGTGTGCGGAGCAAGTGAGCTCAGCTAAAGTTGGCTGTTGAGGAGTTTGGACTGTCGTGTCGCGCCCCCTCTTTGTTGCTAATTCATGCGGATCATAGGATAGAGCCCGGTGAAAGGGCTCTGAAGGATTTTAGACTTGAACGTACCCGAGGTTCAAGTGATACATCAATTTAATGAACTACCAATAACATTAAGTTAGTTGGGTTTTGTACTTGGACCGGCTCTTTTGGTTTATTATCTAAAGGTCGGTTCCTATCAACCTAATTCAATGATTGTGTGACTTGAAAGGTAGAAATATTAGTTTACATCAAAATATCTATGTATGCTCTATTTGTTTACTGCATCAGCGCAACAAAGTTAAACTTCCATAATGGGAATCAAGGGACCACAAACAAATACTGTGAGAGTGGTTTGTTGTTCTGTTGCGATGTAGGGTGAAAATGGTCTAATTCAACCTAGAGAGTAGGTACTTTTGGTTACAATTGGAGCCAATCGAAATACGAATATCACCACTCGATTCAGCGTTAATAAATGGTGTTAAATCATGTGCCACACTTGGGCTTTACGTTCATAGTGAATTTAGCCAAAAATCACCACTGCGCAAATTCACTCACGCGTTGAACGGGTTTCGCGCGGTAAAAAATATCGAGTGGGGGTGATTTTTTCATAAAATTTGACGTAGAATCTGAATCAGCAATAAAAAATAGGGGTTCCCATTTGAAAAACCGAAGTTGGAGTGCGTTTCGTTCATTTGCTCGCATGCGCGACGCGCAAAAATGTCATGTTTGGATTTCTTACAAGAAATTACTGGAGGTTACAACTAAACCGTTTTTGTAAAACTAATTTAAAAATGGATTACAAGCTTGGTTCATAGTTGTTGGTCCCGCAAGTATAATTTTGGTCTACGCAGACCCTCTCAACTTGGTTCGTTGTCCCACGCTTCTTCAAATCCTTCCAAGCATTCCAAATCCATTACATTCACTAGTATTATCCAAAATATCCAATTCAGTTCACAATGTGATGCATAACCTTCTGATATCAGGCAGATGCTAACGAAAATCGCCACTTGAGGTACCTTTTCACCTGCCTTGGACTGAGGAAGCTTAAACGCCTCCTCGAGTTGGCAAATTTCTCGACTCAACCGCCAAACTCGTCTATGAATAACGTCCTTGGCGACCTTGAATAGCTTCCACTTCTTCGAGGCCCTCCTCGACTCGAGGGCTCATGAAACAGTCCCTCCACCTTCACACTCAGAATAACTCGAGGAGAGCCTACCTTTAGGAAATCCTCCATCTCGAGTCACGATAATGAACCTTTGTAATCAACCAAGAAAACATATTTAACCCCCCCCCCCCCCCTCTTCCTCAAAATTTTTTATTTTACGTTAAAGATGCGTAGAATCTAAGAATCGAATTAAAAAAAAAAGAAGGTCTTACACCGTCTGGAGCTTTTTTTTAAAAGTAGGGGACCAAAGTTTATGAAATTCGGCTCAAATCTCATACATCTGCCTTGAACCTCATACTCATACATCTGCCTTTTCACCTGCCTTGGACTGAGGAAGCTTGAAAGCCTCCTCGAGTTGGCAAATTTCTCGACTCAACCGCCAAACTCGTCTATGAATAACGTCCTAGGCGACCTTGAATAGCTTCCACTTCTTCGAGGCCCTCCTCGACTCGAGGGCTGAAACAGTCCTCCACCTTCACACTCAGAATAACTCGAGGAGAGCCTACCTTGAGGAAATCCTCCATCTCGAATCACGACTATGAATTCCGCCCACTCTGAACCGCAGAAAAATGAGAATAAAGATGTTTTCAGGAAGGAAAATATCGACTGAACCTAGACAAATTTAAAATTCAAAATTTTCAACAGTCTGAAGCCTCGCATCAGATTGTTTTTCTGCTCCTTGCGTGAATACAAAGCTCCTTGTTCTTTACCTTCAATGGTGTGGAAAAAAAGTGGAATATAAAAGAAGAAAGAAGGTGAAAAGAGGGGAGAGAGAGTTGGTGGGAGGGGGGTCGAAAACTACCAAGGTTTTTTTTCTTTCTCGTTTACCCCCGTGACTTATGAATTTTAAACTCTCGACATCCAGCGGTCCGATGGGGCTGAAGGGGTTAAACCCCCCGATGGCGGCAGACTCGGAGGAGACGACCGCGCGAGGCGGATATATTTCGTGGGCGGTGCCTTTTTTCCGCCCGCGCATATACTCCCGGATTAAACTCAGCCTTTTTACCCCTTCCACTGTATTTTCCCCTCTTCCCCACTGTATTCCCCCTCTTCCCCCCCCGTCACTGTATTTCCCTTCCTCCTATCACCAGACTCCCGCCCTTTCACATTACAAATTGCCAGACAGGACAATTTTCTGTTTTTCTACTCTTCCTCGAGCCCCCTCCCCTCCCCTCACCCTTCCATTCCTTCAGGGTTGTCCTATTTTCTTCTTCTCCTCCAGCCCTTCTCTTGCTAAGATGTTTCTCTTGTACTGAAGTGTTTTCTCTTATCAGGGGCCCCTTCACGTCCATTTTAGAGCTGACCCAATAATGTGGGAATGGTGTACGTTTTATTTTGTCGACATTCACTGGTATACTAAATTGAAGATTCCCTCTTATGGTAGATGAGTTTAAGCTGTACTTCATCAGTTTTACAGTCGGGATTCGGCCCAAGGAAGAAAAAATCAATTACTAAATCCGTCAATTTTAGGATGCCAGTAGATAAGCATGCAGAATACTAATCATACCAGTCGAAATCTAATCCATTACACTACAGGTACACTTAGCTTGCTTACTACTAATTTATTATAATACAGCAGACCCAATACTTCCACTTTCTTTTCAGTTTATTCCAGGGTAAATTTAAAACGGTCCCCAGTTGTTTTGTTTTGTGTGAGTTTTGAAATTAAGTATAATACTATCGCAAAGAGTTCCATTCGTGCAGCATGATCGTATGAGAGAATTTTCGTAATTTTTCATATAATATTTATCTTAAAAATTTTAAATTTGAGCACATATATCGTTGTTTGTGCCGAGATTTCATTAAAAATACATTTCATGGCAAAACCATTTTCCAATTGTAAAGTTTTTATCATTTTTTGAAGACTATTTTGATGATATTAATTGCATTTTTTAGGCATAATTTTGAGCTTAAATGTTAATATATTCTTTCATTGATGATGAACATCTTATGGGTAATATCCTGCTAAAAATATAAATTCAACGATTTATACCTATTTTGGCCGTTTTTGTAATTTTTGCAGCACATTCATTGAAATTTGATGCGTTTACTGAGCTTTCTGACTAACTCATCCTTTCTTGTGGAATGCTAGATTTTTAATCTCAATCCTAAGGAGTGTTATTGACTGGAATGACACATATTGTGTATTATACAAAAAAATATAAATAAATAAGTAAATTTAAAAAAATAATAATGAATAAAATTAATAGAAATAATTAATAATAATTTAATTTTTTAAATTTTTTCAATTTTATTTATTATCACTATTGTTTAAAAATGTAATTTTGTGTTTTATTTTATGAATATCGTATTCATATGAAAGCCGTTGAACTCGCTGGATTCTGTTCAAAATTACTCAAAACGGATTTCCCTGAAGAAAATTTTAGGAAATTTTTATTTTGAATTTGTATAGCTATTGCAAATGCTTCATTCTCTATGAAAATTCTCTGAAACTAGTGATCTTACTCCTTATATTGGTGTTGAAGTTAAACCCTAACATTACGCAGCTTCTTCTCTCTCCGCTGCTTTCCTCACAGCCACTGTATTTCCCTCCGCATCACTGTATTCTCTTTCACCGTCACTGTATTCCTCTTTCCGCTCTCTCACCTTCTTGAGACTCCCGTTCTTTCACATTACAAATTCCCTGTTAATTTGAGTTTTTTACTCACCTGGTTGACCTATTTCTTTCTCGTCCTCCTATCCTTGTGTCGCCAAGATGTTTCTCTTGTACTGAAAGTGTTCTTTCTTATCAGGGGCCCCTTCACATCCATTTTAGAGCTGACCCAATAATGTGGGAATGGTGTACGTTTTATTTTTTCAACATTCAATGGTATACTAAATCGTAGATTCCCTCTTATGGTAGTTAGGTACAAGGTGCAAGCCTTTAAGTAGGTATGCAGGATACTAGTCGTTCAGTACACATCTCGTTCGCAGGTACACTGTGCTTTCATCCTACGCGTACTAATCGTAATATAGCTGATCTAAAACTTTCATCTTTTCAGTTTATTCTAGGCTGAATTCGGAAGGATGTTGAGAAAACGTTGAAATTAAATTATTCTTATAAGGGGAGAACGATCTTCATATTGGTTCGTATTGATCTTACTCCTCATATTGATAATGAAGCTCCCCCCACCCCTTCCTGCTGCTCTCGTCGCCACCACTGTGTTTCCCTCCACATCACTGTATTCTCTTTTCTAGACCTTGTATTCCCCTTCCTCACTAGTCACAATCTCCTGGCTCACAATACATTGTAAAGAATCGCCAACATTTGATACACAAAATAAGGCTTTTCTGTTTCCCAATCAAAAACACAACAAACCGTTTTCTCACAATCAACAAGTACAATCAACTGCTAAACCTAACAAAATCATTCTGAGTTCAACATAATGTTATATATTCCTCTATATTGATAGATCCATTTGTGAAACGCTTGGAACACCTCCTACACAATCTTAAAATTACCGGGTGTGGTTCCGTATGTGTCCCCACTTTCAATTCAATGTAAATCTATCATTAACTTACCAAAAAATGATATATAAGTGTATATTCCTAAATCGAGAATTCTCACTCATGTTAGATGGGATCCCCACTCATTGTTCCACTTCATCAGTTGTAGGATGCTTTTAGATAGGTGTGTAGAATACTAATCGTTTAGTGCACATCTAGATCGTAAGTTCACTTCGCATACAGAGTATGCGTAATCGTATACAAAGGTCCAATTTAATTTCACGTTATCCTTGGTTATTATTTGATAAAATCACCATCTGAAAAACGAAATCGGATTTATTCAATGGGGGCGGGGGGGATTCATTAAAAGGATTTTTCCTTTCATCTCATATTGGTTAACACGTTGGGTGCATAGCTTGAGTCAAATATTTTACGTATTCCAATGAGAGTTTACAAAGAAGGGCATGGCAGGTAGGTTTTTTCAAAGAATGCAACGTGGTTGGGGCAATTTCTGGTACAGAGACGTAGCGATGGTTTGAGGTTCAATTGGTTCGAATTATAACTTGTTATTCCGTCCTTAGTCCCTAAAGAATCGGGTACAGATAGACAACTTGTCTATTAATGAAAAGATGTTTTAGTATTTTTTTAAATCGTATTTCCTGTATTTTTGAAACTATTTACATAAATATGAATAATTATTCAAATAACTATGAAATTTAGTACCTACTTCTTTTGCCTTCTTCTAAATTGACTCACACTGTGCGTCACAGGCATTGTAGAACCAGAAAAACTGAAAACCTATCTAGGGACGCCCAAGGCGCAAAGTGTGAGTTACAATGTGTTGTTGTGGTTGGTAACTAGTGGGCAACTTCAGTAATCCGCCGATTGGGCATGGGTACCCAATGTGTTAAGGATTAGGTACTCCCTCCTATAAGATCTCTTCATCATGCCTTCAGCCCTATTCCACACCTTTCTGTCCTAACCATTCTTCATTCTCCCCTACCGTCCACTGTATTCTCCCTCACCCGTCACTATATTCCCCTCCTCACGCACCAAATCACCGGACTCCCGCCCTTTGACGTTGGGAATTGCCTTACAGGACAATTTCCTTTCAATAAATTCACATGTCGTCACTAACTTCAACTAATACATGTCATTTTACAATAATGAGTGAGGAAGCCATACTACGAATCATGTGTTTAAATATATACATATTTTCCTTGGCAGTTGTTTTCTTCTGTCGCCATTTTTCATCTAATATCAACTTTCTTTTGCAGGTGAGTACTGCCAGCTTCTTTGTGATGAGAATGGTACGTTTTTTTTCTTTTTAGATACTTTAATTTCCAGCCGTCAGTAATATTATCATCCCTACTGTACGGATGATGGTAAAACGTAATACATATATACTCACGTATATATTGTTATACTATTATGTCTATAATTTAAAAAGTAGAATATAAAGTATAGAATTAGAGTAGAATACTGAAAATATTGATATTATTTATATAATTTTAAAAGTGGTAAAAATGCAATTCATATCCTTCAAAATATTGTATCAAATAAGAAAATTGATATCATCTTGTGGTTCAGCGTTTATTAATAAACCAAAATCTTGTGATGATCGTCTAATAAATTCTTGAAATCGCTCTTTTCCCCCAGTTTTTATTTTTTGAGATTTTACGTACTTTTTACTTTATATAGGTATATTTATTCTTTTAAACCTTAGCTTTGGGGGGTATGTCTATTAAAAAAATCTTTATATATAATTCCGAACGGTCTTTGAAATTGTGAAGAACTTCGCGGTCAGATTTTCGTGTTAGACTGCTCATTCGAATCAGCACGGCCCCAAGTTTGTTGCAAAAGTGTCGCCGTTCGTCTCTATACCCGCCTTGATCGTGTTCTAGGCGGTCCTTATCAACGGGAGTTGTTTATTAGGCTGTGGTGGTAACAACAGTTGCCATCAATTCACGGTAAGTAAGAAACGTAGTGTAGTTACTAACATCTAGAAGAGTTATCTCTGAACGAAGAAATTGAAACTGAAGAACTTAGCGGACTTTATAAATAATTCCTTTATAAATAAAGACCGTTCGGAATTATTTATAAAGTCCGCTAAGTTCTTCAGTTTCAATTTCTTCGTTCAGAAATAACTCTTCTAGATGTTTTCCTGTTCACTGTAGGAAGTTGAAATTTGATAGGTAGACTCTCTGGGACATTAAGAGACGAGTGAAGTGATGGGGTCTTTTCTGATCAGCTGGGAATCACTCCATCCCAAAACGATCTCAACCAGGTAACATATATTTCACCGATCTTCCAAACGTCAACACTGCCAACATTTTAGTAATTTGTGTTGGTCCCGCCGATGTGTGCACAGTGTCGCGCAATGACGAAGAGTTGACACTTTACAAATCCCGGTTAGGGATAAAACCGGAACCGTCAATCTTATCCAATGCGGGAAACAATTCAATTTCAACTCACATGACATCGTAGCAGTACACCTCATTACAACCAAAAAATTCAAAAATAAATTCGAATCACAAATTGGATATGACAACACACTCGAAATTAATCCAGACGCAGAACAAGCACGAGCTTTGCTGGAGTGGTACCAGCCACATCAGGACCAAGACAGCTGTAGCATCTCCTACACACAACTCAACACCAGTTCGACATCTACGAGTACTACCGATCAAGATACAATCAACGACATAAAGAAGGAGATAGAAGACACGGACGCACAGATTCGAAGAAGATTCGAGATAGAATTACACCATCATCTCAACATGCTCAAGTTCTGAATTCCCCGATTCAACTTTTTGTTTAGTCTCATAGTAGCGAGGACCACCTCAACTGGTGATATTTATTTTATTACATTACTTAATTTTGATCGGCATTTCCTCTTTTTTAATCATTTAATAGCTTAGCTTTGCACCAGGTCACATAACGCCGCAAATAGGTAGGACTTATATCGTTACTATAATGTGCTGAGTTCCTGTTAGGTACTACCTACTGTTATACGGACTAGATTAGGGCTTTCTAAGCCCTAACAGGCCTCTAGTTTCTCATAAACCCAAAGCAATCTTGATTTAAAAATTGAGGGTTTAAAAGTAAAATCAGCAATAAATAGTATTTTTTGTCAATTTCACATAACAAAATAAAAGGCCAATTACTCCTGAAATTTATGGTAAAATGAAAAACCTGATGTCATAACGTGATTCAGCGTTGAATTGGTAATCCAAAAATTCATTCACATTTTTTATCGTGATTTATGGTTTTCGTGGTCATTTTACGGACCTTACACTTATTGGAAAATTGAAAAATAATTAGACATTATAATGGGCTTGTCGTCTATTTTGCGATGTCAAAGAAAATCCTAATCTGTATTTAGAAAAAAAAAAAACTGCGAAAAAGCTAAAAAATTCAAGACCTCTATTTGAATAGGAGATTATTATTTAGAATCCGTTTTTGCCATAAAAATAATAGTTAACAATTTCCTTTCACTCAAAAAGCTCAAATTTCAAACCAATTTAACATTATACAATACGATAATTTACGAAAATTCGCTCATACGATCATGCTGCATGACTGGATCTTAGTTATTCCATTGTTTCTATTATCAATCGGGCCTGCGCAGTCCTGGTTCTAGGTAGAGCTATGTAACTACGTTAGATATAGGATCGTAAGTATAGTCAATATGGGGTTTCCAATTTAGCTCTTCGTCCAAGACTATACCAAGATACTTATGCAAGGCAACGCGCTCTATTGCGCCACATGAACGGATGATATTTGGTTTGCATGTATGTAATGCGCTGCATAAATCTTTCTCATCAACACATGTTTTGTGTCCTCCATAAATAATCAATCTTGACTTTTTTGTGTTCAAAGTTAAACGTAATGCATAAATTTCAGGGACTTCCATTCTTCTAATTTCTAAACCATTTATCCTACATAAATCTTTATACGTAGCAAAGTTGTAGAGAATGAAAATAAACCATTAAAATGCTTGCATACGAGTCTGCAACACATTGGGACATTTTCATGTGTGTAGAGCCACTCGGCTGATCTGGGATCGGTCAGTTGTGTTCAGAAGTCCCTCAAGGGCCCACATACCAAATCTCAAAATCGTGGGATCATCAGGGAAAATAAACCATTAAAATGCTTGCATACGAGTCTGCAACACATTGGGACATTTTCATGTGTGTAGAGCCACTCAGCTGATCTGGGATCGGTCAGTTGTGTTCAGAAGTCCCTCAAGGGCCCACATACCAAATCTCAAAATCGTGGGATCATTAGGGAAAAAAAAAAAAAAAACTGGACGAATGGTTAACGTCATTTCTGATGGTCATAATCATCGTTGTGGCCACTTGGGACAATTAATTTTCGTGACGATTTTTTTGTTATGTGCCATATGAAAGACATGAAAATGTCAAAAAAAAAAAAAAAAAAAAAAAAAAAAATCGAAATTCTCAGGATGTAATCTTCTTTTATTTAAAAATGCAACTTTTTCAGACCAATGGGTACTCCTCATTTGTGGGGGTTCATGTTAACATTTTAGTTGTCTAATCCGTTTGCGTTTTACCTTAGAATTTAGAGAGCGGTGGCCGTCATTTATGTACTTCTGAGTCTCATCATATGGATTTGATGGGATGGTGCGCATAATAAATTAGTACCTGTTCATAGTAACTACATGCATTTAGTGCCTGCTCACCCATGTTGAGGGGCCAGTGATTTCCGGACAAGTTGATGATATTGTTGACCAGGGCGAGTTATTTGTCGACCGCTATCCAAGGTCGCACACTCCTTTGACTGTGTGCCAGATCTATATATATTGTTTTCTCTCCTCAGATGCCTACCAGGATTTCCGTTATGTAATGCTTCCCCAGTACTGAGTGAATTTTGCTTCTTCACTACCGTAGGTAGGGAAGCTTTGTGTTCTTGCGAGGATTCTACAAATTTTTTGACTTTCACAATCAAAATATCAATTTGCTTTTGGCTTTTCAGAGCTTGCTGATCAATTTTGGATCCGTGTCTTGTCTTTCTTGTATCTATGATAAATCATTATTAAATCCGAAACTATACCAAGTTTTAGTCCGATTTTGATGAAATTTCCAGGGTTTGTGTCGGTGAACTTCGAGACTGAGCGACCTCAACTAATTTCGATCGCGAAAATTTTCGAATTATTATGTATTTACTTGTTCTAGCATCAACTGGGCCAGTCCCGGCTTGTATGAACCCAGAAAAAAGAAACTAAATTGTCACTTGTATACGTATTATAATGTCTGTGAACATCAGAACAGTCATTAGAACAAAATTGTGTCATAACCACACTTTTCAAAACCCTCACACGCCTACCCCAGTTGTCGGACAGGGCCAATTTTTGTCTACACTGATACAGAAGGGCATCCTCTACTTAAATCCCGAATTTCAGTCCTTTTGAAGGGCTCGAAGAGCCTTGAGTTGCCATGTCTGGGTATTTCCACTACTAAAGCGTTATCTGGTCAATTCAAAATATTCTACATCATTATGCCGTTTTAAAATCATCAGTTTAGTTGGAGCCTCTTTTTTAAAGCGTGAAATGAGCAGAAAACAAGACGTTAATATTTTTCGGGACACTGTATTTGAAAAATATAAATGATGAATTTGGACTTTTGACGAATTCTTTTTTCCCCCAAGTTTTCGAGCTTTTATATTTTCTTTCTATGTTCTTTAAGAGGAATAAGGTTAATTCGTGCCACGTTGAATATATAATAGAATTGTTTATTCCCTTTTTTATCAAATTACAATCAGCAATGGAGTTTTTGAAAATTTTCAGAAATGAAAACAATTGCAGCACAAATTACCAGCGAAATGAAATGAAAAGTTCCAGACACGCACCACGATCTTATGAGCGAATTTTCTTAAATTCTCTATCGTACTATATGTTAAAATGTAATGAAATTAGAGCAATTTCAGTAGAAAGTAATTGTTAAAAACCAATTTTATGGGGAAAAAAAACTTGTACTAAATAAAATGTGGTGATTCAAAAAAGATATTGGATTTTTAGGTTTTTTTTTTTGCATTTTTTACAGATTTTTCAGCGAATATATATATATATATATATATATATATATATATATATATATATATATATATATATATATATATATATATATATATATATATATATATATATATGAAAAGCGCAAACTTCAAAAATCGTTTCCGAATGCCTCAAAACGGATTTCAATGAAGAAATTTTTCAAAAATTTTGATTTTAAAATTTTCCTAACCATTTCAATAGCTTTATTTTCCACGAAAATTCGCTAAAAAATATTCTTATCAATGTAGTTCATTAAAGTCTCAGCTTTAAGTAGAACAAAATTATGACATGTTCAACTCACAACTTGAACTGACAGTATCAGCTCTCAGATCTCAGCCGCCTCACATGAGAAGAAGTAGATCCTGCTGATTTCTGATGAATAGGTCGACTTCAGTTTGTGCAGGTACTGCTCTCTTAAAGTAAGAGGAGAAGGTAGCAGGTTATAGAGGAACTCATACCTTGGGGTGGCAAGCATTGGGCAGCAATCATATGGGCCAGACTATCAGGATTGCTCGGTCCGCCTGAAAGTTGATAATTTGACCAGCTATGAGGACTCGTCCACCCCAATCACCCATAATACGAAGCTGCAAGAAGGGACGCAAGATGTAAAGGGAGGTGTTGGGGCTCTAGGAGTGTATTGGAAGTGATTAGTGCATAGTACTTATTGACTGAAGTTGAAGTTAAGTTCAGCTACAGTCGTCCCCGGCCAATTTCTCATCCATCACAGCTCTGAGATCCTGAGATGACGAGTGTAGAGTAGTTGGTGCAGCATTCAATATGTTAAGTATTATTGTTAGCCATCAAGTCCCAAAGAGTTATTGATGTGAGGGTAGAAGCTACGGCTTCTTCTTGTATATGATTTATTGTCATTCACAACTAGTTTCATCCTTTTACAGGCCTTTTCAGGTGCTGCAATAAAAAAGATGGTAGATTTACAGAGGAATCTTCGTTTATATAGATCTTTAACTAAGAATTAGAATAACTTGGACTATAAAAACGAAGATTCCTCTTTACATCTACCAACTTTATTTATTTTAGCACCTGAAGAGGCCTGTAAAGGGTGAAACTAGTTTTGAATGACAATAAATCATATACAAGAAGAAGCCGCCTATCTTTTACCTTCACATCAATAACGTTAAATATATGACATCCCCTCCTTATTCTACCCCTTTCCTATAAGAAAATTCTATACGTTCAATCTTACCGTAAATTAAAATTTTTAAAATAATATTGCATACTGCATTTTCTAGATTTTTACTCTTTTAGGCATATTTTACCGAAATTGGAACATATTTTTGTGAACTATATCTAAATAATTATGTAACGTAGGTATGGCATAATTATGAAGATATAAGATTCAAAAAATTATTTTTTGGGGGGAAAGAACCACACCGCGGGGTTTCCAGGAGGGTGGAGTTCTATATTTTACTCTTTTTAAAGCAGATTTAGTGTTTTTTCCCCCCCAAATTGCTGGTATTCGGCTTAGGTATCCCTTCTTTTCTGAGCTATTCGATATCATCGTTTTCTTTCACAGTACACTAAAAAACTCAAATGATTTGATTTGGATTATCAACCAGTTCCCGTTTCATCGCTGGACATAATTTCTTCTTCCTTATTGGCACTGGCTGTTTCCTTGTCCCCCTACTCCCTTTCTCACCTTCCACTTCCTTCCCGCACCTCCTCTATTTGTTACTCTAAACACATATCTCCGGTTATTGCTTGTACCTAAACCGGCGGTCTGATAACTTGGGGAGATTTAACTGCCGAATCCTCCTGGAACGTCTCCAAACCCCCCCCCCCCCCCTCCCACCCCTCACCCAAGCCCTCCCTTATTGCTAATAATATCATCTCGCGCCTTAACGAGCGGACTAATACCGATTTATTTTTGAAATTGAACTTTGACCTTTCGCAGGTTTTTTTCAGCCTCCTTGAAGCGACTGCAAAAAAAAAAAAAAAATCAGGCGGAAGAGTGGAATTTAATTTTCTTACTTATCTCGAAATTAATTATGAGGTTGAATCGCCTAATTATTCCCGAAAATTATAATACCCAATCAATTCAGAAAATCTTCTAATTTTGGAGAGAAAAAAAGCAGAAGCGCGACCTTTAGAACGAATTTTGGTTCCGTTATAAAACTTATTAATCATAGCATTCGTGTTTTAGTTACCATAATTATTAAACGCTACAAATTATTACACAAGTCTTGTTATTTCTGTATTGGATAGCCTCTCTCTGCATGTCCCTTTTTTCTATATAATTAATTATCTGTTAGACGAAGTCTATTTTAAATTATCTTGACTAATGAGACACTCGCCAACTTAAAATTATTGAGGTAAAACAAATCACGTACTAATGCTTCACATGTCCTTCTGTAGTCGACAAAAGTTATGATGAACTCGATTTCGTGAAGTGAGAATTTAATTTCAATTATAATCAGCTCGTTATCTTATTGGTTTATTATACAAGGTGATTTCGGTTTAGTATTTTTAATAAAATGCATTTGTAATTGACCAAGAAAAAAAAATAAAATATAAGATAATTAAATAAATCCCCCCCTTCAAAATTTGTTGGTTTACGTTTCAAGATGCGTAGATCCAAAATCCGCCGTCCGAAGCTTTTCTCCGAAACTACTGGACCAAACTTTACAAATTTGGCTCAAAAATCAAACATCGGCTGTTTATGTGCTAGTAACATCGGCATCAGTTTTGATGCTTTTAAGGTAGTAATTAGGGGCTGAAATATTGAAAAATCGAGACCTCGAAATCTTTCAAGGTAACAGAACCTTACGGTTAGAGAACCTTACAGTTCTCCAAACTGTCATTTCGCTGGCTCGTATTAAGAAACGGCAACTCCATCTTGCCGCTCTGGACGTCGCTAAGGCCTTTGACACAGTTAGCCACTTTGGCCTGACCGATTGTCTTCGTGGTGTGGGGGAACCTGCTCGTTTAATTGAGTATGTTGCTCCCCTGTACCACAAAGGCGTGACGGTCCTCGAGGCACGAGGTGAGATGTCGGGGGATGTTGTCACTGGGCACTGGGTACGCCAGGGGGATCCTCTGTCGCCAGTCCTCTTTAACCTGGTTGTGGACACGGCCTTGGGTAAGCTGCCAGCTGAAATAGGGTTCGATCTCGCCCCTGGGGTGCGAGTAGGTGCACTGGCTTTTGCCGATGATGTAATCCTACTCGCAGAAACCCGTAAGGGCTTGCAGGTCGCCCTCAATGCCTTTGATCAGTAGCTAGCCAGGTGTGGTCTGATGGTTATCCCAGATAAGTTGGGTCAATCTCCTTGGTCCTGTCGGGTCGCCAGCATCAGGTGAAGGTGGTGGATGGGGATTGTTTTCTCATAGCACAGTCACCCATCCCCACCCGATCCGTGCTGGAGATTTGGCGGTACCTTGGAGTTGACTTCATGGGTGTGGCCACCATTGCCACAAGCCGTGTGGACCTTGGTGGAGCATCACCAAGGCTCCATTGAAGCCACAGCAGAAGCCGCGCCTCCTTCGCACATACTTACTGCCAAAGCTGACCTATGGGCTGCTAGTCTTTGGTAGGCTTACTGTGGGGAGGCTGCTAGAGTTAGATCGTGAAGTTCGCTCTGCTGTGCGCTCTTGGCTAGGCTTCCCACCTGGTGTCCCAAGAGCCTATGTCCATGCATCGGTCAAGGCCGGTGGGCTCGGTATTGTCTCTCTCTCAGCCAGCATCCCATCTTTACGCTGCCAGCGCCTGCTCGCCCTTAGGGGCTCGAACTGGGAAGTCGCCTGCACTGCTGCTGACCTTAACTTTGTCAAGCAGCAGTTGTTGTGGTGCGACCGAGCAACACCAACTGCTCCCAAACCCAGCTCATCTGCTGAGTTCGCTGCTGCGCTACATGAGTCAGTAGATGGTAAAGAACTCGGACAGTGCTCTGAATCCCTAATTTCCTCCCAGTGGGTAGAATGGGCTTCAGAGGGCATTGGGGCCCGCGACTATTGCCATTTTCACGCCGTCCGGGTGGCCACGTTGGCCACCTCGGTGAGGTGTTAGAGGAGTAGTCGCGGGACAGTGGACACCCTCTGCCGTGCCTGTCGGGGTAAAAATGAGAATCTGTATCATGTGGTGCAGCAGTGTCCCCGTACTCACAGTGGCCTCATTCCCCGACACGATGCGGTTGCCAAGCAGATAGCAGGCGCTCTGTCATCCAGCGGTTGGGCTGTTGAGAGAGAGAGACTATATCACCTGCCGAGTGACCGGTGCAAGAAGCCGGATATCGTTGCTGTCAAGCCCGATGGGTCTGCTATAATCCTGGATGTCCAGGTTGTCAGTGGCAGCGTGGACTTGGAGCAGACCTGGCGGGCTAAGAAAAGTAAATATGATAGAAATGATCTGCGACAAGCGATATCTGAGCTAAAAGAAGTGGCCCCTAATAACTTCAAGGTTATGGCTGCGACCGTGTCATGGCGCGGGGTGTGGTGCGGGAAAAGCGCCACGGAGTTACTCGAGTTGGGCATCTCGGCAGGAGTACTCCGTGGTATGACCACCCGCGTCCTGAGGGGTTCTTAGTTGAACTGGTGGTCATTTTATAGGGGCACTTCCTTTCATCCCATTCTTCCTCCTCGTGCTGCAACTTCCCTTATCCCTAGAGCCGGCGTGGGTAAACCTGGGCGTCCTCCCCACTTTTATTTTTATTTGTTTATTTTTAATTTAATGTTGTGCCCCCTCCGCTTTGTGTGTGTGATAAAGCGTCAACGCCATACCATACTAGCGTTTTTTCAGTTTTTTTTCTGCATGTTTTCCTGCTGCATTGCAAAATAGCAACTGAGGAAGACTAGAAATGTGAATGTTGAAGAGGAATAACTGCAAAAACAGCCAATCTAGCGGATAGCAGTTTTATTGAGTCCGTCAGGTTAAGGCTCCTAGGGGTTTTTATTGTTACCTTCCCATGGGTTTCGTTTTTGCATTTTTCTTGCGTCGAGTTAAAAATTAGAACACGTTCTAATGTTCTCAAGTGAGTTTAAAAATGCTCCGCCAGGATGCGCAGTGGTAGAAAAATTTGACCTTGGAAAAAAGCACTTCTCGTTCGGGCATTAAAAATGCCTAAAAAATGCAGAAAAAAACTAGTGTGGTGCGGGCTGTAAAATCCAGAAGTCGTTTCTGACTGCTCCTAAACGGATTGCCACGAAGAAAGTGTTAGCAAATTTTTGGAACCATCGCAACAGCTTAATATTTTACAGAAATTCGCAAAAATTCGACAGTTCAAACACTCAACTCTTCGTACTGCCTAAGCCCTGACTCATTCTCATCGAATAACGTGTGATGTGAATCTTGCACAATACGACGGATTTACGTACACGTTCTTACTTTGAACAAGGGGACGGCTGCTTGCTTACACCCGTGCAACTTCTTTCTAATCCGCCTTTGATGCACGTATTCCTAAGGACAATAAAAATCAGAGAAAAGGAAGGTGTCTGTTTCTCTCGTCAAAACTGGCATATGGGCAGAGAAGTATGTAAAAGTACTCGGGGCAGAGAAAGTGAATGCAGGAAACGTCAGAAGAAGATGAAAGGAAAGCGATTGAGAACAATGAGAACAAAACGGAACTCCTCACCCTTCGCCGCATGAGGGAGTTACGCTGAACCAATCCTTTTGATGCACCTGTGTTGAGTGCAAAATCTATGCATTGTATTATACGTCCTATTCCATGTGGTGTTGCATGTTGATGTTGTACCCAATCCCCGAATACGAGCGTTGGTCGAAACATGATGGTAAGTATTGCGTGCATTACAGGGACATTCCTATCAATGGATTGCATATCATTTTGGTGAGAATTTAAATAAGATACAAAAACAGGATTATTATGATTTCTCAGGGTTGCCCTTTTCCCCCCCATTTACCCCCTCCATCGACAGTAGAAACCACCATATGAAATTTGAAACTCCAGACATATTTTACAGAACTAGACCAAATTCTCAAGTTTAAAAAAAAAAAAAAAAAAAAAAAAAATCACGAATATCTGTCAAGAATAGTCGAAACTTCACAATTTATCAGTATTACGCCCTCCATTTACGCCCCCGCCCATGATGAAGTCGGGAACTCCTGACATACGTTCCAAAACTATATCGAATTCGTAAAATATGAAACAAAGTAAAAATCATGAAAATCGAGATTTGTAGCTTGGACAAAGCTTGAAAAAAAATCTGTCATTATCCCCTCCACCTCTCACCTCGACAGCAAATCCGAAATTCTCAAGGTTTGTTGCACAACTGGACTAAAGTTGGTATCGAAAAAAATAAGAATCACGAAAATCGGTTGAGAATATTGGCATGGGCACCGTTGACAATATTTGACACCGCACCACACACACGCGCGCGCGCACACACACGCACACACGCACACACACACACACACACACACACACACACACACACACACACACACACACACACACACACACACACACTCTCTCTCTCTCTCTCTCTCTCTCTCTCTCTCTCTCTCTCTCTCTCTCTCTCTCTCTCTCTCTCTCTCTCTCTCTCTCTCACATACGATTCGGTTAGAATGGCTTAAACGGATTTGTATGCGGTTATTTGTTTTTTCATGCTTGGGTTGTCCCACACCCCTAGGAACAATTCCGACAGGTCGTCCCTTCATTGGCGATAACTAGTTATTTGATAGAAGAACTCTAAAATTTGAACATGAACAGAGAATATTGAACTGTTGTCTATTTACAAGTGAATTGTGTTGCAAGTCTTTTAGGAATCTCATTTCAAACTTAAATCTTTGATCTCATTTAAAAAAAAAAAATATATATATCTTGCGTATTAAAAAAATCTACAATTTCTAATGGCAATTTGTACGGCCGTTCTATCCGGCCGATTTCCTTCTGTTTTTAATGAAAAGATTTGTCATCAAGCATTGAAAATCAGATTACTCAAATTTTTAAATAGCTTTGTCCTTTGATATCTCAGGTTCTAATTCAGATACATCGTTCGTTTTGGTTTAGGAACACTCAGTGAACCCTTCCATTTGATTGACTTTGAAAGGATTTATGCGCGGAAACCTTATTCTCTAACGACCCAATGATTCTATACAGGGTGGAACCGGATAAGTGACGAAAATTTGTGTGTGTTACTCTGCTTCAAAAATAAAGTAAAATGCCGCCAACTGCATATTTTTATCTCAATCCGTACTCAAGATATGTTTTTTTTTTTTTTTTTTTAGATAACCGTGTTTTTTCCTTTTAAACTCAAATTTATCCACTTTGCCTCATTTAGTGTCAACTTCTGACATCATTTTCGAAATCAGAGTTGAATTTTCAATAAGAATAGTGTGCTTGGGTTCTTGGTGGGGGTGGGCAGTATAAATGTCGCCTATGGGGTGGGCAGTATAAATCTCGCCAATGGGGTGGGCAGTATAAATCTGCTAAGGAGGTGGGCAGTACAGATTGGATTATTATTAAACAGTATTATTGGATACTGAATGACGTCAGAGCGCATTGGTCGGGCCGCAATGGGCGCTCTGTCAAAGGGCAACGGGCCGCAATCAGGCCACAATGGTCCGCAATCAGGCCGAAACGGGCGGCCCGTCAGGCCGGTTTGGCAGACAAAGCCTGCAGGGGGTGGCCCCCTAGTTGGTTTCGAATAGGATTTGACTGTCAAAGTACTCGGGCTATAAATCTACCTAATGATCTGTTCTATTTGACGAATGATGTTTCAAATCTTCCGAATTTCATTGTATGATCAGTTCATATTTGATGGATGATACCAGCTGGCTACAAAAATTTACATAGATGTTGAACTGTTTTCTATTTACAAGTGAATTGTATTTAAAGTCTTTTGAATCTCATTTGGTTATCAAGTAATATTTTCAAGGACGATTTTCGTGGTTTATGGTAATGTATCAGAATATTGAATTCGTGATTGTTTTCAAATTTGTATCTCGTCTTCTTTTTTCAAACTCATTTTAGAATCAATTTGAATTGATAATTTAGTAAATTGTATTTATAAGTCTTTTTGTAATCATTACATATAGAATCATCAGTGTGGAACTGTTTTTCGTTGCCGATTGTTTCCCTGGGGCGTAAATCTACCTTATAGCTGTTCTACTTTACAGATTATACCTATTTCAAGTCTGTTTTATCTCATTTGACTATTGATACAAGCCTGAAAATTCAATTTGTTGAAATTTTGTTGTACCATTGCACCTGAATTTCATGTTTTTTAATGTGCTGAGTCCAACAGTGACACCTATTTTTCTCTATCACCCACCATTTCATGGCAAATTTCTACCCCCGAACAACGGGATTAGTCGTTATCACAAGGGAAAAGTGGTGTAGACAGGTTGCCATCGCAACACTATCGTTTTCAATCGATTATTTTTCTCACTTTGAACGATTCTGATTGACACTGGGAAAGTGGAGGAGGATTCTGAAGTGTCTCTAGAACATGGGATACGTTCTTAGGTGTGATCCATAGTTGAGAAATATTGCAAAATAAGGTATTTAAAGGGCTAAATACGAATTACGTTTCGTAGGAAAATGGTGGGACATTTTTGGATTCAGTGCACAAAGGGGCGTAAGGTTTAGTGCAAGTGTTTGGTGGAATGGTGAAAAAAGGTTTTTGTTCGCTATAAATTCATATTTGCAAGAGTGATCTACGCGATGTGTTCACGGATGTGCCAGAATATTGAATTATTGCTTATAAAAAAAGAAGTTTTATTTAATGTATTCTTAATGAACCTCGTTTGGACGTTGGATATACTAATGAACAGAATATAGCATTCTTGTTTGTTTACAAATTGTATCTCAAGTGTTTTTTTGAAACGCATTTCAGAATCAATTCATAAGTTGGTTTGAAACGGGTTTTCATGGGCGATTTGCTGGGGGTATAGAAATCATAACTGTCCGGTGCATCGGGTGGATAAGAAGAAAATTGCGTCCTTGCCAAGACTGTGGCCCGTCTGAGCCAACGATCCCCGAGGCGGGCGAAGTGTGCCGAGGCCGAGCGGCGCGAAGCGGTTTGAAAGGAAGAAGGAAGAGAAACCCCGGGGTTGGGCCTTCGCGAGGGTCTGCCTAGCAACAAGGGGAACTCCTCCGCCCCGCCCGGCGGACCTAGCAACAAGCCCGTCGCTCCCCCCCGCGGACCCTCCTCAACCCTGTTCGCCACCCCTCTCCCGCTCCGACTCACCTCTTCCTCCCCCGTGCCTCTTCCACCTTCCCGCTCTGCCGCCTCCACCTCCCGTGCCGCCTCCCCGCCCCGGATCGCCTGACTCACCTTCCCGCAGCCCACACCCCTCTCCCCCTCATACCCTCCTTCCTATCTTGACGGGGTGAGGATTTCCCATTGCAGTCCGGTCATCGGCCACTTTCACCTGCACCTTGCAAGGACACCGCCTTCGCGTTGTCGCTCCTCGTTGTGATTTGCGGCTCACCCATTTCTATACTGAAACGGTTGAAATCGGTTGATTTTTTTCTAAACACCTTTTACTATCCCAACACCTGGAAAATGAAAATGTAGTTTTTTTGGTCGGGATGGAACTGTGAGGTCTAGGGTTACCAGATTTTCACAGGCAGTATTTAGTATTATTGCACAAAATCTCGAGAAAAACATAGTATTTTAGAGAAGTATACCCACAGTATTCGAAAATTTAATTTTTGTCACTCTTATTAAGTAATATACCTACTATTCATGATATGAAAATTGCATATTTATAATATAACATGAATAAATAAATCTATAGCATTAATATACAAATATCCGTCTCTAAGATCTATTCATCCATTTTCTAATTATAAGGGTTTTTGGACCTTTACTGTTATCAGACCGCCAGCACCTCCAGCGCTACCTCCTGATAGTATACGACTGCTAACGTATTGACAAATTCAGTTGATCGAGATAACAACCGTTGCAAGAAACACTCAAAGAATAAGGAATAAGGAACTTAAATGATAGAAATTTGACAAGTATAAAGGTGAAAGATATGATATGATATTTCGAGTATATATATTTAAATTAGAAGAGTAATGGTTTTTTCTGAACTATGGGACTTGGAGCGTTTCTTGTTTCTTGGAAGCTTGTAACCATGTAAGCAAGTATGGCTTCATTACTTTTAGCTCAGTACATCTCAATCGTTTAGATTGAGACCAGGAGGCCTCATTGATCCCAATACCCACCTATGAGCCCGTTCAGACTGCTGCAGCAGTCTGTCGTTCGTGGGTTGTGGCATCCGCTTCAGAACTTTCACTCCGAAGCACTCGTTGAACGTCACAGTAGGATTGTGCGATCTCGCATGCAGCTTCAATGGCAGGGGTCGATCTTGGTTTAAGGAAGCTCTATGGTTATTCATTCTCAAATTTAGTTGAGTTGCTTTCCCAACATAGAAGCCTCTGTGTTGATCTTCTGTGCACTGCTTACAGATCAGCTGGTAGACACACATTCGTGACTGACATTCTGCGTGCCCTTTACATTCGTAGGAATGAGAGGTATTGGGAGAGGTAAAGTGAGAGCCTTCAATTACAATGTCACACAGTTTGCACCGTGGACGTTCACATCCACGTGACATTGTAATTGAAGGCTCTCACTTTACCTCTCCCAATACCTCTCATTCCTACGAATGTAAAGGGCACGCAGAATGTCAGTCACGAATGTGTGTCTACCAGCTGATCTGTAAGCAGTGCACAGAAGATCAACACAGAGGCTTCTATGTTGGGAAAGCAACTCAACTAAATTTGAGAATGAATAACCATAGAGCTTCCTTAAACCAAGATCGACCCCTGCCATTGAAGCTGCATGCGAGATCGCACAATCCTACTGTGACGTTCAACGAGTGCTTCGGAGTGAAAGTTCTGAAGCGGATGCCACAACCCACGAACGACAGACTGCTGCAGCAGTCTGAACGGGCTCATAGGTGGGTATTGGGATCAATGAGGCCTCCTGGTCTCAATCTAAACGATTGAGATGTACTGAGCTAAAAGTAATGAAGCCATACTTGCTTACATGGTTACAAGCTTCCAAGAAACAAGAAACGCTCCAAGTCCCATAGTTCAGAAAAAACCATTACTCTTCTAATTTTGAAAAAGATTTACTCGAAATATCAAATCACTCTTTCACCTTTATACTTGTCAAATTTCTATCATTTAAGTTCATGTAATATATAGTTCAGTAGAACAATCACTAATCAAGTGCATATATATATATATATATATATATATATATATATATATATATATATATATATATATATATATATATATATATATATATATACATATAATAATCTGGTGAACCAAACCAAACACAGGTGAATAACACTGATCATAACGTCAGATACCAGCACAATCATTCTCTTTCCCTTTCATAAGATTATAAATAAACGGCTTCCAAAATCGGCGATTTGCAACATGGAACTGTAACTACCCTTGTAGTCCTATGCGTTTACCTAGCTGTAGCTACCTGTAGCTACCCTCTTTAAGTTTAAACGTCAAAGAAAGAGAAGAAGAATACAAAGAGGCAGTATAAGCTCATGGAACTACAAGGATATTTATAGTTCCATGTTTCAAACAACAATGATTTCGGACATCTTTGTTTATAACCTTGCGAAAGGGGGAATGAATGTGTTGGTTTTTTATGGCATGATCAGTGTTATTCATATTCAACTGAGTTCAGATTAGTTCAACCGATCAGTTTTTTCAATTCTTTGAGTGTTTCTTGCAACAGTTTTTCTCGTTCGAATGAATTATTCATATATTTTATGTAATCGGTTTGTCCTATCGTTTGATGAAATTGCAGGAAAAGGAAGAGTCACGAATTTCAGTAAATCTGGAGTAAGTATTATATTGCATTTCGTTAAAATTATCGCGGTATTTTAGAAAACGAAAGTGATGCTGATGACAAGCAGCAAAGTAAAAGAAATGGAAAATAGGAAGAAAGTAAAAAAGGAAATGGAAAGTAAAAAGAAAGTAAAAGAAATAGTTATAGAATCCAATAGTACCTCTGCAATCCATTCTCGAAATGATTTGGGCCCTCCCGGAAGATACGTGGCTGCCTTGAACACACCTCCTTCAATTCCACAATACATCCATCATCAGAAATATTTTCTGGTCTCTACCACCTTTCCTCAATAATATAACTCGCTAGACAAACTCCCCGCTGAAAACCCATAGAACTGAGTTTAAACAGCCCTCAACTTTGAGCAGAGCTTAGCTCTTATCACAAGCTATGAGCGCCATTTAAGAACTTGTATACCTGGCATAAACTGCGTTCTCCGTTTAGACACCAGATTAAACGCTGAGTGAGGTTTAAACTGGTTTTGTATCCCTGGCCCTAAGGTCCAGAAGACTTCTCGTACCACTTGATTTTGTATAAAGTAATTATTGACATACCTAGTTGTTATTTGGTACCTACTATTTGCTATTCGTGAATGTTTTTAAAATAGTTTTAGGAAGATTAAGCACCAGTTCCAGTCTTGGTTAAAAGTTTTTATTGGTCGATTGCATGATACCACAGCTTATTCCAGAAACACAAATCGCAAATACGTCGGTGCGAACTTACTCGGTTTGCCCCGCTCACCTACTCAATTTTTGCGTATCGTATCAAGTTTTCGAAAAAGTCTCACTGACCACTTTTGGGTACCTTATGGACCAGTTGTGGTCCATCGACCATAGGTTAAGAACCACTGGTTTAAATTCAAACCTTGAACTTTTTACCCCTGGTCCTTAGACAATCGCCTGAAGTTTCTGGACTTTTCTTGTAGAGTTCGAATATGGTGTTGCGGACTGTCTTCCGACAACTTCCGTCATCTAGCTATTAAAAAACTGATTTGGCCTTAAAACTACCTGGCTGGAGTGGAGGGTCGTCGAAACCGAGTCGTGCTACGATGCCTTGTTGGAAGGTACTTGGTAAAAGCCAGGGGACGGTAAATTCGGCAATGATGTAATACTGAAATGATAAACATTTGTTTAATTACATACTTTTAGCATTTTGATTCTAATTCGTTATGTATAGCTTTGCATTTGTTTGTCTTACCCGTCGAACCCAGTCGTTATTTATATTGTAAAACGGCATTGTAATATATCTGCAGCATTAATATATTGCACTCATTATTATCTTTACGCAGATATTATATCGAGATAATTGAGAAAAATGTTGCCCAGTTCCCTCCCTCCATACGCTGCTATCAGTTATAAATAACGGCCGCATATTACACTTCTTCCCCTGAATTACAATTAATCGCTCCGCTTCCGATGTGATTAATGATAATGTCGCCTAATAAACTGATCATTTTCAGATTTTATGAGAGGGAAGGGGGGGGGGATGTTAGCATAGATGAATTATTTCTTCGAAGATGTAATTATCGGAAATAATAAGGAATTTCCAGGGTCTGATTTCTTGGTTATCAGGCTCGTCCGTTGTTCACGTATTTATTTGAATTTTCCTGTTGGACTTTGATTTTTCAAACCCAAACGCTCGTTTCTTAATTCTTTCATATCTCCTGAGTAAAGTCCATCTCATCCGTAATGAAATTCAATAAGAAAGCGAACTATATTCCTGTTGTATCTAATCCTCTACTGGTCGTATATTTTCAAATTTCTTCAGCACTGAGTGTAGGTTGAACGGCAGTCAACTTCGTCGTTATGAAGTTTTGTTTTATTTGATTTTCTATTTTCTAAAATCTACAGTTTCGAGGAGGTCACAGGTGACCAAACTTCAAGTAATTGTTATATACATTAGCCAGGATACCCAGGTTGTCAGGCAGCGGGGTTCTAGATTCCTATCTGCGGGGTAGCTGACCTGGTGGGTCAACAACAATTTCAAGTATGTTAAGGATGACCTGCGGCTAGCTTTCTAAATGGAGTGGCGAAAAGTCCATGACCATCAAGGTCATGGCCTCGACCGTATCATGACGTGGGCCGTGGTGGAGTAAAAGTGCCTTTGAGTTGTTCGAGTTGGGCATATCGGCAGGAGTGTTTCGTGTTATCACCACTCACAACTCGTGAGATGCAGTTCATCCATTTTTCCCTTCGGCGGGCGTCGAGTTCGACTGAGCGACCTCTCCACTATTTAATTTAGTTTTTCCCTTTATGTTTAAAAGCATGATTTGGTAATCTCGCCATTGAGGGACGTTATAGCTCTTCTTTCAATTAATGAATAAATCAATTCTTTGGAGGAGAAAAAATAAAAATAAAATTGAATAAATTGATTAAAATCAAACATTTCAAAAGAAAATATGAGTTCATTGGACAACAATTTTTAAGCACAATAAATTGCTTAATATTCAAAAATGTAACAAGCAAAGTAGTAAACATGGCAAAAAATGTAAAAACAATACGTTTATTTTTTTTTAAGATGTTACATTGAAAAAGTTCCAGTCTTGCATAATGATCTTATCAGTGAATTTTCGTAAGTTATCATTATATATTATGTTACATTGTTCAGAAATTTGAGCTTTTTGAGTGCAAAGAAAGTGTCAGCGATTATTTTCATGACAAAAAACGTAGGTATTCTAATTAATCTGCTATTCAAAAAGAGATTTTTGGTTTTTAGCTTTTTTGCAGTTTGTATCGAGTTTATAGCAAATTTTAATGAAATTTAAGTACATTTTCCAGTATAATTTTGTACATAAATTATTTAATGTTCTTTTTAAATTCAATAAACTTTATTTGAGCAATATTCTGCTAAAAATTATAGATTTAACAATTTTTGCCATTTTTAGTGATTTTTTTTTCAGCACATTTTCTGAAATTTGACCAATTTAATGTGTTCAAAAAGTGTTGGCCTACGAACTGGTCCTTTCGTTTGGAATGCTGATTTTTTTGGCAGAAGAACGAAATTTTTATCTCAATCTTAAGGAGGGTTATCGTCTGACACACACACACACACACACACACACACACACACACACACACACACACACACACACACACACACACACACACACACACATATATATATATATATATATATATATATATATATATATATTTTATATTTATGAAAAAGCGCTTCAGGGATCGTTTCAGAATCGCTAAAAGATTACCGAATGATAAATCGGAACATTTTGACACTAATTATACTGTACAATGTACTTGAATTGGAATAAAATATTAATTAAAAATCTGTAAAAACTGCAAAATTGGGAAAAAAATCTCTAAATTTGTTTGTATAGCAGTGTTATGATCCCCCCCTCACCCATGAATCCGATAGTTAACAATTTCTGTGTATTCAAACTGCTCAAATTTCGAATTCTTGTAACATGAATATTATGTCAGAAAAATTAATAAAATCGGCTCTTGTGGTTATGCTATATATGACAGAAACTTTTTATTTTGGTTTATTATTTTTTCGGGGTCGCCCTCCACGTCCTGCCGCGCCCGGGGCGACAGCCGACCCAGGGACGGGGCTGCAACACAATCAATAACACAGTAAGTTATTAATAACTTCCGCAGGGTAGCCACTCAGCTGGCTAACGTCACTGGGTACCTGGAAAAGTCAACTTTGAAGCCTTTTATTAATTTACCGTCTTTCGAATGCCTTGGGAAGCGGTGAAGGGGGGCTGGTGACTTTTCTGCCGGATGATTGGAAAATTCGGAGTATTGCTTCCGTTTTATCGACCAGCTTGGGTTTCGTGGTTTGACCAGTCAGTATAGTTTGGTATTGGTACTTTTTTTTCTATCATAACAGGAAGCATTATGTGGTATCTCGTCGCCGGTCAGTAACTCTTGAGTGATTTGTAAGGATGGGTCAAATTTTCGGCAGCAGTACCTCTTTATAGCCTAAGATTTAACTATGTCAACGTAACCACAAGAACCCCCTTGAATTTGGAGTGGTTACCCGTTGGTGTGATAAAAGTCCTTTTATGGCCGGTTAATAGAATTTCTCTCCAAACCTCCCACTAGAAAAATTAGAATGTAATAAGTTATCAGCTCTCCCTAAATTTTGTTTTATCAATCCCCAATTACTGGGCTAGTTGCTAATATGGTTCTAGTAGTGAAAAAACAGAGATACCATTACGACATAGATGAATTCTCTCATATCTCTGGTGGTTGCATTATTTGTATCTATTTGTACACGGATGCACCTACCCAGTTTATAGTGGTCACTCTTTTCAATCGGAAGTTCACCTGCTACCTACCCGTAATGTTCAATTACATAACAAATAATAATACGGGGGCCCCATCTGGAAATTAACGGAAACAAAATTTGTAATTTTTCGTGTTTTGTTAAACTGGAGGAATAACATTTGATGGTAGGTACGAGAGGAAGCTACTTACATACTGCGGGTGTCTTTAAACACAAATAACCACAATCTTCATTATCTGTATGATTGGACCCCGTGTCCATTTTTGGATGTGCAAACCATAGGAAATGAGCGGTTTTGTGATGTATCTGATTGAGACTTTTCGGATTCCTACGTCCATAGTACAGCGTGAGCTAAAGGCCCACCACCGTCCGTGGGGTGAGTCAATGCCACAACTGCAGCCGACAGCTGGATTTTCACTCCTGCCAACTTTGGAATCGATTTCGCGGCACCTTTGAATGGACATGCATTCGGACGTACTACGTTATCGACTGGCTCATCCGTCGAACCCCTCAGTAGTGAAGTCCCTGCTCAGCTGTCACGTCTTACCTCCCTTCGCTTCAGGAAATAAACATGAAATGGCGTCGGCTTGATGAACATCCAGTGACACAATCGGGCTTGCGGATCTTAATGAGGTGATTTCATTTACCAGGGCTTACGCTCGCCCACCCTCGCTCCCGAACATTAAAAATGAACTGCGAATCATTATGCGGCAGTTTATCATTTCTTCGCTTCCCCGCTCATTAATCCTGCTTTTCCCCAACGGCTCGGTTGAGTGAAAAATTGCGTTGAACGTCATTTATTGGAGTCGCGGCAACTAGTGTTTCCCACCAGTTTTTCACGATTGTGCACAACGATTCTGACTCCCATCTAAGAGTGAATTGTCCTTTTTCAGCCCCTCATAATTGTGTAAAGTTGAGGGTTGCAAACGAATTGTATGTTTTATCGAAATTTCTTGAAAAATGAAGCTCCAAAAGTTGTAAAATAAAAGTTTTCGAAAATGTTCTCCTTTGAAATCCGTTTTAAAGCATTCTGAAACGAACCCTAGAGTTAACTTTTTCCATATGTATATGCTTCTATTTATTTTATCATTTTAATTAATTTTTGTTCCCATTTCCGAGATAATCCCGATCTATGCTTCGGGCGAATTTGTATTTTATAGACCACCGGTATCCATCCACGGAGTTACATTTTCGGTCAACTAAAAGTAAAGCATGATGTGTGACGTCACGGGAGAAGGCAGTGGAACCTTTCAGGTGAGGAGAGCGGTCGAGGGTTGACGGAAATATAAAACTAGTTGGTCAGATATGGCTGAACATACCACCTGCAGCATCGACAGCAATACAGAAGGTATAATTAATGGTGAAGTCATTTCGTACTGGTTAACCGTTTCAATTTCAGCATTTAAAACTGATGAAGTTATAAGACAAATTTGAACGAAATTCAAAGACCTATACCAGATTTTCAGATACCACAAGTATCCATCAACGGGGTTACATTTTCTGTCAAATAAAAGTATAACATGTGACGTCACGGTAGAAGGCATTCGAACCTGTCAGGTGAGGAGAGCGTCGAGGGTTGAAGGAAATATAATACTGGAGGGTCAGATATGGCTGAGGCTCCGATGGATGCCACCTAATGGGATCAACTGCATGTGAAATTGGTCTATAGAGAAGACGTGTGGACTGGGGGTGGATGTGGTGGTGGTGTTATTCCCCTCAGACGGCGGCGAGGGGGTTGTTATCCCCTACAGGCGAAGCGGGGCAGCTCTGTGCCTTTCAGATGAGGGTCTGCTGCCTCACCTGTTGAACCGTCCAACGAACCCTGGGGTTTTCTTACAGTTGATTTACTAACCACTTATTCTCCCATTTGTCACGCGCGTGGTCCTTCCTTCTTCTCAACCCTGAAATCTTTTCATCTTAGAAAATGTGGAGGTCAATTCGATTTCCTCCCCCTTCCGGATTTGATGTTTTTAACTTTTTTTCTATAAAAGATAATGGTATTGTAGCAAATCAATATTGTCTGATCAGATCTTTAAAGGTCTGCTCGGGTTCTACCTCTTCTTCTTGCAACGCATATGTGCTGAACATACTTGGATTATTCAAAAATAAACTATTTTGATTACCTACTTCATGACGGCCAAGCTGTTTATTTAGATCCTCAACTATCTGATTGGTGAATACCATATGCACTTTCACTTCGACGCCATCTTGAGGGTCATTAAGACACTTATCATCACTAAGTCAGGATCATTAAATGCAATCCCTGTACATTATTAATTGGTCTGAGGGTGTTTTTCATGTTGTCCTCATCTATTTTATTTACAGGAATCAGGATCGGTGAAATATTTTAATCAACCTTTGGCATAAATGAACAATTTTGAAATGTGGCCTTCAAGATTATTATTTGATCTAAATTTGAAAACCTAGGCATATCTAATGTAAACTTATTTAGACTTCCTTATTTTTTATTTTGCAGTGAACCTATGCCTGTTTTAGGTCAGAAGATAGGAAAACGAAAAGCAATTTTAGTATAAATTCTCCTTAGCTTCCTCTCTGATCGAAAATTCAGGTTGCGCCTAGGGAATGTCTTCTCCCTCCTTCAGGAGAATGGCATCCATCGGGGCTCAGTACTTAGTTGCACCCGTTTATGGTAGTATAAAAGGCTACGCTGATAACATCCCAGAGGATATTCGCCCCTTGCTTTATGCGGACTTAACTCTCCTCCTGAGGAATTTGTGTGACACATTGCAATGTGCTATTGATACCATGTATCAAACAGCACAAATGCGAGGTTTTAGTTTTTTCACCTGCAAGAACTGCCTACCATTGTCTCTGAAAGTGCGAAGCGCAGGGTAAGTACCCTCTCTCAATAGGTGGAGTTATAATACCTTACTCTACTGGGCTCAATCATGTTGGTATTCAAGACAATGAGTTTGTTGATGCTCTTGCAAGGAGAGTCATTGTTGATAACTTTATTGAGATATTGCCTATACGCATTGAGGATCAAATCTCCTACATAAAGCCAATTCCATCTGGTATGAGCAATGGCAGGGCGAGGTCAGTGGTCTGCATGGTGTCCTTCGGGCTTCGAGACTTGAGCCCCGGTAGATCCTTGCGTAACCCAACTTTCAAGGACACACCAAATCGGGTTTGTTTTATTGACAATACTTCCACTATTGACCAAATAGTGGTCAATCGGGTAGCCACTGGCCACACCCGACTGACGCACAAGCATCTGCTTAGCGCAGAAGCTCGAGATATTGTGTGTGGGGGTGATATGCCCATCCGCCATTTCCTGGAGGACTGCCCTTGAGGATCTCCGAACCCTATAGGCCCCCTCAGTGAGTTGAAGATTTATCTGTTCCAGACAAGATCCAGTCCCTTTTGCTGTATTTACTGATACGAACTGTGATTATATATTTATGTACATCATAGTTTATTTCACTTTGCTGATTATGCATAGCAACAGGTATTTAGCCTATTCATAATCTATTCTTAGTTGTATTATTTCATTTTCGAGTTTTTTAAGATGTGGTGTAGGGTCTAAAAACGATCATCCCTCGGATTCCATGATGCCACTCAGTTTAGTGACAGATGGCAGCACGGTTCCCTCTCAAGTAGTGCCCTTGCAGTGTCCCTGTGGATACCTTGTTTAATGGCTGGGTGTGGCTTAAATCATTAAATTAAATATTTAAAAAACGAAAACAAAGCGCTTAAAAACTTGGCGCTCCGCGCCTTTCCCGGGGAAAGCCCCCTGGATCCCCGGTTACCTCTATTTACATATTTCGAATAAAATTATTGAAACTCAGAATGTGTTTTAGCTCACGCGTTTCACATAAACCCGTGAAACCCGCATTTAAGAATGACTCAGATTTTGCTGTCATTCACTACTATGTCAAGTTGTTTTATTTATTTATCACCAGCGCAACGACTCACCACCTGCTCAGTGAAATCATCAGAAATTAACAAGCGGTTGCAATCATGTTCACAAAATCAACTATTGAGAATGAACACTTGTGTGTAAACAATTATTCAAATAACCATGCGCATTATGGTTGGATAAATCGAAAGCTTTTGAACCAATGGTCAACGAATTTTGTGGGATGAAAAATGACGAAGTACCATATCCCTAGCAACGACTCGGTCGTAAGCGGAAATCATCAGAAATTGTTGCAGCACATTTTTGTTACACATAAACGTTTCGTTTTCGGTTGGAGATACCAAGGCTAAAACACATTCTGTGTTCAAACTTTACAATGAGTTTTTTGTTGCAAAATAGTTGTAGAGTCAATCGTCCCCCTGAACTTTGGCCTTTAATTCTTGGACACCGCGTACAAACAGTTTAATGGCCATGCTAGTGAAATTGTGAATAGTTACTTATGCACTTGGCAATATTTGATTTAATATGAAAAACAAACTTGACAAACTATTTAACTTGATAGCGTGACCCAAAAATGAAATCGGGAAATTTTTCAAGACGACCACCAACTATCATCCAAATAGTTTCATAGTAGATGTTCATATGAAATTTTCTCAATGGATTCTATGCAATTTAATTTGAATGAATGAAAACGCACACTTGGGTCTCGCTCATTGTCCGAATCGCGAACTGTGAACCTTCTGACCGTCTGTATTTCCCTTCTATTCTTTCCTTGGAATTCGTCCTACTTTCTCCTACCTTTCTCTTCCGCTCAGCGACTATTTGCCCTACAGGGAAAGCGCTGAAAGCATCTTGAACGCATTTCTGTGCATTTCCTAGTATAAAAAACTATAGCTACATTAATGGTTTGATGCTACGTATAATATAGGTATCTATTTTTTGTGTAGACTAAAAAAAATTGTTTGTTAAACTGCGATCGTTCGTGCTCGATTAATTTATCTTTGAATCCTTTTCTACAAATTTTCTGAAGTCAATTTTTATTTCCCTATCGTTCCAAAAGTTCTTCAAAATTCAAACAAAAGAAGTGATTAGATTCAAATAATTATTTTTGATTCCTTGATAAATTAACTTTCTCCTTTGCGTACATCAGAATTATGGAATTTAAAAAAGTGGGGTACACATACGGAACTACTTGCCTAGTCAAGTTTCGTATGCCCCTACGCTACATTCAAAACCATCTAGCGTGTATTAGAAGGATTTATATAGTTCTATACTATGCACATGAAAGATTGTGAAAACTGTGTAGTGAGAGTGCCAGTTACAATGTCGTGTCAATGTTTTTTACTTGAAAACGTTCACTCTGATTTTCTTAAAATGTTTCTGCATATACATTAACCAGAAACATATCCTTGATTCAATGTTTTTTTTTTCATGAAAAAGAAGGAAATAGTGGGTTTTTATTTTTTAAAGAAAATTTGCTCTTTATGCTCCAGCAATGTGGGGACACGAAGTTCCTCACTTCTTGTAGGATTTTGTGCATAACAAGTTTGAGTGGCGTAAATTTGGGCGTGTCCATAATTAGCTGGGAAACTAATTCAATAGTTATCGATTCCATTGTTAGCAACGCACGTTTAAGCGAGCTAACCTTTGGTTACCTACCGAGCAAGACTCCGTCGGGGCGGCGACCTACTGACCTGGATTTTCAATTACGACACCCAGTCTCCGGTCTTGTGCCTGATTAAGTAACGCAGCTTCTCGACAATTCCAGCCGCCTGTTCTTCCCCAGTTGCCGGAAATCAACGGTGAATATTTCAAGGGAATACCGCTGAAGAGCAACCCATGAGGGATTTCACGAAAATCGGTAGCTGTATTCAATTTTGCTGATCACAGCGTACTAATTTTGATACGGAAACACAATAATGCGACTCGCAGGCATAAAACCACAATTCTAGTTTTATAGCCTCAATACGAGTGAAACTAAAGTAATTTTCTGTACAATTTATGCTTCATTTGCTCCACTCTGGACCAAAAATGCACTTGTTAGACGTAGCTTCGGCTAGAATGTTTTTCCAACATAACTAATAGCTAATTGAAATAGTTGCCGTCGGAGTTGATTACTATTCCGTCGGAGCTGTTTAATAGCTTTCCAGGTATTGAAATGGTTGTCGTCGGTTGATGACTATTCCGTCGGAGTTAACTGCTACCCTATCATGGAATTCAAACTCACATTTTGCTTCCGGGTCTGCCAGGCAACGGAAGTTTTGTTTTCACTTTCGAAATGAACTTTTTTTTTTTTTTTTACTCCGAAATCAAAATGTCCACTCGAATTTTACGTTTCACAAATTTGGTTTCGTGTCTCCGTCCGTCCGTCCGTCTGTCTGTCCACATTTCCTTTCAATAGCCATAACTTCCACAATTCCGATTGGATTTTAATGTAATTTTCAGGAATAGTGTGGGTTTAGCCCTACATGGTCCCCTATTAGTCTCATCATGATTGAATCAACGGTACGTTCTAGGCATACATGAACGTGGTTTTCTCGTTACACTCATAAGTCCGTCAATGTTGAAGAGATCTTGTTCAGATTTTCAGGGATGATGCGGGGATGATCCCCTGAGGCCCCTTACGACATTATTGTCATAATTGAATCAGCGGTACGCTGTGCGCATGCGCGAGCGTTCGTTTTTCTATATTTCCTTGCCACAACCATAACTTCTACAATTTTGAACGGATTTCAATGAAATTTTCAGGACTACTGTGGGTCTAGCCCTAAATGGTCCCCTATCAGTTTCATCATGATTGAATTAGCGATACTCTCAGTGCATGCGTAAACGTAATTTTCTTGTGACAGTCACAAGTCCGTCATTGTTGAACGTATTTTAGCCAGATTTTCTGGTTTTTGACTGCCCAGCACTCTAACGTCATGATCATGGTGAACCGGTTGTTTCTGAAAATTCAGTGGTGACATACTGTGAAGACCACTAGGATGCTTCTGTGCCATTTCCTTGGCAGTGTATTTTGAGTTGCAATCCAGGTGAAGCCAAATTGAGGAGAGAGTTTTGCACGCCAGCTCATAGACTATAACGGGGTCCTTGAAGCTTGCCATCATATTCCGCTAGCAGCAGATCGGCGGCCCCCAAAGACCTTGAGGAACCGGGTGACGACAATCTATCCTTTGTCTTTGCCCGCGAGCCTCCTTCAACTTGTGCCTTTAACTTTGTAAGGATCTCAAGTTTATAAAATGAGATAGTATGTACGTAATTTTATCTCAGTATTTATTAACGCTTTTCAGCTGCGTGTTGTTCAGTAGATCTATATCCCCATAAAATCCCTTATTTCAAATCAAGGAACCATCATCTTTTTCCAAATTATGGTTTCTCTTTTTCATTTATCACTTCGCATTTTCTCAAGTGATGTTGATGCAACATGTACAGCAAACGAATTTATGAGATATGAGATTTGGCTGCTCCTCATAATACAGTGGTATATTCACAGTCAAAGAATTATGTAGTGGAGATTGATAATTCACCGAACGAGTTCTGATGGTGCAAAACGCATAATTCACGTTTTGAGTTTCCATAGTGTAAACATAAATTCGTTGATTCTTTATTCGCTCTACACAGGACCATCAGGCATCCAAGAATTGGCTTCTACAGTGCCGCTCTGCCTGGTCACTGGAGCACAAGAGTTCAAATGATTTAATTGCTTGCAAATCAAAACGATCAATGGAACGGAATAAGCGTCCTGCACGTCCCCGACGAGGGTCGATATGAATTGAAATGAGGTGGCGGCGGTTCACCAGTTGACGTGATCGATTCTCAAGACTGATTCGGATGCGTCCTGGGCCGGGATGGCGTTGAATTCGAAACTACCGCTCTCGTATAAGCTGTTGCAATATGTATCACCTGACCTTGCTTAGCCCGGCCTGAACTTTGACATTTTCCGCGGTAACTCGCCTCCTCCTCGATCCGCGGATGCATCCGTTCGTTATTACAGCTGCTGCGGAAAAGTGAACGTAATTCTCGATTTTGGCTCCTTCATGAGGGAGTTCACGTGATGTATTGGTTCGACTTTGACAACTCCATTACGTACTACTTTTGTCATTCGAACATCCCATATCTCGGTACCGAGATATTATCTGTGGTTATGCGCAAGAATGATGTCCAAAGCACAACATCAGAAAATGCCAGATCAACAAAGAAAGGCATGTTCATCTGCAATAGGAATGCTATTAGCAATTCTATCGTTGACCTCAATCCACATTCAACAGTCACTGACTGCTTTTGAAGATATATACTTGGGTGATTCCAAAACTACTGTCCTCTTTTAGAGTTTAAATTTCGAAAATGATAAAAATTATTGAAATAGGTTACTGCATTATTTATATTATTGAGGGGACTCTCCTGGAGACATTTCAGAGATGCAGCAGAATTAGAATCAAGTTTTTATTCGAAATTTCACATTTTTAAATTTCAAACTGTTACGATGATAAGTTCATCAGTTATTCATTGAAGGTTGATGTCAGTAGGTAATTCATATTCAGAAATCAAATTCTTAGTATCAGATGATGTATTTAAACTTGAACATCTTCAGCCCTAAATCATTGTCAATCAGCTATTGCCCAGATTTGAACTGTTCTTGAGTCCATTGAATCAGACGGAGAAAAATGCGGAAAATAATCAACGAGGTGGTGGTAGCGCGGTCAATAAATCGGGCCTCGAATAATGTGCTCGTAAGTGACGCAGCCTGTATTTCGTGCCTGTCCTCGCGCATGCCTCACAGGTATCCTAGATACCCAGATATGAAATTTGCGACAAGCAAAACTACTGCAGAATCTATAAATAGGCAATTAGGTCGGCAGAGCGAAAACAATCTTGAACACTGCAAATTATTACTCAAAGTTTTATATTTCCTTATTATATTGTCACGCAGATCACTGGTCCGTAGAATTACCTATCAAACTAAGTCTATGGTGCATCATCGAAATAAAACTGAACGATGTCAACTACCGAAAGAAACATAATGAATAAACTAAATCTAAATACAAAATAGATAAGAAATCTTAATAAAAAAAAAAAAATAAATAAAAAATAAAAAAATAAAAACTAGAAGGTGACTGAGGAAATTAACAACTTTTCGTCGCCGCGAGGATTTGAACCCCAGTCGCCCACGCTATATTCCTCAGTTATATTAATACGCTACCGATGAATGTACGTACCCATAAAGACTCATAACAGCCCAAGAAAAACAGCTCCACAGCACACATGGGCAGCTTCATTCGAGGTTTATAGGCCTGAACTCGAAATAGATTCCTGTATTTCCTCCATGTACAACATCTCGGATGGTCGCATTCGATGTATTGAAGCTATTTTTTGACCATAAATCAAACAAATAATACCCGTTTATTTAACCATTTTTCGAGATATCCAATTTTTAATATTTCAGTCCTTAAATTCTACCATTCAGGGTTGATCGAGAATGATGCCGATATTACTGGCACATCACCGGTCGATCGTTTTTTGAGCCGAACTTTATGAAAGTTTGGTCCAGTAGTTTCGGAGAAAAGCTTCGGTCAGCAGAATTTTTTAAAATTTGATTTTTGGAATCTACGTAATTTTAAATAAACCAACAAATTTGAGAGGTATTATTTTTCATTTACTAACATTTATTTGTTTATTTTTGTTTTTTCGATCAAAGATTATTATTAAAAATTACAAACCAAAAGTGAGAATACTCAACAAAGCGTTTTAAAAAGTTGGTATAGTCTTGGGCAAGACAAGGATTCACACCAGACAGACAGGCACAAAACCGAAATCGATCAGCAGCTCTGAATCGTAAGTGGCAAGTGGAAATTCTGATTCATGAGGACAACAATTTTTTCTACTTCTTGCATGAACTTCGGTAATGGGAAGCAAAAAATCTCTGTGAAACCCTTCTTCCCAAGTAGTTGCGGAATCTATTCTTGGATTGATGAGAGGGTCTTAATTCGGAACACCACCTCATATGTATGACAAAATGTTAAACTCTTATAAGAATGCCTAAGAATCTATATCCATGAAGTAATGGATCTATATCCATTATTTGTTCAATAAACCCCTTTATCGCATGGCTAGACAATATAATTTAATAGCAGCTGAGAATAATAGCCTTGATTCATTTTTCAATAGTTTTTCCGTTTTTAAAGATCACATCATTTCTTATTGTTATACATTTTCAACCTAGTAAAAGGTACTCCTATTATCTTTTGTGATTGATTTAATTTTTGTTACTAATACTTTTAACTCTGTATAAATTTCTATTTTCGTTCTCTGTATTTTCCATGTACTATTAATGTAATATTATTGTATATTGGGCTAACTAGCCCGTAAATAAATAATAAGTAACTTTTGAACGTCTACTACATGGAAATCCGTTGTTAGATATTCTTTTAGCTCCAACTCCTATATTCAATTTCGCGTCACGTTTCAGAACTTATTCAATTATACGTCGTCAATCAGCTGTTGCCAAGAATCGAACCGTTGTTGTCGGTTTGAACACCTTTCGGAAGAAATAGAGCAGGCCCCCAACGAGACTATACTTCACCCGAGAAACTCGGTCCATTAAATCCGATTAAGACGGAGAAAAATGCGAAAAAAATCGACGAGAGGGTCGGTGGCTCGGCGCTAGCTGAGGTCAATAAATCGGGCCACGCTTGAGGGGCTGGTAAGTGACGCAGCCTGTACTTTGTGCTCCGGCTTCCGCCAAGGAAAACCAACCCGGACGGAAGCTTTCATTGCCCGGAAACTGAAGAGCACGGAAGAATACACGAAGCCCCCAAACCATCACCTCGTGTCCCGCCGCCTCTTCCCATCTATGGGGAGGCATTTTCAGGCTTGTTTGACAGCAGTTTGAGGTTTGTTAAACTTCACAGATCATCATTTATCATACCCAATTCATTGGCTAAAACGTACACTAATAAAAATGAAGAAAATGTGTATTGAATAATAAAATCAGGCTCGTGGAGCAATTCATACCGACTCCTTTACCTCAAATTAGAACCTCCATGTATTTTATGTATAGTTCGTATTAATAGATGTCTTCATGAAATTTTGACCAGACTGTATTCCATTTCTTATTATTTCTTCATGTCAAAAAATTTTTAGTTCATTCTATCAGTTTTAAATAGAATTTAAGCTGCATCACGACCAGAAACGATCATTTAGCAGCACTGTAGAAGTGGTGTCTGTTAGGGGGCACGATTCTGAACCACAAACAAGACTAGATTATAAATTTCAAGTTTAAAATTACATGGCGAAAATATGTGTGGTGAAAGGTGCAATGAAGGGTCTTCTACCACTGGCTATTCCATCGGGAATCCAAACACGTTGTCCAGTGATGATGCATGCCCGGATGACTTTAGGCGAAACAAGGGGAAGGTTGAGATGGCACCACTCCCTCAGCTCAATCCGTTGTACAGTCCCTCAATTGACAATGAATTGGAGAAGAGAGCAACGAGGAAGTCGGATAGGACAGCACCAGGGTAAGATACGATCCATTACGAAATGTTGATCAATCCACCACCGTAGCAAAATCATACCCTCTTAGGGCTGTATAATGCTATGTTCGTCTCAGGTAAGAGACAACTATCCTTGACGATGATGACAACTATCCTTCCGTTTGGAGGAAGACTGTCATTGTCCCTCTGCATAAAGTGGACAAAGGCCCTTGTGAGTCTGGTAGAGTTACAGAACCATTTCCCTTACTTGATTGGAGCTAGATCCTGGAAGCTACGTATATTCAACTGTCGTCTGGTATGGTTTCTTGAGAGCAACCTTATCAGCAAATATCAGGCTGGTTTTCTTAAATGATTATCAGCAGTTGACCACTTCTCAGCTTTTTGAAGCTGTATCCAGGACGTCTTATGGGTCAGGGAGCATGCCATCGGTGCGTTCTTTGACATTGCTAACGCCTATGAAACCACTTGGCGTCATAATATCTTGGAAAGGCTGTAGCTGTGAGGAGTGAGGGGGTCCATGCTTTGGGCTTAGAAAAGGTTTACTCTACAAATACCACTAAGATTTGAAAACAAATAAAAAACGCGATGATAGATAATGGAAATTGAGAAATTAGGATGAAGAAAAACAGAGTCAGAGGAGAAATACAAGATGGGGAATGCCGGAATCCGCGTCAGGTTACAAAATATTTGATAAGAGACGACGTGTGAAGACGCGTGAAACATCGAGCTCGCACCGTAGTCACAGCCAGCGTATTAGGGAGATTTTGATTTTCCCTAGATTTACGTACACGTATTAAAACACCGTGGTACGCAGGAACTCTCTAATAATTAATAGAGAGTTTTAGTGACTAACAAGAAAAACGTATCGTTCTTACGTATCCCCCAAGTCGTAAGGGATACGTTGTCACTGTAACGTCGGCGAATTGGGGTTGCCATGGGCGTCACGTTCAACGCATCTAGTCTCGATGCAAAAGTAACTTCAAATTTAGCGTTTAGGTAACTCTCCACGTCACACTACTTCAAATAGCAAAAACACTTGAAGGTTGCTGCCAATTTCCCTTGTGGTTGAGGTGAAAAACGAATAAATAAACATAACAGCTGAAGCTTGTTCCCGCATCGCTGATATGAGGTTACAAGAAATGAAGGTTACACAAGATACCATTCACTATTGGAGTGGTATCGGTAAACGCATTGCTAGGCTGAGATGCGTCGTGAATCGATATACGTCGCAGCGTTACCATAGTGCGCTACGTTTCCGGCCAAGGAATACGGTTGCGTTTGCGGATGCGTTGTCAGTTTTGTACCACTAAAACTCTCTAATTAGCCGTTATGTAATCGTTCGCATTCTTTGTAGATTAATGAACATTTCATTTAATTTGTTTGCTTTGGGTAACGTGTGTTTGTGGAGTCGGTTTTGTACTCAAATTTCATACTTGTCACTAGAATTATGAACGTAGTGTTGCATGAACAGATTACATTCAGCTGTAAAGTTGGTGTGAGGCATGGGATCGCTCCACCTGTGAAATGAGGGGAACTAATCAAGAGACCAGCGGAAAACGGCGGGAATGGATATTATGCACCGGGACTCTTCTCAAGTAGCGCGAATTGCAGTGTAAATTGAGGTCCGTTAGATTCCAATCTCGCTTGTTATCACAGCAGATGAGAATCCCAACCTCGGAATCGAATCCTACTAGGCTCGGACCCTTTAGAAGTGGCCTCAGCACCGCCGCATTGCGTAGTTTTCTCATTCACTGAAATGCATCACTTATTCATGAGGAGATCACGTTATCCCGTTTTCGAACCTTAAACGTAAATCCGTTGAAAAATTGCTAGACTCAACACTATTTTCCTAACGGTATTCATCTTGAGTCGTTGTTAGAATTTGGTTTTTCTTTGAACTACTGTTTTCTTAGGGGTTTGCAGTTGAGAAGATGTTTCTTCTTATGTGCGGTGTCCTTCTTTAATACATGAAGGAGAATACTTGATAACTTACCATGGAATGTATTTTTGGGCTTTAAATCTGGAAACGCAGGAACATCATTGTTGTAAATCTGGATGCTAGGACCTGGGTATTTCTTTTGCTGGGTGTTGTTGATAGATCAGACGTTCCAACAGTTCATCCGGCTTTCATGGATATTGGAAAGATTATCCATCCTGCAGTTCGAATATGTTTGACCTCTAACAACTGAGAAGAAAGATTTTATGTAACATTGATAGAATGTACTTACGTCGGTGTGAGGTTAAGCATACTAGACCTCGTGTTTTGAAACACTTAAGAAACACATAATATATCACAACATACGAATTCCTTTATAAAATAACGTCTTCAATTAATATTCAATAATTTCAGAAAAAAAAAAGATGTGGGCCCTAGGAGGTCTGCTGGTCTATATGAATGGTATTTTACTTCGTATACTATTACAATATTAGAGTACCTGATTACTTACGGTTAGATTTATTTGTTAGGATGTTAACCCTTGAAAAATGAAGACGTCTCTATTCTTGTGAACACTAGGACTGTAGGCTATTTAGAGTCTGCAGGTATTGCACATGCCATGTCTTGTGTGGCTGTGTATATTATTACTATTACAGTACATGATTTCTTAACGTTGATATCTCGATTAACCCTTGAAGTGTAGACACATCAATCTTGTCAACACCAGAAGTAGTCATCTTTGGGGTCTGGAAGTATGTACGTGCCGACGTGTCATATACAAATCTTGTAATACGCTCTGCATGATGATACAATTTGAGTACAATACTCTCTCACCGTAGATATCTCTGTAAGGCTGTTAACCCTTGAAGTTAGGCACATCAACCTTGTTTTGAACACCATGAGTTTGGACGGTACATCTGCTGTTATGGATGTATGTAGGTGTCCGGTCCTATGTCTATTGGCTGCTGGAAATATCTCTGGTAAAGGTTATGGTGTTATCACTTTAAATGTAGGGGTTTATTCCCCAGGGTATGAGATCTTCTGGTATATCTGGTGTCCTGCCCTATGTCACGTATCTCTGTGTAAATTACAATTTATGTAAATGATTACTTGCTGTAAATATTTTTATTAGGTGGTTAGCCCTTGCACATCGTGAACCCCAGGATTGAAGGGTGATATATGTATGCCTGTCCGCTGGTATGCAGGTGGTCTGTAGTATGCCTTATTTTATGTTCGATGTACTAACGCAATAATTAGAGTATATGATTACTTGACATAGATATCTCTGTCATTGTGTTAACCTTTGAAATGTAGACACTTGTGTACGCCACGAGGGAACCGCAGTTTGGGATCTCCTGGTCTAGATCTTGTGGTGTCCTGCCTTATTGTTTACTACCTATGTTTTTCTCTCCATACTATTACAAGAGCACATTAAGTCGTTACTCTTTGATGGGTAGGCGCAGCAACCTTGTTGTTGACCCCAGGAGTGAGTGAAGATATGAATGCGTCTCTGCTCGTGTGTAGGTGTTTGGACCTGTGTCTTATAATATATTCTGTATACTATAGCAATTAGTGTAGACACATGATTGCTCACCGTAGATATCTCTGTTGACCCTTGCAGGGTAGGCTCATCACCCTAGTAGTACAGAGTTCTACCCAGAAGTGTAGTTCGATATTTGCGGTCTGCTGGTATGTATTGTCCTGTTCTATTTTCATACATTATATTCTGAGTATACTAAATTTCAATTACAGCACATGATTCCTTACCCTAGATATTCCTCTTTTCGCTTGAAATGTAGACACATCACTCTCCAAGAGTGTAGGACGATATGTATGTCTGCTGGTATGTATGTTTGTTCTTTCCTGTGTGTTATAATTATGCTCATGCTCAGTGTACCTATCACTGCCCCCAGGTTACATGATTGTTCACCGGCGGTATCCATATTAACCTGGTACATAAACCTTGTCGTGTACCCTCTCGAGGAGTATAGGACTGTGTACTGCTGTTGGTATTACGTATATACTATATGACAGGGCACATTCATATAAATACGTATGTGTCCTGTCATTTGTCTCGTTCATTATGTTCTGTATACTACTACAGAACATAATTATTGCTCACCGTAGATATCCCTGTTAACTCTTGAAGTGTAGGGAGTCACCCTTGTTGTGGACCCCTTGTGCAAGCATAGACCGTCCGTCTATACATGTCCCGTCTATTAAAGGTCTCCTGACACGTCGGGGATATTGGTGTTTTGTGCCTTCGCGCTGCTCAACTTCCCGTCCGTCGCATCTCTGTATTGTTCGACCTTCCCGTCGAAAAATTTGTCGTGGGCCGATCCGGGATTGGAACGTCTAATCACTCGAACCTGTTCACTCGATGTCAACCTCCCACTAGATCCACTGATTGATAATTTATTAAAGAACGACGACGCAATTACCTTCTTCCCATTATAAAACTCCTCCATCCCAGTCTCCATTAGGTATTAATTTTCTCGTTCTTCATCACGCAATATTCCTACTAGTGGCTCCGTTGACCAGGTTCCCCACGGTAAACTGAAAATCTGTTTTAGTAATGAAAAATGATTCCTAATACAGCGGGGGTTAATTATGCGTAGATAAGCAGGTACTCCCTAACCAGCGACGTTATTCCCAATCCCTTAAATTCAATAGTGTTTTCAAATAAAATCGAATGACCACCTTCTATCGTGAAAAAAGGAAAACTTAGGTATACCTATTATGTACCTATTGTAATGATTTTAGGTGTTGATTTGGGATAATTATCTACTCCTTCTGACAATTCGTATGTTACAAAATTATTGGTAAAAGGTTTAATGTGATGATAAATGTATAATTACCTATATGTGTTGTCTACTCCCAGCTGGTATATTGTGTAGGTGCAACTTCCACTGATGCAGCTACCTCCTGTCGTTGATCAACGCTGTGTATGTTAAGGTATTGTAGGTACCCAAGTAAAGGTAATATATACGAGTGAATGTCTCTAAGATGTATGCTTCTCTGGGTATTATACATATGCTGATGATGTTCGGCGGGTGTTACACAGCGATGTGGGTTGAATTATTTATTTATTTTTTAGTTTATTACGGGCTAGCCCAGTTTACGTTATTACACAATACGTCATTCTAACTAACGGATAATACAATACAATGAAATGAGATTGTCAAATGTGCCATCATTATATGGTGTAGGTGGTAAGGTAGAGCGCCGGTGCGATTTGGTTCACAGAAGTTGATTAGAGGGGAATGATATGTAATAACTCGTATGCGTTAAATATAGTGACTTTCGTTGCATATGTTGCACGCATTCCCATCTATCAGGATATACTACTTCTAGCATTCCAAAGACAGGATTAAATTATCCCAAGGGGGAAAATAGGCAAACAAGACACTCCGGATTCTCTCAACAGTTACCAAGCCTTCCAATTTGCAGTGATGATAATAGGTAAGGCACGAGTCAGCACTAGCACTACTGACAGACAACGATATAGCTGATCGGTGAAAGATATGGGAAAATATCTTCGAGAAGTAGAAAAGAATAGTTATAAAAAAATTAGCAAAATTGGAAGAGAAAAGAGCGAAGGCGGTAGTTGTAAAGATAAGATGGCAACGAAAAATACTGCTCTCTCAGTCAGCAGTGCAAAATTTCCAAAGGGGTGCAAAATACCCGAAAACAATTTCACTTGATTTTTAAGTGAACACAAGAATAAATTACAACAAAATATTAGTTTCATAATCAACAAAACAACGAAATAATGTTATTGAACAATAAATGAATAAGGAAGGCAACGTACATGGAGAAGTTGAACAAGCGATCATGAAACAGTCCACATCGGCGCATGGACGCACATATTAGAGAGTTCCTAAACAATAAGTCCATTGGGATAAGGTGCTTGAGGATTTTATTATCTGGGGCAAGCCTCAGTGGATGGTAACTTGATAAAGTCAAGAGGGTCAAATTTGTGGTTTATCTTAGAGTGACGCTACTTATCTTCAACTAACGCTGAATCACCAAGGGGATTTTACCGCCTGGCCCGAGTTTTCAGTTTCCAGCATTTCTAAGTTTCCCTAGTTTTTTTCTTAGTCATGAAATGGTTTCGCAATGGCAGATTTTTAAAATGTATGAACAAGGAAATGAATATAATTTTTATGAATCATGAATACCAACAAGAAATGAATATCACTGTTATCAGTGTGTAAGGTTACTTTGCGATAGGGAGGAAGTGATAGATAGGTTGGTTCGGGATGAAGCGTCTTATGTTTAGGTGAAATAAATTTGTCTTATTGGAGATGAGGCGCCTCATCTCCCCGCACATGCGCAGTAGTGTTTTCCATTCACGATAAGGCGCCTTATCTCTATCTCCCTATCGCTGTAGGAACTCTCTCTTGTTCTAAAAACTGTTCCATCAAGAAACCAACCTGCTATCAGCGGTTTGATAAGATGATGCATTTATGACAATTTTCTAAAATCTAAATAGGTACCTATTTTAATATTATTAGGTGTTTTTCTGTGTTGTGAAAATATACATGTGCCTACTTCAAGAAGAATTTATTTTATATTAATGGGCCGTTTATCAATCACAGATATAGCCCAGGCAAACTCTAGGTAACTAGCGGACTCGGATAACTTCTCGTTGGTTGTTTATCAACTCACATTTACCTGCAAGATACCGCTATCTGCTTGGTATCCTTACCTGAGACTCATCTCCCTCAGTTAGCGAATTATCTGTTGGGTAACGTTTTGTAGAGAGGTTATAACGTGTAGTACTATGGCAGCATTGTTAGTACCATGGATGTATCAAATTTCGCAATTTAGGCTTGAAAATGAGAACTGACCTCTAAAAACAATGCATCAATAATAGTTTACATCTGAAGAACGGATGTATACTTGAAAAAATAAGTTCTGAGCCTTCGTCTTTTACTGAAAACTAGAAGCTGAAAATCGCCCTTCTACTGAGATTCACCCATATTATCCGACAGTCCAGCTGATAGATATATCGGTGTGTAACGATAGTTAGTGCAAAACATAATATAGATATATTTGTCTTTGACATTCATCCCTAGTATATTCAAGATAAATAAATTGAAGTGTGAAATCAGAAACGATAACCATTTTGACTCACAACTCTCCAAAAGTAATGATCAAATAATGATATGATATATACTTTTATAATAATATTAAGTCATAATGTACAACGAAGTTGACTTGATTGATTCCGATTTTTCGGATGGGGAAATCGTAGAATACAAACGAAGACCTTATACGGTTCGTCCACGTCCGGATTATTTTAACTTACTCGATGATTTCGATTTTCAAACCCGTTTCTGACTATAGAAAGAAACGACAATGTTTGTGTTCAAGTTGATTGAAGGGAAATTAGAATCCCGCAGTGATAGAAAAAAACTATTCCATATCGCTGATCACAAAGCTTCTCCTTACGCTCAGATTCTATGAGCTTGGTGAGTAGTTCTAGTTCCTACCTAATGTAGCATAAAAATGACAATCGAGATCCGAGATGAAACCGGAAGGACAGGAGTGTTGTTGTTGTTCTGTTGTGCTATACCTATCTACTTTTTACCCATGGACGTCACAAAGAACTAAAAATACCAGTGTTGTAAGGCTGTTTTGTGGGGAAATCATTGTTGTAGTAGTGGTACCCCTTTTTCCCACAGACGAAGTTATCTGAGCAGTTAGCTATCTGTAGGTAGCTATCTGAGGGCATAAAGTTGATTGATAAACGCCCTAACAAATTTGTTCGATAGGTTGCGGTAACCTCTAGGTAACTGCCTGAGGTTCGTCTGGAAGTTACCGCTGTATTTGATAAACGGGCCCTAAGTAGTAAACAAGGTGAACCTCTGGTTGTGAACATCAATATTTCAAAAAGTTCTGTACGTATTTTTATTTATGAATATATACTCATGTGTGTGGGTTTTGTCGTTCCAGAAGATATCTTATCAGACCGTTGCAACATGGTTTAACATTACCGTCATCATAATAATATTTGCTAATATAATAATTTCGTTCAGTTGAACCTAGATCCTTATATTTATTCACCCGCATCACAGTATGAGAAAGCTGTTCTAAACCAGGGAATAAGCTTCGATTTTGATTCATCTATAATATTCCTTGCATTGTACATCGGACGCTTATATAATGTATCTTCAGGTATTACATGTTTTGTGTTACTAGAGTCTTTGTGTAATCTATCATTCTGTAACAATTTTTATTTTGTTTTGTTCACAGATGTGTCCGCCAGGAGTGATTTCCTATCGGTCCGAGCGAAGGAGGATCAAGGTATGACATCTTCGTTTAGTTATTACTATATATATTTATAATTATTTCTAGCAAGAAGACAAATTTCAAATTCTTGAATAAATTTAATTTTTAGTTCGTTTATCGGCTTAATATTAAATCCCTGTGATCTATGACACGTCTGAGAGTGGTATCCGAGCTAAGAACGACCAATTACCATTCCTAGCGAAAGAGGGAGATTTCATCTGGGTCGCTAAAGGATCCCCCCCCCCCCTCCCTATTATTTATTAATTGCAGTGGTCAATTTCACATAATTTATTACAACACCTGAAAAGATCTTGATGTGAGCTTTCCAAATAGATGCAATATGAAGGGTATCGAATGATTGGAAATGGCCAAAACAGCTGTGTAATGTAACTTTGTGATGTAGTACGAGGGGTGGAGGGGGGCTCAGTGACATCCTTCTATGAGGTCAATTTATATTGTTATTATTATTATTATTTATTTTATTTTTTCTCTCTTTCGAACCGAATGAAGTCTTATATCGAAAACAAGAAATTTGCCCATTGAACACAGTGTCAGTAGAGTTTCTGCCAGACTAGTACATTTACCACACACTTAGTTTCATTTTCCCAACCATTTACACATCCGATGTTTTCCATCGTTGGCTAAAACTGAACATCTCTAAGTTGCAGTATTTGTGGAGGCGTTGTTAATGTTTATTAGTGGTATAACTATAGTCTCATTTACGATTCCTATCTCCAAGCATCGGTGTACTTAACACAGACTAAGCTATTATCTTCACGTCAACGTGTAGAACTTCGCGTGTACGGGAAAAAGGCCTATCTACACGTGCGCGGGAAAATGCATTCGTTGGAATCTCGGCCTACGGGTAGTCATCATAGCCTGACGCAAAGGTAACAACAGTTGCCGATAACCACAGTGTGACCAAGGTAACCGCAGTTACCAGCAAACGTAACCAGTGTGATTCGGTCAAAAAGTCGAGAGGTTAATAGTGAAGTGCTCCGCTACAAAATTCAGCCATTTAAAGTAAGCAATAGATTTATTTATAATTCATGTATTTATAAATAATTATAAAGAAATTAATTATTTAAAAGAGATGTAGTTTAAGTGAACGACCTTAGTTTTCACGTTAGCGTGACGTTAGCGTTTGGTTTTTCGCATATACATGTAGAAATACGCGTAAAAATCACGTGAAGAGCTAGCATCTCCAGCTGCTTGCTCTAGACGCTGCTCTACTCGTCAACGGGAAAAAATCTGACGGGAAGAACAAAAACTCTCTATTATTGCTGGCATGTCAAACATTTTTCTTGAATACGATTAATTTCCAATCCGTTTATTAGCTTAATTCAGGCGAAATTCTCGCGATCTATGAAATTTTGTTTGAGAGTGGCGTCCCAAGCTAAGAATATAAAATTACAGACGCTATGCTCACTATACATTCCAGAGTTTTGTCCAGCTGATCACATTCACTTTTATTTTACTACTGAGGCTTTGAAATGTCCGACGGTGTCAGGAACATTGGAGTAAACGAGTGGTGGTGAAACTGACCACAATTTCAACTTTCAGCGACCAAGCCGTCAATGCACGAAATTTCCACTTCCTGGTGTCCCCTACCATTTCGATTAAGCCTTGGCATCACACTTGGAAACGGACTCTAGAGGCGAATTAGTTCCAATCATTTGTTTAAAAACTGGTCATGGGAAAATCAACCGAACCCTATATCTCTGTGGATTTACCACATCACAGCTACGTGAAAAACGTTCTAGAAGGCCCCTTTCATATCATCCTTGAATGCCGCAAGTACGACGAAAGAAGATTCATTGAAAGCAAGATTGTTCGCGAAGCTAAAAATAACCAGAATTCAAAATTGGTAGAACTTCTAAACATGGCAGATATTCAATTTTAATTATAGAGAAATGAAAATAATTTATTTTTTTAATGTAATGTTATTTGATAGATAACAAAAAATTGTGAATAAATGTAACATAGATTTTATCTGAGCCAAAATAAAGGAATGAAACAAAGTTTAAGTTAACCCTGCTTTTCATGTCCGTTTTGCTGTCTGACGTACCTATTTTCTGTCAACCCTTAGTTTGCCTCGAATCATTGTCCCCTTCTTGTTGAGGATATCGCTTGATATCGTCGCATTGTCCTACACAGGCGAACCGCACTCCCTAAAGTGCGCACAGAATCGTGGCCGACGCGATCGCGGGCCATCTGTTCTCATCAGCGGATAGATTCTAAATATGTTTTAACCCTTTGGAAGGACGTGGGTGGGTGTGCTTGGAGTGGAAATCATCCGTTTCCACGTATGAGCACATCGAAGGGCTAATTGAATCAAATGCGTGTTAGCACATCGACATAATGCCCCCCTTTCCTCTCTCTCTTACTCTCTCTCTATCTCCCTGCACCTGTGCATTACCCCCTCTCCACTGCCTACTTTTGGTTCAACGCAATAATGAAGCTTTACAATCAACCAATGACAAAACAATTCACGTTGCATTTTTCTAGAACATAATATTATATACCTACTACACCCCCCCCCCCCCCCCCCCCCTCGAGTTTGAACGAAATCGGACGAATAGAAGATGAGGAATCAGCGTTATTTAAAATAACTTTTGCGTATTCGCACAGGGTACTTTTGATCCGACGGATATAAAAGTCATAGTGGACTATGGGGCTAACCCGCAAATCCGTAAAAATGTTATCAAAATCGGACTGAAACTATAGGTTTAACTGGGCGTGACAAGGGCAACATAGACACATGGACAGACACGGAACCGAAATTGAAAAACAAGAAGAAATTTTGATTTTGGAACCAAATTGTGTTCGCACGAACACTGCTTCGGTAGATAACCCCCCATCCCCTTGAAATGTGTTGGATTACATTTCAATATGCTTAGAATCCTCAATAAAAACTCTGCCCCGTATGAGCTTTCTTCCCCAACTACTTGAGCAAAGTCTACAAAACATGGGTAAAAAACCGCATTATACGTTTTATATGTATTTTTTAAAACTTCGGGTAATAATTTCCAGTTTTGGTGTTTCATTTTTAACAAGCAAATTATATATTTGGACTCCACCTTTCCCTTTTGTGTTATTTTGGATGTTATTGGGTTCGCCCATTATTGAATAAATTGATGAATAAAACTTTCGGAAGGAAGAGATAGAAGAATTTAATGGTCGGGCTCTTGAACTTGAGTAGGTCGAGTGGAAGGTTATGGCAGAGGGGGAAGGGGGGGGGGGGGGGGGTTGGACTACACATCAGATTCTGCCCAATTTGCATGAAACCCCCGCCAGCTCGACCGACCACTTAAATAGAACCGCGTGCGTGATACTCACCTGCCGATTCCAAAATACAATCCGCACGTTAAAGGGCTTTTACATACCGAGGGGAAAGTTGATGGGACTTAATATTCATTAGGCGTTTTCGTTCAAAGCTCCATTTAAGTTGTCAACGGCCGGGCGCCCCGACGTTTTCCATCTGCTGTCGTCACGCCGCCGCATTCTTGCATAACTTTATCGTCGATTTCAAATGCATTTTGTAAAGGCGGAGGAAGTTCATCGTCAATTTTTTTCCGCTGCGTTGCTCACAAACTAGGAATTACGTTCCTCGGGGATGCGTTGTTTAGTAAGTCCGTTTTATACTGTCTGGGAAAGGACAGCGCACGGTCGAACCCCTCGAGCCGAGGATACTTCGCCGACTTAGGCCCACATTCACAAAAACGAGTTTAAACTCGATAAAACTAACGAAGATTACAGCACACCTTCTTTCACCAGAGAGCCGCACCAGTTTTGGGCGTAATCTTAATTATAATTACGATTACAACCATAGGGTTTTCGAGTTGTGATTAAAATTATAATTACAGAACCTGGGGATATGATTACGATTACATTTATGATTACGTTCGTAATCTTAGTTTTCTGTAATTATATTCGTAATCACAACTTTTTTGGCGATTACAACTGTAATCACAGGTTTTTGATGTGATTTTTGGCCGTAACAACCGATGTTCCCTATATATAAGCCGGTTGAGGACCGCAGATTTTTCCCTGTAATTGCAGTCATAATCATAATTTTTCCTGTGATTACAGCCGTAATCTTAATTTTTTCTGGGATGATTGCCTTTTAATCTTAGTTTTTCTGTGAATTCTATTGTAATCACATAACAATTGTCATCACAGGAATAACTAAGATTAGGGAAATAGTCACAGAAAACCTAATATTACGGCTGTAATCACAGGAAAAATTATGATTTTGATTACAGGGAAAATCTGCGTTGACGGGCCTATTTATAGGGAACATCGGTTGTTACGGCCAAAATCACTTAAAAAACTTGTGATTACAGCAGCAATTGCAAAACAAGTTGTGTTACAATTGTAATTACAGAAAAACTGTGATTACGAATGTAACTCCATGTTCTGTGATTATAATCGTAATTGCAATTACAACTCTAAAACCCTATGATTGTAATCGTTATTATGATTACGATTTTGTAATCGTAATTTGAATTTTGATTACGCCCAACTCTGCGCAGCACGACTTCAATCCCTAATTCGAGTTTAAACTCCCAAAATCTAGCCAGTCACAGCCCTGCTAATCTTCGTTAGTCGTGATATCAACATGGTTGCGAGCTTTTGTGTGCGGTTGTTATTTCTTCTTTTAAAAATGAATTCGCGCAATTTGACATATATTGTGATTGTATGAAAACTAGTGGAATACCTGTACAAAGAAGACCTGTGGAATACAAGTAGCGAAAAGCTACTTGAAGTGAGTAATGCCGGTGAAGGGCACGTGGCGCCGAACCCGATGGTCTCCTCTAGGTGCCAGCAGCTCCTCCAAAATGCGATCGCTCGATCCGCCAAACTCCAGCAGAAATTCTTAAATCGTGACCAGCTCTGAACAAGTAATGCGCGACGTCGCAAGGAAAACGTCAAAGCTTTTGAGCAAACTGGATTTTGAAAATAATAGAGGTAGGTTTAAAGCCACAAGAGGTAATAAGAAAAAGAGCGCAAGATGTCCAACTTTCAACTGGTAGGTCGGTGGTAGAATATGAGAAAATCCCAAGTGAGCAGCTGGATTTTACGTCAAGGCTGGACTCGGAGCGCAATAAAGCACAAAACCTCTACCCTCACTTGAAGTTGATTTGTTCAATAATAATAGGAACATTATCATAACAACTATATAGGTACATTTTTACATATATAACTAACCGATTAACAATATAGAAAATGCAACAAATAACAAAAATACTTGGAAAAGGTAAATGAATAAATAATGGACAATCATGGATCATTATGGAAATGTGCCTAGTGCATCTTGGATGCGCCTGTCACCCATGGAACGTTGCCTATTGGATTCTAATAGGAAAATGAAATACCGCCGTGGATAGAAAAATAATGTTCAAATGAAACCGGTGCTACCCAAATGATAACAAGTGAATGTTTGAGAGGATATTCAAATCTGATTCACAAGTTTCTGGAGTAATGGTAATGTGATTTGTGCTACGGAGTGAAAACAGAGCGGCGTAAACAACTTAACTCTTGATTTTCTCGTGAAAGTGGACGGCGTTCCTCATTAACTTCCGTTTTCTTGATACAAAAATTATGTGAGAGGGCGGATGATCGATAGGTAATGAATTTCATCTATGTTTATTGATGACATAGAATATGGAAATTTTATCCAACCTTCCCTGAGTTAAAAGACTACTACTATAAGTGCACATTTGTTCGTATAATTTAGACATGAATAGGCCGAAACGTCCCCAATAAAAAAATTTAAACCAAGACTGGTATTTATTGTTCCAAATTGTGTACATCCAGTCATGGTGAGCAAAAACTCCGCTCACCTCTACTTCTTCCCCGAGTTGCTGTTGTTTCCTTGCAAAAATTCGCTCATTAGGTCATGCTGTACGTCCAGGTTTTTTTTTTTTTCACGTTCCTGGACCGCTCGCACCCCACCCCGGAGGTAACAGCGTGGATCAGCTGACGGAGGAACCGGACGTCCCCCCCTCATCCTAACCCTCTCGCCGCTGCCCCCCTTCCCTCCTCTCGACCGCCCCTTTCCCGCTACTCCATCCGCCCTCCCGTTCGTTCTCCTTCCTTTTCCCGCTTCTTCTCCTCCCCGTTTTCCTTCTCCTTTTAACTTCCACTTCTACCTAGCGGCAGACTCCCCTTCTTCTACGGGGCCGCGAGGGCAAAGCCCCTGGTGGAGCGCCAGGAATGCGCCCTGACGTCCTGATCCCACCCCGGGGGAGCTCCGTCATCTCCTCCGGTCCCCCGGGGGCCCCACGAAGCCCCCCCCCCCCCCCTCCGCATTACCTTCACCGCTATTTAAATTTATTTTTATAATCCTCACGATTTTTCAAAAAAAAAAAAAAAAAAAAGTTGGATCCTGAGGAACCTGTAGGTACCAGTGATACCGTACCAATGACTGACCGTGTTCCTCACGAAGTGGGGGAAAAAGACTGTCATGCAGCATGATTGTAAGTGCAAATTTTGTAATTTTTTATATCGCATATTGATGTTGAATTGTTTTAAAATTTGAGAACTGTGTACGAAGAAATCGTTTACTAGGAAGATTATAATCAAACAAAACTAAACAAGAGCAAATAACTCGTTCTTAAATAATATTCAACTTTACGAATACAATTTAGGATTTTAAAAAGTTTTTATCGATATTTGTTAGACAATTTTTTTTGAAATTTAAATAAAATTTCATAAAAGTTTTGTACATATATTGCTTTTTATGAGTAGAATTTATGCTAACGAACGTAAATTGGCCTTTTTACGAGTAGCTTTTTATGCTAAATTGACCTTTTTACGAGTTGCTTTCTATGAGTAGCTTTTCATGCTAACAAACGTAAATTGGCCTTTCTTCTATAATTTTACCATTTAGCTTTTCAGAACCCTGCAACTTGTAGAAAAAAATGAACCATCTTTTTGAATAAATTTGATCAGCAATGTTATGTAACATAGATGTCCAGATATCAAGCATCAATTATCAGCCCCCCCCCCCCGCCCCCGTTCTACTTTCTTTTTTATCAACCGAAAATTTGGAATCAAAAACAAGTCTTGTCCCGAATGTTACAGTGGGGAAAAAAAAAAAAAAAAAAAAAGCTGATGTTGCATGATTATTAGTCTCTGAGGTTTGAAAAACCATTCAGCACTCTATGAATTTCTACACTAAATTTTGAATAATGCAAGAAGCAGTCACAAATTGATTTTAATCTCTTTCTTGTGCCCAGAAACTCGTATAGGGAATTTTTCACGGTAACACTCGTGACAGGAAATGTTTCAGAAGAATGCAATTTCTCTACATTGTAGTTTTCGCTTCTAACTGGCGTATATTTTCTGTCCCGGGGACTGGTATCTCCGGCGGAAAGAGGGATAACATTTTCCTCATCGCTTTTATCAATTAATGGTCAACAGCACATCACGAGTGTTAGTTAGGCATCATGAGTGTTACTGTTTAGTAACACTCGTGATGTTTTTACTCAAAATTGTTCATCTTGAACTAACCAAGTGCTGGACAGATATGAGGGGTCGCCCACAATTGATTGTCCCTAAGCTACGTCTTTTGCTGTTGGCATTCACCTGTTAAATTGAACTATGTCAAACATAACATTAGTAACACTAAATTTTTTTTTTTTTTTTTTTTGCACACCATGTTTTTGACAAACAATTCTGAAATGGGCTGGCAGATTCTTCCTGGGCCAATGCTGCATATGGACTGATTGCTAGTTTACACCACGAACAAACGTAACCTGATCTTTCCCATCAGTTCCAACCGACGCATTCTTCTCCTTGTCGACAACTGCACAGCTCACATGGTCAACTTGAATTTGAGGAACATCCGAGTTGTTTTCCGCCCTCCCAACACCACCTCCATCATCTAGCCTTGTGATCGGGAAATAATCAGAACGATGAAGGCCTATTACAGGCACGAAATGAGAGCTCGAATCATCGAATTCCTCGACGATGGTGCATCGAATCAAGCAAATGAGTTAGCAAAGAAGACGTCGCTACTCGATGGCCTCCATTTTGTGGCGAAAGCGTAGCAATTTGTCAGCGAAACCACACGTTGAAGTTGTCATGGAAGCGGAGACCTCTGTTGTGCCAATTGTACCGACTTTTTACGACATTATTTTGGAGCAGTACGGAGAGTGGATGGCAATCGACGAAACAATGCAAACTTCGTTCCAACCGACTGAACAGGACATCTGCAACAACATCACGATGCAGCACAATGACATGAACAACCAAGACCAAGATGACGCAGTGGACGACGATCCTGGTGTTCCGCCTCCAACCCACGAGGAGATGAATGACGCCTTGTCCTTACTCTGGCGAGGAGTGCTCTTCAAGGGCGAAAATTTTGGTCCCCAATATCAGTACGAGGACTACGTCAAAAAGATGTTAAATGAGAACAAGAGGGAATCGAAAATTGACGCATTTTTTCCCAAAAAATGAGCCACAAATCCGACTTGACATGTATGTTTTCCAACTACTTATTATATGTATATTTACCTTAGTTCCTAAAGTGCCCACGTTGGCTATGTACGTAGCAATAAAAATGTATATATTTATGAATTTATGGGCTTCATTCCTCATTCCTCCACCTGTAGTGATCACCCGCTTGTAGTGATCAGACTGGTCTTGCCCAACGCACTACAAGCGGGACCTACTGTACCACTAACAAACGTAACCTGATCTTTCCGATCACTTACAACGAACAGTGTTGCTCATAATGGCTGGTTACACTCGTGACTTTATTTTCATTTCCAGCAAACAGTGAGAGAGAGGGGGTCTTAGTATTTATCTGAGGTTACTGAAAAAAATACGTAGGTACCAAAGGAGAATAGGGACCCCAGAACTGTGTTTCCTACTAAGGTTCCTAAGGAACCTGTTTATGTTTTTTATGGATGTTAATAGTTATCAAAATAGATAAACGTGATCAAAATATTGTTATTTAGTAAAAGTTCGTACAAGTAAAATTCGTGTCTATCAACACTGGCACCTACAATTTTGTGTTTCTTCGGGCAATAACGCAATATTACTGGACTGAACAGGTTGTTAGACAAACGAGGAAACCTCCTCAGGGAAACCGTTCTAAACTGAGAATATGGAACAGAAATTCGTAGTCGGAATGAAAAACGTTCTTACGGTCTCCAAGCCGTAGTGACCTTCGTTTTAGCATTCATTTTGTGGTGTCTTTGCCCGGCTGACCCAGACTATCAATGCATTGAAACTCTGGAAAAGTATCTCCGTTTTCTATGGGCGAGGCGTCATTCCAGTCACACGGTCGCGCATAGGGAAGTATTGGTATTCCTTCTGCATTTTGTAACCTCCCCTCCTTCTGTCTCACTCTATTTCTACCTATCTCTCTTCCTCTATCTGCGCTACAGGGCGCCATCTGCATGAAAATGCCGCGGAATGCGTAGGATTCGGAATTCATTTTTGATTCGCCCAACTTAGAATTCACGTCTGGCGAATCGCCTTTCATCCTTTCCCATTTCCTTTTTTTTTTTTACTTCCTATCTTCGAAGGCCAGAAATATCGAGAAAAATGCTGGAAATTGTCATTCAACAAGCTGCTATATTGTTATTTTATTATTGTTATTATTTAGACATCAAAAAGTTTCTGAAGCGTCATTTTTAATGTAAATTACAACAGATTGTTTGAAAACCCTCTGCCAATCACTGCATGTTTGCCTACGTACTGTTCTCACCCTTATTGTGAGATTGTGTCTTTCACACAATCGATATTGTACAGAATATAGACTTAATAGAACGTGTTCTCAACCCGAATTCGTTGTCAATGAGGAATGAGAAACTAATTTTTACTATTGTCTAACTGCAGCAGAAACGTTCTGAGAATTTCGATGCGAAGGGTTTTCTACGAATAGTAGTCCTTGTAAGCTATTTTTCATAGTTTTGGCAAATCAAGTGGTGACATGGGCTCAAATGACGTTGTAACAAGGAAGACTCTGAATTCGTTGTCGGTGAGGAATTGCCATGATTGTGAAAAACCCAAGTTTTGAATGAACAAATTTCATTAAGTGATTTTGGACGAACGATGTTGACAATTTCGACAGTAGAAATTTCTACTGCATTTTACGGTTGATCTCGTGCTGAAAAATTTTGGTTTCTTATCTGTCTGTCAGTTTTTCTAGGGATTTTTCAATGTTACAGCAAGTATGACGTTACACCGGGCAGAAAGGTTCCGCTATGACGTAGTATGTTTGCCTAAATGTTCAAAAATTACTAAAAACTCCTAAGCGCCCCTAAAGTAGCGCGGTTGATGTCAAAAATTCTTTGGATAAAATCAGATCTCACGTAATAGTATATGAAGAAAAGTCTCTCTTTTACGTAGGTATGTAATCCACAAAATGGACTAGGAACGTCGATATCGGATGTAAAGATAAATTTCTGACTTACACAGAGCTTAATGGTAAAATTCAAGTTGAACAATAATACAGACCTGATACGAAAACGAGTTGAGAGGCCAGCGGTTGTAACATGTGACAAATAACGCGCAAGCTTTACTGCCCATCCTACGTGGCAGGTGTCTTTTTCAGCTCTTGTTCAATCCTACAAACAACCAGGATTGCATCATTTTACAATTGACCCCTGTAACTTAATAAACCCACGCTCACTCCCACGTCATGTTACAATAAACACGGAAGCTGTACTGCCCCCCAACTTGGTAGACCTTTCCCGTCCGCTGTTCAGATCTACAAGTATCCGGACTGTACAAATATTACCCATGCTAGAAGATTAAAATAAATATAGACTCACGCCATGTTACAATGAACCCAGAAGCTGTACGATCCAAACATACAGATTGTCACAATAAACGCGGAAGCTGTACTACCCCCCAACTTGGTAGACCTTTCCCGTCCGCTGTTAAAATCTACAAGCACCCGGATATTACCCATGCTAGAAGATTAAATGTAAACCCCCGCCATGTTGCAATAAACCAGGAAGTTTACTATCCAATTATACAGATTGTAACAAAGTGGTACGATAAACCCTGTTCCGTGAAAACTCGCACTCATCCCCAAATCGTGTTGCAATACAGGCGTTATCAGTACAAATAAGTTTCAATGTACAAATACGTTATCCCCATCTAACTTGGAAGGTTTTTTCCCCCTGTTCTGATCTATAAACATAAGTATTGTTACATGATGCAATGATAAACCCTTATACATAAATATAATCCTACGATCATTCTCACATCATGTTACAATAAACGTGGAAGCTTTACTATCCGACTAACTTGGCAGACTCACCCTCTTCTAGTTACAATATACGCGGAAGCTGTGCAACTTATCCAACTTGAAAAGCGTATTTCTTTCTTCGCCTGTTCCGATCCACGAACGTTTGGATTGAACCACGGTACAATCCAAACGGTACGGTTGAAACTCCCGTTTCATGTAAGGCCACACAGAATCTGTCTTGCGCATCTTTATTTTTACCTCATCTATTCCGATCTAGAGGTAGTATCCATATTGTAACATGTACAATTATTAACCCCTGTTACAAGTAAACCCACTCTCACCCCCTCGCCATGTTACAATAAACGCGGAAGCTGTACTTCCTGCACATCCAAATTGGAATGCTTCTCTCGTCCCCTGTTCCGATCTATAAGCATTTGTATCGTAACATGTTGCAATGATAAACCCAGTTACATGTAATTCCACGTTCACCCCCACATCATGTTACGATGAACGCGGAAGCTGTCCTGCCAACCACCTTGGAAGTCCTCTCTAGCCTCCTGGTCCGATCTGTATATAAGCATTTGTATTGTAACATGTTGCAATGATATACAGTTACATGTGATGTGACGCTCACCCCCACATCATGTTACAATAAACGCGGAAGCTGTCCTGCCCATACACCTTGGAAGGGTTCAGTCGTTCCCTGTTCCGATATATAGTCATCCATATTATTACATGTTATAATCGTATTACATGTTGCAATGATAAGTCTAGTTTAACGTGTACCACGCTCACCCCCACGTCAATTTGCAATAAACGCGGAAGCTGTACTATCCACCCACCTTAGCAGGCTTCTCTAGACCCCTGTTCTTATCTGTATAAGCATTTGTATTGTAACATGTTGCAATGATATACAGTTGTTACATGTGATGTGACGCTCATCCCCACATCATGTTACAATAAACACGAAAGCTGTTCTGCCCATCAACCTTGGAAGAGTTCTGTCGTCCCCTGTTCCGATCTATAAGTATTTGTATTGTTACTAATTGTAAACTAAGTGATTTGTATACCCAGTTAAATGTGATGTCACGCTCATCCCCCACATCGTTTAAAATAAACGCGAACCTTTACTGCCCATCTTCCTTGGAAGGGTTCTCTCGTCCCGTATTCCGATCTATAAGCATCCGTTTTGGCAACTTGTTGAAATGATAAGTCTAGTTTCATGTAAACCACGCTCACCCTAACGTCATGTTATGATAAACGCGGACGCTGTACTATCCAACCAACTTTTCAGGCTTTTTCTGACCCCTGTTCCAATCTAGAAGCATCTGTGTTGTAACATTTTACTCTATCACCCCTGTTACATGTAAACCATCCCCCCCTCTCCTTCATGTTGCAATATACGCAGAAGCGTTACAGCCCATCCAAATAGGAATTCGTTTTTCTTTCTTCCCTTGTTCCGATCCACAAACATTCGGTTCGTTCCATGTTACAACTAACCCCATTACATGAAAGCCCACACGGGTGCTGTACTATCCAACTAACTTGGCAGGCTTTTTCTGGTGTCTGTTACAATCTAGAAGCTTCTGTGTTGTAACATTTTACTCTATCATCCCTGTTACATGTAAACCCCCCCCCCCCCCTTCATGTTACAATATACGCTGAAGCTGTACTATCCAAAAAACTTGGCAGGCTTTTCCTGACGTCTGTTACAATCTAGAAGCATCTGTATCGTAACATTTTACTCTATCACCCCTGTAACATGTAACCCCCCTTCATGTTACAATATACGCTGAAGCTGTACTATCCAAAAAACTTGGCAGGCTTTTTCTGACGTCTGTTACAATCTAGAAGCATCTGTATTGTAACATTTTACATCACCCCTGTTATACATGTAACCCCCCTTCATGTTACAATATACGCTGAAGCTGTACTATCCAACCAACTTGGCAGGCTTTATCCGACCCCTGTTCCAATCTAGAAGCATCTGTATTGTAACATTTTACTCTATCACCCCTGTTACATGTAACCCCACTCTTCATGTTACAATATACGCGGAAGCTGTAATGTGAAGCCCATCCAACTTGGAATTCGTTTTTCTTTCTTCCCCTGTTCCGATCCACAAACATTCGGTTCGTTCCATGTTACAACTAACCCCGTTACATGTAAGCCCGCACGGGCGCTCTACTGACCATCCAACTTGGCAGGCTTTTCCCGTCCGCCGCGCCGTTCCGATCTAGGGGAATCCGGTTGCAGTTAGGTCCGATCTCCGGCGCTTGAGCCGCTCGGTAAAAAGAAGACGCCTTTAACGAGGAGCCTGTGGCGGAGAAAATGGAGCGGCCGAGCGTTTTTGCGCCGGGTGTTTGACCCAGATCCCCCCTCCCACCAGGTACCTCCACCTCCCCGATGCTACGTCCGCCTTTTTGTTGACTTCCTTTCCACCTACGACGAGACTCGAATCTCCAGATGCCCCTCGTCAACCTCAAATCGGTTCACAAACCCGAAAAGATCTGCAAACCAAAAAATGTTTTTAAAAAATAACTAATATAACTTTATTTATTTTCATACAAATTTCTATAATATGTATCAATATATATCACGGGGTGTCTACAGGTCACGGATTCCCGGAAAAGTCACGGATTTAATAGTGGGGCACGGATATTTCCGAAAGTCACGGATTTTAATATAGAAGTCATCGATTTTTATGGCGTCGGTAACCAAATAATCATATTATAATGCCAGTACCGGGGTTCACAAAACATACGAAAGAATCAATTGAGATTTCTGAATGTATAATATTAAATATTTTGTACATTGTATTTTACTAATATTCTGTAAGTAGTCTTAGACTTCTGTACTTTATAAGTAGGCTAAAATCAATAAAAAAGTTATGAAGATTTAATTTTTATAGGCTACTCATGAATACAGTAGGTCTACTGGTAAGTATTTCGGTACGCTATTCCTAAAGAAATTAAAGCCTGTAAAAGGTCACCGATTTTTAAAATTTAGAACCCCAAAAGTCCCCGATTTTTATTTTACTGATCTAGTAGACACCCTGTATCCTAATAATAGTAATCATGTATAATTTCAGTTACTTGAAGAAAATTACATCGATTTCTTATGAGGAAAACAAATTATTTCACATATATGAGCTACAGTAGCTCTTGCGGGAAATAAGTTTCTGATTCCACTCCTTCATTAATTAAAAGAGTTCCAGTCATATCCAGCATGATCGTATGAGCGAATTTTCAAAAACAATCGTTTTGTATAATGTTGAATTTTTTTGAAATTTGTGCTTTTTATTTGCAAGGAAATTGTTATCTATTAACTTTATGGCAAAAACGTATCCTAAATGGATTTGGATTGGGATTTTTAGCATTTTTGCAATTTTTATCAATTTTTTAGAAAATTTTAATGAAATTAAATGCATTTTTTAGCATATTGTTGTATATAAGTTGTTGAATGTTCTATTGTATTGTTAATAAACTTTAATTGAACAATATTCTGCAAAAATAAATAAATACATAACTAAAATTACCTCTTTTTAGCCGAATTTAACTCATTAGCGTGATTTTTTTTTAACTTTTTTTTTTTAAATTTAAATTCGGCCAAAGTGCTGGCCAACGAAGAATTCATCGTTTCGTTTGGAAAGCTCGATTTTTTGGCGCAAGAACGGAATTTTTATCTCAGTTCTTTGGAGAGTTATCGTCTGGAATGACATATATATGTATATGAAAAATTGCAAACTCCAGGAATCGTTTCAGAATGCCTCAAAACGGATTTCAATGAAGAAAATTTTCTCAAAATTTTCCGATCTTTTGCAATAGCTTCATTTTCTACGGAAATTCGCTAACAATATCATTTTCGGTTAATACCGATTGGAGCTATGGCCGTTTTAATGTCACATATTAGAAAACACGAAACAAATCTTAAATGTGAAAATCTTCAAAACAAAGCGCTTAAATAAACATTTCTAGGATGCAAAGTAGTTAATTAGCAGTAGTTTAGTATTAGTAGTAGTGGATTGAGATACCAAAATCCATTCTTTAGCCAAAAAAGCAACCATTCCAAAAGAAATGGAGTTGGTTAGAATTTTTGAACACAATAAATTAGTTAAATTTCAAAAAGAGTACTACAAATGGTTACCAATAAAAATGGCAAAAAACTGAAGCATAAGAAAAAAAAAATTAATTATATTTTCAGCCTAATATTACTCGGACATTTTTGATGAACTAACTATTAGACAATTACAAAATGTGTGACGCACATAATTATGCTGGAAATGTAGGTATTTGAATTTCATTAATGAGTGCCAAAAGGCGTTAAAATAATCGCAAAAATCCAAAATTATAGTTTCATGGGCAGAATTGTATTATTAATGTGTTTGCCTTTAATTGTTAGTTAACGATTTCTGTACACATAAAGTGCTCACATTTTAAGAAAATTTCACATGAATTTAATACGATATTTACGAAAATTTGCTCATAAGATCATGCTGCATTGCTGGAACTTCTTTAGAGCTCATCAGCATCACAGTGTATGATTCGTAACGTGTAGGTACACAATGTGACTAATGACATTGTTTATAGAGATGGATCATCGGTTTATAAGAAGGCTGCAGCTGAGCGCGACGCTGACTTTGGTCTGCGTTTATTTTGGGTGATCTCTTCCTCCAGACGCATCAAATCTCTTTATAGATTGGGAGGACACGACTAATATTCCCGTGCTAGTCTTTTCTTGTCTTTAGCTAACCGTCCTGATGGCATGTGAGCGGGTAATATAAATATTCTACCTGCATAATTAGGTACTAAGCCGATGATGATGGTGTATATGTTACCAATAGGTAATATTCTTGCTGCTTGTTTTCGTTTGTTTTCAGTAGGTACTAGCGTTCCCCCCGCGAGCGTTGCTGCGCCCAAATTAAATTTGTTTATTGATCGTAATTTTAAACTGTTATTAAGAGGTGATTTGATGGACGGAAGCTTAGCCTTTGGTTTCTGCCTTTGGTGTCTACAATGACCCTGGATTCGTTGTCATTTTATGCAGACGTTCAATAGTATCCTCCTCCTCCCTTCTCCTCCTCCTCCTCCCTCCCCCTCATCCTCCTCCCTCCTCCTCCTCCCTCCTCCTCCTCCCTCCTCCTCCTCCCTCATCCTCCTCCCTCCTCCTCCTCCTCCTCCCTCATCCTCCTCCTCATCATCCTCCCTCATCCTCCTCCTCATCCTTTGGCCTCACCCTCGGCCTCACTCTGCCTTCAGTCTTGGCTTGGGTAGTTAAATCTATATCTATAAAAGAGGATGTATGTATGTATGTATGTATGTTGCCTATAGACTCCAAAACCGCTAGACAGATTGTAATGAAACTTTCAGGTATTATTAGGCATGATTCAAGGATTGTTCCTGTAAAGTTTGGTGCAAATCCGTTCAAAGGGCTCTGACCCAGAGGGCATAAAAGGGTGCAGTGTCAGGTTTTAGAAATTTATTTAACTACCCAAGCCAAGACCGAAGGCAGAGTGAGGCCGAGGGTGAGGCCAAAGGATGAGGAGGAGGATGAGGGAGGATGATGAGGAGGAGGATGAGGGAGGAGGAGGAGGATGAGGGAGGAGGAGGAGGGAGGAGGAGGAGGGAGGAGGAGGAGGGAGGAGGAGGAGGATGAGGGAGGGGAGGAGGGAGGAGGGGGAGGGAGGAGGAGGGAGGAGGAGGAGGAGAAGGGAGGAGGAGGATACTATTGAACGTCTGCATAAAATGACAACGAATCCAGGGTCATTGTAGACACCAAAGGCAGAAACCAAAGGCTAAGCTTCCGTCCATCAAATCACCTCTTAATAACAGTTTAAAATTACGATCAATAAACAAATTTAATTTGGGCGCAGCAACGCTCGCGGGGGGAACGCTAGTAAATTTCTAAAACCTGACACTGCACCCTTTTATGCCCTCTGGGTCAGAGCCCTTTGAACGGATTTGCACCAAACTTTACAGGAACAATCCTTGAATCATGCCTAATAATACCTGAAAGTTTCATTACAATCTGTCGAGCGGTTTCGGAGTCTATAGGCAACATACATACATACATACATACATACATACATCCTCTTTTATAGATATAGATTTATCGTATTCTTGTGTCGCCGGAGATTCCTTCGGGGAATGTAAATTATTGGTAGCTCTGTTATTCCACGATACGTTTCGTTGTTGGTTTGGGGCATCTGACCATCCACGTTGGTTTTATAATTTACATACCTACCGGAGGAGTCATTCGTCACTTGCAAGTAGAGTACAGGCGGCTAGCGCGTGATGATGATGTCCTAATAGCCAGACGACTTTTTGGTATAATTTTGCGGACCAGACGAAACTTATGCCACATGTTTCTGCGACCATGTAAAGCATTAAAAACCATGATGACCATTTCAGAACAGTAGCCTTTAAAAATGGCGGCCATATTAAATAGCCACCAGCCACTATTATTTAATTCGTCGTATCTTGCAAACGTCCGGTCTGATTTTAAAAATCTTTTTTTCAAATCGTAGGTACTTTCATGGTCAACATTTTTGGCCCTGATGACAAAAGCCGAAAAATTATTATTTCACTATGAAAAGATGAAAAAAAGAATAATCAACATTTTAAAAATTTGCCAATTGTACCGATTTCCTCTTTTTGAGGGTCAGGCACACTGATTATAACATTGAAAGCGCTCCACGCCTGCACTCTACTTGCTAGTGGAGACGGATTCCTCAAAGAAATGATCATTTTACTCTTAAAACCGCGTTTATTTTTGCAAATCATTTCTTATTTATCAAGGAATACTCATTTGTTGAGTTTTTACAGCCATTTTTAATCTCTCTCTCCATATTGAGCCCCCTTAATTTTTTGTAGAGTTTGGAGTTATCGCTTCGGTTGTTAGATATTTTTGTGTATGCCATTGTTTTCCTAGATAACGGTTTTCGCCACATTCACTCCTGTCCTTGGAACATAACCCTTTCAAAAACATCTTCACACACACCTGAACGGCTACTGACTATGTGAGTGCTATACATTGCGAGGCTGAGATGTAGATGTTGTCACAAGAGCTATTCATCCCTGAAGTCCTTCGAACAAGGACTATTTGAATTCGTGAAGCATTTTATTCCTCTTTGGTTAGCGATGCCACGTCATGTCCTTGAAACTGGAATTTACTACCTCTTTCTCATTAGTACCGGATTCCATGAAGGCATCAATTCTACTAGTAGAATTCCGACAAACTAGTAGTCGTTGACTGGTTTCATATCCCATCCCTCTCAATGAAATTATTCATAGTTGAAACCAACAACGCGAGATGATTGCCGAAATAAAGGACAAGGAATCTGGAAAGGTTGAGGGAATAGATATTTTGGGGCAGTGCAAAAGTATGTGAAATCCCGAGGGCTCTCGCGTTGTGAACCAAGGTAAACATTTACAAAACCATTGTACGGCTTGTGGTAACATTATTACAAGACATGGAGATTGACGTATGCGAGCGAACAAATTGTGATCTGCTGAGAGCACAAGATCATGTGAAAGAGGTTCGTCTCCATTGGCGAGTATAGCTTATGGAGGATGCGAAATAATGCAAAGTTGTTGAGGTATGTAAGGCGATCTTGACATAATTTTGCAAATCATCGGCAGAATAGTGAAATGAGTTCTGCTGAACCATTCAGATGAGAGAAAGACCGAAAGGAACGAAACCTTAATTGTCGAGAAGGTCCTTGGTCTCAAAGGACTTGAAGATTAGTTGAAGAAACATTAGATTAGCTAGCCGGATTAGAAGAAGAAGAATAAAAACATTCAGAAGAGCAAGGAGACCGAAAGGAGGGAAAACCCCGTTGTTGAATAGGCCCTGGTACTCAAAAAGACTTGAATATTAAAAGAATAAGCATTAGATTAGCAAGGCAGATTAGAAGAAGAGTGAAATGAGTTCTGCTGATCCTTTTAGATGAGAGAACGACCGAAAGGAACGAAACCTTAATTGTCGAGAAGGTCTTGGTTCTCGAAAGACTTGATGATTAGAAGAAGTAGTATTAGATTAGTAAGCCGGGTTAGAAGAAGTAGAAGACTGCAATTAATTCAACGGATTCATTCAAGAGAGAATGATAACAGAAAGGAACGAAACCCCTCTTGTCGAGAATGCCCTGGTGACTTGATGATTAGAAGAAGAAGGATTGTATATATTAGCAAGTCAGATTAGAAAAAGAGTGAAATGAGTTCTGCTGATCCTTTCAGATGGGACAACGATCTGAAGAACGAATCCCCAATTGTCGAGAAGGTTCTAGTTCTCACAGGACTTGATGATGAGAAGAAGAAGCATTCGAGTAGCAAGCCGCATTAGAAAAAGATGAATAACATTGAGTCCTGTTGATCCATTCTCAACTCAGTTTTTGAACAACACCTACCTTAATGCCTGTATCCAACACCTGGTGTTGTAAAGTGTGTTACACATAATAAACAAAGGTGGTGATGTAATTAGTTTCAGGACTCCATCTGGTTTTTCTTTCACTAAGATCACTCTTCTTCAGTAATATGTCCCTTTTGAGGCGGGCCTCCTTCAAACCTTTGGAAGCCGTTTCGAGTCTCATCTCTCACCGCTCCTTTGGAGTCCCATTTCAAACCCAAATTCGAACCTCTCCAGAATCAACATCGTGTTCTGACAATCCCATAAAGTGGGTGCGTTTTTAAAACCGCAGTTCGGCTTAGGGATCCCCATTCCAAACGTGTTGAAATCCATTTCCACGTTATCCGTAAGGCGTGTGTGTGATAAATGAGGCGAAAGATCGTGTTTCTTCGACGTAGAGGCGTTACGTGGAAGCATGAAAGTCCTTTAACTCGCAACCCCACCAAAACTCCATCCAGCATCCTCCAATTAATTTGATGAATGTTGAGGACCACGAAATATGTAAATGGCGGGAGGAAGAGCGGCAGTTAAAACTAGAGGCGCGGGTGAAGAGGGGTTCGAAAAAATATCTCCTCTCTCTACTAGTTGATTTACAACGCTAATCCAGGTAACTAAATTATATTAAACTCCCCCTCCGACTTCGAGGTTTTTTAATTTTTTCTTTCATTTTTTTGTCGAAACCATTCGTGCTGGCGTCGTTGATTTATAATAACAGATTCTTCGAAAAACACCTGTATGATCCTGGAGTTTCGATATCACTCCTTACACTCATTTCGCTTCCTCACTTCTGTAGGTAGGGAAGCTTTGTGTTCGTGCTAGAATTTGAAAAAAAAAAAAAAATTCTCTCCAAAATAAAAATTTCCACTTGTGTTTTGCGTTTCAGAGCTTGCTTATCAATTTTGGTTCCGTGTGTACGTGTCTGTGCCAATTCCTTGTACCGCCGATAACTATACCAACTGTTAGTCCGATTTTGATGACATTTTCAGGGGTTGTGCGGGTTAGTTCCTAGATAGTCCTTATAACTTTGATTGTGGTAGGATAAGTAATGGAGTGAGCGCATGCGCAAACTTGAATTTCTCATAACGTCGATTTCTCACTGTCCGTTTCTTTCAAATTCGGAGGATAGTTGATAGCTCTATGAGTTTTATTGTGATTGGTTGAGAAATAACTATTGCCTATTGCACGCTCAAAACTAAAGTTTATTGGCAGCTGTAAAACTCGGAGACATGATGGACCGATTTTGATGAATTTTTCAGGGATTAGTTATGTGAATTCTCTGTAGTTTGCACTGCCGTCAGATCGATAGTGCCGTTGACACTTAATGGAGTTGTTTCTTATAACGTCGGTTACTTACGATCTATCGGTACGACTTCGTCCGAATTCTCTCCTGTTCACCCTATGAATTTGAAATTTGATATGAAGCCTCTCCGTGATTCGGAGGCGAAAGAAATGACTGGATCCATCCTGATCAGCTGATTGAACGAATTTCTCTCTTGATCACCTCAGTAAGTTGTAAGTTGATAGGGAGCCTCCCTGTGACGAGTACTGGCTCCATCCTAATCAGCTGATTGAACTAATTTCTCTCTTGATCGCCTCAGTAAGTTGACATTTGATAGGGAAACTCTGTGACAAAAGGAGATGAAAGAAATGACTGGATCCATCCTGATCAGCTGATTGAACGAATTTCTCTCTTGATCACCTCAGTAAGTTGTAAGTTGATAGGGAGCCTCCCTGTGACGAGTACTGGCTCCATCCTAATCAGCTGATTGAACTAATTTCTCTCTTGATCGCCTCAGTAAGTTGACATTTGATAGGGAAACTCTGTGACAAAAGGAGATGAAAGAAATGGCTGGCTCCTTCCTGATCAGCTGATTGAACTAATTTATCTCTTGATCACCTCAGGAAGTTGAGATTTGATAGGGAGCCTATATTTGACGAAAGTAATGACTGGCTCCATCCTGATCAATCACTAATTTCTCACTTGATCACCTCAGGATCTAGAAATGCTGTAGGGGGCCTCTCTACAACATTAGACGAATGATGTGACGAGCTCCATCGTGGTCAGCATAGTGAGCTAAATTGTGTCCTGCTCACCTTAGGAAGCTGCAATTGGTTGGGAGCTTCTCTGTGACACCAGCTGGCGTATGAAATAACGGAAGCATATTTTGATTTCGCTTGCTGGAATATTGTGTGAAGCTTCGCACCTAACGTTTTCCATCGATCAGAGCCGATTTCGGTAGACCTTCCAGCGGTTGGAGGATCGAGCTGGAGACGGGGCCATCGTATGGTAGATTTAAAGGATGATATTGATGAGGGCGCCGTAGGTCACTGAGGTCACCTCTTTGAGGTCACCCTCCCCTCTCCTCACACACACACTCTCTCCCTCTCTCTCTCCTTACCCCATCTTCCCCTTCCTTGTCCTTGTCTCTGTCTCTGTCCTCCTCGTGCTGTTGAGTTCACGCCTCGAAGCAGCTTCTCAGTCGTGTTGCATGTCCTGATGAGCAAATTTGTATATTATGATCCTGTCATCTCCGCCTTAGTTAAAAGTTGTAGGTTCAAGTTTCAAAATACGTGGAATCCAAAAATCGAATAATAACAAAATTTCAAAGTTTCAGTCTTGCAGTGTGATCGTATGAGCGAATTTTTCGTAAATTATCGTATCTTATAACGTTAAATTGTTTTGACATCTGAGCTCTATGAGTGTTAAGCAATTGTTAACTACCAATCTTATGGAGAGAGAGAAAAAAAGAAAACGTTCGCAATAATATTCTGCAATTATTATTATTTTTTTTTTTCGTTTATTTTTGCAGTTTATCTCGATTTTTCAGCAAATCTTAATATTAAATCAATATTTATGTACATTTTTTACCGTAGTTTTGTTGATACATTTTTTAATGTTCTACTTCATCGTTGATGAACTTCCTTTGACTAAATTGTGCTTAAAAAAATAGATAAATAAAATTAATTTTAGGATTTTCAGTACTTTTTAGCAATTTTTAGCATTTTTTTGAAAGTTGACAATTTAAATGTGGTTAAAAAGTGCTGGCCAATGTACTCATCCTTTTATTTGAAAAGCTTGTTTTTATTGGCTCGAGAAGGGAATTTTTATCTCAATCCTAAGGGGAGTTATTGTCTAGAATGAGACACTCACATACAACACACCTGATTCTGACATGATCCTGATACTTGATTGCGACGCTGGATCAATTGTGGAACATCTGGACTAATAAAGCCCTAACTGGATGATAACCCTACTTGGCTGAATCTTGACCGTAGCATCATCCTACTCTAATAGTCTAACCATAGCCTATCAAATCTAATATCCGGTCATTACATCGTAGCTCTCCTAATTGTAATGGCTCATAATTACATTGCAGCCCTAATCATCTTGTCGCCGGACTTTGAGCCCATAGCTCTAACTAATAGCCGGACTTTTAGCCTGTAGCTCTATCTACCTAAGAGCTGGATATACCGTAGCTGAATAAACTAAATAAGGAAACTAATTATGGAATAATGATTCTAAACAATAATGAAAGGTGGAAAATTATGGATCTATGATACCGTAGCGTAAAATTAAATAACTTATGGAGTGACTAAGGTAACGCACTGGAGCCGGAATTCGGCCGATCATTCACTCTGCGGAGTTCGGCCGTTAACGGCCGATATCGGCGGAGTGAACAAAAGTTAGAAACAGAACGGACTTCGGCCGTAGTGTTTACACTAGGCCCGACCTGCTCTGCCGAACTCCGCCGAGCTCCACCAAATATTTTTGATTTTTTCGGCCGAATCTGCCATTGTTGAGTAGGTGTTTGAGTAGCGATTGTTTTTATGTGTGAAGTTCTTCTTTTTTCTTTGTTGTTCTTTTGTTTTTCTCTCGATCATTATGGACATTGACATTGATTTCATGGGTTGTTCCAACAATTCCAACAAGGTATGGAACTCCCCGAGTCCCCGGATGATTCGCTCTCCTCAAAAATCTCATTCACCCACTCCCTACGCTCAACCAACAACATGTATCTTAATAAAGAATTTTCTGTCAACAAATGTAACGCTTCTATCTTGTCCATCTTTTACGTCGACGGAGGGGCAACTGACAAAAATTCGCAGAATCGGTTGAAAAATCGGGTCTAGTGTAAACGCTTCCGTCAGTCGAATCGGCAGAGCTAAATTCGGCCGAGTTCGGCAGAGCTAAATTCGGCCGAGTTCGGCAGATAAAAAAATCGGCTCCAGTGTGAACGCAGCCTAAGGAGGTTCGCAAGAAAATACTTGTGTTTGAAAGTTAGTGCAATGTCTCCTCTGACCTGGAGGTTGCCTTTTTATATCCCCTCTCCCACTGTAATCTTCCCTTTCCGGTTAACCCCCCCCCCCCCCTTTACTAAGTGCAGCCTGGTCGGAGGGTCGTATCTTGTTTATTGGAAGAAACAAAAAGTTTTTACAAGTCGGGCACGACAGTTAATATTAGAGATTAGTCCATGTTTTAACACATCGACCTTATCGAATCAGAATTCAATTTTGGTTTCAGTAGATCCAAAAAGTCGCATTAAAACCTTCCCATCGTTTAACGTTTTATTCAATGTAAAAGCTTAAGATTTTCTCAGAATTTTATATTCCTCTTTTGCAGTAACACGACACCTGCCACCCCCACTCTTTTCCTCCCACTTTCAAAATTCTGTGGGGAAATGGACCCAAAAAGGCGTAACGACTAAGATCATTATTACTAGAGGGTTAATGAATGAGGACGCCACCTTAATTATGATTCTTAAACGAAGACGGAGAAGAAAAAATAAAGAAAAGAATAGAGAAAAAAGAAAGAGATAAAAAAAATGAGGAGTTACTCCCTAGGAGGCCTTTGCGGAAAGAAGGGGAAGCTTTCGAGACCCATCAGAGCATGGTAATTAGATCCAATTAGAAGAGTTGGCATGCCGCCTGGAAAGTTTGAGGCCGTGAAGGAAAGTACTGAGTAAAAACCTTTCTACGGTGCTGCCCCCCTCTGCCTCCAGCTGTGGACGAGGTTCGAGACTTGAGGCGTCGCATGAGAGGATTCGCATGTGAAGGGGAGAGGTAGAGTTTCCCTGGGTGTAGTTCTGGGGCTGGGAAGGGTAAAAACCCATCAGAGCCATTAAACGATCTGTCGGGGGTTGATTGGCTACGGATTCCCTCGATAAGATAAGATTTGAGTTTGGAGTTGGATTTAATACTTCAATCCTCGGCGTGGATCTTTACTTGCAAAACCGTTGGTAGCTGATATTAGATTGATTCGACATCAATCGGCTATCGCTTACGGATGTTGCACGCAGAATTGATCGGTTCCATCATTTTATTCTGGAAATTTGATAGTCTAACGCGCAAAGAACTCGTTTTACTATATAGATGTGTTGTAGATATAAATTTGTATACTACGAGTACATGCATGTCCATGTCATCCAACGAAACAAAGTCGACTGGGAGAGCATATATAACAAACGCAGGCCAAATTAAAAAAAATATACTGAATGGCCCAAAACGTGAGATGTTATCGGTTTTTTCGCTCCAATTCCGAGTTGGTCATTCATAAGCAAGCCGATCCCTATCATATGAACAAAAAACGTTTTTGAAACTCTTACTCAATTTTTACTTGTACCCAATTCCGTTTAAAATGAATCTCTGTTATGTATTAATTATTATTTTCTTAAAATAAACGTGATTTTCCTTATATTTCAATTTATAATATATATATCTCAAAAAAATTACCGACAACTACTTACTAAGTATTTAAACAAATTTAAAGTTTTGTAAAATTCGAGAGGTTAAACTTGAAGATCAAAGCATAGAATTTTTAGGATTTATCACAATTTAAGATGAGGCGTCGCATGAGAGGATTCGCATGTGAAGGGGAGAGATAGAGTTTCCCTGGATGTAGTTCTGGGGCTGGGAAGGGTAAAAACCCATCAGAACCATTAAACGATCTGTCGGGGGTTGATTGGCTACGGATTCCCTCGATAAGATAAGATTTGAGTTTGGAGTTGGATTTAATACTTCAATCCTTGGCGTTGATCTTTACTTGCAAAACCGTTGGTAGCTGATATTAGATTGATTCGACATCAGTCGGCTATTGCTTAACGACGGATGTTGCACGCAGAATTGATCGGTTGCATCATTTTATTCTGGAAATTTGATAGTCTAACGCGCAAAGAACTCGTTTTACTATATAGATATGTTGTAGATATAAATTTGTATACTACGAGTACATGCATGTCCATGTCATCCAACGAAACAAAGTCGACTGGGAGAGCATAACAAACGCAGGCCAAATTAAAAAAAATATACTGAATGGCCCAAAACGTGAGATGTTATCGGTTTTTTCGCTCCAATTCCGAGTTGATCATAGATAGGCAAGCCGATCCCTATCATATGAACAAAAAACGTTTTTGCAACTCTTACTCAATTTTTACTTGTACCCAATTCCGTTTAAAATGAATCTCTGTGTATTAATTATTATAATATGTATATCTCAAAAAAAATACCGACAACTACTTACTAAGTATTTAAACAAATTGAAAGTTTTGTAAAATTCGAGAGGTTAAACTTGAAGATCAAAGCATAGAATTTTTAGGATTTATCACAATTTAAGATGAGGCGTCGCGTGAGAGGATTCGCATGTGAAGGGGAGAGATAGAGTTTCCCTGGATGTAGTTCTGGGGCTGGGAAGGGGCAAAGACCCATCAGAGACATTAAACGATCTGTCGGGGGTTGATTGGCTACGGATTCCCTCGATAAGATAAGATTTGAGTTTGGAGTTGGATTTAATACTTCAATCCTTGGCGTTGATCTTTACTTGCAAAACCGTTGGTAACTGGTATTAGATTGATTCGACATCAGTCGGCTATCGCTGACGGATGTTGCACGCAGAATTGATTGGTTGCATCGTTTTATTCTGAAAATTTGATAGTCCAACGCGCAACGAACTCGTTTAATTACATAAATGTGTTATAGATATAAATTTGTATATTTACGAGTACATGCATGTCCATGTCATCCAACGAAACAAAGTCGACTGGGAGAGCATATTATTTAACAAACGCAGGCCCAAAAAAAAAAAAAAAAAAAAAAAAAAAAAAACTGAATGGCCCAAAATGTGAGATGTTATTGGTTTTTTCGCTCCAATTCCGAATTGATCATAGATAAGCAAGCCCATCCCTCTCATGTTAACAAAAAACGTTTTTGAAACTCTTACTCAATTTTTACTTGTACCCAATTCCGTTTAAAATGAATCTCTGTTATGTATTAATTATTATTTTCTCAAAATAAACGTGATTTTCCTTATATTTCAATTTATAATATATCTCAAAAAAATTACCGACAACTACTTACAAAGTATTTATAAAGTTGTATAAAATTCGATAAGTTAAATTGAATTGTTGGAATTTATCATAATTTGAGATTTGAGGCTTGAAATCATCAGGATCTCCAGTTTTGTTTCGTATTAAGGGCGCCGCCGAAGATAATCAGAACGTTGAGGGCGCCTTGGTTCTAAAAAGTTGGGGAACCACCTCTACGCTAGACGAATTCTCCACTAAAAACCCTCGACAACCTTTCGACATTAAGCAGAGCTTAGCTCTTATCTCAATTTATGATCCTAGTTTAAGAACGTGTAGACGTGACATAAACTATATTCTCAGTGTAAACACCAATGTGATCGGTTGGATAAGGTTTAAACTGGTTTTGTACCCCTGGTTAGTAATGAAAGACTTTAGTTAGAACATCACCTCACAATACACATATTCTCGGTCCAGTAGTTTCGACGTCAAATCATCGAATCGTCAAAACTTGAGTTTCGACGGGCTCCAATGCTCATGCGCGGTGTCATTTACGGCGGGCAGAAGCCTTTGAAAATCGAGTTTTGATGACGAATCATCGAAAAGTAGCCGCGACTCTACCGGCTCCTCAGTGAATAAGATACGAATCTTAGTCAATAAAATACGATTGTCATGCTCCTTATTCAGTTCTACTGACATGTCAATGGGGAATTTTCATGCCTTTTTTTTATTTGCCCTTTAGAAAATCTGAGCGAGAGCTTTTTTTTTTTTTTTTTTTTTTTTTTTAAATCATTTATTTGCGGGCTAGTTAGCCCAATATACAATAAGGACTATACATGGAAAATACAGATAACGAATGAAAATAGAAATTTATACAGAGTTTAGAGTGTTAGTAAAAAAAATTAAATCAATACACAAAAGATAATAATAGTACCTTTTACTAGGTTGGAAATTTAGAACAATAGAAAATGATGTGGTTTTTAAAAACGGAAAAACTATCTATTGAAGAATAAATCAAGGCAATTATTCTCAGCTGCTATTGAATTATAATGTCTAGCCATGCGATAAAGGGGGTTATTAACCAAAACGCTGCAAATCATTACACAAAGGTTTATTATTTATGTATTTGACAGCCCTTCTACGTAGATCTCTGGTCCATAATTATTAAACGCCGCTTATAGTATATTTAGTATCGGAACTCGGAGCTTCGGACCTCACAAATGGGTTCAATCCATTACAGCAGCGGAATCTCACAATATTACGCTTTTTAATAAAAACGGGACAAAAGGCAGTTGATAAACAAAACAATTTATTACCAAGTCATCTTTCCAACACATAAAAGTGTTACCTATACTGTATATTGATATCATCTAATTGGTCAAATTTCAAAAAATGAGCTGACAAAATCACTGAAAATGGCTTAGAATTGTTAAATTTATATTTTTTAGCATAAGATTGGTCAAATAAAGTTTATCAACTATGAAATAGAACATTCAAAAACTTATGTACGCAATTATGCTAAAAACTTGAACTTCATTAAATTTTGTTTTAAAAAATCTATAAAATTGCAAAAAATAGCGTAAAATCCAAAATCTCTTTTTGAATAGAAGAGTATCATTTAGAATACTTTTTTTTCCGTAAAATTAATAGCTAACATTTTCTTTTCACTCATAAATCTCCAATTTCTATACAACTTGAAATATACAAAGAAAAGACACTTTTTCACCTATTTTTGGCTCATACCACCCATGAGAGTGGAGCGATCGAGCTGGCGAGATGTTAGGACCAACTAGACCCCAAGTGGAGTCCATGTGTCAAAGAACAGATTTTGTAAGTCAATTCTAAGGCCTTTTATGGCCCGGACGGCGAACGGCTCCGTTGTACTCTACGTTACGCATAATCTTTCTACCTGTTTATTGGCCAAACTAAACGGTCTTTTGAACGGAAAATTACTATAAGGGGTTTGTCAAATGTGCTGAATCCGAATATGAGGTCTAAAGTGTGGAATTCCCACTGATGAAAGTCCCCAATTAAGTTTTTCAAGTTTATCGATAGATGTATGTATTTCTATTGTTTTGCAAATAATTGAATCTTTTATTAATTATAACCTGGTTAGGAGGCCCTGCCCTGGGGGGACCTGCTGTGATTTGGCTTTCACCAATTCCCGCAAGGGGAATTTCTTAGCATTTCGATTTTAGCGAATTTTTGAAGAAAATTAAGCTATTGCTCTCGCCTCAAAATTTGTAGAATGTGAATTTTTGAAAAAATTTTATGCATAAATCCGTTTTAGGCTATTCTGAATCATATTCTGAAGTTTAACGCATTTTTAATGTATGTATGTATGTGTCATTCCAGACGATAACTGTCCGTAGAATTGTGCTAGAAACTTCAAACAAATTTTAAAATGTTAAGGACACAAAACGAAAGTTCAAGTTCGTTGGCCAGCATGATCGGATTACATCTTTGGGTTGAAATTTCAAAAATGTAGTCAAAAATTTCAAAATAGCCTGTTTTTTTGCGATTTGTTGTGCGAAATAATTTTTTCAGCATACTAACATGTGGTATATTCGGAATCAGCGTAAAATTTCCTATAGGAATATGTATCAAGTTTTCAAAACTTTCAAAGTTGAAAAATCAGTCAAAAATCGAAATAATGCCGTCAAAAATTCGCTCATGGGGTCATGCTGCATGACTGGACTTTCTTTTTTACTATTCGACGAGTGAGCTTCATGAAACCATGATTTTCGACGAATTCCATATTCGACGATTCGTTTTAACAAAATGCACAATGAATACCATTATTATTCAGTTCGATTCTAAGTAGGTACTCGACGAACCAAATCTCTGAGGAATATGTTGTTAAAAATGTTGTTTTCACGTTTGACAGGTGGTTTGGAGTCGCTAACCACGGAGGAATCCGCGAGCTGCAGCCCCCAGAACTTGCCTTGTGAGTGTTGCCGGTCGCGTATGTTTTTGTGGAAACCGATTGAACCGGCTGTCCCGATTTCATTAGTCATGTCCCGCACATAACAAACGTTTATTTAAAAACGGATCACCTCCACCTCTCCCCCTCCACTCTTGTTTTCCATGTTGTATGATGTATCGCTTACCAAAACAAAGTGATCAATCATTTTTCTCCGGATTCACGTCTGCCCTTCCCCCTTCATACCATAACACCTCCTACTCACTTTCCTCCCGGACTTGCGTGTTATTTAATATTACATGATAAAACCTTTCAAATGCATTTCACTGCACAACTTAACATATTGCATATGAAGAATACGAGTCAGTAACTTTTGTTTCATATGCTGTATACATTTATGTATGCCTGATACGATGCCAAACCAAAAATTCATGTTTGATTCAACACTAAAATGTCATTTTCTCCCATAATAGAAAAGTTAATTAGTAAAATTGACTATACCGTTGGAAAGCTGAGTTGTTGGACCAACTTCTAGGATAACCTACCAATTCATTCATATTTTACTTTCAACAATTTTCGTAGAACTGGCTCCACGAATATTAAAATTAACAAAAACACGCCATTCTTCTAAAATTTCAAAAAAAGTATTTAAAATTTTGCTATCTGTATTCACTTATTTTCTCCCTGGAATGTTTCTCAAAAAATAAAATTAAAATAATTTGTGCACAGAAATGTTCTGAAAAAAAAAAAAAATCTATATTTCATGAATGTATTTGCTTAAAATAATATCGATATAAACGGCAAAAATCAATAAAAATAAAAAATCTGCGTTTGAATAGAAGATTATTATTTAGAACATGTTTCAACGCAGCTTCGTAGAAAATGAAACTATCACAATGTGCTAAAATTTTTAATTTAAATTTTTCCAAATTTATCTCAGAATTCTGCATTGAGCTTGAATATATGCTGAAAAATTATAAAAATCTGAAAAAAGGTAACGAGTCAAAATCTTTTTTTGAATAACAGAATATTATTCAGAGCGAGTTTTTTTTCCTCGTAAATTGGAAGTTAATTTTTTCTTTGCTATCAAAGTGCTTAAATTTTAAATCAGTGTAATACAATATAGTACGATAATTGTCGGAAATTCGCTCGTACAATCACGCTGCATGACTGGAACGTTTTTTTACTATTGAACAATAATTTATGTTGCTCAGATATGTTGTTTTAGCGAATTTTTGAAGAAAATTAAGCTATTGCTCTCGCCTCAAAATTTGTAGAATGTGAATTTTTGAAAAAAGTTTATGCAGAAATCCGTTTCAGGCTATTCTGAATCATATTCTGAAGTTTAACTCATTTTTTTATGTATGTATGTATGTGTCATTCCAGACGATAACTGTCCGTAGAATTGTGCTAGAAACTTCAAACAAATTTTAAAATGTTAAGGACACAAAACGAAAGTTCAAGTTCGTTGGCCAGCATGATCGGATTACATCTTCGGGTTGAAATGTCAAAAATGTAGTCAAAAATTTCAAAACAGCCTGTTTTTTGCGATTTGTTGTGCGAAATAATTTCTTCAGCATACTAACATGTGGTATATTCGGAATCAGCGTAAAATTTCCTATAAGAATACGTATCAAGTTTTCAAAAATTTCAAAGTTGAAAAATCAGTCAAAAATCGAAATAATGCCGTTCGCTAGTTGTAAAAATCGGTAATATTTGCATGAAACATTGTCCAAATTCAGATTGAACTACTCTTATGGAAGTATCCCTGTATAACCAATCCTAGAACCATGCTGTTTAAAACGTAGGTAGTATTGCTAAAAAAAAAAAAAAAAAAAAAAAAAAAAAAAAATAATTTGATTCCATGTTTGTCTATCAAAATCATAAACTAAAATTTCTCAACACGATCAATAGCGACTGAAATGTCGAAGATTTCTTCAAAAATTCGCTCATGGGGTCATGCTGCATGACTGGACTTTTTTCTTTTGGAATGCTTAATTTTTTTGGAGTAAGATTGGATTTCGGATTTTCTTTCTTAATTCCAAATAGTTACATATTCTGGAATTACATACAAAAAACTCGTGAAAAAACGTTGAATTCGCGAACTCTTCAGATTCTTTCAAAGCGGTTTTTCCCGTCGGCGATTTCGTAAATTTTGTATATTACAGTTTTAGAACCAATGAAATAGCTCAATTTTTCTCATAAGTTTGCTTATTTTTAATTTGGTTGAATGAGTACCTTTGGAATTGATTGAATGCAATGATTAATAATTAGCTGTTAACAAAATGATTTGGGTTTTATGGGTTACGATATTGTTGAAACACAACCAGAAAATTCACTGGAAAAATGAATATTTGTTCTGCAGGTTCCCATTTGATTCACCGCTTTGTATGAATTAATCGAATTTGTCATACTGGTACTCTTCCGTAATAAGAACAGATCCCGTATCTGACCAAATCCTACTTTTGGGAAAATGCGTCTCAAGGTTTTGAGTCGAAATTTTCTGACATAAGCTCCATTTTACGTTGTCTCGAGCTCCAAAAGCGCTCATTCCAAAGGAAATTTCTCGCTGAATCGCGAGGTGTAGCTGGAAAAACGTTATTTTGGTCAGAAAATTGCAAAAAAAAAAAAAAGGTGTAGAACATATATGTACTAAGCGATTTTCTCGTATCTGGTGCACATACAAGTTTTCGTTTTGCTATAAGACTGATTTTTTTTTTTTTTTTTTTTTTTAAATACAAAATTAGTACCGCTCTACGTGGCGAAAAAAATTATTTTCTCGTATATGCAGGATACTAGGAGAAATGATCGTGGTTGCCAACCTCCGAAAACCATATCTGATCTGACGAGAGAAAATAGATTCGTAATCAAAATACTGGGAAGAAAAATCGTATCTGCCACTGATTCCAAAATCGCATCCACGAGTCCGAAAATACTAAGAAATTAATTCTTATCTGGTCTTTCCGGAGTGTAGGAGCAATTCGTATGTACCTGAAACTAATAAAATAATCGTATCTGACGCCCAGATGCGGGTTTTCGCTCTAGAAAAGGCCAGTTACGGGATTTTTATTAGTAAATCGAACGAAAACGTGGTTAATGAGATAATTGTAAGCCGTTTTTGAGGCATTTCCCGTTGAGATCCGACTGCGAGACTAGGAAAATCGAAAGAAACCACCCCCAAAACGGGTTGGTACAATTAACTCAATATGGCCAAAAATGCAGATACGGGATCTACTCTTACTCCTTGAAAAGTCAAGGAAAACCTGGAATTGTCAGGGAATTCTTCGCGTCGGGTAATGTCAGGAGATTCTGCAAAAACCACCAAATGTCGGATTTTTTAAAATGAAAACTTTGTGTAATAGTTTATAGTGTTTTTTTAGGTATATTATAACTCCTTAACAATCAAACTTCAATAGCGTACTTTATCAAACTACATATTATTTCATAGGTGAGTTATGCGAATGACAAAAATAATTATCGAGTGGTGGTTAAACTGTTCAAAGAGTGAGAGTAAGAGAGGATATGTCTTTGGCCCCTCTGTTTACTACTTACATCACCTAGTAGTAAACTACATGTAAGAAAAATCAACAGAATATTGAACTAGGAGCGAAAATTCCTCTAAAAATGTAAAGTTAACGATTTTTAACCGAATTGGCCATTTGGTGCTTTTTACTAAGTTTTTAAGGCCTTTAGTTGCCTTAAGGCTAAAGGGGACGGGTGTTTAGTGTGATTCTCAGATAACGGATGGCGCTACCGTCGGATGAAACTTTATCGGGCAAATCTCAACTTGAGTGCACATTTTTTTAAATCTGGCTTCAGAATCATTATCAGGACGAGTAAACCTTTCGAGCGATCATAAAACATTGTTTAAAAAAAAATTTTGTTGTTGAAATTTTGACTTGAAATTTTAATTGCTAATTCAATTTTTTTTTTTTTTTTTAATTAAAAAAATCGCTAATATCCCGTGTTTGGAAACAATTCAAGTGTACGTTGGCATAGGCATGAAATTTTGATTCTGAAAATTAGTGGCCGCATGTGAGAATCGGGAGCGAAAAACGTGGTTCCAGGAAGACGAGTGTATTTGAGCGGCTCGTGCCTTGGCGACGCCCAGCAACTGATCTCATCCGCGCGCGCGAACGAACCCGCTTACCGAGCCGTCTCTCGAATTTTTGTACTTACTGCTTCTTCCACTTTTATCAAAATATACTTTATCAAAGTGTTAGGTGGGGTTTTATTTTCATTTGTTATAGGAACGTCCATGGTTATAATTAGTTTGTATAGTTAGAACCTTTGTATTCATGTGAAAACAACTGGAAGAGTTTGACGCACTGAACCGTAACATTCACTAGGTAGTATCTACCAACCTCGTACCTTCCTAACTACAATCAGAGATGAGCAAACACATATCCGAAAATACAAATATGTATTTATCCTCTATATTTTATTATTTAGAGTTGAATTTCTTTGTAGGTACCTACCTATATTAATAAATTTGTATTCATATTTTGGCTACGATTATTCAAAATTTATACTCGAAACTATGAATATAGGATTTATATTCAAAGAATATGAATATTTCAATACTTATATAGAAGTACATATTATTATTCAATTATTTTTGAATATGAAATAATAATATTCACGTATTCAATCAATATTAATACCTCGATAGGTACCTATTCAAATATATATTCATCATTCAATTTCACAAAACCTAATTTTTATCTACTTGATGCACTATTACAAAGATGAGTGAGGGAGCAAAATTGAATTCTAGTTATTTTTGGTGTTTACCACATAAGTGAAGGGACTAGATCTCAAAATTCAACGTAGAATACCGAGAATTTGAGTAATATATGATAATTTCAAAGTAGGATAATGGACTAAATTTAAAAATCTGTCACAAATCAGCCAAATCCAGCCTTGAAACCCGTCATTTTTTTTTTTTTTTTTTTTTTTTTTTTTGTTTTTTTTAAATGTTTGTAATTACAAAATAAGATGATGAAATTCACCCTAAAGATCCTTGAATTTGAGTGATTATCTGTTTTACAAGATAGGTAAATGGACTACATTTCAAAATACATCGAAATTCTGCTTTCAGGTAAAGTATTGCACAATAACAGGTAAATATTATGAATATAATTTACAAATTCAACAATAAATAATTCACATAATTCAAACAATAAATCATAACAAAATTCATCATTGACTGTCATCAATTCCTCATTCATCATCATAAATAGAATGGAAAGAAAAACGAACCAAAAACACAATCTAATCTGGGCGCCGGTACCTAACCGCGATAGGCAAGAATCGAGCGTTGGTCTGCGGGTAAAAAAAAAATGTAAACAAAAAAAAAAAAAAAAAAAAAAAATTGAAAAACTAAATTTTTGTTAGCGCCCAGATTTGTGTGTGTTTTTGGTTCGTTTTTCTTTCCATTCTATTTATGATGCCTAATAGAATATTCCAATAAAGGCAAGTTTACTCAAATTCTCGGTATTCTACGTTGAATTTTGAGATCTAGTCCCTTCACTTATGTGGTAAACACCAAAAATAACTAGAATTCAATTTTGCTCCCTCACTCATCTTTGTAATAGTGCATCAAGTAGATAAAAATTAGGTTTTGTGAAATTGAATGATGAATATATATTTGAATAGGTACCTATCGAGGTATTAATATTGATTGAATACGTGAATATTATTATTTCATATTCAAAAATAATTGAATAATAATATGTACTTCTATATAAGTATTGAAATATTCATATTCTTTGAATATAAATCCTATATTCATAGTTTCGAGTATAAATTTTGAATAATCGTAGCCAAAATATGAATACAAATTTATTAATATAGGTAGGTACCTACAAAGAAATTCAACTCTAAATAATAAAATATAGAGGATAAATACATATTTGTATTTTCGGATATGTGTTTGCTCATCTCTGATTGTAGTTAGGAAGGTACGAGGTTGGTAGATACTACCTAGTGAATGTTACGGTTCAGTGCGTCAAACTCTTCCAGTTGTTTTCACATGAATACAAAGGTTCTAACTATACAAACTAATTATAACCATGGACGTTCCTATAACAAATGAAAATAAAACCCCACCTAACACTTTGATAAAGTATATTTTGATAAAAGTGGAAGAAGCAGTAAGTACAAAAATTCGAGAGACGGCTCGGTAAGCGGGTTCGTTCGCGCGCGCGGATGAGATAGTTGCTGAGCGTCACCAATTCACGCGCCCCTCAAATACACTCGTCTTCCTGGAACCACGTTTTTCGCTCCCGATTCTCACATGCGGCCACTAATTTTCAGAATCAAAATTTCATGCCTATGCCATCATACACTTGAATTGTTTCTAAACACGGGATATTAGCGATTTTTTTAATTTAAAACAAATTAAATTAGCAATTAAAATTTCAAGTCAAAATTTCAACAACAAAAATTTTTTTTGGAAACTTTGTTGTGTTCGCTCGATAGCCTAGGATGAGACAAACTCAAATATATATTTAGATTTGAAAACTGATTGACCGGTGTGGAGATAATCAAGATTAACTATTTGTATCTTCGCTCTCTCTCACACAACTGTCGTCCCCTTTAGTACGGAGGTACTCAAAACCATTCCTATCTTGGGAGTCTAATGTCTAACTGTGATTTTTTCACAATTGGTAATACATTCTTTCACAAATGCAATTACTTAAAAAATTGTATTTTTTCCCCATGCTTCACCTTCATTTTTACCACCAATATGCAGGAGTAGATTGGTTTTATTCTCTCTTAAATTATAAGATTTTTATTTTTGAAACATTGAAGGGGTGGCGCGTTATACCTACTTCAAAATGACGGGATAAAAATATTTGACTGCTATTTTTTCAGTTCGGTCAGGAAAAAGTCAGGGAAATTTAAAATTTCCATTTGGGGGCCACCCTGTCTTAGTACGACAGTACTATAGGTAGTCTGTGTTATGTTCGGTTGCTAACCATCTAGAAATTCCTTGAGGGTCCCTAAGAAGAGGCGACCGACTTTGGCGGAAGACACGAGACCGGGGGAAGTGAAGTCTAGACGCCGCGCCGCCGCCGCCGTCGCCGCCGCCCGCCACTGACCCACCTTCACCGCCCGCCGCCTCCTCCAAACTTCTCGACCTCCTCCGACCGTTCGAGACCGTCTCGAGTGGGCCGCGGGGAGGGCGCTGGCCCTTCGAGAGGGCCCCCCGGGGGCGGCGGAGGGGTCTCGTGGAAGGCGGCGGAGGGGGCAGAGCTTCCCCGAAACTGTTTTGCCTCCCAATCAGAGTCAGCTTTTCCGGGAGCTGTTGAGGGAGCCGGAGCTTAGAATTTAATGATAGCCGGGAAACTCCTCGACAAGCCGGCACGAGAGGGCCGCCCATCGAGATGTCTGGCTTTAGAGAGAAAATCAAAATCTGCCAGATGAGAACAAATTCCTAGTTCGCTAACGAGGAACCTACGATCTGAGTGTCTATCGATTCTGTACCCACAATATTTCACCATTATGAAATATACAACATCGACACAACTTTCAACAAAACAATTAGGTAACGCTTCTGGATAATTGAATTGGACTTGTACAATACAATACAATAGCAAATCATATTATGTAAAGAATATATTCAGAATTTAATGCACATAATGTAAAGACCATTTTTCTAATAGAGTCTTGTACTCTTGTTTTTAAAACGGGCATTAGGCTCGAGCCTTGTAGTGTTTCCTTCAGTAGATTTGCCTCAACATCGAACATTTCTTAACCCCGCTGTCGTATAGAATCGCATCGTAGAAATTCATACAATGCTGCTTTGAACCCTTTATATAGATACAAAATTAATTTGTCCATTTTCCCCAACGTGAATGTTTTTAAAATATGTATATCGGGGATTCTTTCTGACATTCAGTAATTGCTGGATACCATGGGGAATTGATGTTCTGTATTTCATGAGTGAATTCATAATTAATTTAGAACTTTATTTTCATCTCGGTTATGGGTATTTTATTCTGATAAAGTATTTATTCCTGTTTCAGCCAGTTTTATTTTGATAATTTACTTTAAGGTGTAGTGTAGAAGGTATAGTCTAGTATTGTACAGCTGGGCGCCTCTTATTAAGAGTAAGACTCCACCAGGGGACACAAGTTCTTTTGGACCTTGGTAGGCAAATGATTTGATTTTTTGAAGTCCTTGATTAAATTAGTTCTAATTTAGTGTCCTTAAAAAATGTTCACTTTAAAAAAAAGAAGTATCTTGTTTTAATTTGTTTATTACTAGTATTGTCAAGTACTACTGTTATTTAATTTTCTTATAAATATTTGTTTACCAAATAAATAAAGTCCTTCCATTCACGTTGCTAAATGTTTTAATTGATATGAATGAATATGATAAGAATGTTCAAAGTTAATTTGGAAAGTCTTACACAAATATACGCTCGTAGCATCTATTTGTGCTAAAAATCTCTAGAAAGAGCAAAAATAGCTAAAATTATTAATATTTTTAATTACGGCACATCCTTAGAAAAAGTTTTCTTGTTGACCTCAAAAACTGCTTTGACCTAAAAAAAAAAAAAAAAAAAAAAAAAAACGGAATGTCTTTTCTTTTAGAGAGAAAATCAAAACCTACCAGATGAGAACAAATTCCTAGTTCGATTACGAGGAACCTACGATCTGAGTTTCTATCCATTCTCTACCCACAATATTTCACCATTATGAAATATACAACATCGGCACAAGTTTCAACAAAACAATTAGTTCTTCTGGATAATGAAATTGGACTTGTACAATACAACACGAAATCACATTATGCAAAGAATACATTGGTCGATAAGTCCTTCCATTCAAGTTGCTAAATGTTTTAATTGATATGAATGAATATGATAAGAATGTTGAAAGTTAATTTGGAAAGTCTTACGCGAATGTATGCTCGTACCATCTATCTGTGCTAAAAATCTCTAGAAAGAGCAAAAATAGCTAACATTATCAAAAAAACCTTGAATTTTGGGAATTTTTTTAAAACGGAATGTCTTTTTTTTTAGAGAGAAAATCAAAACCTACCAGATGAGAGTGAATTCCTAATTCGCTAACGAGGAACCTACGATCAAAGTTTCTATCGATTCTGTACCCAGAATATTTCACCATTATGAAATATACAACATTGATACAACTTTCAACAAAACAATTAACGTTTCTGGATAATTAAATTGGTCTTGTACAATCCAATACAACAGGAAATCGCATTATGTAAAGAATACATTGGTCGATAAGTCCTTCCATTCAAGTTGCTAAATGTTTTAATAGATATGAATGAATATGATTCCATAGTTAATTTAGAAAGTCTCACACAAATGTGCTCGTACCACCTATTCAAAATAGATAGATAAAAATCTCTAGAAAGAGCGAAAATAGCTAAAATTATCAACATTTTTTATTACGGCACATCCTTAGAAGAAGTTTTTTTTTTTACCTCAAAAACTGCTTTGACCTTCCAAAAAAATTGGAATTTTTTTAAACGGAATGTCACGTCTTTAGAGAGAAAATCGAAACCTAGCAGAATGAGAACGAATTCCTACTACGCTTAGGAAGAACCTACGATCAGAGTTTCTATCGGTCCTTTTTCCACAATATTTCACCATTATGAAATATACAACATCGACACAACTTTCAATAAAACAATTTATACAATGCAACCTGAAATTGTAATATAAAGAGGAATCATGTGAGAGTTAACATTTTTCGGTTTCTTGATTTCCTTAATTCCCAATTACGTCCTTGAGCGTTTTGTCAAACTGGTGATGGCAGAGTAGTATCATGATGTCTCACGCCGCGGAATTCCACGAACAAGAAGAAAGTTTCATGAATCAGCCTGTGGAGAAATAGATAGATAGATTTATTGGCACATTTGAATATAAAGAACAGAAAAAAAACATGGATAACGGTAAGTTATTAATTAATTGATCAGAACAAAATTGTGCAGCATTTAAATATAATGTTATTCACGTATATCAAATAATTTAAAAAAAGCAAAATCAAACATTCAATATTCAATGAAAACAAGTGCCCACGGAATGATAAGTTTTTAATGAACTTGTGCTATTCCGTGGAGTTGATATCTATTAATGAACATAAAAGTTCTATCTTGACAATCTAATAATACGAGTAAACTGTTAGAGGGGAAAAAAGAAAAAGGGTATTCCACTAAGCATTTTGAACATATTTTTACGAACTATATCTTGAATATCCTTCTTAAAAGCAGAAATATTTTGTAGCTGCGCAAATTTAAGCTAGGTGTGGAAAAAAAAAAAAAAAAAAGCCAACAACATAGGCACTGCTTTTGAAAAGTTCCAAATTAATCTTCGGTAATCTCATATTAGAGCTAGCTGCTGTTCTTGTGCTGTATTCACTATCACTAATATGACACACTTCTGTACCCCTAATAAGCGGCATTAAACATGCTTCTTTAATAAATATAGCTTTTACATTAAGCACGTCAAACTACCTATACAATACATACCTTGGTACTGAACCGAAATTGTTTATGAAGTGAAATTTTAATTAAGGCATTTTTCGTAGTTTGTAATATTCTTAAATTTGTTTTATTGGCTCCGGCCCAAACAACGATACCATATTTAGGATGGACAAGGCCACGATAAATCGTTTTCAGCAATAACATGCCACAAATGTATAACAATAATAATGCCAGAATAACATGCGAGAAACTGTCCTTTGTTCCACGATTGTTTCTTGCTTCTAACTCCGACATTTCCTCAATGTCGTCGTGAATGTAATATTCGTCTGCCAGTATCACATAATCTTGATTTAACTCATTCCGAGGAATCTCTGCCGGAATTTCGCAATGGACTTTATGCGTTGTGGGGTGTTAGAGGAACACATTAATAACCAGCAAAATATCAGTATTCCCATAAAATGAATGTACGATATCCAGGCAAATGTCTTGTGCCTTTTGTTATCCCCTCGTACCGGACTTTTCGGAGTTCTTTGTGGGTTAACCCAGGAAGATGTTTTAGTTATTTTCGTAGAAAATGAAGCTATTGCAATGGCTTCCACACATTTTAATATGAAAAATGTCCAAACTTTGCTTTGTCGGAATCCGTTTGGAGGCATTTCGAACCGATTTCTAAAGTTTAAGACGTTTAAATGAAAATATAGATTTTATATAAATTAGATAAATATATACGTATAGGTGAGGGTTTTCTTGAAATGACTTGTGGTTTTATGTCAATTCCCGACTTTTCTACCCAAGGTTCGGGTCCTATTCTTGGGTCCTAATTTTCAACAGGCGTAAAGTCTTGAATTCATTAGATTTCACATTTGAACCATGAATAGGACGCAGTCTCTAGGTAGAAACATCGGGTAATAAACATAAAACTACAAGTCTAGTTAGATCATTTCAAGAAAACCCTCGCCTGTATTATTCACGTATATAGATAAAGTGACTAAAATAGTAAAATAGGGATACAAATTGTAGAATTTATGTTTTTTAGCGGAATATTACTCAGAAGGTTCATCAACTATAAAGTAGAACATTAATCAAAAGCATTTTGCACAAAATTTAAAAGCTTTATTTCAAATTATAGTATTGGTATGTTTATGCGGATAATATTATGTAGAAACAGTTGTTCTGCCATTATTATTACAATTATTTCTGGACCCAGGAAGTACTCGAATTTCAAAACAATATGATAAATATAATGCTAAAAAAGAAGTTCTTACCGAAATTCGCTCATATGGCATGCTGCATGACTGGAACTGATCTACAGATTCTTGTTTCCATTTCAGAACGCGTCTCCAAGTTTCGCTTCTTGATTAATTTCAATGATGTATTGATTGTGAAATTGTATGAATTCGTCATTTCTTCTTGTATCAGATGTGAATTTGTACCTTACTAAGATTCAAAATTTACTCTTTTAATTGACATCAACTACTCCCAATGAAACCAGCCGATTTTCTTGGATTTCCTCTCGATAATCACCTCCAACTTCACGTTTTAGCGAAAACAATTTATGTTCTGATGGGGGATTTCTCCATTTCCTGGAGTCTTACTCGCGGTTCCCCTTCATTTGCGTCCCGTAAATCCGACCGTAAATTCCGGTAAGGCGATTGTTGGCGGCGCTCACGTGCGGCCTTGGTTTATGAACTTGGACGTAACTACAGCCAATCAAGTCCTGGGAACCGAAGGTCCGTTTAGCCCGCATCCACCTCCAGCGCAATATCGGAAATCTCAAAATAGAATAAGAAAACGGGAGAGTTAATTCCTCAGGCTAGGATTCTCTATTGGGATTCTACGAGAGCTTTAGTAATTCTGCAATGTTTCGAAATCCCAGCTTTATAAGGGCATCTTCCTTATCCACCGCCTTGTTTTCGCTTGGTCAAATCGGTTCCGCAAACGGTAGAAGTCGTGTTGAACCAATTAGATAAATTGAAGATTGGGTTGTAGAATCGGGTTGGAGGCAGATCCATACCAAATTGGAAATACAGGATACCTCCATGATGATATGTCCGTTTCCTTGATTCACGCTTCCAGTAAATCACACGCTTCTCAACAGTTGCAAACGTGGGTCATAGAATTTTTAGATGAATCGGGAACACAGTTCTTGACATACAGTGTTCCTGACGATCATATCAACTGCTCACACTTGTTGAACAGGTTCCGCGTGATGAAGTAATTGGATATGCTGAGGATTGGGTTGTATGATTAGATTAAAGGTGAAGGCTGATGATCCATTATCCATTCCGAATTCCAAACACTCTTATGGTTAAATGATATATCTCCATTTCCTTGGAGGTATCCCTATCTAGTAAATCACATGTCCTCAGCAGCTTCAACCGTGCTTCATTGAATTTTCGGGAATACTATTTCCTCTTTAAAAGTTGAACTGCGAACACAGTACTTAACACACCAGTGTTTCTCACAATCATTCCAACTGCTCACACTTCTTGTTCTACCACAGCCTTCTTCAGAAAGTTTTCAGCGAACGGCGCTTCCAGTGTAATTTGACGTACTTGCCCGATAATGGCTAAAATTTGGTGAAATACTTTTTGTAATTAACCTGTGTGATAATATATTGAACAACTTTCGTTTTGTACCAACTTTATAAAGGCATCTTCCTTATCCACAACCTTGCTTTCGCTGGGTCGGTTCGGTTCCACGTCAAAAGTGGTTTTGAAATATTTGGATGAATTACCGATTTGGTGGTGAAGGCTGATCCATTTCAAATTAGAAGTTCAGTTATGTTGAGATTCGTTGTCTCCGTTTCCTTCCTTAATCCAGTAAATTCCATGATTCTCAACAACTCTAACCATATATAATTGAATTCTCGTATGAAATTAATAGGGTTTCTGACTCCTCACACTTTTTCCTCCTCAGGTCCAGTATATTTGATGTGGTTGTACGATGATGGCTAAAATTTTGCTGAAATGCTTTTTGTATTTAACATGTGTGATAATATCGTATAGGAAGACCATAATGGATTTTATATGGGCATATTATATTAATACTCATTCTCAACCTTGTTTTTGCTAGGTCGGTTCGACTCCACGTCAGAAGTGGTGTTGAACCAATTGGATAAATTGAGGATTGGTTGGTAGGATTGGATTGGATGTAAAGGCTGACCCATTCCAAATTTGAAATACAGAAATAAGTTATGATTCGTTGGTATCTCTATTTCTCTACTTATCAACAGTTTTGTGTGTCGCTGAATTTTTGGATGAAACTAGCAGTGTTTTTGAGATCCTATCATCAACTCCTGACACTTTGTCTTCCTCTAGCTTCTTCAGGAAGTCTTCAGCGAATGGCCTTTCTATAGTGCATTTGATGTGCCTGCTAAATAATAACATTTAGGTGAAACCCTTTGTGTAACGAACTAAATCACTCGCGACGAAGTTGTGGAAACCCATTATAAAACGGAAGTTAGTGAAAAAACGTTGTCTATTTCCACGAAAAATAAAGAGTTACAATGTTAAATCGATTTCGACGGTTAGGCCATCATCAGTAACAAACAATTGTTACTGATGATGATTGTTTGTTACTGATGATGGCCTAACCGTCGAAATCGATTTAACATTGTAACTCTTTATTTTTCGTGGAAATAGACAACGTTTTTTCACTAACTTCCGTTTTACCTTTGTGTAATATGAACCTGTGTGATAGTATAAAAATGTTTTGTATAGTTTAAGTTTTATTATGGATGATTACGCGGTGTTTTGTGAATTCAACTTTATAACTTCATCTCCCTTACCCTCAACCTTGTTTTCGCTAAGTCGGCTCGGTTCCTCGTCAGAAGAGGTATTGAACTATTTGGATAAATTGAGGATTGGGTGGTAGGACTGGATTGGGAGTAAAGGCTAAGCCATTCCAAATTCGAGTTACGGATAAGTTATGATTCGTTGAAATCTCCATTTCTTTAGTGAATCTAGTAAATCCCATGATTCTAAACGATTCTCACCGTCATTGCAGTTTCGGATGAAACTAACAGTGTCTCTGACGATCATATCAACTCCTCACACTATTTCTTCCTCAGGCTTCTTCAGGAAGGCTTCACCGACTGGCCTTTCCAGTGTATTTGACGTGCATGCATGATAATAGCTAAAAGTTTGCTGAAACGCTTTATGTAATTAACCTGTGTGATAGATAATATACAGAAGTTTTGTATTGTACAACTTTCATTAAGGCCGATTGTGCGATGTTTCGAGAACTCAACTTTATAAGGGCGTCTTCCACATCCTCACCCTTGTTATAACCTGCTTAGTCGATACAGTTCCGCGTACGTCAGAGGTGGTGTTGAACTATTTGGATAAAGTGAGGAGGGACTTATCAAAACTGAACATCTCCACTTCTGGTCAAAAATCGTTTTTTCACTGTTTCGGGCTGATGCTCGTGATTTCTAGAAGTTGTCCAAACCATATCTTTCAAAAGTGGTTATTTCCTATCGAAATAGTCAATCGAAAACGTGTGTTCGTTTCAAAACTAAACATCTCCATGCCCGAAAATTCCCCCAACGAAAGCAAGTTAATACGCATTGGGTGATTGGATTTTCCTTCTTGAAATTTGTACTGAGAACTGTACGAGTGTTTCTGGCGATCATAATATTTATGAAGTTCTCACACTTGTGACCTTAATTTGGACAAGAACAACTTACACGTTAACAATGTTTTTACACAAAATGCGCACAAATGGTCAAATCACCTATTTCATTTCATTCAGTCAGTTGAATCATCTTGCCGATAGCTTTCCAATAAGGTGTAATACGGAGGGTATTACATGATTTTGTCCAAAACAACGGTGTTAAGAAAACTGAATGATTTTTTTTTTTTTTTTTTTTCCCAACGCATTTTGAAACGTAACAATTTTTATGAGAAGGGAGGGTTAAAAGCTTGTTTTCCTTTGTCGATTGCATAGGTTATTACTAACATAATAAACCAAAATGAGAAATCCCTACGTATAATACGCATCAAAATCGTTTGATTGCAAAAATGGCGATAATCCTTAAAATTTATTGTTATGCTGGAAATGATTGAAAAAAGTTCGTTTTATTATGAATTTGAATCTTTATTGTGTTTATTGTATAATGGTTTATAGCATTTGTTTGCAGAAGTAATGCTCAATTTCGTTTAAAACGCAAATAAAAATAAAATAAAAAAAAGTGTGTGTGTGTGTGTGTGTGTGTGTGTGTGTGTGTGTGTGTGTGTGTGTGTGTGTGTGTGTGTGTGTGTGTGTGTGTGTGTGTGTGTGTGTGTGTGTGTGTGTGTGTGTGTGTGTGTGTGTGTGTGGGGGGGGGGGGGGGGGGGGGGTTGAGAATATTTGTTGATCTGGCCATGCTGCATGTCTGTAATCTTTTAACCAGGTCATTGACTACCGTCTGGTAGGTGTTCTAAATTAACGAGCAACGACCATTATAATCTCCCCCGTAGCATGTGCCGTCTCAATTGCAGCAACTCCGATCGTTAGAGCCCGCTGATAAAAAATATTACGAAAGTACAAGTATTTTAGCATAGTCGTATACCATCCCAGGCGGCCTCCCAACAGCTGTACGCCAGTTCCATAAAACTTAATGGCCCCCTCGTGATAGATACCTGCTCCCTGCAACTGGTTCATATTGCGGGACCAGCCTTCACGCCTCGCTTCGTTGTTATTATCGATAAAAGGAATGTAATTTTATGGTAATTAACCTCCTTAGAACAGATGAAGGGGAAAGCGTTTTTCAAGCTCTCCGCCCCCCCGTCCCAAACATCTCTCTCAAAGCGGCGTTAGCGCTCAATATTCCTCGAAGATTGAAATCTCGAAAAAGGTTCGTCTTCTCTTCCACTTTTTTTCCACTCTAGTTGTTTCGATCGTTTCGCTTGCTCTACTGGTGCCGACGGAAACGTGCTCCGAGAAATTTCTGAAGATCGATATTAGGTTCCTACGAGACAGACAATTACGTGTGGGTATGAGGGTTTGTAGGGCAGCTTGAAATTCTCAAGTCTGCACGTCGACTTCTATCTAATATTATATTTCCTAGTCGGATTTATTATTTTTCAATCCCGATTTATCCTTTTCAGTAAACATTTACCAATTTAATAAGAGTTTTTTTATCCAACCGGATCGTAAATCTTTCCTTTCAGTATGTAAGGCAACTGGTGCGATACTTTCCCTGATCCTCCTTGCTTTTGTTCAGTGATTGTGGTTGCCAATACTGCAAGTTGTATTTAGGAAAAGCTGCAGATCACCAGCTCCCACCACTGTCATTACTTGTCCACCACGGTGAGATGATGGGCAAATAATAGGATGAATTACGGCGACATGGTAGATGTACAACAAGTTTACTTGGATTATGGCTTTGTCTAATAAGTTATTTATTTGTATATTAAATTCCTGAATCGCTTTACTCATTCCCTATCTGGTTTTAGTCTATATCGCTTTACATTTGTTTGTTTACCTGGTCGTTCTATGTAGATATTGCTAAAGCAAACGCACAGTTCATGTTCAGAACCACGCATTATTTGAGTGGTTAAAGAGAAAAATAGTTGTCCAATCAAGTCGTTCCACGTGACCTTGATCTATATGAGTAATTATCAACTCCTTGGATTGAGTCCCAACAGTAACAGAATGTTCCACTCCTATTAGCTCTCCCTCAACCCCCTCCTATTGCCCACCACAGCTTTTAGGTGTCCCATGGTGTACGTTTCCTCCCCTACGATTTCTTCTGAATCGGGGGCCGATTAATAGAATAGGTACCTACGTGTTGTGAGTTGTTGTGACTTTCTCAGAATCGAGGAATATAGAACGTCATACGTTCTAACGTATCATCACACGTTAGATGGAACGTAGATCATACGTTAGATTACTAGTTTGCTAACAAGTTTAAGAGATGGTGGTTCTACGTGTCGTGCAGTTGAACTATATCACAATTGAGTTTCATATAGGAAATCGAGGAATATAGAGAGGCGGAGAAAAAGATGGCAGTTCTCGAGCATTTTAAAATTGAGTGGGAAACTGCCAAAGTGAATAAGAGATGAACGAACTGGAAGGAGTTTCAAATCTAGATTAGCGGGAGTGGGAAGTGGGACGAGCACGTAATAGATGTCAAAGTGACGGGTTCCCACCGAGGAAGGTTCACCCTTGGCTGGGGTACCCACAGCTGGAGGAGCCGCTGGAATATATTTGTTGGTAGACGTCCTCAAGTTAACAAGCCAATGTGTGCTGGCAGTTATCGGCTTTATTGCAGCAGCGAGGAAAATGTTAGTTGTATGACCAGAATATTACATGTAACGGCGCTCTTATCGTAAACAATAGCTGCTTCTTATAGGCGTTCGTTCAATCATAACAAAGCTGGGATGTGTTTCATCACAGACAATTTTCCCTGCTGGCAACAGAACACTAGTAGCCTGTTCTATATTGAAGAACTACGTATATCACATTGGGACATGTTTGACTGTAAGCAAAGAAGACGAAAATTATCGGGAAGGAAAAATGTGACTCGGGCTGTTTGAAATTGAGTTATAACTATGACTGCCATGCACTATGACGTATTTCATTATCGTGTTTTCGGTATCAAGTTAATGAGTGAGACGCTAAACATCACACAGCTCTTCTGTAGATAAATACAAGGCCGTCGATCTTGGACTACACAGGTATTTGCTGGGTTACTTCTGCGCTTGAGCAATCCTATTTGAAGAGGCTGTCATACGTTAAATTATTAGTTTGCTAACAAGTTTAAGAGATGATGGTTCTCTGTGTCGCGCAGTGGAACTATATCACAATTGAGTTTCATATGGGAAATCGAGGAATATAGAAAGTCGGAGAAAAAGATGGCAGGTCTCGAGCATTTTAAAATTGAGTGGGAAACTGCCAAAGTGAATAAGAGATGAACGAACTGGAAGGAGTTTCAAATCTAGATTAGCGGGAGTGGGAAGTGGGACGAGCACGTAATAGATGTCAAAGTGACGGGTTCCCACCGAGGAAGGTTCACCCTTGGCTGGGGTACCCACAGCTGGAGGAGCCGCTGGAATATATTTGTTGGTAGACGTCCTCAAGTTGACAAGCCCGTGTGTGCCGGCAGTTATCAGCTCCATTGTGGCCCCCTCTGCCACCAGGCCGCTGTACAATCAATCTTCAACCTTCCCCGGACGCCTTCCTTCGCCCTCTCTTTAGTCAATTGTCTCCTTTTGTCATTCCGGAGGTCCCCCGACCACCACCATCACCACCACCACCACTACCAACCCCATCGCCGTGATGACGTCCTCCGTTTCCCACTAGTGTTTTCGGGCGGGTAAAAATGGGCCAGATTTCAACGAGGAAAATGTTTACAAAAACTGATTGTCTTCTAGGAAAAACATTGTGTCGATTTGTTGTTTGGGCGGTGTATTTTCGTATCCACATGTCAGTAGTTTTCCATGAAGTGGAGAACAGTTGAACAATTTGTTTCCGCGTTAGAAAACAGATTGAGAAAACGAACTGCCAGAACATCAAAATACTGATTTACCGATAATGACAAAGGAAACAAAAAACATATCTTGTATAAGGGTCTGAAAGCTTACCAACTCACCTTTTGCTCTCAATGATCTGATTCACATTTATTGGTACCTATTTAAATAGTCAATACCAACATACCAACACTATTGCAAAAAATGAAGCCTCATTTTGCAAAAATACTTTTTTCTTCATTCAAAAAATGTATACTGTATAACTTCCTCCAGGTAAATACGAGAAAATTCATTTCTTCCTGGTCGATGGCTGACTCTGTCATACATTTCAGTCTTACAAGCAATGTCTCGGCTCATGGCAATTTACCTCTTACTTGAAAATGTCCGTGTTACCACTCTCGTGAGCACTTGTCACTTCCTAGCCTTAGAGGTCCTTGAGTTTTTTCAAGAAATACCAATACTTATTTTTTCTCTGGATGTATTCTGTGTGAGGATTCTTATTTGTTCAAAGAGAGAGTGACTACTTACTAGACCTCCCAGAATCATGCCCGCAAGCGGATAGCCTGCTGAGCTTAACCTGCGAGAAGGTCTAGGATTATGTGTAGGTGTTTCGAAATTTATATTTATTGTAATAATTCGGTCAAAATGAATAGCAGAAACATATCCGCGAGCGAATAATCTCCTAAGTGTAACCTGCGAAAATACTAATGTATTGGAATGAACTATAAATTGTACTACCTACTACCCCTTCCAAACTACCTACTAGCCCTTCTAGAGCTAGCCCGCGAGGGGATTGCCTGCTGAGCCTTACCTACGGAATGAGTATTTTTGAAGATAGAAAATCTTACTACCTACCTATCTGAGCTATTTTCGGAACATGCCTTCGAGCGAAATGCTTGCTGAGCCTAACTTACGGAAATCTCAGAGTATTTTTGAAGATAGATAATTATTAGGGTTAAAGAAGACTTTTCAAATGGATGTGTGATAATATGTAATGGAATTTCAACTGAAATAATAAATGCTTAGAAATATTTGTACAGAGCCTTAAAGTTAAAGTTTTGCTTTTAGTAACACAAACACACAGCAGTTTTTATAGATGTTTTAGCAAATTTTAATGAATTTCAAGTTCATTTTACGGAAGGGATGTGGTTAGCTCAGGAGTGCATCCTGACAGCTGGTGTATGAAATGTCCTACTATTTCCTCATATACCTCACTTTAATACGCCCCATTTGGATGTATTCATGCGGAATATGGGGTTCCGCGGCTAACACCGACATAAAACGCATCGAAACTCTTCAGAACAGAGCCCTTAGAATAATCACGGGCGCACCATGGTTTGTCCGTAATTCAACACTGCAGTCGGACCTAGATATCCCGAGGTACGCGACACACTGCGCGAGGCGTACGCGAAACTAGACTCTACAATGAGAAACCACTCTAATAGTATGCTGGAGGATCTCACCAACAATGGTCCGCCTCCCCGAAATCAGCGACGTCTGAAAAGAAAAATACGGCAGGACTTCCTTTCCGAGGGTTGAATTGTTACCTGTGAATAGTTGTTGAATATTTTTCGTGTTTCGTTATATTTATATTTCATTTAAATGTAGGACAATCGATGGATTGGAACCTGCAATCAAGTTACATGTTAAATAGGCACTTTGACCTACTATATTATATATTTATTTTTTATCAAAACTGTAATGTTATGAATTAACAATTAAGTTTCAGTTATTAAAAAAAAAAAAAAAAATTCCTGCTCCGAGTCATTCTCTAGACATGACCGTGAGCATACAACGTAGTCGCGGCAGTCCGCGTCACATTTTTCCTTTCCCAGGTTCTCTTTGCTCTCAGTGAAATATGCTTCAGTGTGATATCAGCTATGTAAGCAATGAACCCCTTACTCCTTTTTCACTCTTGAGCGCTGAAATTTGGTATATAGCCTCTTGGAGACATTTGTGAGTGATACAAAAGATGTCAGATTAGCTGTGTGGATACATCAACTCTTAGTATGTCCTCTTATTGCAAGATTCTTACTTGCCGCTGATTTTTTAAATTTGGTTTGACATCTTGTGAATCATCACACCAAATTGACAGCCTCTTCACATGTGGATATATCATTTGTGGGCTTGAACTACGAAAATACCTGCAGTCCACGATTTTCAGGTTAGGGCGACTAATTTTCTTTATCTCTTGTTGGATCAGATGGTTCCCATCTCATGTGAAAAGTTTTGTCAGCTAAAATAGCACGAAGAGCGCAACTCTAACGAAAGGACATATAGTAATTAATGATTCCAGCAGTCCCTTCAGCAGCGAACTGCAGGTGATTCCTTGACAACTGATTGATTTGTAGACGCAAGTTGATATTCCAGTGGGCAAATTCGTGGGTACCTGGGAAGATTTATGTCCCACTAACTTTCACGACGCATTGCCCTGTTTTACGCCTTCCTTTAGCTCCTTCAAACGTGGTTTAGCTTAAAAGTCGACGTCTTTTTGCGTCGCTGAAGGAAATCCCGGGCTAACCGGATGCCGGAGTTATATCGAATTTCCCCTCACAGACGGGTACATTTTCCCTCCTAAGTCTGGGCTGGGAACCTCTCTCTCGCTCCGTATGAGGACTAAGGACGTCGGAGTAAAGGCAGGTAATGAAACAATTAGTCGACTGCATTAGCGGCCCCTTATCGGGTTCGAAGTGCGACCGCCTCCCAGCGCCCTCAAGTAATTGGATTTTGGGCGCCTCGCTTCTGTCTAGCCTCTTCATCCAAACCCCTCCGTCGAGAAGGCGATAATTAAACAGGAGTTATTTAGCACAAATAAAACCTTCTCCGAGAGAAAAGAACTTTTCCTTTTCCCATTCTTTTCATTCATTTCTTTTATTTTTCGGTCGTTCTTGGATTTTTTCTTCTTTGTCTTCTCCCCACCTCGCTTCATTTTGATCGTTTATTTTTGTTTCCGTAGTCTCGCCGCTCTATAGAAAATTAGCCGTTTTCCCCCTCTCCCCTTTTTCGTATAGTCTGCGGATTGAAGATATTTAATTCCTTCCGAGGGATCAGCCGACCATTTCTGGCGCCGGTATTAACTCTTTATTTTCCTTCTTTTATTTCCATCTTCCTTCCAACTCTTGCCGTGTTTTCTTGGCCAGAAGATAAAGACATGGTGTGGAGACTGGGGTTAGAGGAGGGTTGACTCGAGTTATGGGCGTTGCTGACTTGAGCCGTCGCGGGGCGCAGCATCGTTAGTTGCTTCTGTGGAAAACCTCCCACCTTGTTCTCTGCTTTCATTACGATGTTTTCCCTTTATAACTAATTGAAAATATTGCCTTGAATTGAAGTGCCTACGAATATGATTGAAATTGTGAACGTAAACATTATAGATATAATTTCCACGGTTTTCAGTCGATTTTTGTCGTGTTTTGGGTGGTACGGTAATTACCCCCATGATAGTCCCGCATTGAAGAACCGCGTAATTGGAACTGCTAGGTTTTTCCGGAAAAGTCGTCCCTGCAAGTCAGCAATAGCTTAATTTTGAACTGTAATCGCTGGTTTTATGACCAACCTGTTATTATAGTTCAGAAGCTAAGGCCGAAAATAGGTAGTAATTCAAGAGATGGGTTTGAGATTAAATTTTAAAAATTTAGTCCGTTCTGTATTAGAAAATCTTTGTCTGCCATCTCAAAATTGGCGAATACAAAATGGCGGCCTTATAAAGATGGCTTAATTTGCCCATTTTAATGTTTTTCTGTAATAATTCCTGAACTGTACATCCTACAGAAATTTTTATACGAAGCAAAAATGTAGAGCATAAAGAACCAAAGCGATTCAACGCAAAAACTTTTAATTAACTACTGAAATGAGGGAATCAAGGAGAACCGAAAATCCCACTAATTTTAGGAGGGTCCTCTTCTCTCCCCGTCTAGACTTTTGCCCTTCAAAATCACCTAGCGGACTCATTGTTGGTATGATTCATTTCTGCCAAACCTCATTCAATTCAGGGTTAAATACTCCCCAAAGTTCATTTCGGGCAAGTTTTTGCTTAGACCGTTTCCCATTAAAGTACAAAGTAAAAGGCCGTTTTTGCGAAATTTATGTGTAAAATGACATGAAATTCACGAGTTCGGCGGGTAAGTCAATGGGGAAATAGGTTTCACCTAAAATAAGCTCTTCAAGAATTTTGGAGAGTATTTAATCTTGAGTAGAATGAGCTATGGCAGACTAAAATCAAACCAATATTAACTCCATATGCGATTTTGAAGGGCAAAAGTCAAGACGGGGAGGGAGAAGGACTGGCCCAAAATAAGCCCGATTTTTAATTGGTTGTAATTCGCTTATTTTAAGAGATGATTCAGGTTCGAGTATTTTTATACAACTTTGCTAGCTATGAAAATTTCTGTATGATGTACGGTTAGGAATTTTAGAGAAAACTTTGAAATGGGCTAATTAAGCCATCTTTATGAGGCTGCCATTTTGTATTCCTACAATTTTGAGATGGCAGACAAAGATTTTCTCACTCAGAACGGACAAAATTTTCAAAATCTGATCTCAAGCCTTCTCCTAAAATTACAACCTATTTAAGCCTTGGCTTAATTAGGCTATTATACATGCGAACTGGAAATTCGTTCTGAAAGGGTATCTGTCCCAATAGATGCGTACCTACAGTAATTTTTTCCATCCATTATCCGCGCTCTGTAGAAAGCTGGATCGATCAGTTTGGGGAGGCCGGCATCACAGTGTGTGGGAGGAGACACTACAGTACACTACTCGTCTATTGAATTACAGGCAAGATCCAATAGTCTCGGTGATTAGGTTACCTTTTCTATTAATACTTGGCTCCGCCGTCTACCTGAGAATGTAGCCAAGCGAAGTCATCAATGGTTTTCATTCGACACGGCGTACCTCCCCCTATCCCACGTGTCCTCCATCAGCCCAATAAATCGCATCATAATTAATTAAATTGTAAGATGCCGCGCCTATCGTTCTACATTTATGGTTGGTTAAATGGTGAATTGATCAAAGGTCTTTCAACCCTTATTGGTTGAATGTTTCGTCAATTGGCAAATTTTCGTGAAAAATGAAGCCATTGCTACTCCAAAGATTTTCCTAAATTTTCTTCGTGGGAATCCTTTTTGAGGCTTTTTTTGTTCCATTGAGCATCACAATTACGGATGGTAGCTCTGTTTGATTGAGATAGAAATTCCGTTCTTTCGCCAAATATATAATCAAGCAAACCGTTTGGCAGAACTGTTTGACACTACAAATAGGTCAAATTTCAAAAATCCCTAAAAATTGCAAAAATTCTTGGAATAGCAAAATTAGAATTGTTTAGAATGATTGTTATTTTCTCCTGAATTCAATATTTAACAATTTCTCTGAACAGACAGTGCTAAAAATTCAAAACAATTTGACTAAAATAATGAGGAAGGGGGGAAAAACTAACGAGAAACTACTGCAAAAAATTTCATCCCCCGATCCGTTTTTGAGAAAATCAACAAAACTAAAAAAAATGACGTTTTTAAACGTACTCAGACTTTTCCACTTCTTAAATTTGTATCTAAACAGCCGTAGAAAATGAAGTTACTGCAATGGTTTAAAACTTTCCAAAGTATCAATCATGCATTTCAAAAGAAAGGTTGTGCTCGTTAGGCATCACTTTTTGAGCACAATAAATTGGTCTACTTCCAAAAAATGTCCTGAAAAAGATCACTAAAAATGACAAAAATCAATCATTAAATTTATTCTTTACTGGATAATTAAAAGTTCATCTACTATCAACTTGAAAGTTTATCAACTATGAACTAGAACATATATCATAAAATACATACATATACATGAGATTTTTCTTGAATTTCATTAATACTTATAGGTATGCTTAAAATAATCGTTAACCGTGGTGCGGTGGGGTGGGGGGCATTGAAAATCAAAACCTTCATTTGAGAGGCAGGTTTTGAGAACAAGTATTTACAGTTAACCATTCAATCGCGCTCAAAGTTATCAGATTTCAAAACAATGTAACATAATACGATAATTCATGATAATGAACACAATGAATGTGATTTTTTTAAATTTATTTTATTTTATTTATTTATTTATTTCATTTTTATATTATGATTTTTTTTCAACAGGGTGTGTTAAACCTTCATGAGTGTAAAACCTCATACCCAAGACTCCAATAATTCATGTCCCTTATATGTTTCTCCTATGGGCTGATGATTCAACGTGATGCAGAGATTCCAGACCACAACCGGATGTGGTTTTTGAGTTTAATTTCAGAAATTCCGGTGAATAGTTAGGGGGGGAGGGAGGGGGGAGCTTTTTATTATCTGCTGTTCGTCAGGGCTGCTAAAGATACTTTTGAACATAACATAAATTATCACATCAGGGTTTTACTCAAACTATACCAATACCTGTGGAAGACGAACATGTGTTTGGAAGGGTTGTGAAGCTTCGCACCAGCTGTTGTTATTGTTACTTGATGGGGAAATGTCCTCAGCTGGTTGATGGATTACTCTGATGACCACCAAATAAACTATGTAGTTAGTGGTGTGGGTGTTGTTCCCAATGGCGTGACATTAATTCCACTTTGCCTCAGATTTCATGCTTCCTGAGCTATAATTTTTCAGTTTCCTTTGAAACGTGTTGTCTTCATCTTCGAGAATAAATCGTTTCAATTTTCTTTACCAGCTTTTGCCTGTAATAGGTTTGATTTTAACATTCCACTCACATCACTGACCTCTAACTAGCGTATCGCAGTACATAGGTATGCGCGAAGCACTCTCCGGCACCTTACCCGCTTAATTACTCGACATTTCAACAGAATTTGACTGGGATTGATAGATATTGCCAGGGACTCAAGGTTGTAAACAGACAGACAGAGTGTGTGTGTGTGTGCGTGTGTGTGTGTGTGTGTGTGTGTGTGTGTGTGTGTGTGTGTGTGTGTGCGTGTGCGCGTGCGTGCGTGCGTGCGTGCGTGCGTGCGTGCGTGCGTGCGTGTGTGTGTGTGTGTGTGTGTGTGTGTGTGTGTGTGTGTGTGTGTGTGTGTGTGTGTGTGTGTGTGTGTGTGTGTGTTTGTGACTCTAGGGTTCGTTTCAGAATGCCCCAAAGCGGATTTCAATGAAGAAAAATTTGATTTAAAATTTGAACTCCCAATTTGACCACGATCGGACGACTTGAGAATGGGAAAAATGATGTTTGGTGGAATAAGGGGCCATCTACACTCTAATTCGTACATTCCATTAACATTTCATTTAAAAAAGGTTGAATATTGTGGAAATTACGCTTGTTACAAGGATTTGCGAACACCCGACAGACACACACCTCCTCGAAAATCAAAGGTGTGATCATTAAATTTTGATTTTGAAAAATGAGTTTTTTTTTTTTTTTTTTTTTTAAATACTTTCAACGTTGTAGCCCACTTTTTCAACGAAAAAAATTTGTCAACAACTTTTTTTTTGAACACTTGAAAATTTGAATTTTAACATTTAAAATCGAATGTACAACTACTAATTCTATGTTTTCCGAATTTTTCGTGCCGTTTTCAGAATCAAAGTCGGACGAAATCTCGAGTCGTAGTTTGTAATCTCAATTTAGCTCATTTTGAAGCACAACGTGGGGTCCGGTTTTGGAACTATTTGAGGTATGATTGGCCTTAACGTCTTTATAATAGTTCTCTTTCTCTCGGGTTTTTGAGAGTGTCCAAAGCAAAATCGGCTGCTGGCTGTTTGAGAGATATTTGCGCAAAAGGCAGGGTCACGTCATGGGATACCAAACGAGCACTTTTTCGATCGCTTGGAGTCAGTGCTTTTGTACTCGGCTGAGGTCTGGGGGGTATGGTATGGCGACGAGCTTGAGCCAGTGCAATCCCAATTTCTGAAAGGTCTCCTCTATCTCCCACGTAATACACCGAATCACTTTTTACGAATTGAGACTGGGTTCCCTGCACTTAAGGCCATTGTATATGAAAGAGCAATTAATTACTGGGTCAGGATAGTCATCGTGAAAAGTTGAGCATTCATCTTGCTCGCTCTAACAGCTTGTTTTCGTGTTTAAGAGGAATTCGAATACGAGTTAAAAAAAAAACTCTGTTGTGTCGCCCGGCCTTAAATCGGATATCGACCCTTTTGAACGTTCTCCCACCTATACATATCTATATTTATTTAATATTAGGCAGTTAGGTATTCTTAGAGCTTGTCGTCTATCATTCAGTGAATATCTAACTTATTACGCACAACCAATAAATGGTCAGTTTCGTCGCCCGCACAGGGGAAACGAGACATCGATACTGCGGTATTAGATACGAACTAAATCATTCGTAACGAAGTTGTGGATATCCATTTCAATGAAATACGGAAGATAAAGAAGAACGTCCTCGAAATTGCACAAAATTAAAAAGTTACAATGTCAGATCGATTTCCGCGGTTAGGCCTTCATCAGTAACAAACAATCTTATTATTAATTCATTAATTATTATATCAGTTATCAATTATTATGGTTACTGTTCGTTACTGATATTTGCCTAAACATTAAAATCGATCCAACATCGTAAAAATATCGAAAAAATAACTGCAATTTTGGAATCTTGTCTTTGGAAACCTTGAAAATCCATTTTGATGCCGATGGTGTTACTGCTCCTTGCCCTAAACTCGATGTCCGTGGTTTTACTGGAATCGCCCCACTGTGAGTCCAGGCCTGAATTTGATGTTGAGCCTTGGATTTTCCCCACAATGGGGCTCCGAACTTACAAGGTCCGCCTCTAGGAGAGCTAGGGGGCGATGGACCTAACGGAAATGGTGGTTGACAAGACTTTCCTGTTGTTGATACCTTGCGTCACCCCTTTTTCGCTCTACTATTCATTTTCCGCACCATCAATCTCATCAACACTGGTCGAAGATAAGAATTATGTGTATATTATTACTGACTGTGATCCGATACATGAATGTAGATCACAGTGTACCGTATCACTTTAATTTCGGATTCAGAGCAAACCGCATACAATATGTTCAACTTGGCCAGATACTGTAATAAAGATGGAGTTTGGAGTCCCACAAGGTTCCACCTAGGCCATATATTGTTCAATGTCTTCGTTGACGATCTTAATGATGAAGTGATTGAAGTGGAAAGTTTATTCTTAGACCATGATCTTAAATTGTTCACCCCGGTTAGGTCAATCGAGCACAGCCTTTGTCATCATAACGCATTGGAAAATCCTTTGGAATGGTTTAGGAGAAACGGCATGGTCTTAAATATAGATAAATGCTGTTGCATATCCTTCACGAGAACAAGGAATCCATATGTGTACGATTATAGGATATTTGGATGTTCCCTTGGACGTGTGGACCTGGTGCGTGATCTGGGGGTTCTTATGGACATGGAAATGTCGTTTATTCCTCGCATTGAACACATTTGGTTGAGAGCTAATTGCACCCTGGGTTTCATCTGGAAATTCGGGTTATCCGTATGCTTTACGTGTCCCTAGTGAGGCCTATTCTCGAATTCGCCAGCCTAATTTCGTCTCCTTACTCCCAAGAGCACATTATGTCCGTCGAAAAAATACAGCGACATTTCCTTCAGATGGCTTGTTTCAGATTCCATTCGGAAGACGTATTTCCGGGAGACGAATTTGTCATTCCTCTTGCAGACATTATGAAAATGTTAGGACTAGAAACCCTTCAAAAAAGAGGAACATTGCTGCGAAATACGAGCTTCAAATGTTTAATTGATTTAATGATTTTACTGAGTCGGTCCGCTTAATTTGTATGTTTCCTAGAGTGAAATTTTTTATTTCCTATTTAGCTAAGAGAGTATAAAGAAACTTTTATTTTCACTTGTATTCTATATTAGTATTGCATTTTCATACCAAATTATTACTCGTAATTATTTATTAATTTATTTATTTGTCAAAACATAGTTTGTGTGACAATTGTCAATAACAGATGCAGTCAAACATGATTATAATATACCTATCCATAGATCAATTATGAAGTCCCTCCTACAGCCAACAAGCGATAGAATGAGTTTGAGGGCCAGCAGACTCAAACACCCGCCCGTAGGGCGGCTCGGCCAGGGCGCCCCGGCCGAGCCCGGACCCGACCCACCATGGCGGCCTCCCGAGGGTGCCCACCCATTGCTAGGTGAGCACCCCTAAATACGACTAAGTAATCGAATCATGAGAAAACCCCATACGAGACGGCCGCCCCCAGGCCAACCGGGACCCCCAGGCCGAGATTAATTGAATAAAGTATACCAGCCAGTCAATCTATAAATTACACGCCCTCAAAACATTCATTCAAGTACAAAATATCTGACGCACAAAAATAAAAATAAGAAGAATAATATATCTAATGGTTAACAATTCTATCACAACCATCAACAATTCTATCACAGAAAAATTATATAAAAAGCTAGCACAAGTACTTTTATGAAATTCCTCGCCTGCCGACAAGAAAATTTACATTGGCTACAAGAAAAACATATAACGAGACATTTAACAATAAATAAATAAGTTGAATCATGAAATGGTAGGTATAACAGTCATCGAAGATGTTGCCTTAAAAGGACATTTAAAAAAAAGTCGTTCACACAATAAAGTTCAGCTTGATAATAGATTCTTGACATTCTTCTTGAAGGCCTTACTTGGAAGTGATTTCATGGAAGCCGGCAAGTCGTCAAACAGGCGATTTATATCGTAGTGTGAATATAATTTTTGTATTGGGGCTTTGTCCGTTGATTAAATAAATAAACATTAGGCCACATTTCGCTTGTGTTCTCTACAACTGCAAATCCCTGCTCCACCTCCCTTCCTTATGATAGTCCAAGGTCCCCTCGTCATCTTCGCGTTACACGACGTCCCTCATCCCGCAATCCGAGCCCAAAATCCGACGTTATTTCGCACGGCGCCCTTGCACTTCGTCTACCTGGCCGCGCTCTCCTCACAGCCGTTTTAGGGATTGGAAAGAATGAAGACGATTTATTTCGAGCTCCCCGCGAAGGACGCCATCTTATCTATAAATAGGTCCCTCGAGTTCCATTTTTATTCCGGTCGCGCTGGAGCCCGACTATCCGTCCCTGCATTTCCTTGAACTCCCGTGGACAAGTCTTTCATTCCGTTTTTTCCCCTTTTTTCCTTCTCGTGTTATGTAAACTGCGTCGAGTCTTTTATTTCAACACCACTTCATTTTCGTTGGTTCTCTTCCTCATGTCAACACACTGAACGTCTCCAATACTGAATTTTCGAAGAAAATGAATTTATTTATTGCAATAGTTCTAAAAAAAATAAATATAAGTTTTCTTAATTTCTTAATAAAAAGTTCAATCTATGCAGCATAATCGTATGAGCGAATTTTTGTGAATTATCGCACTTATGTGGAATTGTTTTCTAAATTCAGAGCCTTGAGTGAAAAGTAATGGTTCACTAAGAATTTTGTAGAAAAAAAAAACCGTTCTAAATAATATTCTGCGATTCAGAAAGGATTTCAGATTTCAAGCTTTTTCTCGCAATTTTCATCTATTTTTAAGCAAAATTAATAAAGTTTAATTACCTAAGTTTTCCAGCATAAACTTTTGCATACATTTTTTATTGTTCTCGCGCCCCATGACTGAAATTCTGCTAAACATCTGAATTCAACATGTTTTAGCCCTTTTTAGTGAGTTCGTTTAAAGCACATTTTTTGAAATATAACCAATTTAATGTGTTCAATAAATGCTGGTCAACAAACTCATCCTTTCGTTTGGAAATTTTTTTTTTGGCGCAGAACGGAATTATTATATCTCAATCCTAAGTAGATTTATCGCCTGGAAGGACAAGTGTTATTTATATTTGAAAAGTAACTCTAGGATTCGTATCAAAATGTCTCAAAACGGATTTTGATTTTATAAAGTTTTTGAAGCCATTAATAAAATCTTGTATCTATAACAGAAGGTTTGTAAACAAAAAAGTTTAAAGTTGGTCATGTCTGCAGAACTATACTTGAATTTAAATTGTTCTTGTTTTACCTTAGACTAGGGATGCACAGACCGCGGCCCGCGGGCCGCATGCGGCCCGCCGGTGAAATTCTGGTGGCCCGCCGTCACCAAAATAATACTCTCGTACATTCGAAAAATATTGAATTCTGTATCAGAATAAAACCAAAAAAAATTTGTTCAAAAGTAAAGACGTCCATAAAACTTATGAAAATTATTCAAATACCGCGCCAGTTCATGAATGAAACGACGCCGTCGAATTAGTCCGAATAGTCCCGAATACCCAATTGCTCGCCAAGATACACGAAGCTTCCAGAGTCGGTTACGAGATTTTTCGACTCTACGCGCGGTATAAAAGCCACGCTAACCGGCAGCGACTGACAGTTCGGTATCAACCCGCCCCTGACCAACCCACGGTCGCGGGGGAGCGCTGCGCTCCTCATAGTGTACTCACTATTCTTTCATCAATTCATCTCATTATTTCATGAAAAAACACGGAATATGAATGTTTATATTGTGAAAGATATTTACTGATTCAAAACAAAAGTTATTTGATTTCCAATAATAATTAGGTTGACAAAATTGTTCCTAGTAATCCAATATAATGAAGAGTACATTTTTTGTTTATTATTTATTTATTTTATTTTATTAATTATTTATACATGTTACGATGGACTGTAAAAAATTGTCAGCGAAAAATATAAACCAGCACTAGTAAGGTGAAATACATTTTTTTACATTCTTCTTCACACCTTGTAACTGAGAAACAAGGTTTTTTTCATTGGCACTCGACGAATCAACTGATATTAGTTCCACAGCTCAACTACTCATATTCATACGAGGTGTTACTCAAGATTTTGAAGTCGTAGAAGAGTTATTAGGAATGTGTTCATTGAAAGGTCAAACCAAAGGAGTTGATATACTCAATGTACTTTTGGATGAGTGTTCAAAAACTGGTTTGGACTTATCAAAATTATCGGGAATTGTGACTGACGGTGCTCCTTCTATGATTGGTGTCAATCCCGGGCTAGTTACTTTGCTAAAAAAGTATCTGCAAGAAAAAAACATAAACGCTGAAGATCTCATGCAGTTTCATTGCATCATACACCAAGAAGCCCTTTGTTCTAAAAAAATTGAATTTCAAAATGTCATGAAGGTGGTAGTTTCGACTGTAAATTTCATCAAATCACGAGGACTCAATCACAGGCAATTCAAACAATTCCTTGATGACATCGAAAGCGAATATGGAGATTTGCTGTTTTATACAGAAGTAAGGTGGCTAAGTCGTGGATTGACACTTGAACGATTTCTAAATTTAATAGAAGAAATGGGAATATTTCTGGTGGAGAAGCAAAGAGGATTTTCGGAGTTCAAAAAAGAGAAACCTCTGTTGGACATATTCAGCAATCCTTTCTCGATTTCAGTTGAAAATGCGCCAGAGTCAATGCAGTTAGAAATTATCGATTTGCAAAACGACCAAGATTTGCGCAACAAATTCAACGAGGGAGACTTGTTGAACTTTTACCACTGCATTGACAAAAATATGTACAAAGAGTTGCGCATAAACGCTCTGAAATGTGCCAGCTTATTTGGTTCTACCTATATATGTGAACAAACTTTTTCAATACTGAATAATAATAAAACAAAAAATCGAAACCGCCTTGCAAATGAAAGTTTGGAAGCAGTTTTACGTGTTGCTACAAGTAAATTTGACCCAAATATAAAAAAGATTGTAAGCACTATGCAGTGCCACGCTTCAAATTAATAAATTATTTTTCAATTTTAATACATTATATGCATTTTTTATTGTCTTTAATTACCTATACTTCTGGCGGCCCGCCATCAGTTCATGATTTGCCCGAGTGGCCCCTAGTTTTAATAAGTCTGTGCATCCCTGCCTTAGACTCAACCATTCAATCCATATTTTCCGTTAAATGTATGCATATTCTGTGACATATTATTGATCATGATTGTGCGAGTCATTTGGCCTTGGAACATTTATTTTGAGTAAGGACGATTAATATTATTGTACTTGACTAACGGATACATTTATAAACTCGTGTTGTATAAGGACAAACAGTCTAAGATTAGCCCACGATAAAATTATATGTTGGTGTAGTAGGGGGACTCAGCTTTCAAATTCCGAGTTACCAACCTCAGATTGATATTAAACCTGATTCATTCTGTATTGTTTACAAAATGAATAAATCTTTCCACACTTAGAATTAATCCTTTCGGACTTAGTCTCAGTTGTGGTACTAATTCTGATCTGATATTTCCGCTTCTAATGTACGAGGGTCATCCCAAAAGCAATGACTGGTGAGGGATAAAAAATCGAAAATTTGGAATAAAAATAAAAAAAAGGATATATTTTGAAAGAGTAACATTATAATCGACGTTTCTGTCGAAGCATTTTTGATAGCGCTGAGACAATTTGCGCAAACCATTGTTGTACCAACTGGCGTCATTTTGGAAAAAAGTGATAGTCACAAAAAATCTAAATTTTGGGAAAAGGTCACTAGGAGCGGGATCAAATGAGTAGTGGTCCACGGTGAGTTCTCGGCATTACTGGTGCAGTATAACTCACAAGATGTTGATACGTACAGGAGGTATGTGGTGTACAATCGTTCTTCCATTTAAACGTAATAAATATAATAAAGTACACTGATGTGATTTCCACGCATAAATACGTTCTGAGTGATATCTAAACTCCTCCTTTTCTGTTTCAGGTGAGTTCCATCCTCTGAGCGATGGCTGTTCACCTGGTAAGAACATCAATATTCATAGATTGATTTGTATGCGATTTTCCCTATATCGGGATGGTAATTTAGCAAAGAGCAACCGATTTACAAAATCTTTGGGCTTGTAGATTGGAGTTGCTAGATCTTCGAGGCGTTTGGATTGTGTTCTTCCTTCTCGTGTTATTGTAGAGTTCTTAACCTATGGTCTGCGGACCACTGTTACCCAAAGCGTTCCATGAGACTTTTTCGAAAACTTGATACGCTACGTAAAAATTGATTATGTAAGCGGGGCGGGGGAAAATGATTAAGTTCGTACCTACCAATTTGTGATTTTTTTTCTGTCAGCTGTGTCGATTAAAGAAAAAATTACTGCATACTTGGAATTAATGAATACATAATGGCTATCTGAAAAATGGTACGTTATCCATGTAGTATCGAATCAATCACAAAAACAACTACTGTCGAATCACAAAACGACAGGAACTGCCAGAATAACCACTGTTTCACAAACCGGTGGAGAAGTTCTTTGTCGTAACAGAGACCCCAAACTTTGAGAAATCGCCCTGAAACTTTTCACTACGTTATCTACTATCAATCTATGACGATTTTCATCTGTTCTTGTGAACGGAGCTGTTAAACTTACGAATGGCAGTTGCAGCAAGTGTTACCTCGATCAAGTGGTCAAGAACATGCAAGCGTAACTATCACAAGAAACAGTTGTTGTCGAAAATTGCAACATTAAAACCTTCACAAATAACAAATAGTAGTAATAGTAGTAAATAATCCCCCTAAAAAGACGCTCCTCGTCTCCTCGTACAATAGATGACAAGTTACAGAATGCATATATATATATATACATCGTTGGTGATATGAAAAAAGGGCAAATTCCACATTTTAACGGAAAATGACTTTTTTTCACCAACGATGATGTTTCTAATAGTATATTAACAGGTGAAAAAGTCGAAGTCCTAAGTTTGGTTTACCTTGAAAATACATTTGCTAGGACTTCGACTATTTCACCTGTTAATATACCTATAATATACCTACTATTAGAAACATGATCGTTGGTGAAAAAAAGTCATTTTCCGTTAAAATGTGGAATTTGCCCTTTTTTCATATCACCAACGATATATATATATATATTTTTTTTTCTTTCCCATTAAACAATATTTGGGCCAATTTGGACAATATGGGCCAAGCCAATAGTCGGATCGCCGTCTCGTCTCCCAGCACAGTGCATTCATTCTCTCACTGTTTTTGACTGCGCTTGGGAGTGAGACACTTCCTTGGCAAATTTTCGCCTATCGCACTAACGTACTGGTAAAGGTGCTGGTGGACCCACTCATTTCACCAAAACTGAAATTACCTATATTCTTAATGTTGAAAACGAATATTTCTAATTTATTTATTAAATAGGGATATGAACACTTTAATATTAGATTAGTAGAGCGCTCTTTCACTTTAGCTCTGTGTTAGAAAGAAGTATTCGTAACTCAAATGTCACTGTATGATATAATTTCAACAGAATGTCACTCACAATGGAATGGAAGTAGTTACACAAAATGGGTCTAAAAAGGGATGAAATAGTGTTCGATTCTTCATACTGGTCTAGTTTTAAAGTTTTGGAGGTCTGCAATATTGGCAATGCGGGAAAGTCCGTTGAAGGTAATATTTCCCCACCTTATTTGAGAACAACAACGAGGTTTATTGTGTAATTATCGGCAATCGGCCAAGCCCTTGAAGAAACGTGTCACTAGCGAACGTTGTCAAAAAGCCTTGGCCCAAATCAGATGATATCATGCATTTTGCGGCTTGGCATCTATTGTGCGCGGCACGTCTTTTTGGGGGAATATCACACATTTTTGGTGGTTTAGGAGGAAAAGGTTTACAACATACGGGCAGCTATGGATGATGTCAGTCAATTCATTCGACTTTTGTTTTCCGAGAGACGCTCCCTGTGAAATTTAAATTTCTTAGGGTGAACAGAAGAGCATTTAATTCACTCAGCTAATCAAGAAGAAGCCCCTTACTTGTTCGTCTCTTGATGTCCCAGAGGATTCCTACCAAATATCAAATTCCTAGAGTGAACTGGAAAACGAGAGAATTTAGCTCACACAGCTGAATAGTCTAAAACTTTTCGGAGCAAACTCATCATCTCATTAAAGAGAAAACAATGCTTCCACTACTGAAAAATGGTAGACTGCAAAAATTGATGTAATAGTATAGATTCGATAAAGGGGTAGGTTGACTCCGTCAGTCTATTGATACCTACGTGCGAGGGGTTCAACTCGTTCCATACAGGAAAATGAGTTTCCGCACTCTTCCGACCTCCCCGTTACAACAGCTTTAACGTTAGCGAGCACCTTCCCAACACGATAAAAACCTCTCGAAAAAAAAATAAGAAAGCAACTTTTCCCCCTCCTCTTCACCGTCTTGACCTTAGCTTCAAACGGCATAAAAGGGCGACGACCTGTAACCTCTCCATTTCTTAACGGCTCCCCAGTCCACCCTTTTCTCGCCATAAATGTTAATACTGTCGCCACTCGGTATGAACAAGTTATGAATATTATCGCCCGCCCCCAGGGGCTCCTGGCGTCGACCGTCTTCGACGTTATAAGGACGTCTTTCTGTCCTAACCCATGAAAAGGGTAACCTAAAGATAACCTTAGGGTAACCTACGCTCTTTATTTTTTTGTCGCATTTTTTCCCGCTCTCGCGGGGTTGGTTATTCGCGAGCCCCCCCCTCATCTACCACCACCGCGAATCCGCCATCTGTTTTGACTGGTATTTCCGAGAAGTTCTTTTTCCATTATTTTCCCCAGGATGTTCAGAAAGGGAGACGGTGGGCGACTTTGGAAACGGTAGCGTATTTCCTTTGTTATTTTTCTTTAGATTGTGACTTCTCGATCGGACTATTTTTCCGAAAAGTATCTTTCTAGTCGTTGCATTTGTTGTTGGTTTACTATTTCAACAATATACTAAATCAATCAATAAACAACCAATGATATTTTAATGCTGCGATTTCTAACTGGTGGGTCGGTAGAGGCTCCATCTTGGTCGCAAAGTCCTTGAGAAAAAGAAAGCAAAATTAGGGGGGTACAAATTATTACACAAAGGTTTATTATTTCTGTACTAGATAGCTCTTCTGCGCTAATCATTTATGTATAATAAATTGTTGAACTCCGTAAATATCATCAAATCTACCTATATCACTAAATTAACACTATATATCATCAAAACTTGGCGCTTCTCGCTCCCCAAATGAGTTCAAACCTTTCCGGCTCCTCGATCTCACAATTTCACACTTTTAAATAAAAAAAGTCCCTGTAATAATATTCTGCTATTCAAACGAAATTCTGGATATTACCTACTTTTGGTTTAATATTTCCAATAATAAGCCTATGTGATCGTGTAGCAAACAATTTTTATAACCCCCCCTCAAACTTTTCCACTTTACGTTTCAAGGTGCGTAGAATCTTCCTCTCTTCCTGAGCTACCTTCTGTTTCTTCATAACCCTGTACATGCTTGCATCGCTATATTATGTATATATATATATATATATATATATATATATATATATATATATATATATATATATATATATATATATATATATAGCGATACAAGCATGTACAGGGGTATGAAGAAACAGAAGGTAGCTCAGGAAGAGAGCTGAATGTGAGCCAAACCTGAGTGATGGACACGGCGTCGTAGGTATACACTACCCGCTCAACCGACACGCTTCCCACTAATAACCCCTTAGTATTAGTGACTTGTCCTCCCACAAAGCTATTTTCGTTGTAGAACTTCTTAGTTCATTTGATGCTTTCTTCTGTCCCGACAAGATATTTGAAGCAATCATTTCTCCTTTATCGAGTGTTTTCTAATGCATCAAAATTACCACACCTTCGGGGCTAACAAATTTTTACACGTTTCATGTCATCTGGTTGAAGGCCCGCTATTGAATTTTTGCATGGCCGCATTTTTTTGCAGGACTGCGAGACGAGCAGTCATGGTAGTAACATGTGGGTAGTTATTAACTTGTGGAATAAAGAATATCAAATAAAAACCTAATTTGATATAATTGAAGTTTCGATAGGCTGGAATTTCGTAGGCATGAATCATGATCCTTTTTATTGATCTGTAATCCCAAATTACATGAAATTCGGTCCAGTAGTCTAGGAGAAAGCTTCGGACAAAGGATGGCGTACATATACGTTTTCCAATTTATAGGTATTTGTGGTGGAAGTAGTGGATATGCGGGTGAGGTTAGGCGGCTTCTTCCTTTATATATTTTATTCTCTCTTCACAACTATTTTCGCCTATAAAAGCCCTCTTCAGGTGCTACAAGGTTAATTAATATGGTTTTTTATGGTAGATTTACAGAGGGATCTTCATATTATACTAATTTACTATTACTCGATGGTAGAAGAGTACTTGAAATTAGGGTAGAATTATGATCCATACAACTTCGTAGGTATTTCCTCAAATTGTGAAATGTATTTCCCCCATAAAAGTAACTTTATCTTCTATTTTAAGCTATAATTTCCACACAAATCACTTACGAACGTGTAAAAATACCTATACATTATAGGAAAATCATCTGCTATGCAGGATTTCATGAATCTCCCCAAGAATGGTAAGGCCTCTGTAACATATATGTAAGCCACTAAATCCCAACACATAACCTCTACTATAACTTAATATTCCTAATTCCAGATTTCTCTCAGGCCCCATATAGAAGTAGTCTAGCAGACTAAATTAAATCTTCTGCAAAATTTAACGAAATACCTACAACATTGTATGGATCATGATTATACCCTAATTGTAAGTACTCTTCTACCATCTAGTTATAGTAAGTTAGTATAACATGAAGATCCCTCTGTAAATCTACCATAAAAAACCATATTGTTTAACCTTTCAGCACCTGAAGAGAGAATAAAATATATAAAGGAAGAAGCCGCCTAACTTCCACCCTCATATCAGTACTCCTATGTTTTCCAATCTGATTTTTGAATTCAACGCTTCTTGAAACCTTAACCAACAAAGTTTGATAAAGGCCAACTTTTTTTTTTTTTTTTTTTTTTCCGGCCGATTTTAAACGTTTATTATTGAAAATAAACCAAAACATGTACGGACGGTAGCCCTACGGTTCTACAGTCAGATCATTTAATTATGATTAATTTTACACATTATTACTTCATTATGGTTACCTAGCAATATTAGTTTATAACTTGGCGTAATAAATCAGCTTTCCTTGACACTGCAGAAGCTTAGGAATTATGAGATGCTGTGATAAAATGAGAGCATTCCAAAAAGTGGCTAACGATTTTCCTGCTATGAAAACTAAGGGAGGTTACACTTCAATAATAACGCATTGGTTGTACGTGAAAATCAATAGAAAACCCCACCGTGACGTGACGCTCGTGACGTGACAAAAACAAATGAAATCGTCCTATTAATCATTATTAAATGATAATAATTATATCAATTATATTTCTCTAGTCACATTTTGCTAGATACCACGTCAAGATATTGCATCCCTCTTGACGCTAGTAGGAACGTTTTCGGGAAGTTAGGTCTTGGAGAAAGCATGTTCCTTATTAAATGTTTTCGTCATTTTCATGTCTTAGCTTTGGCACGCACTTACTTTCAAAGAGTGACACTTTTTACGTGTAACGGAATTTCCTGATGACGCTCGCTTTCAATCAAAGAATTGCTACAGAACTGTATCCTTGTATTTTTTCGTCGTAACGAAAAAATCGATCGCCTGTGGATAGAAAGCTCTTGATTTACCTGAAACGGCATGACTGACGCTGTCAATTCCCCCTTCTATACATCCTTGAGACGCACAGGTAAAACAAGTGGTGTGATGTGCATCCGAAGCACCATACTCCTTCGAAGCACAAACGATTATTCGAAGGCAATGTTGATTTTCAAATTATTGGCTAACAAAACGCATCTTTCCTTTTACTCTTCCGTGTGTTAAGAAAGTCGGAAAATCTGGAAGGAATTCCCTTTCGTCGAATTTATCGACAACCGGTGTCCGGGATGTGATGAATGAAGGGGCTATTTACGCCGCTTGCTTCCGAGAGCCGGCACACTAAATATATGCCCCTCCCCCTCCCTCCTAGCCTATCCCTCCACCCCCTCTCCTTCTACAACATCACCACCCCTCCCTTCCCCTACTTTTACCCACCCCCTCCCCCTCTCGCACCTTCCACCGCCGACATCACATCGACTCCTTGATGCGTCTTTTACACCATTACCCTCCGGGGACCTTTATACCTTTTAGGGCTGAAGTTTCCTTTTCTCCTTTCCCTTCTAGTTTATCTCGGTTTTCGCTCCATAGTGTTCTCATTGCGCCGTCTTAATAAAGGTCGTCCTTCCCCCGCCGTCCCTTTTGTATAAATCCATCTCAAAAACTTGCCCTTTTCTCGTTTGATAATCATCAAATTCCCCTCGGGTTTTATTTTTGTTTTCTCCACTTTTTTTATTTCAGCAGGTCGGCCACCTCCTTAGTTCACCCCCAAGAGCCTACTTCATTCAGTTCATTGCGCCTACCTCTTTTCAGAAGTATCGCTGTCACTTCTTTTTCAAGTCACAATGAGTTTGGGCCTTTGCTGTTGAAATGAAACGAACGGCCGATGATGAGGGTCCGGGATACCTACCTTCACAGCAACCCAAATGATCATTGGGAAGTTATGTGAAAGTTTCTCTGAAACCATGGAAATAGATTTTCAGAATGTTTCGCGCCTTTTAGATGAAGCAAATAAACTGCGGTACACCATACCACTCTGTCAGAATTATCCCCTAAATTGTTTATAACCGTTGGATTGTGAAAGTGACAATCCGTATGAAAAACCGTAGGAAAGCGCCACCCTCACTTTAAAACTGACAGTGCAAAACGCCAGCACAATATCATCCCCCTACCCCCATATTCCAACCACAGAATTTGTCCAACTATCCTATATTTTACTCAAAGGATTGATTGAAGATTTATTTATTTTATTTTTTTCCTTCCCATTCTTGAAATACCAGCTTGCGAGCATCCAGACCACTAAACTACATATGTACATCATTCTGATCTACGAGTATAAAACTGTCAGTAAAACCGATTATTGATGACTAGGTATCGAATATTTTGATTTGATTGGAATATGTGTCACAGAACATGGTACTACTAGACTGGTATACATTGACGGATAGTTCCTCTACCTTGGAGCTTGGAGTAGATATGTCTCTACAATCGTAGTACGTTCTACAATCAGAGAATAGCAACATACAAGACTACCTTCAAAATCAGGAAATTTGTCGCTTTGCCGCCGAAAACCGGACATTTGGCCTTCAGAGCAATTTTCTTCCGGACAGCTTGGTAAAAAACAGGACTGTCCGGGTCAAAATGGGACACCTGGCAAACCTGATCTCAAATAGACCCATTTCACGGTACATTGAAAGTACTGTTTGTTCGTTTGTTGTTATCGAATTACGAATGAGCGAGAAATGTATGTCACCTACAAGTCACGGCTGAGATCGTAGAATAGCAATGTACATGACGACCTGCGAAAACAGGAAATTTGCCACTATGCCCCGAAAACCCAGATTGTCCGGTCCAAATAGGACACTGGCAACCCTGTTCTCAACTAGATCCGTTTCACGGGTGCATGAAAACTGCTGTTTGTTGTTATCGAATTACGAATGAACGAGAAGGAACGTACAACTAGACCCTCCCTCATGATTGAGAGGAACCGTTTCTCTTTGTAGAAACTAATTGTGTTATTGAAAGAATACTTTATTTATGCTCGAAGCTAATTGCATACTTCTTCTCATTCATCTACCTGTAAGAATAGAAAGTTTAAATGATAGGAAGCCAAGTGTTGGTTTTGTATCAGAGATGTCAATATTGCTAGGTGTCCCGCTTCTCCACACCTTCTCGATTTATTTCGAAACTCCGAGGGATATCACTTTTCCCGTCTTTGGGGTTCAAGGCTTATAATAGACCCTCTTCGTGCCTTCCTTATTTATCATTCGGGGGGATACGACCCATTCATAATTCATTGGAACGATCAGATGGATCAACATTGAACACCGATCCATTTATAGCGGGCCAGAGTTGTTTGTTTAGCGCTCAAATCGCACGTCTGAACGAATAGTTGATGGCGACGGTGACTTTGGCGTTGCGGGGCGAACCTGACGCTGGTCTGTCTTGCGTGTCCTATTAGGTTGATGTATTACACATTTTTGTGGGTATATTTACGCTGTGGAATAGGAAGTCACCGATTTGGCTAAATATAAACATATTGGTAAGTAAGTAATGCATACATTACAGGGATATCCCTATGAATGGATTGTATATAATTTTGGTGAGAATTGAAATAAGAGAACAAACAAAATTATCATGATTTCTCGGAAACCCCCCCCCCCCCCACCATTCACCCCTTCACCGACGGTAAATTTCCGAATTACATAACTGGACTAAAATTTGGATCGAACAAACAATAAAAACAGTCACGAAAATATGATAGTATAATAAAAATATCACGATTTATTGTTATTGCCCCCTCTATTCACCTCTTTTCATCACGAAATTTAAAACTCCTGTTAAATATTCCAAAACTGGACCAAATTCAAAGTTGAACAAAAAAAGAATCACGAAAATCTGTAGAGATTTGTAGCTTGGGCAGCGCTTGACGAAATCGGTATTTATCCCCTCCACCCCCCACCTCGACAGCAAATCAAAAATTTCCCCATGTTTTTGGCACACCAAGACTGAAATAGGAATCGAACAAAATGAGAATCGCGAAATCGTTTATTTAATACCCTTGGCGTAAAAACGGAATCCTAAGGGGAGTTATTGTCTGGGATGATATGTATATATAAATTAATGTATGAAAGAAAATTTCACAAATATATAGAATAAAGAAAATCTACGAAATTTCTCCCTTGAGAGGGAAAAACATTAAATCATGTTTAATGTTTTTCCCTCGTAAGGGAGAAATTAGATATAGTTTTTTAAGGTCAAGAAAAAAGAAAAGATTCTAATTAACCAAAACAATTTATTATATTTATATACATTTTTATTTTACCATTAGATATTTCCGATAGGACTCATACCAAAGTACGCTTGCATACGAGTCTGCAACACATTGGGACATTTTATGTCTTTAGTTGCAGACTCGTATGCAAGCTCTAAGAGCCACTCAGCTGATCCGGACCCTGGGCATCGTCAATTAAATGTCCTTAAGAGGCTTCATACAAAATTACAGCTTCCTAGAGTGTAAAGCATAGAAATTAGCTTTAAGAGCCACTCATCTGATCCGGACCCTGGGCATCGTCAAGTAAATGTCCTAAAGAGGCTACATACGAAATTACAGCTTCCTAGAGTGTAAAGCATAGAAATTAGCTCTAAGAGCCACTCATCTGATCCGGACCCTGGGCATCGTCAAGTAAATGTCCTAAAGAGGCAACATGCGAAATTACAGCTTGCTAGAGTGTAAAGCATAAAAAATAGCTTTAAGAGCCACTCATCTGATCCGGACCCTGGGCATCGTCTCGTAAATGTCCTAAAGAGGCTACAAGCGAAATTACAGCTTGCTAGAGTGTAAAGCATAAAAAATAGCTTTAAGAGCCACTCATCTGATCCGGACCCTGGGCATCGTCAAGTAAATGTCCCAAAGAGGTTACACACGAAATTACAGCTTCCTAGAGCGTAATGCATAGAAATTAGCTTTAAGAGCCACTCATCTGATCCGGACCCTGGGCATCGTCAAGTAAATGTCCTGAAGAGGCTACATACAAAATTACATATGAATCAAATCATCGAAACACCAGCTCAATGAAATCATCAGAAATTAACAAGCGGTTGCAATCATGTTCACAATATCAATTATTGAGAATGATCACCTGTGTGTACACAATTATTCAAATAACCATGCTCATAACTCAGCTTGTTGGCCACGCACTTCGCAGTAGTTAACATAATATGGTTGGATAAATCGAGAGCTTTCGAACGAATGGTCAACGAATTTTGTGGGATGAAAAACGACGAAGTACCATTTCCCTAGCAACGACTCGGTTGTAAGCGGAAATCATCAGAAAAAAAAAACGTTGCAGATTTGCGTGTCGTGTCGGAATTCACAGAACGACCCCCAGCCCTAAAACATTAAACATGTTAAAATTCTGATATTTCGCTGATCAAGCTTGATCACAGAAAAAATTTGAATGGGCATTGTTTGCATGACGATGCTTGTTAAGATTCTTGTTGCCTCGTTGCTTGTTGCCTGCATTCATGGATTAGGATGATTATGATTTTCATTGATGCTTTCATTCAGTCGTTGATATTGAGGCCAGGTGGGCGATTTATTTATTTATTTATTATAAGTACGGGCAAGCCTTATTTACAAGGAAATACATGATACAGAGTTAAGAGAGAAAAAAAATAATACAGATATTCAAGGAAAAACAAACAGTGTGTCAAGTGAATGAAAAATGGAAGAAAAATATATACATACTATTGAAATTTGATAAACATTTAAAATCAGAATAAAACAGGGGATGATAATACAAGTGATCTAAGTTGGGATACAGAGCTATTGAAAAAGTCAAAATCGGGATGAAGGTGGAGAAGTAAATTGGCTGAACGGCGGATACGGTTTAAGGGGGAATTTATTAAATAATTAGATGCTGAGAACGGGACATGAAACAAGGTGGGATGGCGACTGGTAAGACGAGGAGTGGAAAGCTGGAACTTGGCAAGTAGAGATGGGCAATTGATTTTATTATTTAGCAGCTTATGCAGGAACACCAAATCGGCAAGAATTCTTCTTTTGTCCAGTGGTTGGGCTCTGCAGGTCTCCAACAGGGAAGAATAATTGATCTCGTCGGACGGGATCCCCAACTTAAATCCGACGTACCTCAGGAATTTATTCTGAACTCTCTCGAGGGCATGCCGGTGGACTGTATAAAAAGGGCTCCACACCGTTGATGCGTATTCAAGTTTTGGGAGGACCAACGCCTTATAAAGCACAACTATCGGCTTAATATCAGTGAATTCGCGGGTGTGACGCTTCAGAAAGCCTAACGCTTGCATGGCATGGCTTGCCACTGTGCCAATATGCAGAAAGAGAGTCGGTCATCGAACAAGACCCCCAGGTCCATAGTCTCGGTCGCTCGAGAGAGAGGAGAGCCTTCCAGAATATATGGGAATTGGCATGTGCTAACAGAACGATGAAAGGAAACTACAGAGCACTTAGCCGGGTTAAGTCGCAAACTGTTCTTAGTGCACCAAACACTCAAACGAGCCACCGCCCGTTGCAGGATTTCACCGTCAAGAAGAGACTTGACATGCCGGTACAATTTCAGATCATCTGCGTACAATAAACACTGAACATCAGGCCCAAGATAATCAACAACACTGACGATTTGCACCCAAGATGGTCCTGTGAGCTCGTTCTGACTGTTGCAGAAGTCTATCGTTACTTTTCGGCATTGTTTTCAGCACTTTCACCCCAAAGCACTCATCTAATATAGATTGGTGTGATCGTGCATGTTCTGCAACAGGAAGCTGCCGGGGCTGGTTCACCGATGCTCTGTGGTTATTTACCCTGAGATTCAGCTTTGTAGTGGTCTTACCAACAAAAAATCCTTCGTTTTCCGAGCATTTCCTACAGATCAATTGGTAAATACACATCTTTGATTAACATTCTGCTGAACCTTTGCACTTATATTCTCGAACAGCATTTGGGGATGAAAAGTACTCATCCTCAATCACTCGGTTACATAGCTTACACCTCGGCCCCGACATGGGTGTAGACCTAGCTGCTGAGGCTCCTGTGGCTGATGTGGGTGTCGGTGATGTGCCTTGTCTATACGACACACGAGGTGTTTCAGTAAATACAGCTTGAGTTTCAGAGTTAGATGTCAGCGTCGTCTGGAGTTCTCGGAGTATAGCATTAATCTTTTGGGCTCCGAAGAAAAATGTAGTCACAAAAGGCCTTCAATGCATGACGCTGTTGTGGACTAAGGTTATCAAGAGGATTTTAGGAATTTAGGAATTTAGAAAAGCTGTACTTGACGTGGGTTGTTTCAGTTGTGTAATAAATTGTTCAAATGGGTGTGAGGGTGGTAGTCTTGTGCGCGTACATTTGGATCAAAATTTGAAGGAAGTTTACATTTTTGTAAGGAAGGGTGAACATTTTCAGTTGTATTTTGTTCTAATTCCGAATCTGGATTATTATGCCAGTAGAATTTCAGTCTTAGGCGCCAGCAGAATTCTTCTATATCTTCTTGAAGTTTAATGTGGTCAGGACGTGGTGTTGGAGTGAATATGAGTCCTTTTGATAGTAAATTTGTTTCCACTTCACTGAGCGGCCGGGAGGAGAAATTACTCCTGAGATTACAACACCACGGCATATATATATATATATATATATATATATATATATATATATATATGGAAGAGCTTTAAACCCTAGGATTCGTTTCAGAATGCTTCAAAACTGGTTGGAGAAATTTTTTCGAAAATTTTCATTTTTGAATTTTCCGAGCCAAAAGCATTAGTTCATTATTATACGAAAATTAAAATGGAATCATTGCAATAGCTCTATTTTCGGCGAACATTCGTTTAAAAAAATCAAGTGTTAGTTTTATAAATTTTTAGGCTAGTCCGCGGACTTGTTGGGGTAGGCTCGCGGAAACCCCCGGTATCCGTGTACAACGCTTTGGGAAACACTGTACCATAGTGATCTTAGCGGGGTCGCTTGTTTGTTTAGAGCCCCATTAGAATCGGATTGATTTAAATCGAACAACTTCCCTCAAACGAGCTTAGAGTTCAATAGGAGGAGGGGGACGGTGTCATTGATCTCGCTGGCGTCACTTTTCGATCCCCGACCCCTCCCACAATTAGCTATTCCCAAAAGAAACTGCTTGAGAAGGGATTTGCGGGTGATAAAGCCCGAGTGGGGACTTATCCTTGTCTTGACCTTATCTGGCACGCACTCCTCATCCGTCGCCTTTGTAGACATTCACACTGCCACTCAGCGACGCCGCTTGTCACTCTATACCGACCAGCCTCCTTCTCCTTCCCGCATACACCCCTAATGGCCATCCCAGTTCGCCTTTTACCCCTTTCTTTCTTTCTTTCTACAATAAAGAAGTAAGCAAGCCTTGAGATTTATGTACATATTTTCAAGCTGTATTTGCGGTGACAAGAGTTTCATTAAACCCAATTTCGTTCCGTGAGAATTCCATTAGAATAATTGACGAACGAAGTGAGTCTCTATTTTTTTCTCGGCTAGTGTTTGTCAGTGTTGTCTGTGTGTGTTTGAGCTAAAAGGAGTAGCGACCAGTAATATCAAGGACAGGGCCGCGACAGTGTCATGGCGTGGGGTGTGGTGAGGGAAAAGTGCCACGGAGTTACTCGTGTTGGGCATCTCGGCGGTAGTGCTCCCTGGTATCAACACCCACGTCCTGAGGGGTTCTTACGATGGTAATCAAATCAACCAAAAATTTGGTATCATTTTCAGTAGTTTTTGCCTAACAGAATCGTCTGATACCAGTGTCAAGCTCTGAAAATTGTGCTTGACGACAATACGACGTCATCGTCGTTGTCATCGACGTCAGTAATATTGTCAAATCATCAAAAATTGAGTACTTTGTCGTTTTCAATAGTTTCGGTCACATACAATCGATTGAAACACTACTAGAACCAGTTTTTCAAACTTCGTGGGGAAACTGGTCATCAGATCTGTTACCAGGTCGACACCGACGTTGGAGTTTCTAAGGCTAAGGCATCAATTCTGAGCCAAACACACGTTGTTGACTTTTTTCTCTGTCGAAGTTCTAGTACTTAGGGAGAGCGAACGGTTGAACGTACAGCGATGCGGTATTAAATTCCGATTGATCGAAAGTGCTGCCGAGATGCACATTCCCGGCCAATACATGATTTTTGGCCCAAATTTCATAAAGTTCGTTTCAGGAGTTTCGGAGAAACCTTCGGATAGCGCATAGCAGACGGTTAATGGATTGTTTGGTTAATTCGATTTTTGGAATCTACGTACCTTGAAAAGCAAACCTCAAATTTTGAAGGAAGTTAAAATGGTGTTTTGGTTTTTTCGGTCAATTACAAATAATGTTTACTATTGTAAATAAAAAACAAAAAATCATTTTCTTTAGGATCTTCCAACTCGATAGGCTCTACAAATCTACGAGATTAGGTTTTTAATGTTATGGTCTGTTGGTTCAAACATCGTTTCAGAAAAGTGTGACGACTTAGGTCATCTTCAGGGGTCAAGGGTAAATTCTGTGAGTATTTCATTCGAATTTTATTACCTACCTGGAGATTTGTTGGGGGAACAAAATCTGTGAATCTATCCCAAAAAATAGTTGGATGGGTTTAGTATTCCAGAGAAAAGTGTACCTAACCTTGATAATAGAATTCGTAACTTGCCATGAGAGCGAACCTAGCGCTCACTCTTCAACAATTTTACAGCTCCAACGGTTCCTTGTCAGTCTGACGTCTAGGATCGACCACGAAATTACAATCGATATTAATCTAATAACGAACACGTCTGTGGTCACAATTTCACAAAGAAAATTTTCTAGTGGAAGAAATGGACTACTCGGTAGGTAGGTAGTGTTTAGTCGTTGAGTTGATTTTTTAAATACTTCCAATGTAAATACGACAAAATGGAACATATGCCATTTTAATCAGAAGGATCTTGAGTTTTTCAACCTAATAAAAAGAGGTTTTTTTCCCCTCGGGTTTCCAAGTGCTTAAATTAACCAAAGAAAGAAAATGTCCAACATTATACAAGTAGGATCCGTAAATTAGAACAATCCGTACCTTCCGTTGTTAACCGTTCTAAGCTGTTCTCCCGAACAGCTGAGCCGAAGTTTACGAAATTTGTCTAAAAATCACTCTACGTAAGATGTGCCTGAAATCTCTGTTAATCTATGCGCCTCTGCACTCCTTTATGTTACCTACTATCTCCCAGAATCTCAGTTCCGTTTGAAACGTCAGCATCGTAAGTTGATAGGTGAGCATCATTGGTAAGAAATCAGCTTCAGAGCTCACTTAACTGATCTATGTGCCCCTACCCAGCATTTTCAGCTCCTTTAAAATGTACCATCATTAGTTGATCGGTAAGCGTCTTAGGTAAGAAATCTTCCTCAGAGCTCAGAACTCATTCAGCTGATTTATGCGCCGCTGCACCCGGTTTCTGCTACCCACCAGTCGCAGTTCCGCGTCATTATTTGAAAAAGTGCTTGTAAAATCAGCCTTAGTGCTCACTCAGCTGATCAAGATGCCTCTGCACCTTTTAAGCAGTCAAAACATTCTTCGTCCGAATTTTCGGCATCGTACTTTGAATAGTATCAAAATGGTCTTCAGAGCTTACTCAGCTGATCAGGACGCCTCGCACCCCTTTGTCGACACCCAAGAGGCTCCATTTGAAATTTTAGCATCGTAAGTTGAATAGAGAGAAACCAGCTCCATAGCTCACACATTTAATTTATTCGCCTCTGCATGCCACTATTGCAACGCAGCGTCTCCAAGAAGCTCCATTTGAAATTCCGACATCGTAACTAAATGATCCTCAGAGCTTACTCATCTGATCTGGACGCTTCTGTTCCCCTTTATTGATATCTTGCAGCCTCAAAGAGGCTCCGTTCGAAATTCCAGCATCACAGTGGACAGGGAGAGAAAGTAGCTCCAGGGGACCCGGGCTCACTCATCTGATTTTTTCGCCTCTTCATACCATTTTTGCTACACAGCAGTCTCAAAGAAGCTCCGTTTGGAATTTCGGCGTGGGTAACTAAATTATCTTCAGAGCTTACTCAGTTTATCTTGTCGCTGCTGGACCCCTTTGTACTACTACAACCCAGCAGTCTCAATACCGTTTGAAATGCCAGTATCATAAGTTGTTACTGTAAGAAATCTACTTCAGAGCTCATTCATTCGCGTCATTCGTTAAATGTGAGAAAACTCAGGTTCATATCCTACTTAGCTGTTCATAGCTTTACGGCACCTTACTAAAATTAATAGTCTCAAAGCGTGCCTTACAAAATTCCAGCATCTTAGGTTGTATACATAATAATTTATTCGACATATTGTGAGATTTTTATAAAGGACTCACAGAATATCATAAGAGCATTTTACAGGTATCCCATGTCGAAATCCTAAATGGGAACACGAGAAAAACAGCTCTCTTTCAGATGGGTTGAGGAAGGAAGCTAGATTAAAACCCACTAGTAGTAACCATGAGGAAAAGGGAGGATTAGATTTATGGGGAAATCAATAGCAGTAAACTGTGGACATTCCTCTCTTCTATTGTCCAATATAGAGAAGGAATGACTCGGTATATCAAGGGGGTTGGGAGGCCGTTCAATCAACTCCTTGCTGTAACAGGAAAAGGGTGGGGGTGGGGGAAATGTTACTGAAAAGATCTCGGGGAAAAACCTTATTAAATAACTCCCCGGCGGCAGGATTTCTCCCTTTGGGTTTGAGTCAACTACTCCGCCCATCAGTCACCCAACCAGCTTGTATATGGCGACACCAATTTCCTGAGAAATGGGCTATTGATGCGGCGCTGAAGTCGCCCAGACTGGAGGAATCCTCTAGAATACCGGAGAAAGCATAAAAAATAGGATCATTAAGAACCATAGCTGGTGCGAGGCTTCACATACTTGCCGTTGATCACATCATCCTTAATGCAACAGCAAACACTAAAATCAGCGATTTCCAGATGAGATGTAGATTTCAATTACGTCACTTAAATTTCAAGGATTGTTAGGTTTCATTGCACATATTGCGACGAATTTCATCTTCATTTCTTTGAAATGACAATTCATACCATTTTGTGTTACTAAATCCATTTACATTATACCTACCCCCAATTAGCACATGAGTATGTTCATATATGATGCGCAATTCCTAGGTCCCACGACTGTTAAATACTGATGTGGTTTTATATATTACGACGAATTCTATCTTCATTTCTTAAAAATGACAATTTTTATAATTGTATGTCTATGAAACAATTGTCATTATACCTATCCCAAATTAGATCAAAAGTATATAATATGCCTTTCCTACTCGATAGTTTTCTGTTCTCAAGTATTTAAGTTTAAATCATGTTAAGGAAAAAAGAATATTAGCCATTATTTTGTCAATAAAATCCCCCCCCCCCCTCTCTCTCTTTCTCCCCCCCTCTCTCCCTCCCTTTCTCTTCTCTTCTCTTCTCTTCTCTTCTCTTCTCTTCTCTTCTCTCACTTTATCCTGTTGATTCAGAATTTTTTAGATCCAGTTGTTTCAGAATTTTACCATCACGACTGTTATACAGGTGTGATACACAACGCATGTAAACCATTTAAAGAGAATATTAACCATTCTCTACACATCCTCGTTTTCATTATTTTAGTAGTTTGAACAAACTAGAATCATCGATTCTTCAGTGAGATGTAGAAGTCAATTACGTCACCCAAATTTCAAGGATTATTAGGTTTCATTGTACATATTGCGACGAATTCTGTTTTCATTTCTTTAAACTGACAATATCATTTTATGACGCTATAACCATTTACATTATACCTACTACACCAAATTAGCACATGGGTGTATAGTGCGCAGTTCGCAGACCCTGTTGATTTGGAATTTTACCTTCACTTCTACTAAATGACGATTTTTGCCTGATTGGCCAGGGGCTCAACTTGACTTGTCTACAGTATTAGCATAAATTTCCCCTTTGATCCTTGTATTCGGAAAGTAAAACAGAAAATAAAGATTAGGACAGTTAGGATATGAAATAAATTTATTAGAGTTGCCCCGTGAACCTTGAGCTGTGAGTGGAAAAATAAATGGAAATGGCTCAGGCGGGGATTTTCACGTGAGATTCCATCCGCTAACTGCGTCAAGGAAAGTCGTAATACGGGCGGCTCACGGAAGGTTCCGTTGATTATTAGCCGAGGTCACTGGGCTTCGAGGAAAGATTGAGTGAGGATGACGGAAGTGTGAGTGCGAGACGAGCGTGGGTGTGTACGAGACTCGCCTGTGTGCGCGGTCCTGTTCACCTGGTTCGCCTCTGCAGGAACAAACTCCCGAGTCTACGAGTATGAATGGAAACTGGCTGCGTGTTGTCGGGGCGGCCGAACATGATAACACACACGCTATTTTACTTCGCCGTTTAACTCGCCCCATTCAGGGAAACTCCGTTCAAAACTGAGCCCCCGCCCGCCGCACAGTAGTCGGAAATGGCCATTTTTGTGCAAAAACCTCTTAGCTGACCAAAGTAGTCGGACTTGGTTCGTATTCTTAAATGTTTTGGGGCGCTGAATCGACTGCCACCAGTCCTGAAACCCCATTTCTCGGGATTATCCTGGGTACGAGAAAAATAAGCTATAAAAATTGCGAAAACGGGCATCAAATGAACTACAATTACCACAATTTGTAGGGAATCATATGAGAAGCTTGAATGTCATCTAAGAAAGCTGTAAATTTTGGCTCATGAAAATGTGCTGAAATTTAAAAAAATTAACTACTGATCCCGTCTTACCTAATAAATTACCTTAAATTTCAGAATAAGATTTAACGTCGGGGCGACATTGGAACTTTAAACATACTGGCGCTCATAAACGTTCAAATTTGACCTTTTACAGTTCAAAAGTCGTTGTTTTGTACAAAACTTTGCTTGTAAGGTCATGGTGTATTACCGTGATATTGAGTAATTTCTAGCACTGTCACAAAAGTTCTCCGTGATCAAAACCTATTCAGATCGATGGGATACGAGTGCAAAAATCGTATTGATTTGTTATGGCATATTAAGTCACATTTGTTATATACCTATTCAATTCATTGACAAAAGTAAAAGTGAATTTTAAAAAGAGAGATTTTCTCTGAATAGAGAAGAAGTACACAGTTACACGGACAAGGTTTACATTTTTATATTATAACAGTAATATTCAGGTATCACATTGGACGAATGTGTTTACAAAACAACTAATAGGCAGTTTATTATGATGCCGAGTTTCAACTGGTTCTGAAATACTCGTACATTCCCATCACCGACGGTGGAGGGCGGCGACCAGTGTTGGGCATAATCTTATCGTCGAATATGAATACGATTGTAATTGTGATCATTATTCGTTGATTCTGAGTTAACTGCGATTATATTCGTATTCGTATACGTGTAATCGTATTCGACAGTCGGGGATTACACGAATACAACCCATAAAAATGCGTCACGGTCATCAATTTTGTAGGGCGTCCCTCCTATAATATGCGAAGCCTCGCTAATATTACCTAGCTTCAGAGAGACGTCCTATTGAAATAGATCTGAGACAAATAGGCTGGGCTCCTATCGTTGAATTCGCTTCAAGGGCGTCTCTCAGAAACTCGGTAATATTAGCGACGCTTCGCATATTATAGGAGGGACGCCCTATAAAATTGATGACCGTGACGCATTTTTATGGGTTGTATTCGTGTAATCGCGGACTGTTGAATACGATTACACGTATACGAATACGAATATAATCGCAGTTGACTCAGAATCAACGAATAATTATCGTGATTACAATCGTATTCGTATTCGACGATAAGATTATGCCCAACACTGGCGGCGACCATATTTACAAGGAAAACACTTGAATATGCGCCCTACCGGGGAATACAAGTCCCAGGACGACCGGAGGCGACCTTAACTTCTCGCAGTCTCCTAAAAATGAAAAAATCACTACATTCTTTAAGAAACTCTTCATAAAACATGGATGACTTATATCATGTTCCGAAAAAATTAAAAACCTCATCTATATCAAACTAAACATGTATACTACACGTAAATCTCAAGTTCTGCAAAATTTCCCCAATGTTTCAAATTTACAATGTAAAATTTAACACTGTATATGCAGTCTCTGAAACCCATCGGGTAGAAAATGATAGATTAGTGCATCCCTCAAGACCCTCCATCACGCTCAAATACCAAAAAATGAGTGATAGGTTTGCTTCAGAAGGCATCTACAAACGATATACAATAAAATAAAAAGTATTTCCAAGGTTTCATTTCTTGAGGTTTCTGCACAGTTCAATCCACTGTGCGCCGGACAGTTAGCTGGAATGTGATTCTGGGTGTAAGAAATTATTTTATGAGCTGTTATTATAGGAAATTTAGTGCAGATTCCGAATATAATCCTATACCCCTAACCCTAAAACCTAACCTAAAACGACTTTCGTGGAAAAAAGTTCCAGTTATGCAGCGAGATCGTATTGAGCTAATTTTCGTAAATTTTCACAGGTACTATACCTATGTTACGTTAATTTTTTATTTTATTTTTATTTTTTTTAATCGGCTTTGAACTGAAATTTATACATCCGAAAATTTAAAGACATAGGTTAGTACACAGCTTTATAAGTACAAACTCCTACATTCGGAAAAATAATAGGCATAAGTGCATAGGATAAATTTCTTGAAATGAGCTCAGTAGAAAAATTAACATCAGAATACGATCAAAACCACCAAAAGTTCACTTCAAATTAAAGCGTCCACTTGACTTGAGAAACTATATTTGGCAGAGTAGATATTTGTATCTCCTTCTGCTAAAATGGTATTGAGGTTGAATGGGAGTGTCACCCCGTCTTGGATGGTGTCTAGGAGTGATACTCTAGCAGCATGATGTACTGGGCACGATGATGTGCTCAGGTGATACGTCATTGGGAGAGCAGTGGCGACAGAGTAATGAATGGGACGTGTTTATTTTTTGCAAATATTGGTTCGTGCTGCAGTGGCCACTACTTACTCTGGATATGGATTTGTAAAATAAAATGCTCTGGGTTGTGGGTCGAGAATTTTGTCAAACCAAGTTCTTTTGCTAGGTTGTGGAAATAACTCCTTATACCGGTTACGGGCAGGGTAGGCCAAAAATCCCTCTTTCCGATAAGCCAATAAAGACCGAGTTGTGGTTCTTCTAAGATCCGTGAAGGGGTATATATGTTCTGGAGGGAGCTCAGGTAACGTATAAGTTGGTTGAAAATTGAGAACTTTGGGTGAAATCAAATTTTTGGGTTAATATTCTGTAATTCAAATAAAATTTTGGATTTTCAGTTTTTTTTCCTTCAGTTTCTATCAATTTTTTGGCAAATATTCATGAAATGTATGTATAAATTTTAAATTTTCAAAATTGCTTTTTAGCCATATTTTTACACATCAAATCTGCTCAAAAAACATTGATTTGGCATCAGGTAGATAGGAAGTTTAACACTCTTTCCAACGGTCGAAGGTTGAAATCATGAATAAAATCTTGAAAGTAATAAAAAGGAGGATTTTAAGCGGCCAAAAAATAAATAAATAAATAAAAATAACATGGAAAAAATCGTGGCATGGATATGTCAGCTTTCCTTGGCACTAAAATGGCTTAGGGATCATGAGTTGTGATAAAATGTGAGCATTCCAAAAAATTGGATTAACGCATTGGTTGTACGTGAAAATCAATAGAATAAGAATAAAAACCGTTGCATTTTTCTATACTAATTTCCGTACTCAGTAGGCCAACCAATAGACATAATCCGTGTCAAAAAAAAAAAAAAAAAAAAAAAAAAAGATACCTAATATTCAAAAGTAGTTGTCGGTGGCTCTGGTTTCCTGTTCGAACTCATCGTATAAAACTTAATCTCTGATTTCAAACAACTGAAGTTGCAATAATTTCAATTGCCTACTTGTGTAGTAACCTAAATAACGATCACGGCCGGTTGTAAAACCGCCTTGTATTAGATATGATTTCCATTCGAATCCGCGGTTATATTTAATTAAGCCATCGCAAAGAGCGGGGTTTTTTCAGCTGCCTCCTCTCTTCAAAAACTCTTCAAACTCCCCAAGAGCCCTCTTCTCCTTCAGTCAGTTTTTTTCTACTTCCTCTTCTGTATAGCTTTTGAAGCTAAGAATCACCTAAAACAATATTATACTCCCGAAAAGAGGTTTCTCGTGAAAAAAAGGAAGAGATTTCAGTACTTGTTAATTAAAGAGCACTCGCTCTCTCCTTTCTCCTTCCTGTTTTTTAATGAAACGTAATGACTCGAAAAACTATTGATGTATAAACATTATTTAAACAAGAAGCCATTATAGCGTGAAAATACGGGGTCTTTTGATTGCTCCATAAAAAAAACGTTTTTAATTTCTTTTTTTCTTAAAAATATGGGAATTTTTTCACCCTTTATTCCGTCTCGGTCGGTATCAGAACATTTTGAAAAGATTAGAATGATGGAATGACTTTCATTGATTGCTTTGATTTTTATTTGACGGGAAATTTTACCGTGGCAATTTTCGTCTAGTTTTAGGCGAAAACGATAGTAGAAGTTTCAACCAATAACGCTTTGTGTTCGTGGGAGAAGTCGAAAAAAATGTGTCTTCCAAAACCAAAATTTTTACTTGCTATTGGCGTTTTAGGGCTTGAGCTGATCATTTTGGTTCCGTGTCTGTGTTAAATCTTTGTCACGCCCAAAACTGTACCAAGCTTTCGTCCGATTTTGATTAAATTTTCAGGGATGTGCGGATTGGCTCCTAAACGGTTCCCTACAACGTTTGTTGTCGTTGGAACAATAGTAGCCTGTGCGCATGCGTAAACGTGAATTTCTTATAACATCGATTTCTCATCATCTAGTGGTCTGATGTCGTTCAAACTCGGGGGGTTGGGGAGTATTCGGGTATATGTTCCAGGAAAATGCCCTGTTTATTTATCATATTTGGTTTAATTAATAACTATTGCGCATGCGCAAAATCATTATTGGTTGACTCTTAGTGACTAATAGAGCGATTTTATTGACATTTTCAAGGACCGTATGTGTAAACCTTCAGAAGTATCCTACCTATTGAATGAAAGAATAATTATATTAATTTCCCTCAGATGATATAGTTTTAACAGAAAAGTCGGCCCTGCGGGCCTCGCAAGGGGCTTCGTCCCCCTGGACCCCCCGGTTGCTTTCCGCTTTGAGCCTTCGGCTAAAATGCTAAAACATGGAACATGCTTTCTTTCCGCTACTTCGTAAATGTAAATAAATTTAAAACATAGACATAAATGTTTCACTAATAGAAGTTAGGAGTAGGTAATAGGTAGTAGGTAATTTTCTGTTACGGTGCGCGTCTACCATTCCTATGAACAAGTACGAAAGAAATGAGTGATAAATCGAGAGCTTTCCAACGAATGGAGAACGATTTTGTCTGGTGAAAACTAAAGAAGCTTCATTTCCCCAGCAACGTCTAGGTTGTACGTAGAAATCATAAGAAAATTTCGTGACACTTCCGCGTAACGTTTTCGGGTAGTTAGTCCAAGGCTAAAGCATGTTCCATGCTTAAAATATTTAAATTTTACAATCTTAATTGTGATAAAAATTTAATTCCATTGATTCCATTGCCATCGATAGTGAATGCCATTAGTTTTATGTTACGCGAAAATTTATTGGCATGAATACACATGTACATCACTGTTCTATTTTGTATTTGATCATTTCGACTCGCTCTTCATTCTTCGACAATTCCATACGTCAATGCTACAATATGATGGCGGAAGCTGTACTGTTCACCCAACTTCGCAGACGTTTTTTCCCGGTCGATCAGCGAGTCATAATTTGAAATGATAACCAAAACAGAGTCCCGGCGTTACTGTCGGTTTATTGTGAATGTCTCTCTATTTATGCTAACGAGGCGCTAAAGAGACGGACAGAAATGATATATTCTCGTGCATGAATGTGAAGAAACGGAACTGCGGACCGTCTGAGCTTGACAATAATATCAAAGAGAATTATAAATCCTCACTTGTCGTGAGGACTGCGCTGCGCTGTTAGTGGTGCTACGATGGACATATTCTAGCTTAGAAATTCTAAAAATCATTTTTATTGTTCAATGGAGAGTAAATCGTTTGAGAAGAGAGCAGTGACCTCGCTGTATCATGTTTATGTATGTCTCTTGTATATATTATTCTATTTTTCTATATCTTTTCTAGACTGAAAAAATATCTGTCTTCGAGTGTTGGCAGACTCTTTGCATACCATAGAAATTGAATTTCTACCTCAATCTTTTCTAATAAGCTTGGGCGAAACTCGAGAAAAATAAGAGTCCTTACCTACCCTCTTAAAAGAGTAACTCATGACTAAGTACTTGCACAAAGCTGGTGTCAAATACCGTGAACAGAATCCAAGAATCGCGGTCAAACCCTACAGTATAAATACATTGTATTTTGCATTTGACTGTTCTAAATTTATTATCATTATCTTCTTTACTATCTATTATTTCTTGTTTTCATTTCAACAATAAACCTGATTTTTAGTTCTTCACTGAGTTGTACCTGATGCAACCATCCTATTATGCCTGGTTTTTGTGTGAGTGGTGTGGTTTTCACACTATAACGTCCTCTGAGCCCTGAAGAAGGTAATATATTTACCGAAAGCTCGTTGTCAGAGGAAGAAGTGTATTTTTTTTTTTTACCCTATTTCTGATAAACAGTTGCTGAGTTTTGGGTCGATCTTATAAATTGCTCTATTCAAAATTTTTGTTCTATACAAAAGTTTTCTGAACTGTGACTTGTAGAATTGCATGTAGGTATTTATTTAAGTATAAATGGCTAAACTGGTTCGTTTTTCGTTTTTTCCCAGGTGGAAGCGAGATGGGTCCCCTGTACGGTCGGCTGGTGGCCCAGGAGCAGCTGGACGCTGGGACGGACATCGAGGCGATGCAGGCCCGAATCCCAACTCACTTCCGAGACGCTTCCACGGCTCCTCTTCGCAAACTTTCCGTCGACCTCATCAAAACCTACAAGCACATCAACGAGGTTCGTACCTATGTCTTAACTACTAGTTTATTTATATTTAGCAGGGTGGCCCCAACTGGAAAAGTCAGGGAAAACCTGGAATTGTCAGGGAATTCTTAGCGTCGGGAAATGTCAGGGGATTTTGCAAAAACCACCATATGTCAGGGAATTTTTTAAATGAAAACTTCTTGAAATAATTCGCAGCGTTCTTAGGTATATTCTAACCCCTAAAGCCCTAAACAATCGAACTTCAACTATATACGTTATCTTACTACATATTATTTCATAGGTGGGTTATCCGAGTGTCAAAAATAATTATCAAGTGGGTGGTTAAACTGTTCAAAGAGTAACACGCAGATACATTGTGAAATCAATATGTCCTTGGCTCTCGGTTACTACAGCATACCAAGCAGAGTAATGGATTGATCCATTGAGAGTCCCAACTTCTAGTTTGTATACATAACCTAGGAGGACTTTGTGAATCTTGGAGATCTGGGAGTGGTCGTAATCGAATCAGCGCTGAAAAATACTTCGACTGTGACACCTCACATGCTCTATTGTCAAAAAACTAAATTGTAAATTGCAAATTTGAATTTGGCGATCGGGCTGGCCAACGAACTCGACCTGTCTTTTGCCAAGAAGGAACGAATTTTTTAAGCCGTATTTTAAGAGAGCTTCTCACCCTATAAAATACATATGTACATACACCCTATAAAATCTAGGATTGTATTCTTTGATGTACGAAATGGATATGTAGGGGGTCCCCGCCCCCTTCCTCCCAATTTTTAAATTTTGAAGCCATCTAAATAGCTCAGTTTTTCTTTGAAAATTCGTAAAAATGACAAAAACCAGTATTTGATTTTGATATTTTGTCAGGGGAATCTGAAGTTCGGTCAGGGAAAAGTCAGGGTAATTTCAAATTTCCATTTTGGCGCCACCCTGCTTAGATAAAATATACATATCAATATGTATCCGGATAACAGAATCACACTACGTGACATAAACTTCTGTGGTCACAACATTATGTCATGTTCCTGGCTTGATGTTTACCATGTTCTTTGATTGGTGCAGAGCGCCAACACCTATTTTCAAATTTTTGGAAGCCAGGCCACTGTGAAAGAGTTCGACCGAATATAGATGTCGTTCAACTTCCCACGGCTATAAAATAGCCTGCGGTTGCGCACTAATTCATCCAATGCATGTCAATTTCGTAAGATGGATGAAATGTGATGCTGTGATTCCGCTGAAAAATCCAACTTTCAGAATAAACAGTTTCACATATTTTTATTTTATTCCATCAGCTGAAAGATCTTGCCGAGTGATTTCCTAAAATTTGTAATATGGAGGGTATTGGATGAATGGAATTGGCCGAAACGACGGTGAAAATCTGAATGACGTCATATGAGAACGACTTCACTCTAGCGTTCGCCTGGTGGGGTGGGGGATGGGTGCCTCAACGCCGTCCACCTGTTTATGACGTTATTTCAGTTCCTAAAGGTAAAACCGCATAACTAGTTTCTAAAGATCGGATTTGTTTGCCAAATTACATGATTTTGAGCCAAAAATTTGCAGCCGGAGGTTTTCAAAGGCACAGAATCCGGTTCTCAGGTCGAATATGGGAAATTCCAACACACGATAGTTGCCCATTGTCTACCATTAGTACGAATCGCATTTAATTACAGTAAGTAAATATCAATATGTCTATGCCTAACGTTTACACGAAGTTATATCAAGTTCTGAAGGTGGAACATGAGGTTACAGCAACCATAATTGCAGTCCAGGTTTGTGATCTGTGCAGTGCGTATGCGCGACCACCTCTTTTTAAATCGCTAGAAACTAGATACACAATGCTAAAGGTTTGACCGAATGTTGCTGTCGTGCAACTTCCAATTGCTATTACAGCCTGCAATCGGACACTAAAGTGTCGTGCTTTGATTCAGCTGAAGAAAAATATGATTTATTGTATACTCGAAGTACAAAATAGGTATTATTTTATATGTATATGTTAATATGTAGGTATGCCCGATGGTTTCTACGTGATCTCAACTTGGGGATCGTCCGTATTTGGTATTAGTGGTTGCCAACAATCGCTGCCCAGATTTGTGATTGATGCAGTGCGCATGCGTGGCCTATGCCCTATAATACAACCTCAAACTGGTATTTAACCTGCACTCGTTGACTCCCCCTAAGTTATTCTACTCCTTTCTTTGCAATTCTGAACTTTCTGAACGAGTTCGGAAGATACCTGCCCTTTAGATTAGAAGTGTCATAACCACTAATTAACTTGGACCAGGCGTATAGGTTCGACACCAGGACCCTCGGGTGTCCTTAGGGGAAATTATGTACATGCTTGGTTATTAGAATTGATCGTTTATTGTGATCAATTTACTTTCCAAACAACACTGGTACACATATACAGCAGCTATATCCCCTAAAAGTGATGGTAATTTGTAGATACTGATAATAATCTGATGATAATTTGTTTGATTCGAGAGCCATATTCTGGAATGAATATTATAGCTGTGAACGTTTATGCTTCCGGGAAAGTTGGAGGAAATCGGAGTTCTATGGAAAAAAATCATGAATAATTGAATGCGTGCCGTCACTAGAGGTAAAAAGATATGATCCAAATGGATGCTCCAGACGTAGTTGGATGTGTGGTCTATCGGTCTATGTCGGTGGGATCCGGTGTAAAAATGCGAAACGGAGGTTTATAGCGAGGGAAACCATCGGGAAGGTTTCCTCGATTCTGCAATTATGAGACCGGTCTGAGGACGTGATTGAAATGACTGATCGTGGAAGAGGCAATTTTCCGAAGAGAACATGACGGCTTGAGAGCTTCGTGCCAATGAAATTCAACAACTCGCAATTAGCAGAAAGGTGGAACGTAGTAGACATCAATAAATCCTATGATTTGATGACCAATGATTTACAATATCGTACTACCTACTGTAGTGAAATGCCAGTTGGATTAATTCATTGACACTACGAGACTTTTAGTCTGGAAGCTTCAGAGTGTTGGGAAAACTTTCGGTTAACCTTCATAATTCTGAACTTCGAACTCCCTTACTTCTAATTAGGTACATATGTAGTATAAAACACGCTGCGTCCGGTCAAGAACTATAGTTGAGGGGGAAGACCCGCATCATCAGGTGAAAGCTCCGATAAAACCTTATTTGTGCTCTTGAGAGCAGCATTCAGGAGAACCCTCTAAATCCGTTCATACGTTTTTCTGTCATAAATTCTGTTACATCAAATCCGACTTTGTTTTATGTATATAGTCATAAAATGTATGTATATTACAGATACATAAAATGTATATTTAATACATATAATGTATATTTAATATATATATAACATGTATATTTAATATGCATAACATGTATATTTAATTTTCATAAAATGTATATTCAATATATATTTATATATGTATATTCAATATATACGTATTTTTGGATGTATGCATAGAGGTACAAAGAAGATGATATCTGAAACGTATGTCTCGTAATAATTAGTTGTTATACGTTCAAGGTTTTTACTAGCTTATAAGTACTGGAGTTTTGAATGTTGAGCAAGGAATCGAGTCTTGCACGTTCCAGAAGAACACGTCATATCAGCAGTCGATATTTGAATGTTTGACATTAGGCATCATAATAACTTTTTCCCTACAAGACGCTTCAACCACGTTCAGTTTTATCCATCCACAATCTCACACCTTCGTACGCATTTCATGGAAAGGGCTTGTTTTTGCAACTTCCATGTCATCGAACCTTGCAGGAACTTGTCAACACCAATCCTATTCAAACAATACCAGTTAACTATTTATAATTCAGTGGGTTATCTAAACCTCAGTTGATAACCAACCACAGATTTGAGCTGTCTGTGAATCCTTTTTCGGTTCCTTTTTCTGTCTCAGTCGTTCGTCCATGCGTCATTTCCTTTCTCAGTCGCAGCTTCCCAAATGTTCAGCATATATCATTTAACAGGACCTGTTTTCCCGTTCAAAGGACTGGAACACCTGGTAAAAACATTTCACCTTTAAATTAATTTGCGGATCGATCAATTCTCTAATGAATCGCCGAAATGAAGATTGACAGTTGCTCAGCCTGGGATGACTTTGTCAACTCTGGATCGGCGAGCGTATTTAATTAATTAAATACAATGCAAATGCGTTATCGGGTAATGAGGAAGCGGAATATTAAATTTTAAATATGAAATCTTTCCAGTCTTTTTTTGTAATGTACTGATTCCATTAAGTTAAATCAATCGAAATTATTCATGATACAGTTGGTATCTGGAGCAAGAAACGGAAAAACACAATGTTTGCACTTGATTCTCAGTTTTATAGTAGGACATCTTTGTCTTCTACCGATGCCAGTCAATTTTGTTTTGTGTTGATATTCACAGAAAACCGGAAAATTGGGACCGAAATGACATGGAAAGTTCCAGTCATGCAGCATGGTCGTATGAAAGAATCTTGAAATGAGTACTTCGTGTAAGAAATGGTCAACCATTAATTTAATGGTTAAAATAACTTGTTCTAAATTAGTAATTACCTTCTGTACTACTGTAATCTATACTATTCATACATAGATTTGGAATTTTGAAGTTTTTATTGATTTTTTACCTTGATTAATGAAATTCAAATACATTTTTTAGTATAACTTTGTGCACAAACTTTTCAATATAGGTACTAGTTCACAGTTGACAAACTTCTTTCGAGTAATATTCTGCCAAAAGACCCAAACAACGACCAACGACGATTTTTAGCAGTTTTTTGTCATTTTTTTATTATTGATATATATATTGTCTTCTTCTTTTTTTATGTTGCCAATTTATTGTGCTCAAAAATTCGAGCGAACTAACTCATCCTTTCTTTTGGAGTGCTTGATTTTTGTCGAAAGAACGGATTTTATATCTCAATCTTAAGAACCGTTTCATAGATCGTTCAGTTTAGGAATCGTTTTAAAATGCCTCCAAACGGATGTCCATAAATGAAAATTTTTATTAATTTTTAATTTAAAATTTTAATTTAAAATAAATTTTTCATTTTATATTTTTCGGAACCAGTGTAATAGTTTTATTTTTTTCAATATGTCACTATAACGTTGATACATTTTAGTGAATCTTTATTATTCTCGTACTATACAGCCTTGATTAATTCATATGCTGTATCCGTCTCACATATACTAAATTTTGTCATAAAGATCTGGTGAAGATCGAGCTAGGAATATGTATCGCAAGGATTTGGAGGGATCTCTTGACGTTACTATATGCTATGTTATAATTAGTGTAGGAACTTGAAGATATCAAATTAAGTACCCAGCTCGAGTTGTAGTAGTGCGTATTAAGTTGTCCTTGAACCCGTAAATCCCTTAATTCTCCTCCGATTTTGGTGGAAATTTTGAGAATTGAGCAAGTAAGTTAGGTTCTGAATGTCTACCTATTATAATATTATATCCGGTTCAGTTATAGCCATAACGTTAAGCAAACTGATGTTTTTTTTCCATGAGTATATTGCTCAATTTCATTCAATTCGGATTAAAGTTGGTGATGTCCATATCAATATAGAGTTTGAATCCATGGCAATCCTTCCGCTTCAGACGTAGTGTGAAGTCTTCGTTACACGCATTACTTGTGAAATCTTCAACAGATTTTTATAAACTTCACCAGGACATGCGAAACCTGATGCACGACATTATTCAAGGCAGTTCTCTGATCTGATTAGAAGACAAGCTAATATAGAAATGATGAACGTTGTTCCAATATCACAAACTCTCGGAGTTAACCAAGCGGGTTTTATGAGAAGTATGGGGACGACAGACCAGATATTCTCTCTGAGGATGATACTGAAAAAAGCTCGTGAATACAATATCCAGACCCACCACGTATTCATCGATTTTCGGGCTTCATATAATAGTGGTCCAAGAGAGGAACTGTCCAGGGTGATGTTGGAAATGGTCCCTAACAAGCTGGTGCGCTTGATACAGCTGACAGTGGAGTCTGTTCAATGTTTCGTGCTGGTTGAGGGAGAGTTGTCAGGTGCTTTCACCACCTTCAAGGACCTAAGCAGGGATACTTTCCTTAATTTTGCTCTAGAAGATGCTAGAGATTAGAGATAGTCAGTGTCCAGGGTGGTTGGACGATTTTCAATCGCACAGCACAGCTCCTTAGATATACTGATGGTATTGACATCGTAGGCTGAACATTTGCTACTATGAGCGAAGCCTTCTCAAGCCTCGAGGCTGCAGCTGCACGTTTTGGACTGCACTTTAATCAGTCCAAAACAAAATATACTCGAATAGTTGTTCTGTTATTGTTTCTCACGTTTTCCTGTTATTATGAATTGCCAAAGCTATTTGGATGCATTGTCAATCGTCTTGCAGTTTCTACGTATGCATCTAGAACGTACTGTTTTGGATTCTGGGCCTACATGATTGGAGTCATGTATGGGGACTGGAAACAATGTCGTGAAGCCGTTTGTAGGAATGTAGTTTTCCGTATTTTCCTGCTCGATATATCGCACGCAACATACGTTTTCCATGGTCGAACATTTGTCTGCTCGAACCGTTCACGAGTAGTTGGTTCTTATTGGTTTTTTCCGTAGCTTCCCAATTATTTGCAAAATGGCCAACAGTCTTATTTGAAACCAACGCGAAAACCGTGAGGGAATCAGATTACAAATACCGCCCGACTCCGTCCGTGTTTCAAGTCATCTTCGCCGAGATAGGGAAGAACGTGCTCCGTCGGGGGTAGTTGAGGATGAAGAGATTGAAACAGGTCTTGGTCACGTTCTGACGCATTATAGTATCTGGAGGGCGGAAGGGGCGAAATTGTTGAGTTGAGGTTCTTGGGATTGGCTACCGCGAAAACCGGCGCTTTCCCTCCCAACTGGGATATCTGCTACTTATACGATCGGTGTATATATAAGATTCTCGGGGATTTGAACTCATCTCGGCTTTTCGTTGTTTTATTGAGTCTTTAACCCCAAGGATTTTTACCTTGACTCGTCTAGATTCACCCTCCCTTCACCGTCCTCGGACTCCGCAGGTTCTGGCGCATTTTGAGGCTAGTCTCGTTTTTATTTATTTATGTATAATATGAAAGGATGTGCAAGTAAGTACAGCAAAATCATGGCGTATGGGAGTAATTATCGTATTTTCAGATGTAGAAATATTTTCGGTAGTATTTGAGCTTGTGTACTATAGCATTTCCGAATTGATTTAGATCTTTTACATGAACAAACTAACCGGAAAAAGGTATAAGGCCCTCTTACACCATAAAATTATTTAACGGGGTTTAGCCAAAATCCATTAAAATTAATCTCGAGGACTAAATCTTGGCGTCTTTCACCAACCCAAAATTCGTTTATGATAATGGAGCTTTCTTAACGGAGTTGGGGCTAACTATCCAATACAAAGTTGGACACTGAAGTGCCGGGACAATAAATCTTCCACAACTACACAACCATCTTTTGTTCCACTTCCATTTTAATTACTAAGGGCCGGCGGTTTATCAATCACATTTATCCAATGGATAAGGGGGATTTATCTAAGGTATAACGTTATCCTCCAGATAACACGATATGGGGTGTTTATCCATCCCTAGTTAAACCTTATCTGGCGTTTTAATTTATCTGGTCCCTGGACGGCTGGATAACTATTATAACTGGAGGTTAATGAGATATCTAGAGCTTTCTAACCTCAAACAAGTTTATTAATTTACAAAAATCTTATTTGAATCAAGTTTGATTATCTTTATTTTTGTACCTTCCAATGGATATATTTGGGAATTTGTCTTCAAACAGCAGCAACGGCGAAGATTCTATCGTAGCATAATTCGTTGAATGGAAAAGAAGACCTATATAGTAAGACCCCGTGTAGATCACCTACTAAAATGGGACGAGTGCGTATTTTATTGAGGTTTCGGTTCGACAAAGATACCGTTTTTCACTTTATAACACAGATCGAAGATGAAATCAAGTCCACAACGTACTGATCACAATAATTCATTCATAATAATTCAGGTTGCAAGATCGCAACTCACACATGAATTTCTCTCTCTAGAAATGAAGCAAATAGCAAAAATGTGGTGGTGTCTTTTTTTGCCGAGCTAATACTGTCGATGATGACACTGTTGTATTGTGGACGTCAGACGGTTTTTCTAATAGTCGATCCATGAAGAAAATATAGCTCCATGTGTAAATCGCCCTTATTTTGTCGCCTGCGGACACCAATGAGGATGCTAACGGCGCTATCTTCCAGACAGAATTTATCTGAGGGATACTTTTATCCGCTAGGTATTTCGGCATTGATAAATGACTCACATTCTTTATCTGGAGTATAGTGCTATACTCGGTATAGCTATCCTGCAGTTAATGTAGATAATTGATAAACCGGCCCTAAGTAATAATAAAGAGTTTTTGTTCTTCCCGTACGATTTTCCCCCCTTAACGCGTAGAGCAGCGTCTAGAAAAAGCAACTGCAGATGCTAGCTCTTCGCGTATTTCCACACATATGTACACGAATAACCAAACGCTATCGTCACGCTAAAGTCTCTTTAGTATTTCAATGTCAACGATTCTCTTGAATTCGAGATCGAGTAAAAAAAGATTTCATTTTACATTTGCACTCTGCTTTATCAGCTATCTTCACAGGCATCAAATAGCTAGTTTGAGTAAACAGACCTAAGACCAAAGAAAAAAATTGTATTCACCAACGCTCATATCTCGATGAATACATCGGTTCTCGTCTGATCATCGGGTGACCGTCCGGGAGCGTCGCAATTTCGGCATCTTCTTTATTTTTTGTCTCGTCATTCAATTTTTCATCTATCTACATCAAGTTTAGGTACTTAATCAGGCCTCGTGGAATAGTTCGTTTTGAGTGCCTTCCCTGCTGTATCAAATCGTCGTTTCCGTGATCAGAGTGGGTACCTAGCTCAAATACCAACCTACTCAATTCGTTATTGAAACTGACAACAGCTTTCGTATAAAATCGTATTTACTTAAACACTAACCTGCTTGTTGTCTGAATCTTTAAATTGGCAGATACAACTTTGTTGTACGAAATGTACATGCAGATACCTACAAAGAACAGGTAGCATACCTACTTTAAAATCGGAAAAGTATCGACAACTGCATTCACTCCCAAGTGGGTGAACAGGATATCATACTTTTGGACCACGTAGGTACCTTGTTCCCGTAATCAACGGAATTTGATTTATTGATAGTACAATTATATTTATCATAGGTCCAACTTTAAATGGGAAAAGTTATTAGACGGCACTATATAAGGGCATACTAGGTATTCATCATCCTATCATGATGTGCCACCAATATTTTCATCGCCTATTATTATCATCATAAATAATTTTCCTTTTATTCTTGTGGTGAGCAGCTAACCGCTGTGTGGGTGTGCATATGATGAGGCTGTTTTTACTTCATGTAGACGTTGTATTTTTCTATTAAAGAATACGATTTTTTCTCATTATTTTTAGTGATAGAATGCTAGAGATCGCATTAAGGAGCAGGCATTTTGAATATTAGCCAGCTAATAAAAACTTTGCTTTTTTTCAACATAAGTCTGTGCATACATTTTTTACTGTTCTAATTCATAGTTCACGAACTTCGTTTGACCAATATCCTACTGAAACATAGGTATGTATTTAACGAGCCGATTTTTTTTTTTTTTTTTTTTTTTTTTTTTTTTTTTTTTTTTTTTTTTTTTTTTTTTTTTTAAAGCTCATTTTTCGAAATCGGGCCAATGTATGGTGCTCAACAAATGCTGCCCAACGAACTCGTCCTTTCTCTAAGAATGCTTGATTTTTTAGCGGAAATGGATTTTTTAATCTTAATCCTATGGAGAGTTGTGTGGAATGAACACACACACACATATATATATATATTCGTTTCAGAATGCGTCACAACGGATTTCCAGAAATGAAATTTTGAAAATATTAATTAATTAATTTTTTTTTTTTTTAAATATTCTTCAATATTGTTCTACAAAAATGAGTTGAAATGACAAACACCCTACAGAACCCTCGCTAAATGTTGGGGTTGTATCAATTCGGATTCCTGATTTACTGAATTTCGGTGTTCAAAACAGTCCCAGAAGAAATCAAGCGATTCGATCATCGAAATCGTACAGGTTTGATTGAAACGCTCTACTGGGTCTATGAAGTCATATCGCTCGATCTTCATTCGTCGCTGTGTGCACCCTTTTATAATCTGCTTTTCGTCACTTTTCTTTCCTCTATAATCTTTTCGCTCCACTTTGTAAGCAACTTCAGGAAGGAGAATCGTAGATGGATACTCGTAGTTGTGAACATAATCTGAAGAAGGTTTCCCGAGTAACAGTTTTTGTCTCCTCCACTGCAGGGGCGAAAAGAAAAATGAGAGGAAAAGCGAATGGGAGGAGAGACTTGTAGGAGAAGGACAAAAAAACCCATAAAACCGTGATAACGTTTTTCTCGAAACGGTTTCAACCCTCCCGAAATCGGGAGTAAGTGGAGGCCAAAAGTCGGAGTCGCCTGCCAAGAAATCTTTCGTAGAACTCACGCATGTCGGTCTGAATGGACGGGGGTGGGGGAGAAGTTGTCCTCAAGAAGGGTGAAGCCCTCGAAATAAATTAGTGGAGGGAAGATGGAGTGGCCGAGAAAACGAAATAAATTTCTTAATCCATTTGCGAAGAAGCCCCCCACCATCACCACACTGCACTATCCAGTGTGTGTGGAGATGTAGCTAGCGTTCACCTCCTCCTAGTCCGCCGTCGAGTTGAGCCATAAAAAGTGTACGTTATGTTATGTATAACGCGCAACACACATTTCATGATCTGACCTCCGCGCCACATTCTGCTTCTGGGTTTACATTGTTGCTAACAATCAGGCTGGAAAGTCTGTCTCTCGAATTCACTTTTTTTTACTTGAGAGTTATTGTGAGTCCTTCTCTAAACCGAAGGAGTCATCCTAGTTCTCACTAAGTGCTACGTAGCAGTTCACTCACATGGTTCTGTAATATCTATAACTTTCATCTTCACCCAAAGTTAATTGATTTTACGGAATTTCGTAGAAAATAAAGCTACGATAATGGTAATATTGTAAAATTGGAATTGGTAAGCTATGAAATTAAGCTATTTATTGCAATGGCTCAAAAATTTTCGAACATTTTCTTCATCCGTTTAGAGGCATTCAGTAAAAAAAGAAAAAAAAACAAGCCTTCCAAGTTATAGAATGAGTTCGTTGGGCATCAATTTTCGATTACATTAAATGGTCAAATTTCAAAAAATGTGCTTTTAAAAAAGAGCTAAAACCGGCTGAAAATTGTTAAATTTATAATCTTTAGCAGAATTTAAGTCAAAAACCGTTTATCAACAATTAATTAAAACATATAATTTATGCAAAAAATTTAGCTGAACAATGTATCAAGGTTCATCAATGTTTACAAAAAAAAAAAATTATAAAGACTCAAATAAGCTTAAGAAAAATCCAATTTTAAAAAATCAGAATATTATTTAGAACGAATTTTAAACCTTGAAGCCCTTAAATGAGTAGTACAAAAAGCCATATTAAAGGTCTTGGCGGGGAAGCCTAGAAGATTTTCTACCTCAAACTTTGCTACCTCAAATTTGTATCTGTATTTTCTATCTCACAGTATTTTTAAAATCCTCTCTTATGTTCTTTCACAAGCATCCCACCAATTCTCAGTATGACCAGTACACCTCTTACACATCCCGCCCAACTACCGGGAACGAACCGGTTTCTCTCAAGAGATTACATAGTACTTCTAGACATAAGTATATGTCCAGATCATTCCCCCTCATTTTATGCCCGTTAAGCTGTGACATGAGAAATCCTACGAATTTAGCTAAGCCGTCCAATCTTTCGAAGCACATATATATATGTATAACATAAGCAGGCTTGAAAGCTGTACCTATAAACTTGAAATATAAAAATAAATAAAACAAATATTAAGGATAAGTGGGAAGTTGAAAATCCGACATCTCGATGTTTGCAAATGATGGAGTACCCTTTACTTAAAACAATTGGCGTATTATAAAATTTATTGGCGTATTGTATTGTGTTTTGGGTATTATTTTTGTGTGTTGGTTAAGTGCCTGTATCACAACTGGTTGTAATTCAATAATAATTTGTTTGTATCATATTATGAATTAATATACGTCATTTCTCTTTCATTTCTTCCACTTTGCGCTGGCGACGATACTCAGGCTAAATATCGCACATTGCTGCCGGGGCGGGGAGGGTCCGACGGGCTGACGGAGAAATACCCCTAGCAGTGAGCAATGCTTCAATACTGTCCGTCCCTTCGTTCCCCACCTTGCTCCGCCATGGCTGTGATGTGAGGGTCCCCATAAACAATATGTACCTGCACTAAACCAAACGAGGCGTATTTCTCCCCCCGATGTGGCCCTTCCTGTCACGGCACTAGTGAGCACTTACTTACCTTTAAGGTAGGGACACACTTGTCCGCATTGCACGGATAGCACGCATCGGACGGATCGGATTTTGAGATTTGTAACGCTGTTTTAAATGTGAACAGGCATACCTATCCGCATTGTACGCATTGGATCCCGGCATTGCCGAGGGGGGTTCCGAAGGGGGCACGGATTCCGATCAGTGCGGATGGCCGACCTCAGTTCTAAGAAGATATTTTCATAAACCTAAGTCGAACCTGGGTCAGCCATTTCATCTTCCGAATATCCATGTCTGTTTGCATACCCCTAGAAAAGAAAAATCCAATCCGTCCGATGCGTGGCGTCCATACGATGCGGAATAAGTGTACGGAGTGTAAGCCAAAGAGTGTGAGCCAAAGCTCAGTGTTGAGGCCAAAACTGGACCTTCGAGCTGGTAGTGCTCTTCTTTTCTAGCCTAAGTTATTCATTGTTTGGCTGATGTAGGTTGAATGAGTCTTCTCCATGGGCTTCTATATTTATACTCCTCCTCTTTGTGAATCTGATGCGTGAAAACAGAGTCCATGTTGTCCTGTGGGGAGAGCAAGTTGTTGCTTTTCCGTTCCGCTGCTGTCGTTCGAGTGTTTTTAATTTTGCCTTCAGTTCGTCCTTATAGTAGTAGTTCATCCACATTTCTCAATTAGAATATTGTCATGGTACATCTGAAGATAAGCGTAACTACAGTTAGTATAACGAAAGAATGAAAAATGACATCTACAATAGCAGACCAGTGTTCCGCGCTACTAGATATGACCAACATCCTGAACTCCTCATTCCCCAATAATACTACTCGAAAATAACGAAGCATCACAGGGATATTACGATTGTGAAGCTCTTTTCTGTGGAACTTCAGTTCCTAATTTTGATTTTAAAATCAGAACGCAATATTCCATGCTTGGCTTAGAGGAAGTTGGGTTGGATGAAAGATACAAAACGTATCCCATTGATAATGATACCGCCGATGAAGTTGATTAACTGCTCAAGTAGAAGAAACCCATTACAAGGAATGTTGAAGAATAATTTGGTCGTCGGGCGAGGAAATGAACAGGTCCCCAGGTCAATGGCCGGCATCAGCTGGGTATTAGGGACCTCCCGAAGGACGCCCAGCTCCCTCCGCTATCCCTGATAATTATAGTGGACATTCAGGCGCTTCTCTAGCACTTCGAGATCAATGATTGGTTCTGCCCATTCAGATTTACCTTCTCCGCGTCTTGAAAAATGAGAAAAAACTGTGATCCGAACGAAGAATTACCGGGTACGAAAAGGGTCTTTTCAACTACAAAAAACGAGGACAAGACTTTGATAAGTGTCTTTATTGGGCAACTAAGAAGAACGTTATAATACAACTAGGAGTTAAAAGGGGAGTGTAAGCGCTTTTTCCTTCGACTTGTCCAAATCGTGCAGCCATATAAGGAATTCATGTTTCATTTTGAAAATCGAATCGTTCAAAATCAAAATGCAAGTGGAAATTGGAGAAATCTCAATCAGTGCAAGTTATCTCCTAGCCGGGTTATAAATAATGAACGATAAAATTACTCGGAAAACAATAAACGCAATTTATGAATTTAGAACTCGAGAATTTCCAAATTTTTTGAATTAGTATCCGAACTATGTTAGTAACACACTGGATGCGAATTGTGTTAGTAATAGATGGGATGCGAAATTCTAGAACTCTGATGCTCAATATTCTGACTAGATGGAATTCTAATACGATCAATTCTTTGATTTATTTATACTCCATTATACATCTTCCATACAGTATCTTCCAGTGTAAAGCAAGATTGGATCGACAGAGTATGCTGTTGGACCACCTGGTCAAAGTAGACAGACTGCCAAGTCTGTATACATTTACTTCTCCCACAGTTTAGACGCTCACAAAATTGTGAGACTCCGAAAACTGCGGAGTTCTGACGGAAACTGCTATTCTGAATGGATGAAGTTGTAATAAGAAAAGTTCTTTGATTGGTTTTTAAATCCAGTTTCGAATCTTCCACAACATACAGTGAGATCGGATCCATACATTCCACTGATTGGAATGTTGGTGGGGTGGACCCTTCTGGTCAAGGCAGAGTAGACCTCAAGTCTCTATTAATTTCATAATTAATTTGACTAGAACTAGTTTCCGAGTTATGTCCAATACCTAATACTAATGTGCTGCGAACCTCAGAAAACGATGTATAGCCCGCTCGTCTGGTCGCCTGCAGTTGTGATACGAAATGTTCGTTGATTCTTTCTAGAGCCCGTTCTGTATCTTCCTCGTGTTGAGGATGTCCCTGTTGACGCGAGAGCGGTATAATCGGCCGGAGCATTGAATGCATTAATGTGCTAATCACGGATCGTCGCCCCGACCGGAGGATGCTCCCAGTTCTATCCACTTGTTTGGTGAAGCAACATCGTTTTCCACTCCCATTGAAATGAAGGCAAATCATATTCGGCTCTGCCGAGAGAGCCCCTCCCTTCTCTCTCTCCACCAACGTTTTTTCTTGGGCGGGAAACTCCACACATTTTGCCTTTTAGAGTTGGTTCTTTTTCCCATCATTTACTTTCACTCCGAAGGAGTGATAACTTTATTCTGGAGTCCCCAATAGAAATTCTTTGCGATAGATTGATTTTGAATTGATTCCCATAATTGAACTGTGCAGATCTAACACTTTTAAACGCTACTATTTGCATCCTACGTTATCTATTCAAAATCACTGAAATCACAATTCACCTTGAAATCATCCTTCATCCTTCGAAATCGAGTTATTACATTGTGAGAAATAAGTGTTCCAGGAAACTGACGAGCTTCTGTAGATGATAACATAGTATTTCACTTTGAATTGGTAGGTATCAATAATTTATAATGGCTAATTAATAATTACCTATTAGAGTTCCTGCCAGCCATTGACTCGCGAGTTGGGATACGAGTATGGATCGGTACGGATAGAAATGACTGACTGCTCTTGAGCGTGAATCTCGTCACGAGACGACTCAGCAGACGCTACAAATGCAGATGATCAAGTCGTCAACAATTGGAGGCCCGAGCAGACTTCCAAAAAGAGACGTAGCCTGCACTGAAGGTAGCCACGTACCTGTGACCCCCATTCTGTTTTCAAAGTTAATGATGAAGATTTGATCTATTTTTGAATCTGTTTTGAAAGAAAAAAGAAGATGGACCGTGAAGAAAAACAATCCCAGACATCAAAGGTTTGTCAAATGGTTTGCGACGATCCTGGGAGTTGATGTTTGGGTTCGAAAACCACCTCAAAATTATGAAGAAAGCTGTGAGAGTAGATATTTGGGTTCTACTCTCTGACTGCTGAAAGTTATTTTCTTTATCTTTCAATTTGGATCTAGGGAATATCCCCCCCCCCCGTTTTTTCCCGTTGTTTTGTTTGTGACTTCCTGCACAAATACAAATTTGTATTTCACAAATGCTGTAGAATAAGCCAGTATTGTATTCTGCTATCTAGTTGTAACTAGTCACAGATCTTAACAGCTCTGCTTAGGGCTCTTGGTAGTTTTGTATTTAGCGCTCTCCTCGCGTGCGGTGTTAAAAGTCAAATTCCTTCCTCTTCCAATTTGGCCGTAGGAAAGGTCGGCAGACTTCCGGGCTCGCGTTACACGCTCGCCACTGGCGCTTTTTAGGGAACGAACGTCTGCGGGCCGCCAGCTGGCACGAGGTGCCTCTCGCAATAATATTTATATATATGCACCCCTCCTATCGCTGTCCCACTTCGTGCGAGTCCTCTTCCGCCAAATGCACCGCGTCACGACCTGGGTTAAAAACCTCCAGAGCCCCCCCACATTATCTTCACCTTTATCGTTCGTTTTAGAGGGCGATCCCTGACCCCCGAATATGACCGTAGCGCCTCCGGTTTTCCTTCAGTCATGGGACGCGCTCACCAATCTCCAAGTCAACTGCAAGACAGCTTTCCAGACTATACGATGATATTTATCGTCCATTAATGACAAATAATTGTCTACGTGAAATTTATCTATATTATCTACGAAATAGCTGGCCTAGAGATACCTAATATAATCGATTGTTACAACTACGAAATGTGACATTTCGCCTCCTTGGGACGAGTTTACCAACTTCTAAGCCAATAGCAAGGGAGCTTTTCTGATTATAGGATGATATGTATCGTCCAATAATGACAAATGATTGTCTACGATTACTTTATCTAAATTATTTACGAGATAGCTATCCTAGTGACACCTAATATAATCTATTGTTACAACTACGAAATGTGACGTTTTGCCTCCTTGGGACGATTTTACCAACTTCCAAGCCAATAGCAAGGCAGCTTTTCAGAGTATTGGATGATATGTATCGTCCATTAATGACAAATGATTGTCTACGATAACTTTATCTAAATTATTTACGAGATAGCTATCCTAGTGACACCTAGTATAACCGGTTGTTTCAACTAGGAAATTAGACATATTTGCGCCTCCGATTTTCTTTGGTCTTGGGTCGGGTTTACACTTATTAACGTGAAATTCAGAGCGCAGTTCTATACTATGAATCGAGGAATATTCGAGCCAGCTGGTAGCTTAACGTAGCTGAACTTCAAAGTTTTGAGGGAAACTTCAAGATATGAGGGAACTGTGGTCTAACTCAATATTCAAATCTGTTACGTTTTACTTTTTTTTCTAGTTTCGTTAGCCTGTTTTTTAAATGATGGATAGGGTACCAAAAACAATACCGCGTAACATATTTGGTGAAAAAACGAATAAGTAGTGAGGGGTAAATTTAAACAAGCGTAGAAAACATGGGTATTTTACCGATTACCACTAAATTTGAACTTTGGAGAATAAACTGCAGTACAATCGAATTTTAATCGATACACGGATATCATATCTTGACTCCACAGCTAAGTTACTATAAGAAACGTCCATTGAATAATTAAAATTTCCACTTTCGGAAAATTGTGTTTTTTCCACGTTTGCAACACTGCGGCGCGGCGCGGCGTCGTGACAATTCAGCGGCAGCACACATTTTTTATAATGATTTTCACGTACAACCAAGCCGTTGGTAGGGAAATGGAACTTCCGCAATTTTAATCGCACAGAAATCGTTCACCATTCGTTGGAAAGCTCCTGATTTATCCAACCATATTATGTTAACTACTGCGAAGTGCGTGGTCATCAACCTGAGTTATGAGCATGGTTATTTGAATCAATTGTTTACACACAGATGATCATTCTCAATAATTGATATTGTCAACATGATTGCAACCGCTTGTAAATTTTCTTATGATTTTCACGTACAACCGAGCCGTTGGTAGGGAAATGGAACTTCCGCAATTTTAATCGCACAGAAATCGTTCACCATTCGTTGGAAAGCTCTCAATTTATATAGTATTTTTCTTGTAGTTACATATTTATTTATATAATATTTATAGGGTTTTAGACCAAATTAAATGTCTAACAATTATTTATTTTATTATTGCCAAATATTGTTTTTTTTTTTTTTTTTTTTTTTTTTTTTTTTTTTAAATCGAGTTTACCGTGGATCTTAGATGTCTTATGTTATATCATTAATTTCAATTCGTGGATGTCTTGATCGATGTCGATTTATACCTGTGTATTATACTTGGATTTCAGCTCTTGTTATGTTTAAAAGGGCAAATAAAGTTTATTTATGGTAAATTAAATTGTATTAATTTCTCCGTGTTTTGCTTGTCAATGATAGATATAATTCCAAAGAATCGTTTAAAATCACTCGCAACGCTCTACGTAGAACGGCTATTTTCTTTAATCAACCTACAGTACATTAATTGTAATTAATGTGCAAAGAACAAACATTTTTTCAAAACAAAATGTAGTGTATGCAACCCTTCTACTTGATGGGAAGAAGACTTGGTCATAGATAATTTTGTTCCTCAACTTTACTAAAAAGCGTAAAATTATGGGGTCCTGGTGTTGTAATGCAGTGAACCCGATTGCGAAGCGCGAAGCCTCGAGTTTCGATAATAAATATACTGGCATAAACGGAGTTTAATAATTAAGGAACAGTGTTCTGCGTAGAATGGCTATCAAATACAGAAATATTATACCTTTGTGTAATAATTTGCAGCGTTTATTCTACAGGTTTTGAATATTTATATTATTTGAATCAGAATATTATATTAAAACTATCGTAACCAAAAAAAAACCTTGCGTGAAGTGAGATTTCAGCTTTTTTTTAAGCCATATTGAATTTAGAAGAATAATAATTGATGTAGGTATCAAAAAATACAGTTTGGTTTATGAACGTTGCACTATGAATGGCACAAATTTCCGTAATCAGGAGTAATTTTTTTGTTTTACGTTGGGCAGCTTTCCACGTTTTTCTCAGCGTTCATCCTCCCGGTCATGCATATTGCCTAGATGAAAATGGCTTGGTGAATTCAGGTGAATGTTGGTCAATTTCAGAGGCTATTTTTCACCCTATTTAGCGATTTTTTAAATCCATTTTATAGACATTTGAGCACATTTTTGTGCAAAGTTTGGTACTCAAATTCTTTTAGGGTACCTAGAATTTATAGTCTTCAAACTTCTCTCAACTTAGTCTGCTATAAAAGATGAAATTTACGATTTTCCGGTCTTCTTTCTGTACTATAGATATTTTGCGAAGAACCAATACAGATTTCAATTGAAAACTAGTTCTAAAATGTGCAATCTAAATGAATGTTTTTATCGCTTTATCTCTATTGTCTACTTGAGGGTGCGCAAAATAAAGAATGAGAGATATTGAAAGGCATGGTAAACTCATGGTTAGATGGCTAAACTCAGGCTTGTCTCTTCTATATAATTATAATGCAATAAATTCCTAATGAGTCCAGTAATATCTTCATCAATTAGTATCTCTAAGAACTTGTTTTCTGTAAATTATAGCGCGGTTTTTCAAACTAACCTTTGCATCCTCCTCTAATAAGGAAAACCCCTTTACTGCAACCGCACTATAATTTTAAAAGAAGAACAATGTTTCTTGCAGTTACTAACTGATGAAGACATTAGGAATTCATCGCCCTGCCATTCTCGTCTTCTTCCTGCTATGAAAATAATTATTCGGAATTGCCAGATTTTCTGACGGTATCATGATATTTGAAGCGGAGAGTAATATATATGATGATCACAAGTCCACCTACGATTACTGACATTATCACGCGAGTAAATCTCAGCAATCTTTATCGCAGCTGAAGACTGTGGCTCATTAAGTTTCAATTTTCCTTTGCTGTCGAATCGATCTATGCGAGTTTACGGGCATAATTCATTGTCAAAGCCCGAGTGTGTGTGTTCACTCACACTCACCTAAATGGAAAGTTACCCTCACGAGATTCATAGGGTGAAATTCATAGGCAAAGCCCTAGTGTGTGTGTGTGCACTCACACTCACCTAAATGGAAAGTCACCTCCACTCACGAGATTCATGTTGCCGTTGAATTTCATAGTGCCGGCTCAATTGCTGTCTATGAATTCCGCCGTCTAAAAGTTGAGTTCGTCGACTGAATATTTCGCTTTGTTGGTCAGATTTTTTCTTCCGAATCCATCTATTTTCACTTCTGGGAGTTGAAAAATTTGTTGTCAACAAAATAAAAGTTTCCACTCGCATTTTACGTTTTAAACCATTCCGAACAACTTTTGTTCCGTCTCTATCTGTGTGTCTGTGTGTATTTTTCCCAAATCAATAATTCAGTCTGCGCATGCGCATGCGCATCAAGTAACATTTTTGTACGCCCTAGTCGTCAGATTTCGCTCAAATTTGGAGGATAATTGGGAGAAGACGATTTGAGCGTTGTATATCAATTTTACAATGATTAAAAGAACAAGCTGAATTTTTACTGTTTTCATCCGATTTTGATTGCATTTTCAGAGAATGTGCAGGCAGGGCTGTATAGATGATCCTCTGACAACATCATTGCTCCCGAACCATTACCTCATTCTGCGCATGCGTAAACTTAAATTCCATCAAGCATAATGTCCTTGTTTCCTAACTGACCGATCGTACGCTATGGGATTTTTTGTAATCATTCAAAACATTTCAATGATCAATACTTTCGTGTTACGGATAGGAGGAAGGTATGTTCCACACCCAACTTGGCAGACTTTTTTCTTTCCTGTTTTGCAATATACATGGTGTGTCATTTGACAGAACAAATACTTCAGATTTAGGGTTCCCATGTCCTAAAAATTTAAGTTCTTTCTTTCTTCATGGCTGTAACTGCCAAAATTCAACATAATTTTTGTGGTGCCACTAGCACCACTAACTTCCCCAGAATATCAGTTTTCTAACGCTAGTCAAATTTACTTTTACTTCCCTAATTAAGGGAAAAAATTATGTTTTAATGATGAAAGCGTACTTTTTTCAAAGAAATCAAAGGGTTTCTTGGGAAACTACTCTCTATTTACCAACTGGATTGAGGAGATCTGTAAATGTTACCATTCGATTTTACGTGAAAAATTCCTTAGAGACCGGCCCCAAACTCATTGGTTCATAAGGAGGTATTCTTCAAGACAAACCACGTTTTGTTAATATTTTGACGTAATTTTCTCCCCTAATTAGCAAAGTGAAAGTAAAATGGACTTGGTGGAAAGTTGAGAAAATGGAGATATAGTATATTTCATCGAGAGGAACGGTAGGGGGTTAGGAATGTTTGGGCTACAATGCCACCGAATTTTCTTCAAAAGTGTTGAAATGAGTAATAGGTAGTTGAACTTTTTCATATAAATTTAGGCCAGGAAACTTTTGATGTCTCAAATCATTTCCTTTTGCTTCCTCACTGGCTTTGTGTTTGTGATTGAAGTCGAAATTTTGTTTCTCTCCAAAATCAAAATTTCCACTTGCTTTTTCCGTTTCAGAGCTCGGTGATCAATTTTGGTTCCGTGTCTGTCTGTCTGATGTCCGTTTGTCTGTGGTAAATCCTTGTCACATGCGAAACTGTACCAAGATTCAGTCTGATTCCGTTGAAATGTTCTGGGATTGTGCGGGTTAGCTCCTAGACGGTCCCCTATAATTTTCAAAGCCGCCAAATCAACAGTAGCCTGTGCGCATGCGCAAACGTGAATATATCATAACGTCGTTTTCTTATCATCTGTTGGTCCGATTTCGTTCAAACTCGGTAGGTAATTGGGTATGTGTTCAAGAAAAATGCGCTATAAATTATATCGCAATGGGTATAGTAATAATCATTGCGCATGCGCAAAAATAATATCGATTGACGAAGGCAAAATCCTGAGTCTAATGGAACTTTTGATGGAATTTTCAGGGATTGTGCAGGATAGCTTCTGGAGGTCGCCTATAACATTCATTGCCGACTCATAAATAGTAGTCTGTGCGCTTACGCAAACGTTAATTTCTTATAATTTCGACTCGTACTTTGTTCTTCAACTACATATTTATTTCTATACGTCTATGTTACAATTTGTGAGGAAGCGATGCTGCCCCACCCAACTTGGCGTACGTTTTCTAGTGATATCGCAGATTTTAAGTATTCTTTCCCCGTTCGTAATTTCCGTTAACTCATTTTGTTGTGGGTCCGCATAGAGATGGTGGGGAAAAAACAATTATTTGAAATCAAATTTATATATTTTTGAAGTGCATTCCAATGTTCTCGATCTAGACTTGGAATACCATTATTTAATAGCCCGTCAAATCTATTTCCATATTGAGCGGCTCCCGAAAAAAGTCTCAGCCGGGTCGGTCCGTCGGCTTTCCGTTCGTGGGGATGCAGTAGGATTTTATAAATAAGATGCCTAACCAAGGCGGCGAGGCCTGCAAGTACACGCTGTACAGCTTCCACGTCTGTCCCGGCCATTGTGGGTGCCGATCCACCTCCGTTTCCGAAATAACTTTTCCCAACCCGCTATTTCGAGCCTGCCTACATCTATAATTCAATCGGCCTCCCAAATATTCGACCTCTGATTGTTTTATTTTATTTTTTTATATTTCAAGAACCGTCGGAAGCCACCGAATTCCAGGAATATTTCCACTCGGGCTTCGCCCTTCGTGTATTATGGCTATTGGCTGTTTCGACCTGTGTGAAAACTTTGAAAATTATTACACAACGGTTTAATATTTTCTGCAGTGAATAAACAAGTCCAGATGAGTGGGTTATAATTATCAATTGACTTCAAACTTGTAGAAACTCGGTGGAAGGAGGATCGCAATTACTTCCGTTGGAGTGATTCCACTTGTTTTCTCTCTAATTTTGCTTTTTGCAAAATGAAATGAATGAAAAACAGACTTATAACTGTCCGCACAGGCATCCATGTTATCAGTATTATGTCATCAGCGTTAACAATCAAATGTTCCATCCCTCCGTCTGACGTGAGCCAATTCCGATGCAATTGTAAATTTGTTATCCATTTTAACTCTACTGGTTTTGATCGAGCTTAACTAGCTAATCGACACTTTACCAAGATTTATTTAGGATGCGTTTTTTTCACTCTTCTGATGATAAGCATTCTCGCTACACTCGCATCCAAGCCCCCGAACTATACATATCACTTCTAGATCTGCGTACAACTACTGATGACATGACCTGAGTAGCCTTGTTGACTCCCTGGTTTCGGGCCTTTGGGAGCAAACGATCTTGAAAAGAAAACTTGGAGAATTTCACATATTTGTGTGCGCAGAGGCCACCTTAATACGTGGAACCATGTAGTTCATAGTTCAACCCACACAATATTCATCAAGATCGGAATAAAACTATGACACAATTATGATCGTTACGAGGCTTTACATTTGCGCATGTGTAGATGATACCAGCTGACAGCGATGAAAATCATTGGGGTCGTCTACAGTCCAACTCACTTAATCGTCGAAATTTCGGAAAATTCTATCAAAATCTAACAAAACAATGTCAACCCTTATTTAACCCCTTGGGTTGATTGGAAGTGATGCCGATACCGCATGCCTCGACCCTTAAGACATTGACCGTGTGAATAGTCTCCTCTCAGGAGGATCTTCGCAAATTTTGTCTCAAGGCACATTTCCTCAGGACTCCCAAACACGACTTCCATACCACTCTCGAAGGAGATATTTGATTCTGTTCACTTTATTATTATTATTATTATATTTTCCAGTATTTTTGGAGCATGCTATAGGTAAAATTTCAATCGTTAGCAAAAATTCACCGTCCAATTTATATTTTCATATTGTTTTGCGCAGAACTATCGATCTATAAGCAAGACGGTTTTAATAGTCTCAGTCTAGGAAGGATATGTAATCCGAATTCATACTGCCAAGGGAAGAGGCCCTCCCGGCAGCTTTACTCGCAGAAGGAGGAGGTATGGAAAAGCAAGAGAACTGTCAATAAAGCTCAAGCGGCCCCCCCGAGGCGGCGTAAAACAATGTGGAGCCCCCGGATCAAAGGGAAGTCAAACACGAAGTAAAGGTTCCACACCGCCTCCCTCCCCCCCTGTCAACAGTGGTACATATCCTTTCATCAACTTGAACCTCCTTGCCCCTCCCTCACAACCACCCCGCTTTTATCTCGACTTGCTATCGCAAAAACCTCCGGGAAAAGGGCGAGCCGAGCAAGTTCATCCGAAACACGTTCGTGTTTGAGGGGGAAGAGAAAGGGTCTGCCGGCAGTGGTGCCAATTCCCCTGCAAGACAGAGAGAAAAGGAACTTCCAGTGTTGATCATTTTTTAGGGATGCCGATGTTCAACAAGTTGATTAGTCTTCTTCAGCTGCAGAAAAACAAACTATAATAACCACCTGACAGAAAAACAATTTCTTGCAAAACAGATTACACTTTCGTCAACTTGAACCTCCTTGCCCCGCTTTTATTTCGACTTGCTATCGCAAAAACCTCCGGGAAAAGGGCGAGCCGAGCAAGTTCATCCAAAACGCGTTCGTGTTTGAGTGGGAACAGAAAGCCGGCAGTGGTGCCAATTCCCCTACAAGAGAGAGAGAAGGAACTTCCAGTGTTGATCATTTTTTAGGGATGCCGATGTTCAACAAGTTGATTAGTCTTCTTCAGCTGCAGAAAAACAAACTATAATAACCACCTGACAGAAAAACAATTTCTTGCAAAACAGATTACACTTTCGTCAACTTGAACCCCCTTGCCTCGCTTTTATCTCAACTTGGTATCGCAAAAACCTCCGGGAAAAGGCGAGCCAAGCAAGTTCATCCGAAACACGTTCGTGTTTGAGGGGGAAGAGAAAGAGTCCGCCGGCAGTGGTGCCAATTCCCCTGCAAGACAGAGGGAAAAGAAACTTCCAGTGTTGATCATTTTTTAGGGATGCCGATGTTCAATAAGTTGATTAGTCTTCTTCAGCTGCAGAAAAACAAACTATGTAAACCAACTGACAGAAAAACAATTTCCTGCAAAACAGGTTACTATTGGCTTCTGTAGAGGTAGATGAAGAGATTTGACCATTTGCATGAACAAACTTCTTGATACAAAATTCTACCAGTAACTTTCCAACGTATTAAAATTTTATTATTCTTCGTCTGCAGAATACAAATACCCAACGAAAATCGCAAGAATGGAAATAGTAGTTGTGCTAATTGCCCTGCTAAACAGAGAAAGGAAACTTCTGGTTTCTATAATTTGTAGGGATATTTCGAACAGTTCATTGTCCTGCTTCAAATGCTGGAAACAATTAACCTCCGAAACACCTGAAAAAAACCTGTACTGAAAAACGTGACAATGTCCAATGTGTCCCAAACCAAACGTACCTCGGTTTTGGTGAAGATATCTAGGGATTTAACCAGATGTACAAACATTCTTTAATCTTCTACTGTTATCTTTTCAAAGGTTTAAAGGTGTATTGCTATTCTTCAACTGCAGAACACGAATGACCTCAGCAACCACGTGATGGAAACAGCAGTGGTGCCAATTCCTATGCTTGTCAGAAAAAATAAACTTACAGTGTCGATAATTTTCTGGGATGCCGATGTTTCAAGCATATAGTTTTTACTTCAGCTGCAGAAAACAAATAACTATGAAAACACCTGATCGAAACCTGCAGAAAAACATACAAAATCTCCAATTAGTCGCAAAACCGAATTTACCTCAGCGTTTGGTGATTGGGAGATGCAGCGATTCGGTCTGGTGCATGAATCGGGCATTCTAAATTCTTCTACACTTCTACTCACATTTTTTGACGTTTTAAAAACTTATTGTTCTTCCTCAGTTACAGAAATCAAATTACTACTAAAACGATCTGACAGAACTCTATATAAAAATATACAAATGTCGAGCCACCTCGCAATCCATCTTTCCTTTGGGCTTTTCGTGAGGATTTTGGCTCATTGAGCCTGCCCAATTTTTCCGGTCAATTATCTTCCTTCGTCCTTCATGACGTTGGAGAAGTAAGAAGTATGTATATACGAATACGAAGTATTGAAATACGAGTACATATGGAACCATATTGCATTGCGTTTCGTATCGATCCTGTTACCATAGAATACCGTAGTTCAAATTTGTGTGTGTACCACTTCTGCTGTACACATTCAAAATACGTAGTTACCTTTCTGCGTTTACCTAGACAACTATGACAGTATAACTATAGAATAAATACAAATGATAGGATGATTATGAGAGTTATTCCCGAGAGTTATTGTCCTGTTTGCTCCGTGAAGTGAGAGTTTTACCCCAGAGCCTGACTCTGTCTGGCTGGCGAAGATGGGAGCAGGTAAACAGACTGTTTGGGTCTCCAGAGTGGCGAAGGCGCGGGCGGCGAGCTCTAGACGCATCGTTTGGGTGTGTATCGACCCGAAGTCCGCCCCTCTGTCTAGCCGCTCCGCTTAGCAACCTTTCATCAATAACCGGCAATAACAGCTGCTTCCTTGTAAAAATAATAATAAATCGTACACAGGTAAATACGAAGTATGACGAACATTACAGTCGCTTACGCACGATCATTATGTTACCGAAATGAGGACAAAGGAAAGTTTGTTATGTTATCGGTATTAGGCTGCATAAGTTCATGTCAGGCACCCTTAGTAACACAATTATGTTGGATTGGCAGAGTTGGTAAGGCCTGGAAACGGCCTATAAACATTGAACAAAAGAACTTACAGCAGCTTATCAGTCCTGGAAATTGAAAGTTTGATGATGATTTTTTGTAACTCATATTGTTATAGAGCAGGGTGGAAAATACTCATACTAAACTACCGAACTATCGATCTGAGATATCGAAGCGTTTGTTGAAACATTTTCCAATTCTAAGGTATATAGTTGTGACTATACGAACGAGGATGCCATTGCTGGAGCGGGAAGATGAAAATACTAAACAACCAAACATCAGGAATGGTGGATCTGGGAAATTAGGAAGATCGTAGAGTTATTTCCGCCGAACAAAGAATGGATGAGCCATTGATATAGCGAGCAGATGAAAATGCTTAACTACTAAGTGATATGTAGGAATGCTATCGGTAAGGAGAAATTGTGGAGGTTGATGAACAATTCCAAAGATACCAATATGTATTTCTGTCTGTCTGCCTAGCCGCTCCGCTCAGCAACATTTCACCAATAACAGGGAATAACAGCTGCTCCTTGTAAAAAGAACAGATAATCTTGAGTAATAAGGAACGCCAAAATCGCTGACACACGATTATTACGTTACCAACAGCCTCGACAAGGACAAAGAAAAGTTAATTATACGAGTATGGTGTCAGTATTGGAAATGGGAAGTTTGATGAAGCATTTACTACCATAAGTGCATACCTTTATATGGGTAATAGGGTATGGCTTGCTGCAGCAAGCAGAGAAAAATGTTTTACTACTAAACCGTATAGCTTTCGATCTGGAATTGTCGGAACCATTTCCGGAAGGTATATCATAGTTACGGGTTATACCGCAGATGGAGCGAGAAGACAAATATGCTGAATGACCAAATACCAGGTATGCTATCGATCTGGGAAATCAGGAAGTTCACGGAACTATTTCCGTCGTTATGCATCTATGAATGGATGAGTGAGTTTAGACCTACGAGGAGAGAGTTGGAGCGAGCAGATGAAAATGATCAACTACCAGACGCTAGGTAGGTTTGTCATCGATGAGGGAAAATTGTGAAGGTTGGTGAACCATTTCTGTTAGTACCTAACAGAAATGGTTAGGTAACCTAACCATTATGCCGATTTCGGAGAGAGCAGACGAAATTGCTCAAATCCGAACGTATCAGATTACGTGGTAACAGGTAACTACCGAAAATTAGTCTGAGAAATGTCCGAGTGTGTATTTCAATAAGTACAGACTAGTCTACAAGCTATAAATTATTTGGCCCGTCTTTAAGTACTATTGGTCACTGTTTGCCCGAACGCACAAAAATGCTGAACTGCAAACGCCAGGAGTTGATAACTTAGTTGACGAACGAACCTCGACTCGGCTGTCACAGCATACGAGTGTGTGTTCCGCACAATAGGCTGTAATTTCGGAGCTATCAACTTGAAATTCCGTAGGTAGACTCTCTACACACCCGGAATTTTTGTTTTTGGTGACGATCCGGCGACATGAACTTTCCGTCAATGACGACAATTTTCGTCGAATCAACCAAAAATCGAGTTGGTATCGTTTTCAATAGTTTCCGTCGAATAGAATCGTGAATACGAAGCGAAGTCTGCCGCTAATGAACCTTCCGGTTGAGACGCGGCTCTTAAATTCTTTAAAAAAGAAAAAAAAGCTAAGTCGAGTGTAGGTACATTATACTAGACAACCAGTTTTTCAAACTTTATGAGGACCTGGTGAGCGGACCAACTAGTTTACGAACACGTGTAATTCTATTTGTGAATTCAAGTGACGGTAAAGTGGCTGAACAGAAACAGCTATAATTGAAATATACCAATTGGAAATCGATCTCTCGTTGAATTCACAATGCGATTATAACTTTAAGAAGTAGTACCAAATCACAACATTGCTATTTATATCTTATAAAGGCTACAAATTATCAAAATACTAGGCACGTACATAGTTGCGTAGAATGTGCAAGAAAAATTCCGTACGCCAAGGCCTACGACTATTTGACAACGTCTCATGATGATAACAATCATTGATTGTGTTGTCTCCGGACATAATTTTAGGTCTTCGTCATTTTTTGGGTTTCCAAAGTCTCTTCAACAGTGCTACTTGAAAATCAATAGCTAACTCTTATAGGCTTCCAGATTGTTTTGCATCTAAATTACCTGCAGCGCAATGACTAATAACTTCCAATTATACGTCATCTTATGACTTTTGGAATCCTGAGAATATTAATAAATAACTATAACATTGTCGAATCGAATTTGAGGTTTTCCAAGTTCAATAAACGATTTCACAAACCAGATCAACACGCATAAACGAAATTCCAAGAGTAATTCACAATATTATCCAAATGGATCTAATTCATAAAACAAATAACTCCACGGGAAAATGAGGAATCACTGTGTTTAGTGCCTGTCATTGTGTAGTACTGTAATTGTGTCTCTTCTGTATGTTTGTAAGAATAATATATGTTCTATTTGGGTCGTTTTCAAAAAAAATGTCCGTTTTCTCATTTCTGAGGTGGTGTAGCAGTCAAAATTAAATCTTGATCTTTTTAGCCACCGAGTTGCTCCAGATATACTTGAAGATGTCTAAAATGAGGTTCTACTTAAAAGCCACAAGTTTTTTCACTTCTAAATATTTTTTTTTTTTAATTTGAAAAAAAAAAAAAAAGCACAATTTTTCGGTCACTGTAGTTACGGTGCAATTTTTTTTAAAAGATGGATTACGGGAGGCAGACTCATTTTTCTGAATGACTACACTTCTCAGAGATAATAATTACATAAAAATATGTTGAAATTGTTGGCATAGATTGTCATGGAAATTTTATTTTTGTGGTTTTTGTCACAGGAATTACGTTGGCAATGGTTATTTATTTATTTTTTCATGTTGAACTGTTTCTTAAAGCAATCTGGTCCTGGAATTCCTTTCAATCTGTCCAAAACTCCAAACGTCGATAGCACATATGTTTAGAAAAAATTAATTTCAGGCGAAAAAAGTGTTATTGAACACTACAGCTGCGTGGGACACTTAGTGAGGGAAATAGGTTGAACTTGTTCGAAACACTCAAGCCAGGCAATTAAACTGGATAAAATTGTATTCAGGGCTAATTACAATAAAGTTCTTTAATAAAACTGTCTCAATTAACAATTCAATTACTTAGCAACTTATTTTAATTGTTTCATGAAGTCTTGAAAACCAAACCAATGTCCCAAAGTTGGAGTATTATATTTGTAGCTCCCCACCTAGTAGCTCCACCAGCACGAAGGTTCCACATTTAATTGCTGAGGCATCCACTAATTCCATAGGAGGGATGTAATCAGGAATGTCATCCAAGTCACTGAGAGCATGGGTGGACCGAGTACTCCAATATCAGGTTCAAACCCATTCCCATGTTCATCAAACTTACGATGTGCCAAACACAAAACCAAGAAAAGCCTCACTGAACAATTTACAATCCACTTCTACACCCTCACCACCAAACCGTCCGAAAACTGTCAAAATGTTCGTCCATCGTAACATTGAATCAGGTGACAACAGTGACCGATCTTCTGAAAGTATTCGGAGGATAAATCAACAGCATCCTTGCCCGATCTGTGGAGGACGCCATGGAGCCCGAAAGTACTGGTGTTTTCTCCGGAGGAGTACAGTGCAACATTGGCACAGCACTCAGTTACTCGAACTGTGCATCAACTGCCTGGTATCACACCCTGCAAAACAGAAAAAAATTAGTCGGTCACCATAGTTATCATAACTATCTGGACATTTCAACTTCGAACAAGGCTACACTCCTCCAATCTCATAAAAAACGATTGGTTAACATATGCAAAAATATAGATTATTTAGGCGTATAAATTAATCAATAAATGATGTTTACAAACTAACGTTTCCCTAGAGAATTCATAGTAACTATGGGGACCTTGAATTAAACCACTTACCATTGTGATGATGGTGAAAAATCCTTGGACACCAAAGATGCTGCAGAGCACGTGGCACTCAACTAAGGGCGTTAGGGGAACGTCACACGGACTTGCTAGACCCTCCACTTCCCCTCCAAATACTCTCCAGCCGCCACCCCTCGCGTGACTATTGGGACACAACTATTGTGACCAAAGTCCTGGGACAAGGTGCTTTTTCTTCTAGCTGCCCTCTACTCTTCAGAATTCTAAAAACCTTGCTAAGTCATTATCTATAGATTAATGTCTGATAGAAATTACTTTTCAGATCTAAAAAAAACATTTTCTATTCAAAAGTTACAAACCTTAGTAACTATCGTAAGTACCACTGGGACATAACTATTTGGACTTTTTTTTAAACTGTTGATATTGACAAACCTATTAACTGTTAGAAAAACGTCATGTTTGATAGTTGGTTTTACAAAGGATAACCTAAAGAACATTTTGATTCATACCCCATTGCTATAAGTTGAAAATTGGCTCCAGAATCATGTTTCAAATCTTTGGGACACAGTAAATTGAGAAAACGGACATTTTTTTTTAAACGACCCATTTACGTTGCTTAAAAAGAACATTGTCTTCCTAATGTAATCGTTATCGTGCTCTTCATTCACACACAGAGAAGAGACACAGTGCTCCTCGCAATTCAATTTTTCTTTCTTATTAATTCATAATTCCATTTACGTATATTAGATGGTTGGTACATCTGTTGAGTGTAGTTACATATATTTTAGTGAACCGTTAACTCAATTTGGATGAAAACCCATTCTATTGTTTCGAAAACTCGTTAAAATTCAACTTGTAATATTGCTGTTATTGAATATTTTGGTATGATTAGAAGCGTGTGCTAGTTGTTACTTTCGACCTCCCTCTTTGTACTTTGCCCTAACTTTCATATGGGACACCCCTGGAACTCACTCACGGCTTCGTAGAGTTAGGAAGGAACACCCCGGAACTCAAGGCTCCTTAGAGCGCAAAGGACATCCTCCTAAACTACTAGGATGTAGAGGACAAGGTGCAAAATGTTACTGTCCAGAATCACGAGACCCCATAGGGGCAGTACTGAAGGAGAAAAGGTGAAGTGCTACCATCCGGAACATGGTAACTCCATAGGGGTAATAGTGAAGGAGATGGTTTGACGCAGTGACATTATTAAGCTTGGAAGTTATAGCATAGAATTGTGAATGCTCAACAGATCGGCTTGGCTGCACTTTTATATCCAGAGTCAGGTGGAGGGAGAATGTCCAATGTTAGCGAGTGGAAGGGGTTGGTGCTGGTCACCTGACACCATTTTGTAATGGCTCTTTTCAGGATCGCGTGGGATAAAGCCGTGTGGGATTCGTATTTATTAGGAGAATCTAAAATATTATACAATGTTGTTGGCGCACAACAAATATTGTTAATTTAAAACTGCTTAACTCTTATTAATTCAAACTGAGAAACTCATTATAATTACATATTTCAAATTGTTATTAGTATGCTGTACTAATAATTGGGAGTCTTATCATTTAGTTAAATCACATCGTGTAAAACATGTAGTAAGCAATTTCCTCGCCATAGACGTCCTTTAGGAAACGCGTGAGAATCATCTAAATATATGCGTGTTGTAGTATGTGCGTATATTTATGTTGAATAAGATGAGAATACTTACTTAATACATATTTTGATTCTTAATATTCAATATCTTCTTATTATTTCCACAAATGTTCGCATAGCTTGAGGACAGCTCTACGTTTGCGTGATACGAGATGGAATTTGCTTTGGTGAAAGCGGGAGCCGTTAGGGAATTTACTTATTCATAGGAACGGAAGCCGTTTGAGAAAAATGGGAGCCGATTGGGCACCTGATCACCCGGTAGTAGACGCCGCTTATTCTTCAACGTGGGACTTGGAAAAAATTATTCTTTTAAACGATTTACCCTATCATGCGAATATTGAAAGGTCAAGGGTAAAATCTGAAAATGAATATATTATAGGAAATGGAAATGAAAACAAACACGGAGACTTGATGAGCCTGGAAAGTCAGGTGTTCTGTAAGCCTTTTGACGCGATAAAGGCCGCCATATTTGCGTGGTTGATTTTTGTCGAGTTGATATGTAAGGCTGGATAAATTAACTCCATTCGAGTTACAAGATGAGGATAGGCACCACGCACAGGATGAGGTTATACACTGAGATTTTGGCGTTTCCTCGTCCTGTATTACTCTGTAATTCATTGACTTAAATACTTTATTATTATACAACTATTAAGTACGAGTATCTAGAGAGGAATCTACGAGTTTAGTTGTCTGTATTGTTGCTGTATTAAATTTGGATTAATTTCGTCTGCCTGCAGTAAAAGTTGGATTACTGTGGCGGTAATGCCTGAAACTAACTCACAGTCATTGTAACAACCAAGGGAGTTTGTCCTTTTGCCAGTTCTCAACAAACGATAAATTTTTCGGAAGCTGTCTGTATCTCGAATTAAAGAACACACTTCCTGCAAGCATTGAAATGTCTTTGAAAACGGTCATTAGTGAGATTGTAGAAAATTTTGCTATTGCAGTACTTAGCTCCAAAAATTATAAAATACATTTTTCCAGAATTGTTTTGAACCATTCTGATATATGATTCCTGAATTTAAACGCTTTTTTGTGTGCGTAAGTGTATGTGAATCCAGACGATAACTGTCCTTAGGATTGAGATGAAAAATCTGTTTTTTCGCCAAAAGAACCGATCCAAACCGAAGGATGAGGTCGTTGTGGACCACTTTTTGAGCATATTTAACTGGTCAACTTTCAAAAATTATGCTTTAAAAAAAAAAAAAAAAAAAAAATCTCTAAAAATGGCAAACTGTAAACCAGAACATTCAATAATTGACAAACGCAATTATGCAGAAAATGTGTGTACTTGAACTTATTTAGGACCAGTGGAAATAGTTGGGCACGTGTTTGGAAATCGGTGGGGAAGCCCTGCACTAAAAATTTGACAAACCGTTACTACGTTTCATTTCTTTATTTTGATTTTAAATGTTTATCAAATTTCAATAGTATATATTTTTTTCTTCCATTTTTCATTCACTTGCCACACTGTTTTTTCTTGAATTTCTGTATTATTTTTTTCAACTCTGTATTATGTTTTTCTTTGTAAATTGGGCTTACCCATACTACTAATAAATAAATGTTACTTTGATGATAACTAAATAGATTTGTCTCGTTTTTCAGGTTTACTACGCCAAGAAGAAGCGACGAGCTCAGGGGACTCAAGGCGAAGACAGCTCCCACAAAAAGGAGAGGAAACTCTACAACGACGGCTACGACGACGAGAACCACGACTACATCATCAAGAACGGAGAAAAGTTCCTCGATAGATACGAAATCGACTCCCTTATTGGCAAAGGGTCTTTTGGTCAGGTAAATATACTATGTCGCTCGCCATTTGTAAATATACTATATAGATCAACTCCTGCCACATAATCCCGTTTCACTTCCTCGCTGAAAGAAATGAAAACTAAAAACGGTCGTAGACACCATATAGAGTTTCCCTCATATTCGCTGTGTAGATTAACCTTCGACCACCTGGAAAAATAAAAAAATTTCATGGATTCGGATAGTTCAAGGTAATTAGATTGTATTAAAAGCTCGTTGATCAGATAATTGCCCTCTAATAGGTACGAATTCCGTCGCGTCAGATCGTTACGTTGCGTCGTCATTCGCCGGGCAGTTCCACGCTGGATATTTCCGGTACATGGCGTCGCACGTTGTTCCATAGCCGCATTTGATTGATATCATATGAAAACAGAAATATTAGAGAATTAGGCGAAGTCCTGAGTAGACTGCAAATGCGTGCGTGCTATCCGTCAGGAATAGCTGGGAAGTAAATCCATGGGAACAAACCGTCGCATAGTGGGTCAGAAACCGATTCTAGGTGGACACAATTATTTTATGAGCTATTCTTATGGGACATTTTGCGCTGATTCCGAATATACCCCATGTCCCTATACCTAAAATAGCTTCTTCGACCCAAGAAATCGTTTTTTACCATATTTGTCACTTTTTGACCTTTGGAAATGATTTTTTCGTCGGAAAGAAAAGTAGTAGAGGAAAGAATTCTGCGTCGAACGAGACCACTCTCTAACTCTTTTCCTCGATTTTTGGCGATTTTTCAAAGTTTTCTTAATCTAACACTCACTTGTTGACAATTTCCATGGAAGTGGGTAGTGAGTGATGGTCTCGTTCGATGCACAATTCTTTCCTCCACAACTTATCGTTCGTAAAAATACAATTTAGATAAGTTCCAAAGGTAAAAAAGTCCAGTCATGCAGCATGACCCCATGAGCGAATTTTTGAAGAAATCTTCGACATTTCAGTCGCCATTGATCGTGTTGAGAAATTTGAGTTTATGATTTTGATAGACAAACATGGAATCAAATTATTAACACATGCACAGAGTAAACTCATCAGTTGTGATTACATTTTTTTTTTTTTTTTTTTTTTTTTTTTTTTTTTTTTTTTTTTTTTTTTTTTTTTTTTAAGCACCTACTACCAACGTTTTAAACAGCATGGTTCTAAAATTGGTTATACAGGGATACTTCCATAAGAGTAGTTCAATCTAAATTTGGACAATGTTTCATGCAAATATTACCGATTTTTACAACTAGCTAGTTATTTTTACTATTTTTACAAACTTGATACATATTCTTATAGGAAATTTTACGCTGATTCCGAATATACCACATGTTAGTATACTGAAAAAATAATTTCGCACAACAAATCGCAAAAAAAAACAGGCTATTTTGAAATTGTTGACTACATTTTTGAAAATTTCAACCCGAAGATGAAATTTTCAAAACTTTCGTTTTGTTTCCTTAACATTTTAAAATTTGTTTGAAGTTTCTAGCACAATTCTACGGACAGTTATCGTCTGGAATGACACATACATACATACATACCTACATATATACATACATACATAAAAAAGTTCCAGTCATGCAGCATGATCGTATGAGCGAATTTTCATAAACTATGTATCGTACTATAGTATGTTAAATTGCATGGAAATTGGAGCAATTTTAGTTGACAGAAATGGTTAAAAACCAATTTTATGGCAAAAAACTTATTCTAAATAAAATTCCACTGATTCAAAAGGGATTTTTGATTTTTAATTTTTTTAGCAGTTTTATAGATATTTTAGCAAATTTTAATGACATTTAAGTACGTTTTTCATCATAATTTTGAGAAAAAATTTTTAATGTCCTAGGTAATCGTTGAAAATTTAGTTTTGGCTTAAATTCTGCAAAAAAAAAAAAAGAAATTTAACGATTTTTGGCCGTTTTTAGCCATTTTTAGTGATTTTTTGGATATATTTTTCGAAATTTGACCAATTTAATGTGCTCAAAAATTGTTGTCTAACGAACTCATCCTTTCTTTTGAAATGCTTGATTTTTTGGCGAAAGAACGAAGTTTTTATCTCAATTCTATCGAGAGTTATCGTCTGGAATGACATATATATATATATTTATATATATATATATATTATATATATATATATATATATATATATATATATATATATATATATAAGCGTTAAAATCCAGGAATCAGTTCAGAATGCCTCAAAACAGATTTCGACGAAGAAAAGTTTTGAAAATTTTTATTTTAAATTTTTTGGAGCCATTGCAATAGCTTTATTTTCTAAGAAAATTCGCTGAAAATGCGTTAAACTTCAGAATATGATTCAGAATAGCCTGAAACGGATTTCTGCATAAAAGTTTTTCAAAAATTCACATTCTACAAATTTTGAGGCGAGAGCAATAGCTTAATTATCTTCAAAAATTCGCTAAAAGTGAGAAAGATTTGTCAAAAATCGATTTCTTGAGTCGAAGCAGCTATTTTAGATATAGGGACAAGGGTTACATTTGGAATCAGCTCAAAATTTCACATAAGAATAGCTCATAAAATAATTTTGTCCACCTAAAATCGGTTCTTGGCCCACTCGGTTTGATGGCATGGATTACTCCTCAGCTATTCCTGACGCATAGCACGAACGCATTTGCCGTTTACTCGGGATTTAATAATTCTCTCATATTTCTGTTTTCATCTTATATGAATCAAATGTGGCTACTGAACAACGTCAAGTTCGTTGTCAGAGACAGAATGCTGAAATTATTCGGCCTAATTTTCCGTATAACTTTCATCGAACTTAAAATCCAAGGCGGCAATAGTTGGAAATTTAGAAAATGAAGATGGTGATGGACAGGATCACGACAATGGGATAAGAAGTGTTTATTAGAAAAACACTTAGTACGGATGGCCAACCATTTTAGGATCGGAAAGGTTCTCTACCAAGTTCGAGGATTATTGGAATCTGTTAGATGTGAACTAAAGTAACTAAATCACTCGCGATGAAGTTGTGGAAACTCATTTCAAAACGGAAGTTATTGAAGAGCGTTGTCTATTTCCACGAAACAATAAAGAGTTAAAATCTTAAATCGGTTTCGACGGTTAGGTCATCATCAGGCACAATAACTTATTGATTGATAATTTGTTTTTTGTTATTGTTTGTTACTGATAATGGCCTAACCGTCGAAATCGATTTAAGATTCTATTTCGTGGAAATAGACAACGCTCTTCAGTAACTTCCGTTTTTATTGTCCTCTAGGTCGCAAATATGGCCTTGTTTTTATGAGCAAATCGAAGGCGAATTTTAGTATGAAGACGGCGGTGAGTATGCGTGAAAAATGAGTGTTGAGGTGTGAAAGAGGTGGGGGTGGGTGCCCTTTTAAAATCAAATTAATCTAATTAACATGAATTGTTTTTTCAACCCTGGGAGAGAGTCGGAATGACGGGATTTGATGTTTTTCATCCAGCCCTCGTCCATGAAACGACGGGACCCCAAGCTCCGCGAAATGCTGTGCGTACACTCGTGTTAACGAAATGCCAAACAAGGTGGAAGTAAAGAGAGGCTTTCAAAAAGGCCTTTTGCCGCTGGGGTCTGGCAGAAGCAGAAGTGAAGTAGGTGGTCATTAAAACGATCATTAACACACGTTTCGCGGCCTGAGGAAGAGGCTTTCTTCCCCCTCGCTCGGGCACCAGATCTGCCGAGTGTTAGCCATGTTGAGTATTTTCGCTCCCTAAAGACGCCAAGCATCATGAGACATTCGAAACCATTCAGAAGAAATGCTATTCTTTTGGTATTCCTTTACAAATAATCCTGGAATTACGTATTCAGCTTGAAAAAACGTTCCGAAAACTCCCATAAAAGACTTATCTTTTTTAAGACTCCCATAAAGACTATCTTGCACAAACGGAAAACATGATTTTACAGATTAGACAAATATATGATGGATATTTACCGTGTGTTGTGCAGGTCGAGTATTTTTACTCCCTAAAGACGCCAAACACCGTGGGACATTTAGAAGACAACGAAATGTTGTTGGCATTACTTTTCAAACAATCCTGGAATTATGTATTCAGGTTGTGAAAATCGTTCCACCAACTCCGAAGATGTCCGGTGTCTGGCACAATCTTAAAAATTGTCTTAACGAATCGGAGAAACGTGTGGATATTTGCTGAGTATTTGGCGCGTTAAGTATTTTTACTTCCTAAAGACTCCTAACATTGTGGGGCATTACCCCGTACCATTCAGAAGACAAAGAAATTCAAAATTCGGTCGGTATTACTTTTCAAACAACCCAGGAATTATGTATTCAGTTTAAAGAAGTAGAAAAAACCCGAAAAAAAGAGATGTCGCACTTGAGGAATTAGATAAATACGTGCATATCTGAAATAAACACCATCAAATATTCCGAACCATGTAAAAGACAGCGAAATGATATTCTGTTGGTATTACTTTTCAAAAAAACCCTACTATTTGGCATTCAGCTTAAAAAAATAAGTTCCAAATCTCCCGAAAAAGATAGACATCTGACACAACCTGATAGTATGTCTGTTCTGTTGCACTTTACGTTACAAGTTCATTGACTGTTTCTTTTTCCCACAGGTCGTCAAAGCCTTCGACCACGAAGAAGTTTGTCATGTGGCCATCAAAATCATCAAGAACAAGAAGCCCTTCCTCAATCAGGCCCAGATTGAAGTGATGCTGCTAGAAATGATGAACAAAGCTGACGCAGATAACAAGTACTATATTGGTGAGAAGGTTTTTTCTGTTACCACCGAATTTCTTTGTTTGTATAACTGTTGATGATGGCAATCAAAAAACGCCATGAAACTTTTTCATAATCTGTATATTACTGTTCTTATTTACTATTCACGCTATTTTTTGTCTTTTTGTTTTTTACATGTGTAATATCGTGTAGTTAGTTTTTTACATTTTAACATGGGACGTGATTTAGATTTAACCAAATTGCCAGAACATTTATTAACAAATGGCGTAACCAAAAAGCCGCACGGAAGATGTTTATTTATTTATTTATTTATTTATTTTTTTTTTTTTCTTGCACTAGCAATCGTAGCTCAGGAGTGATGCTTCTTCATTTACTGGCCGAAAACAAACCTTTCACAACTTGTTGGAAATTTCTTGAACATTTCACATTGACAATAAATTTCCATTTATTGCCCTGAGAGGAAGTGGTTCCGTGGCAAAACTGTTTAATTTCCTATTCTACCTAATATCTGTAGGCTTCTGCTGGACTGCTGGGGTAACATTAGCCAGGAGCAGAGTTGCTCTGATGAGCTAAGTAAGCTGTAAGCTCCAGGGCCAGCCGGTAAATTATATATAATATTCCTAAACCTTCAAATCATTTGTAGCGTCTTGAGAATCTTGTGTATTGCGGTTGTCTTGGTCACTGCTCTCTTGGGAATAGATCAATTACGATGCTCCATGATGTTATCTGCTGTCGAGGAGTAGGGAGATGGTTGGAGCCCAGCTGGGACGCTGAGTCATATTTCGAAATCACAGCTGCCACCAAAAGTACTACCATCAGAAATTCAAAATATGTCATAAAACTCCCCAATGAGAAGCCTGTATCTTGACACTATATGCATATGAGTCTATTTGCTTGACTCTATCTTTCTGTAACGAACATTTTCGCTTAATTCATTGCAACAGATTGGCATTTCGACAGTTTGCTCTCTAGATCTTCGAAGGCACTCGATATGTTTAGGTGACTAAAAAGTACCATTTAGCAGCGAAATCTTGTATTATTAGGATAGTATATCACGTGCAAATCATAACCGCTAATTTTGACTTTGGCTCTGTGGCTTGAAATTAGAAAATTACCCATATAAAAACAGGCTGGTTCATTCAAGTGGGACAACCTGTATTCAGTGCCAGGACCTACTCAATTCTACGCTAACTCAAAATCCCTCTGGGAGATTGTTGGACCCAAGCCCGTTGGGTATGCTATAATCCTGGATATGCAACAAACAACTTCAAGGTCATGGCCATGTGGTATCACCGCCCACGTCCTGAAGGGTTACTGGTGGTCATTTTATAGGGGCACTTTCATCCCACTCTCCCTCCTCCTCCTTCAGCTTCCTTGATCCCAAGGGTCGGCATCGGCTCAACCTGGCCGTCCTCCCCACTCTTTCAATTTAGTTTTTTGTATTTTATTTAATGGTGCCCCCCCCCCCCCTCTCCGCCTTTGAGTGGTTTTATTTTAAAAATACATAAATAAATACCAGACTCCTTTTGATAATATAGACTTGAGCGCGTAGAAGAGCTATCCAATACAGCAATAAACCAAACAAACCAATAAACCTTTGTTTAACCATTTTCAGCGTTTTCATAATGTTAATGGGTTTTCAAATTTCTAATCTACTTGTGCTAATTCACAGTGCGACTGAAGCGGCATTTTATGTGGAGAAATCACCTTTGCCTCGTCTTCGAGCTCCTCTCCTACAACCTCTACGATCTTCTCAGGAACACCAATTTCAGAGGGGTCTCCCTGAATTTGACGCGAAAGTTCGCCCAACAGCTGTGCACGGCGCTGCTATTCCTGTCCACGCCGGAGTTGAGCATCATCCACTGTGACCTCAAACCGGAAAACATCCTTCTTTGCAACCCTAAACGCTCCGCCATCAAAATCGTTGATTTTGGCTCTTCTTGTCAGTTGGGTCAGAGAGTAAGTACCCCCCTTTAACGGTATTTTACGAAAATGACTACAAAGCAGTTTTCTCTATTGAAATTGCAGTCTATTTTCATAACTGCTAGACGAAGATGCTAATGGTGCCAATAATTATCTTATACAGGGTGCGGCAATAAAATGCGGACAATTTTTTAAAAAATCATAAAATCGGTAATTTTCACTTGAAAACAACTTTATTGACAGATTCGATTTCGTAATTGTATAGCATTTTTAAAAGTTAAGTGTGGGAAATCACCCCAGTCAAGTGTGTCCGTTTTTGGTGATGCTGCGCTGGAGGCGTTCTTGGAAATTCGCATAAACTCTTTCCAACATCGCTCTGTCGATTTGGGCGACTTCAACGCAAATTTACATCAAATTGTCCAATGTTAGGAGCTTGTGCTGTTTGACCCCACAGGCTAAAATCGGAGATGGCTAAATCTTGGGACGGAGGGGGCCAATAAACGTCACTCAAACCTGGGAATAAGGCGACCAGGGAAGAGAGGGCGAAAAACGTTCTCGTTTCTCTGGCTGTGTGGGCGATCGCCCCAACCTGTTGAAACCTCAAACGTTAGATTTCAACACGCCTTTGTCGTAATTCAGGTGAAACGTAGTTGTGGATAATTTTGACATGCCGCTCCAAGTTCACGTTAACATGATTGCTATTACCGTCTTCGAAGGAATAAGGGACTTGAGCGATTTTTTCCTGTGAGGTCACCTCTAGGCACGTGCTTACCAGCACAAGCCCCCAACGATTTGAAAGAAGCTGTTCGCGTGAAAGTCGCCAAAGTTGACGGAGCGATATTTAATAGAGTTTATACTAACTTCCAAGGACGCCTCCAGCACTTAAATCACCAAAAACGGACACCACTCGTCTGATGTGATTTTCCACACTCAACTTTCGAAAATGCTGTTGAATCAGGAAGTCGAATCAGTCAATTGTAATGAGTTGCCCAATTATGTACTGTTTTTGTGAAAAGAGACAACTCAAATTTTACTAGGATTTCAGTGATTTTCACTCTTTGGAGGGGTGAAAATGAAACAGTCTCTGCTACCGCTGGGTTGTTCTCAGAGTTTTAATCTAAGAAAAGAGGAAGGGATAAATAAAATATGAAGTTAAGAAGAAGGAGATGTTTTATATAAATAATATTGCTATATATAGATAGTACCTACCTACGGCTCTGCAATAAAAGGAAAATAATAGATGCCTTGATTGGATGTTAGAATTTGGAAATGTTCAGTAAGAAAATAATATAAAAACAGATTACTATGGTAAAGGTGAGGGAAGGTCAGTGTAGCCTCGATAGAGAGAGAGAAAAGAGAAGGCGGAAAGTGAATTTGAATTTACCTCGTGGCGGTAGAAGTTCTCTAAGATTAGAGAATTGAAAGTTAGAGAGAGAGATTGATTGATTGTTCATTCATTAATCTGTACAAAAATAGGAACTATTGGTCCTCTCTTACTTTTCGACAGAATATACTAATATATAAATGAAAATAACAAAGTCAGACTCTTGAACTTGAAGTCGCATTGAAAAACTAAACATAAAAATTTTTTATAAAGGGTAACATGTGTGCAACATCAATGTATTCATTCTGAGATTTACCAAATTGAAAGTATAAAACGACACTTGAAGGTACAACTCCAATACAAATTGTACAAACAAACAAAAAATCAATACTTCTTAGGCATAAAGAATAACAATTATTCAATAAACTGAAAATTTGTGCGATTCGCGCACTATTCATATTTCAAAATCGAGAGAGAGAGAGAGAGAGAGAGAGATGCCAAAAAAGGAAAAGAGAGAGAGAGAGATGCCAATGCCTGGAAAATGTTGAAATTGAAGTGTTCGTGTGTGGGAAAGGCGAAGTTTTATCAACGATGAACTAGAACTAGGGATGAGTCGATTCCCGATACCGATTCTCGATACCACCGATTCTTAGGCATTGGTATCGGTATCGAGAATCGATCGCCTAAAGCCGATACCGATACCGCCCGGTGATGGGCGTTTTATTACACTACGGTACTATTGCAACCATCCATTGAAACATCTGCGACTAGAAGAGAAATCGTCTGGACCCAGACAGAATTAAAATGTTGGTCATTTTAAACAAAAATCTTAAGTAGAACAGATGGAGAATAAAGGTTTTATTATCCATGTTTTGTTTTTATTTAAAAATTACCTCATTTGCAAATATATTGGGATCAATTTTTTGTAAGTATAAGTTATATGTTGTACAAAAAAATTTGAATATATTACTAGTTCAAGAGGAATTTTTGTTTTTCCCCTACAGGTAAGTTAGGTATTATGCGCCGATGGTATCGGTATCGGGAATCGATTTTTCAGGTACCGGTATCGGGAATCGATAAATTTTGGTATCGACTCATCTTTAACTAGAACATTAAGAAAATTATGCACAAATTTATGTTGAAACTGGTAATTAAGTTTAATTAACATTTTCCGAAAAATAAGTAGAAACTGATAGAATTTTTTTTATTTAAGACGAGTTTTTTGCCGTAAAACTGTTAGGTAGTTAACAATTTATTTTTACTCAATGAATCTCCTTAATTTTCGACACATTATAACATGATATAATACGATAATCTACGAAAATTCGGTCATACATCATACTGGATGACCGGAATTTATTAGATAATTTTTTTAGCTCAATTTTTGAAATATAAACGATTTAATGTGTTCAAATGGCTAGCCAACGAACTCATCCTTTCATTACGAAAGGTTTTTTTTTTTTTTTTTTTTTTTTTTTTTTTTTTTTTTTTTTGGAGCAATAACGGAATTCTTATCTCAACTCTTATCACATATTATAAATGTACATACATATTCAACGAAATATTGCTCCCTGCTTCAACTTCATACATTTGTGCTAACCTTTGCCTGTTTCTCCTTTTCAGATATACCAGTACATCCAATCTCGGTTTTACCGATCGCCGGAAGTGTTACTGGGGATCCCGTACGACTTGGCGATCGATATGTGGAGTTTGGGCTGCATTTTGGTGGAAATGCACACGGGCGAACCTCTTTTCAGTGGCGCTAACGAGGTTTGTGACCCCTCCTTTCGATCATGTTTTCTACTCAACCAGACGAATCAATTCTCCTCCTACGCCCATCGGCGGCAATTTTTCGTCACATTAATGATTTATTTCCCTTGATTTCCTAAACATTATCAGTTGGTTTTATTTAATGATTAGCTGTGTACCCATGCTCCGCTACGGGCAATTTATGGTAATTACTTAGCACCTTGTGCTATTTCAGGTGGCTTCCTACCTTGTTATTTTTACCCAGCAGTCCCAAAAATGCTTCAACTCAAATTTCAGTAATCAAGTTTCAACTTGTACCCAATCAACTTTTCAACAAAGCGTCCCCTCAGTATAACCAACTCACTATTACCTTACACAGGTGTCTGGTAGGCAATGAAGGTTTTCTCACGAACACGATCTGCCTTATTGACGGGGAATCGTCAAAAACATCCCCAGGAATTAGAAAAACCTTACCCCAAAATCCTACCTGTTCCTTAACGTGATTTTTTCGTGAATCCGTAAATATACATTTGAAGACACACGGATTCATGTGCGTATACTCGATATTGTTTTGTTTACAAATAAATGCGAGTAAACGACGCCCCATCTTTCTCGGAAAACCCTTGGCATTGATAGAGTTGTATTTTGAAACGAGCGCGTCTCCTTGTAGAATGCGTAGTTGCGCCCAAATACATGCTAAGCGTGAAGATTGTCTGCGTAGTTATACGATCAAATCCCTGAATTGTGTTAAAATTTCAGGGATTTATATCCAGCGCCTTTTTCTTGTTTGTAAAACAGAACCTCGTAATTGAATTCCCAGTTTCTGAACTTCTGAGAGAATATTGCTAGACATTCTCGACCCTACCAAACTCCGGATATTTGGAATTTTTGAATAAAATCCGCTTTTTAAGCAAAGCGAGTCTAAGTAAATATTTTGTGGTTCTGCTCATATACAATAGCAAAATTAATACTTTACAATATGTTATTCAGAAAGAGAATTTTCCTGGCTACAATTTCCACTATTTTTGAGCCTAAAATGCTGTATTTTTCAAAATATCCCAATTTGTGCCATGAAGAAAAATGTTCACTATGCTTATTCAACCATGAAATTTATATTTACGGACTCACGAAAAAATCACGTTTAGGAACAGGTACGATTTTGGGGTAAGGTTGTTCTATTTTCTGGAAATGTTTTTGAAGATTGCCCGTCAATATGGCAGATCGTGTCCGTGAGAAGAAAACCTTCATAGCCTTCCAGACACCTGTGCTTAGTAACGTATTTACGCTAAAACTATTCCCGACCAACATTGCTGCCGTTAAAAAGGGATGTGATATCGGAAGAGAAATATCGATATCAGTATCGATATTGATATCGTTGAATAATATTGATACCAGTATCAAATCGATAATCCAAAATATCGATGTTCATAATATTGACGAAAAAGTGCTAGTTTTGTTTTAGTTGTTTCAAAGAAAGCTTCTCATATATCTCTAGTGCTTTTCTCTCCAATCAATACATATAATATTTGTTTGCTTGTTTCTGTATTATAAATTTATCATTCACCTAATATACACTGAAGATTTAAAAAAAAAGTGACTACTAAAAAAAGGTTGGTTTGTTTTGGAAAACGATATTATCTCTGTTTTGAAAAAGTTTCATTCAAAATTTTATTTATTCTTTTTGCCGAAAGATCTAATATCTAGTGATTCCCCACTCCTGATAACAACCTGTAATGAGGTATCGTTAAGAATACGAAAATCACGTTGAAAACTGTTAAAATCAAGTACATGAATTGACACACGCTGGAAAAGTAGCGTGAGGCCTCCTTGCACTATACGTAGATTCACTCGCACGCAGATAGACTTATTTAGAAATCAAATCATCAGGTATAGAAAGGGTTCATTATTGTTTGAAATGTTACATTTTTCAACACTTTTCCCCAAAAACTAGTCAAACTTGTTGAAGATGATTGAAACTATTGAAATTCTTGGGTTACATGCAAAATATCGATACGGGGGGGGGGGATATCGATATTCTTATATTATCGGAACTCCGATATCGATTCTAGAATATTAACTATCGCTACTTGACTAACGATATCGATAATATCGATATTGAAGTCCCATCCCTACAGTTAATAGGTATGGCGTTTTGAATATCTATTTTTGAAGATCTATCGTTACAAATAAAACTGCTCGGCTCAATCCACCAAAATCGTTTTGGTAAAGGTTGAATTTGTTATCGAAAATCCACATTTGACGTGAAAATTTCGACGCATGTCCGGTTTTTCCCTAATTACAAAGTAGTTTACTCGGGCGACATCGTTACGGGAAGCTGAATTCTCGAGAATTGTAATTTATCCTAACTTGTACTTATAATATATCCCTGGAATTCGGTCGTCAATTCGTGCCCACCAGAATGGAAAGTGGTGCAACCGTTTGTACATTTAGAGCCGACGAATGAGCCCTGTTAATAAAATGAAATGTATACTACCTAAAAAAATACCTTTCACTTTTAACGTTCTAACTCACAACAAACAAAAGCGTTTGAAATTATATTCTGCTGTATTCCCTAACACCTACCTGTTCGAATTTTGGCTGTTTCTAGTGATTTTTACAACACTTTCAAGGAGATTTTAGAACGTATTTTTGTGTACACAATTAGTCCTGTCATTCAAGTTTATAATCCTTAATGTACTGCAAAAAAAGGCAAAAGAACTGATTTATTTTTATTTTTATCTTAATCTTCGAAGGATTATTATTCTTATCTTAATCCCACAGGACACATCCAAACGTGGAACTCGCTTTATGCGAAGCAATGGAAATCTGTATTACGCATAAATATCTGTATTACATCATTATACGTTTCATAACTACACACAAACGTTTTGCCGCCCCCTAAAATCTCCCACCTGGGGCACGTGCGCTCCTTGGCACCCCCCAGTTCCAAGCTTGTGTTTCTGAGCATGATTAAACAATAAATCCTTATAACGCGATTAACTTCTTCAACTTCCTTCTGATTTTCATGGATGCTTATGATTCGTATTATATATATTCGTATTATATATATGCCGATGATTCGGATTAGGCCCTTGATTGGTTCTGTGTGAATTTAATTGAATTTTGATGAATAGTAGGTTGCTATGCCATACACGAATTCCTACCATTATACCTGAAGCATCTAACTGAATCTCCAGTATTCTCCAATCTATGCAACATTTACAAATGTAAACAAATACAACATTAATAACTGTACTTACCATTGGTCATGGTTATATTAAAAGGAACCTGATGTGCCTCACTGATGGTTTCCCCTTTTCAGCAGATCGATAAATAGAAAACATGAGTAGCTAGAATACATCAGTATTACGCTACTTAAATTTGTAGCTACATTCAGTACAATAGTTACATAAAAGGGTACATAACATTTATCACAACATTAACCCGTTTCCTTACAACTGGATCGCCCTAGGAATAAGTAAACAAACGAGTCAATGGCATATCGAACTATCAAAATCAATCTACTCAATGTAACTATTGTTTTCTTTGTAGAATTAGACAACATTTTAACTTGATCCATTTTGGTATTGAATGATTTAGATTTAAACAGTATTTCTTCTCCTGCAAATTCAGATTTCAATATTTGATTTATCCCACAATTCATTCACGTACGAGAACCATGACTTGATGGTAATTTCAGTGTTATCCAACTGCATTTCCTATTGTATACAATCATCTCTGTTCCGTTTGTACTGGAAAATTATTTGAGCTTATTGGCCACAATCGTTGTAGTTAATTTCCGATTTCCTTCTTGTAGGAAGAAGAAATTCATGACGTTGGTGGACGTAAATATGAGTAATAATCCAAAAAAAATCCTTTTGTTCTTTACGATGATAATGATTAGCTTTGATGGATCGTTCCAGGTCGACCAGATGAACAAAATAATTGAAGTTCTCGGTATGCCGCCAAAGCATCTTCTGGATCGGGCCCATAAGACATCGAAATACTTCGAAAACCTCTCAAATGACACCTACGTCCTTCGCAAGCCGAAAGACAACAAAAAATACCGCAGCCCCGGCTCCCGGCGACTCCACGACATTTTGGGAGTCGAAAATGGTGGCCCTGGTGGAAGGAGATTAGGAGACCCCGGTCACTCTGTGTCCGATTATCTTAAATTTAAGGTAAATTCTATACCCATTTATTGCACTAAACTGTGGAGTAGATAGTTCATCAGTTACAGTTTTGTAGCTGAATAATGAGTTTTTGCTGATCTATTGGGAACCATTAAGAAGAAAACTGTAGAAGGTATATTGAAATAAGATGCTCACTTTATCCCTAAAAAAGTTTTCAGATCAAAGAGATTGAATTAGAAATCCTGGAAAAAAATGAAAGTGAAAACTTCTAGCTGGCTTTCTGCAACCTCTCTTAAAAAACGTAACTTTAACTTGTCCTCGACTGAGTTTAGAGGGGCTGTGTGATGCATATATAAACTCCAACTGGCATGCTAAAGCAGGTGAGGCTGCAAACATGATCACTTCTCTTTAAAACATGCTTTTTGCTGCAAAACGTGGTTTAGTGATGAGACAGCTGGATGAAATACAGAATAGCTGTTCTGCCGGGGAGTATCGATGCAGATGTAATCAGCCCTGGCAGTATGCATTGAGTAGAATAAGACTGTGTTACGTGTACTACTGATAAGAATTATGAGGCAGCTACGGTACAACAGCTGGATGAGGTGGTGTTGTTAGTAGGTTGTGGGAGACTCCCAGAAGCTGCTGATCCGGAGAGTGTTGATGGTTCTGTCTTCTGGAGTACATAATGAACGTGTCTTTGGGAAATCTCTGTTCTCATGTGGGAAGTATCGATGCAGATGTACAGGCCTGGCAGTACGCATTGAGTAGAATAAGTCTGAGATACATATTGCTGATAGGAATTGTGAGGCAGCAATGGTACAACAATGGTGGTGTTAATAGGTCGTGGGCGACTCCCAGAAGCTGTTGTGCCAGTGAGTGTTGATGCTTCTGTCTTCTGGAGTACATAATAAACATGTCTTTGCAAAATTGCTGTTCCCAGCCTGGAGTATTGATGCAGATGTAATCAGCCCTGATAGTACACATTGAAGTAGAATAGTACTGCAGTACATTCTGTCAATAGGATTCGTGTGACAGCAATGACACAGTAGCAGGATGAGGTGGTGTAAGTAGATTGTGGGAGAGCCAGGCAGTTACTCCCAGAAGCCACTGTGCCAGAGAGTGTTGATGCTTCTGTTACTAATCCTGGCTTTAGGGAAGATTCTGATCCAGCAGCCTAACAATGACATGTGGTGTCCGGGACGCCCTGGCCAGACCCGGCCCCACCCATCGTGTCAGCCTCCAGAGCCACCTATCCATTGCTTGGGAAGTGGCGTGACAGACACGAAATATATCGCAGGATTACCAACGATATCTGTACCCATACTGATGCATACAAGCACCCGGCCACTGAGCTGTCATCCCATGAACTAGGTGTTAAAACTTCTGTTCGTTTTTCAAATGGCAGGAGGTCGGTGTCTTGTCATTGTTGGGTCATTGTAGTATGGCCTGGAATTAGGACACCACCACCTTAACTCCCCTGTGAGGTATACACCCAGCACATTCCCCTCTCATATTTTACATTCATTTTGATTGCAGGACCTCATCTATAGGATGCTGGATTTTGACCCCAAGACCCGAGTGACTCCTTACTATGCACTGCAACATAATTTCTTCAAACGAACGGCTGACGAAGGCACCAACACAGGAGCTGGTGTGAGTAGCACTCCTAGTCCAGCTGTCCAGTCTTTAGTGGAACCTGGTCCATCTAATCAACCTGGTAAGACAATATCAAACACAGTGGTATTTCCACGGTTCAATAATTTCATTTCATTGATTTTTCAACTAACAGATTTCGGGATTTTGTGTGTGAAAGTACAATAGAGCCATCTCTTGTATTAAAAGCATGATAATACGGCCTGCATATAGCATCAGTTTTCGAGTAGGTATGCTGAAAACTATCGATCTTGACGGCATATTTCAGAGCGGTCAGTTGGATTATTATATATTGTGATACTGGTTGTAAATTAAAAGCAAGTTTTATACCAGCCATAGTGCAAGCTATTGGTATCTCAAAACTGAATTTAGTGAAAGAACGTATATTTCCTCGAAAAATAAAGAGTTACAATGTTAAATCGATTTCGACAGTTAGGTCATCATCAGAAACAATAAATATTGTCTTGCCCACAAGGGCTGCTTGTCCAGTAATGGCCAGATGGACCCGGGAGCCGTCAAGGAGGGTGGGTCCTGGTCGGTTGGGGCATCCTGGCTCAGGCCGGCCAAGCAGAGAGGCATGCTTCTCCATACCATCTGAGCACCACCCTTTCTGTCCATTAAGGCATCAATCCCATCCGTTCATCCTAAAATTCAAATAAATTTTGTTGATTCTAATCTGTAAAAAAAGAAAAAAAAACGATATAACTAAATAATAACAATAAATAGGTTATTTTTTGTTTGTTACTGATGATGACCTAACCGTCGACATCGATTTAACATTGTAACTCTTTATTTTTCGTGGAAATCGTCTACGCATTTTCACTAAATTCCGTTTTGAAATGGGTTTCCACAACTTCGCCGCGAGTAATTTAGTTCTTAGTGGTATCTGGTGCTTGCAAATAGTTCAAAATCCAGTCTTACCAAACATTACAATTTCGCATCCTCAACACATCCTACTTGTCAACTTTCTCACCAAAGGTCTTGCTTGTAAGAGTCAGATATTACTGATATCATTGGTTCCTTGTCTCTGCTAAAAGAAACTTCCAATAATTCAAGGTTCGTGGATATATTTATAAACCAAATCATTGGCTTTCGCATTTTACACCCATTAGGATCTATACAGTGTGAGTTATAGGAGTTTAACAATTTGGTTCGCTACATATTTCACATACGATAAACCATACTGTGTTATCACATAATAAATGATCTATTCAACCGTAGATTACAATAATTTATTTTCTACATCGTATATTAAAAAAAGTCAATAAGAACCCTCTCATTGACGATATATTTTGGAAATATACACTATGGAGAGAAAACAGTGAAAAATTAAGAAGGAAAAAAATCAGATGAGTAAAGAAAAGAAGGCTGACTTTCCTTTTACTCTAAATGTTGTTGGTCAAGTTAATGCCAATCTATTCAGAATTATTCATTTTTCCTTGACATTTGACCTTTTTACGTTCATCAATTTGGGCTCGTTGTAGAACTGGGTACTTGGTTGAGACAGGAAGTTCAGAGTGAAACAGTATGGCACCGAATCGCCTTCCATTTTGGTTTATTTTCCTCAATAATGAACCTTTGTAATCGACCAAGAATACAAAAAACTGTTGACCCCGTCATAATTTGTTGGTTGCAGAGATGCATAGAACCTAAAAATCAAATTTAAAAAAAAAAAAATCCGTCCGTACGCCACGCCGGCCGTACGATGCTTTCGTCCAAAAATACTGGACTAAAGTTTTAAATTTGCCTTAAAAATCATACATATGCATAATTCTGATCAATCCTAAATGGTAGTAATTAAGGAATGAGTATTTCGCCCTTTTGATCTTAAGTTCGAATTCAGCGCACTTTGAAAACCCCGAAGAGCGATTTTCAGCTCAAAAGTCATAAGACTGTTTAGTTTGGTCAATAAACGAGTTGGAAAATCTCGCTTGACGTAGTAGGGCAAGCTGGCTGAGGAATCTCTCTGTGCGGGCGGGGGCAGAGACATCATCATGCAAATGAATTTCAGTACCCGTTTTAATGGTGAAATACCCATCATATAGCACCTTTTTGGAATGATCTCGCAAATAACCATGCATATTCCCCAATGAAGGTTCAAACAATTTATTGTGCATAATACTTGACTGGTTACCCTTTGCGATTGATTTCCATCATGTGATAAAGCTTTCTATTCTGTCTAACTTGGACATATTTCTTATGTCCCTGCTCTGAGCGAGTTTACATTTTCTTGACATTTTGGGAATTTTCATAAACGTAGAGATTTCATTTGTAATTTTGCTTTTGAAATACGACTAAGTAATTGAATTGGTTTGAAATAACTATTCCATTCTTGGTTATACGAAGGAGTAAAAGTTCAATTCAATGTTTAATAAATAGCAGGAATTAACTCGCGTAGTTATACTTGTCTGCTGTAAATTTACTGACCTCTCGTCCACGCTTTTGTTTTACTTTTCATTTCGTGTGGTTTATTTTTTCCCAATATCATTTTTGGAAATATTTCCTTTCTTGTGCATATCCATCGTAGTTTCTAGTGTTAATGTCTTGAAACGGCTAGATAAACTGCTTGATTGGGCTTTCGAAAGTATTCAATGATTAAACAATCATGTTTTGTGTAAAACAACTTAAAAAAATGCACAGGGCTTCTTTTTAGTTCGCTTTGTATAGAGGGCTAGAGGGCCATCGAATTAGAACATTCTTTCTTCTTCAAAAACTTTGCTCATTTTGAATGACTACGAGGGGAAAAAACTTAGTTCTGTGTTTTTAGAAGAATTTAGAATCCTGAGTATTCAGATACAAACCACACTATAGACTGCACTGTAACTTGAAGAAGTTTTCATTATATAATTTGCCGAAATTCGGAGAAGCAATGACTTCACACTAAGCTGACTCACGCCCAGAGAAGAAGAGGGAAATGATGTGAGAGGCTCTCGATGCCTTGGAAAATTATAAAAAAGGTGGAACTTCACTAGTCAACAGCTCCAATTCTCGGAAAGTTCTTTTCGGCCTACCTTCGAATTAGCACACCCTGTGGCTCCTCCTTTAGAGTTCAGTGAACCTTCTACCTTTTGGTTATTGATTGAATGATATTGATCTTTTGGTCATATCAGCCTGAATAATCATCAGTAAATGTTGATGGTTACTTCTGACCTGGTTTCGTTGTTTGACCAGAGGTTTCCCTTTGGTAGGTAATGGCTTCTAGTACAAGGATGGAAGATCTCTTGTTCTTGGTCATCCCTTGTCACTGAGGGGTTAATCTCAGCCCATTTGTATGCTTGGGAATCCTGAAACTCCCTTTGCCAGTAGCACTTTGTTGCTTATGCCAGAAGGTGGGGGTTGGAAGTGTGGACTTGAAGGGTGGGAGGGGGGGGGGGAGTGTGTAAGGCACATAGGGGAAGGGTGCAGCCTGGTTGTGGGCGTTTCTGCTAGTTTCGTCTAAGGAAACAATAAGCTAATCCCGCAATGCTAGCTGCAAAGTGCAACTGTTATTTCAATAAGACTTAATCGTTTAGTGGGGAAACATCTAAGAGGGACCTCTTAGTTTGCCAGTGATTCAATTGAATGGTTTTCTATTTTTCTCCAGTTTGTGTTTAGACGTACTTGGCACTTTTGAAAGAATATAAAGATATATTATGTTATGGGTAAGAGATAGCCAATTCATATCGCTATGAGTTACCTATGTTAAAAATACTAAGTACATGTGCACAAAATCGAATTGGAAGCATTGACGCGAAAAACTGCAGTACCTACCTCGGGACAACTGGCAAATAAAACAGAATCGGAGAACCGACTTTTGAACCGAAAGCTACTTTCAACGTTGAAACTCATCTGCTGACCTGCTATTTACAACTGCTAACCTACTACCAGCATTCTGGGCACAGAAGTTGAAGATAGAAACAATTGATGGAATGCACTGCCACTCATAGTTGTTCCCACACTATAGGTACGTCCATAGGTCATCAGCCTCTTGCGGCAGACGAGCACGGAGGAAAAGTTTTAGTAATTTTACGCGCATGACCATAGTGCACCTGCCTCACCTACTTAACTCGCTTTTACCGCCGTCTACCAAAATGAATCTTTATTTGTCTCGCTTGATCTGTTCGAAATATTAAGTCCTACTATAGGGGTTGTTTTGCCTACTCTGAGACAGAGCGAGATGTTCCTCTATGGCCACCACCTGTTAAAATTGCGTAGGTTTCTCAGTTTGGGCCACGATAAAGCAAAAAGCGAAGTGAAAGTTGGTCGAGAACTCTGTAACAGTGTCAACTGTTAGTTCTTATTTCAATCAACTGTATTTTAAAGTTAGCAGCGTTTTTTAGCTGCTAAGGTAAATAACGCCAATGCATAGGCCAGCCAGAAGCGGGAGGACGCCCTTGAGGGAGCTGGTGAAATGAGGTGAAGTGTGAGAGGGTGGTGGTTCGACATGCCTACGATCGGGGCGCATAGTTGGTGCCACTTCTAGTCACATATGTACTCTATAATAAATGCTTTGCTTGGTGTTGTGTTCATTAGATGTTGAGAAAAAAAACTGTCCCCGCAGTATTATACCTACATTATACATTTTTACACAAATTAATTAAATGAAATGGTCTGTCTGTACAGCTGAAAAGAAAAACTTTCAAAAAGGTGACAAGAAGGTGGCTTAGGGTTCAGCATACAATTATTGATTAATTGATTTATTGTCTGACTGAGTTTGGTTGGTTAATGTGTAAACGTATGTATGATTGTGTATATATTATATTCTCCAATTCACCTGCACATCAAGGGTATGCAGATGGTAGGAAACATACTCGTAGGTATCAAATCGAATGGAGTCTGAAAAAGTCATGCCTCTCTGGCACACAATACGGATGTGTACCGTTGATCAACAACCTGGATTACATGTTTCTCCTAGTACATTTCTTCACATCCCAAATTAAGTAAATAAATTTTAATTAATTAAAGAAAACGGAAGTTAGTGAGGGAAGTTGCCTATTTCCGCGGAAAAATAGAGTTACGATGTTATACATAATATTTATACAATGGTAAGGGTCTGAAAATTGATACCACAACAGTGTTTGAACTCATACCCTTTAGAACCAGTGCCCCAATGAGTAGCGCTAATGTGGTTGATTTAATCAATCCTCTTCGACTGCGGGAGTTTTCCTTGAACGTAGCATTTCCTCGGAGTCAAATATCAGCTGCCTCGGCTGATTTGAGGTTAGACGAACGACGAAGTGAAACTGCAGGCCACTGGCACAGCAGGTGCTCGCTGGAAGAAGTCGCACTCAAGCACAGTCATTTTCACGGTGTGTTTTTGACAAGTGAGTTGGAAAGTGAAAGATGTTACGTCAGGGAATGTGATTTTTTACAGTCTCACTAGACAGGGATTAATTATTTCGTATTAACGTCCTACCAACTTCGCCTGGCATTTCCTCAGAGTCAAATATCTGCTGCCTCAGCTGATTTGAGGTTGAACAAATGACGAATTGAACCTGCAGGCCACTGGCTCAGCAGGTGCTTGCTGGAAAAATTCCCACTTAAGCGCAGTCATTTTCACAGTGTGTTATTGACAAAGTGAGTTAGAAAGTGAAAGATGTTACGTCGGGGAACGTGATGTTTACAGTCTCACTCGAGAGGGATTAATTATGTCGTATTAACGCCCTACCGACTTCGCCTAATGTAACGCGACCCAAGAATATTATTTGATACCTCGACAGAGTTCGAACTCATGTCCTTAATTTCTTTGAGAAGAAATCTGTTTAGAAACAGAGTTCTAACGAGCAGCGCTACTGAGGCTGATTTGATCTAATCTTTTTGACTGCAAGAGTTTTCCTTGAACGTAACTTGAAGTAACTCTTCATTTTTTTCGTGGAAATAGACTACTCCCTTGAGTGATTTCATTTGTGTTCATTGAAATGGGCTTCCACAACTTCGTCGCGAGTGATTTAGTTCACCCCAAAATCAAGTTGATCCGCACTCAAGAGAGCTTTAACTATTCCCTTTAAATACCAGTATCTCATATTTAGCCTACTGTCAAGGTTGTCAGTGAAAGCTGATGGTTCTGGTTTGCATTATGTAAGTCGGGGAGGGGAATCGCTCGTTCAATGTTGAGTTGTTGATTCAAACACCACGCACTTGAAGAAATCTCAATTCACCTCATCACAATTTCATAAATGTCAGACCAACCCAAATGTCATATTAGCACTCCTCAAAGAATTCTCTAAGGGAGAATTTTGTCAAAACTACCAAACGCAATCGGCATTTTACTGCTGCTCTGATGTATCATATTAACTTTGTATTGCTTACCTTAATATTTGAAATAACCCGCCACTAGAATGTAAAATTGTCTCATTTGACATATATATTCATATACACGCCTGCTCCATTGCGCTTATAAAAGCGTCTTGAGGTCTCACGTTAACTTGGTTTGGGTGGTTGGCTGTTTAGATGTGCTACCTGGTTTTGCTCACCGATGACATGCATTCTCGCTGACGCAACAGTCATTCACTAACTAAAATATTAAGTAAGTTTCAAGTACAACCCATCTCCGATGCGATGGTTCTTTACAAAACTCCTTGCTGTTCACGCATTTCTGTAGTTTCAGTGCACTAACTCCATGAACTGATCAAGACTTACTGTGTTAGAAATTTTTGCATGAGTCGTTTGCATGTGTAGGTGTGAAATTTACCCTGATTGGGAATATAAACCAGTCTTCGGAATGCTGATTCTTCAAGTGTTTGGAGCTTGTCATCTGTTGATGAAATTTTGGTTTTGTACGACTGCAGCCTCATTTAAATCATAGGGGTATTCATGGTCCAGTCGTTTCGACATCGAATCATTGAATTGTCGAAATGAGTTTCGACGAGTACCAATGCGCATGCGCGTCGTATTTTACGAAATTCAAGTTTTTACGTTGAATCATCGAACAGCATCAACGATCCTATCAGCTGATCAGCAAATCATTCTTATCAATAAGACACGATTGTTGTTCAAACTCTTGAGTTTGATATTCAAATATATTATTGGGTTTTACATTTATTTTTACAAATAATTTTATCATTAAGTAATTGTTTATAACCTGGTTAGGAACAACCTGTACTGATTTGGCTCCACAGGGGGCTCCAGTTACCACAAGGGGCGCTACTTTCATTTCGATTTTCAGCGTTTTGACACTGGAGCCTTATGGACACCAAGGGTATTCATGGTCCAGTAGTTTCGACGTCGAATCATCGAAACTTCAATTTCGACAGGCTCCAACGCGCATGTGTGGGGTCATTTACGACGATTCGATTTACGATGGGCAGGATCCTTAGAAAGTCGAGTTTCGACGTCGAATCATCTAAAAGTAGCTTCGACCCTACCGGCTGCTTAGTGAAACATCCTTATCAATAAAATGCTATTATCATTCTCGTTATTCAAATCTACTGACGCATGAATAAAAGTGTTCAAATTATCGAGTTTTGAGTTTATAGATAGAAAAGATATAAATGTTTATTTTACAAATAATTTTATCTTTTATTATTTATAACCTGGTTAGGAGGTAGCCTACCCTGATTTGGCTTTCACCAATCCTCGCAATGGAGCTACTTAGCATTTCGATTTTTGATGAAACGATTTACGAAATGGACCATGAATACCCCTTATGTCTTTTACTTGATAAACTTTTTTTAAGATTAATTTTATATTATTTAAATGTTTAATCTCGATTGATTTTGTAATTTTTTGTTCTTGGTCCCAACATAATCTCTCACTCTCATCATAACCTTCACAACCGCATCCCAAGTCGTTTCTCTATAAGAAAATTGGCACAACTAACTTTTACCAATTGGGATCTTTAGAAACAACAATTCAGTTTGTGAATCCCCTATTGAAATAGTCTTAGGGTGGAGAACTTTGCTCCTTAGTAAATAGATGCATTCTTAGCAATGGGGATAATAATGTGGAATCGAAAACAGGATGGATCGTCAATTACTCTAGTTCAGGAAATGCTACCTGACACATGATCTGCCCTCTATCGTTGATAATATTAAGGTTATACAGATCATAATGAGGTAGGGTAAATTTGTGAAGAATAGGGAAGCCAAATTCGCATAGGATCGTTTCGTGTAAATCATGAGATTGTGATAAATTTAGTAGTGTGATCGTTGGTTGGCTGTGAATGTATGTAAATCCCAATCTTATTTTTAAAACTTTCTAGCATTCCATTAACTCGACAATTACATTCACTCTCACATCGCTACTCAAAGATTTGTTTTGAAGACCTTTCATTGTGTACTAAAGTTGCGTGCTATCCTCCATTATCTTTTTAAGGAGAGGGCACCAGATATTTCCACTTGCATTTTCTACCTCACTGACTGATATACGCACTCCCCTTACATTTTTGCTCGCATGTTGACAGAAAAGTACTACCAGCATTATCATCTGCAGACCAACATTAGTGTAGTTCATGTGTTATACATAGCTAGCAAGAATTTGAAAACCTCCCCTCATGTGTTAGATTCAGTGCTTACTATGAATTATTGGTGTACATTTATTCGATTAATCTATATCTGTATTAAACTAGTTACTCAATATTGAACTAAAATTGGTGTAACGAGGCAGGTCTCCATTTTTCTTTACATTTCAGATTTTTTTCCGTTTCTCTCATGTTTTTAGCAGTTGCTTCATTCTAAATACCCCTCGATTCCCTCTTCTTCATTTATCAGATGACCTAGAATTTAAAGAGTAACTTTTTATTTTTACTACGTTTGTATTCTTAATGTAGACCCTTCACGTTCTACAGCTGCAGTGTGTAGCCCGGTGCAGACCACTCTTTCAATATATTTTCAATTCAGTGACTTTCTCCTTGTGATTCGGAACATCCTGTGGCTGCGGCTTGACTCGTGGGGTGACCAGTCCGGCACAACACTGCTTCGGGAACCCAGCTTCACACAATAAATTGGTCAAATTTCAAGAAAAGAACTTAAAAAAAAAACACTAAAAATATCAATAAACTATTTGAAATTGTCAAATTTATATTGCTTAATTTTTCATATCTCTACTTTGGCAGATAAACACAAAAAGCGTCACCAAAAAGCGACAGGTGAATTTCTGAAGATTTTTGTTTACAACCGATTCGTTGCTACGGAACTTCATCTTTGACACTTTTCATCGTACAAAAATCGTTCACCACTCGTTAAAATCGTGTGATTTTATTGAACATTTTCTTATTAACTGTACCACCGTGCCTTGCGCAGTAGCTGAACTGAGCATGATGAAAAAAAGTTGGATAAACAAGGTAGTCAGCGACAATAATTACTTCGTTAAGTAATTCTCGTCCTACGAAATTAGTTTTCGTACGAAAATAAGGCACTGCATGGTTGGGTACTTTGGGTTGTAGCGTATTAGGTACTGGTACATACGAAATGATGGGCTCTTTCCTGATCATCTGAATCCTCTCCTTCACCCTACAAAGTTGAAATTTGATAGGGCGAATGTCTGGGTCATTGAGAGATGATGGGAATAGTGAACTCTTTCCTAATTAGCAGAGTGAGCCGAGTTCTCTCCTCTTCACCCTGCGAAGTGGAAATATGAAAGGGTGACACTCTGGGACATTAAGAGACGATTGGAATGGTGAGCTCTTTCCTAAACAGTTGAGTGAGCTAAATTCTTTCCCGTTACCTTGTGAAATTCAAATGTTAACCAGACTGGCTTACTAAGGTGAATGTGGTAACCAAAACATGTACATGTGTCCCGGGGTTGCAGACTCGTACGCAAGTTTCAGCCGTTTTAGCGGAATATTACTCAACCAAAGTTTGTAAATTTATTAAGAGCAAGGACATTAAAGAATGTGTATGCTCAAACTTATGCTGAAAATGAACTTGAATGTTATTATAATGAGTTTGAAAAAAATCTACAAAAACCGCTAAAAATTCAAAATATTTTTTCAATAGTAGCATATTTTTGAAATTTGGCCATTTTATTATGCTCAAAAATTTCCTACCTTTTAAAACTCGTCTTTCACTTGAGAAACCAGAAAAAAACTTAGTTTCGTTGAGTCGAAAAAACCTCTGAACTTTACCTCGTTTTCTTTAAAATGTCCACTGATGAACAGCTCATAAAACCCTTCCTCCTCTATCATTCGATACATGGAGGCATGAGGCTCTCTCCATAAATGCCATTATACAATTTTCTCCCTCTTCCAAAATCAAGCACATAGCTGTGTTCTTCGACAACATCCACATTCATACACTTCTCATGACTGAGCTACACAGGGGTACTACGTCTCATGCGGCCTCAGCCACAGCGGGGAAAGTCTTCCCTGCGATTCGCGGTTTCAAATAAGGATCCGAGCCTAGCGGCAGCAAAATTAACAAAGTAGATCCTGACTCCGACTCTCCTGTCTTTGAAAATCCAAGGAAACTAACAGTTTTTGAGACTTCGTCTTCTCTCGTAGAAACACTAATCGGGGTTCCATTTGCAGCCATTTGGGGCCGCATAGTAGAAACTCTACCTTTAAGGTAGTGACACATGTTCCCACAAAATTCATATTTTGTGCGCTACCTCAACACATCACATAATCACTACTCCTACCTATGAAAAAAATTATATTTTTCTCAGCAGAATTCGAATTCATACTTGTCAAGTAATACTTCCGTCCAAAGTAATAATATTAGAGAGTTTTTACGGTGTACCCGCCCGTGAACGTAAACCTAGGGACAACACCAGATGGATGCTAACCTGGAGGCCAAACTCCACGGTCACTAGACCTATCTACGCGGAGTCTTATCATAACCTGACAAATTCATCCCACTCCCAATAAAACAAATGGAATAGAAATAAGAACCAACCAAATGATGCACGTTTATCTCAATTATGATGGCAGGAGTTCCTAATAACTGTTTTACTAGAACTTCTATTTTATTCATTTATAAAGTTACAGTTTGTTGGTTTAATCATTATAAACTTTAGGTTGAAAATCATATTATATAAGATGCACTGAACCAAGGTGATTGAGAAGGAATCAACTATGTAATCGACTAATTAACTATTGTAATTGTAATATGTAAATTGATTGAGGCCTTGAGGGTGGCGCCGTACTTCGAGTTTGTAGTCCGCCTTCATTCGTTTTGGTTTATTATTTCCAATAATAAGCCTATGTGATCGTATAGCAAAAAATTTTTATAACCCCCCCTCAAACTTTGTCACTTTACGTTTCAAGGTGCGTAGAATCCAAATTTGAAATGTCCGTCCACCGTTCGCCGTCCGGGCCATAAAAGGCCCAAGAATTGACTTAAAAAACCCGTTCTTTCGCATATTGACTCCATTTGGGGTCTAGTTGGTCCTATCGCTTTACTCGCATAGATGCTATGGGCCAAAAACGGGCGAAAAAGTGTCTTTTTCGAAGCTTTGAGTGTTAGACTGACGTGTTAAAACTCCAACCTGCTCAACGACAACTGCGCAAGCTAATATTCCACGGTTAGGATAACAATGGGCAGTAGGACTTCGCAACAGAACACTTTAGGACCAGATCATGCACGACCACAACTGCACAACCTAATAATTATTATTCTCATGTTAGGACAAAATTCACTCATCTCAAAATGCACAACTTTCAAATGAATATTGATGGAAAAATTTGAGTGATATGATAGTGTAAGCGTAATAGGGCGGTGAACCTCCGGTCGTGAGGTAACGAGACCTAGGGAGTACCTCCAGGGTGGCGTGGAAAACTTCCTACACTTGTATTGCTTTCGAATTTCATGTTCCTTCGAGGCATGAATATATGTTTTTTTCTAGGTCATATTTGTGTGTTGATACCAATGCTTTGCCTACGCATATTTAATAACAAATCCTCTCGACTTTTCGTACGTACTTAGATAATGATATTATTAAGGCAATGATTATTTGAATAGATAGGAGCTCAAATCGAGAAATATAAACATACACAACTCGAAATAGGACATGCCGAGGAGTCTTATGACGTACGCCAACTAAAACTACGATCAAACTCAATTGAAAAAATAATAAACCTTTGTGAAATAATTTGCAGCCTTTTGGAATGGGAGCCGGTTCGTGTTACTTAGTTAGGTTTTTGGTTATCATCACAGCTGATAACTCCTTACGGCCACTTATGATCAGCTTCTTTAGAAAGCATAAACTCTCTAATAACTAGATGCAACTATACCGGAATATTACAATCAGATTAACAACACTCAATGTGCGTGACATTACTTACATGAGTCTAAGCGATTTACTGCCAGCCCCTATATATGCCCCTAAATGTATCAATATGGGGATTCTTTCACTTAGCGTGATTTATAGACGTGATTTGAGGGCGACCCTGAGGGAGCACTGGGTTTGCTTTCCAAAAGCAAACTGAATGGGAATCATAAACGAAAATGGCGTTGAATGTCACCCTCAGCTCAATGTTGCTAAATGTGGCAACTGATTACTTTCATTATTTATGCTCTAAGAGCATACGTCGTTTATCTTGTTTAGAGTTGAAATATAATAATTTTTGGATTTCGAAGATCTAAATAAATGGTTGACATTACACAAAGAATATACTAATCATATTGAAGAACCTATTCGAATGTTACAACAATCCAATTATAATGTCCACCAATTATAATAATGTGGACAATAATAGGTTGTAATTGCTGGGTACAGCCATGCATAAAGAGGCCTGTCATGTGAAAACATCCTCAAAGCAGAATTCGTGGAGAGGGCTGGTGTGTTGTAACCGTTGAAAGGGAATGATACATTCGCCGTTCGGCTTGAGGATGCATACAAAATGAAGATAGCAAAGGAGGACTGATTGAATGAAGTTCACAATCAATCTGTGTTGATAAAAGTTCACATTTGTACTGGTAAGTTCCACACTTCAACCTGGGCTCTATCCTGACTAAGATCAATAACAAAATCAGAGTTAGGTGATGGTATGAATCATCCTCAGTGTCAAATGATATACATTTTCCCTCTATTGAATTGGTGGTTGATTGTGTCGATTTAGAATGGTTCTTTTGTCTCACAGTTGATGAAATCATGATTGGCGCATTGGGACTCAAAGTTTGACAGCTGTTGACAAATATTGTAACAGAAATCAACCACTCGAATGGTAGCTGTTCAACCTACTTCAATGTAACCTTTTGATCCCGTTGCTGCTGCGTTCTAGATTTGTCTGCATGTTGTTGGCAGCAGTAAGAGCTATGGGAACGAACCTATTATTAATGGGTTTCAGCTGATGGTGGCTGGTGGTACAGCTGGGAATGTTCTTGGGTAAATGGGGTTCGCAGTTTTCCTCCTTAGGGATGGGGAAGTGCATCATAGGAACTGCAGTTCCATTTCATGCTAAGCATACTTGTAGCTGTGTTACTTGATCTAATTGAGAAATGACCTGGCAAATTATCGTATTTTCCAGGGTTAGTCAGGAGGATAGGAGGAGGTGAAATGGATGGCATGGAAGTGGACCACATCCATTTCCACCGCCGGCCAAAGGCCTTCCACCAGCACTATGCCGAGCGGCAAGTGCTGCCAACCGACGAGGACGTGTCCATGGTCTGTCTCCAGCAGTCGCCCGTCGCTTCACACTGACAGCCGTATCCCGTCTTCGACCTTCACCAAGCTTGAAGAACTGCTGTCACTCCTGCGGGCGACTCTCACGGACTTTCTAGAGACAAACACTGTGCCGATTAGTATTTATGTGTGCTGTTTCACTGTAGATTTCATTTTTTATGTTCATGTATTTTAATTTATATACACATAAAATTATGTGTTGTAGTAAATAGAGCATACATATAGACTCTATGATAACATAGAGCTGTACATGTATGTCATTATACTAAGTATAGACACAAATAACAGAACTATTGAAAAAGCTAGGGTTGTTAACTAGCTGTAAATAACTGTTTTTTTAAAAGGACCCTTGTTACATTCATACTTACACTGAAAGGTTTGGGAAAGACTCCAAGAGCGATGCTATAACCAATGTGTTCATAAATAGGTAACAGGTGTAATGTTTTATATCTCCATATTTTAATGAAAAAAAAATCCCATTATGATTTTTTCAAATAGCATAAAATGGAAAATAGTAGATAGGTTATGTAAAGTAGTTATGTATACATTTACACATTGATGTATATATAAATAGTTACTAAAAATGTGCGTTTGAGTGTGTGCGTGACGTCCCCTTGCGACCCTTTTTCCTACGGGCCGAGTTTAAATTTCGAATTGTAAGCTTCTATATTGTTCATACGGAAACCTACTATCTTTCTGTATCCCACATCGAGAGATCTTCCGTCACCTCTTGAACGATATAGGATTTTCACAATGAGCTAATGGAAAAATATTTATATAATGAACTTTAACATGTATTCGGGAATGCAATTCCAAAAAAAAATTAATTAAATAAATGAAAGAACAAGAATATTTGTAATTACACACTTATAACGCATTCATTGAAATCCTCGTTTCGTTTCATGTATCGGTTTAAAGGATTCTTTTCTCATTACACAAAAACATGATGAATTTTAAAGTTTACAAAATTTGATGAAATTTCATAGCTCAATATCCGGCTTCACTCAGTCTTTAACTAATGGGACCAGACCAGGCCTAAAAGTAGTTGAACCTGTTGATGTTCTCCCTTGACCCACCCCCACCCTATTCAGCCATGTCGAATAATAGAACAACCACTTCTTGATCGCCTGTTCGTTACTAATGTTAATCTTGTTCTCAGGGTCGTTTTTACCTCCATTTTCGGTGTAATAGTTCAACACGTGGAAGATTATTTTGCCAATTTGACTGAACCGCGCCAATGAGTATAACAATGAGGCTGGTATAACACAACATTGCCATAGGTTAGTATAGTACTCTATATCTCATTACACGTTATGTCATGAAGTGTTCCTTCTATTGTTCGATGGAGTGATTATGGTAAATTTAGTTTAGGTTTAAAAAATTTTTAATCTTAATCAGTACCTATATGATATAATATAGTGCATATTATATGAAAATAATAATTAAGACTTCTAATTATTAATCGTCTCACAAAAGAGCATGGCTAATAATGTATGAATATGTTTACGCCCGTCGCCTGTTGATAAGAGAGCGAAAAAAATGAACAAATTATAGTGAAGGCCGCGCTATAGATAAGGCTGTAATGGCTGAGATTCCCAATTATCAAAAAAATAAAATTATATCGTAAATTTGACTTTTTCAAGAAAATTCCAGCGGCAAGGGGGAACATACGAGTGTTAATCTACTATCCAAGATAACAGTGTATCTTCGCAGTTTAGCTAAGCAATTTGAGTAGTATAATTATAATATTGAAGCCATTCACCATTTTGTTTGTTTTATTGAAAATAAATTCACTGGGAACTCTTTTTTTTCTCTTACGGTCGTTTTGATTATTTTCTATAACGCTTCGTTTTCGTTTTGTTCATGTGTATTGTTTAGTTAATATTGGCGAAATGGTTACCAAAACCAGTACGGTTGCGTGCGAGTAGATGCGTCACTCAGGAGGGACGGTGTCCATTCACAACCTCCCCCACCCATTACACTTTGGCGATTATGTAGGCAGCACACTAGCACCTTTGTGTGAACTGCGTAATTAAGTACTAAGTAGCCATACTTAAAAAATGAATGAAATAAAAATGAAAAAACAAAAAACTCAGGTTTCAAAACGAGTTAAATACGCGACTTTTTTTGTTTGTTTGAATCAAAGGTTTTTTGTATTTTCTTACAAATTTAATTTTTTTTCTTCTTTAAATTAGAAAGTAGACGAGCATTTTCCCTGCAACACTGTTGTGTCGACCCCATACACCACTTTTTACTGGTTATAATTCTGTTGAGAAAGTTGAGGCAATCCCTATGTATGGTTGTATAACCCCCGTATGGGGAAGGAAAAAAAACTATATAAAAATGAAAAATAAAAAACAATGTATACCAACTCATTCTGTAGCGTAAGGTTTACTTACAAGCTTCTATTGTATAAGGTATGTCTTGTTCGTGATGTACATATATTAGTGGTTATCATTATTAGAGCATTGTTGAATATTTATTATGACGAAAATAAATCACTGTGTTACTTTGAAATGGCAAAGCGTAAACAAAAAAACGTATGCTCTTCCATCGTTGTCTTTGTAAAAATGTTTTCTTTTCGACTGAAGGAGAAAAATACATCCTAGACTGTGTTCTTCCCAATAACATTGCACATACTTTCATTATAAAAAAGAAAAAAAAAGAATCGTATTTATTTTTATTTCCTATTTATTTCATTTTGGGATTCATAGGCTACCGAACGTATTATTTTCCTTCAAGTGTCTATTTCTTCTCTATATCTTAGAACAGTTCCTAGGATAATTCCTGTCCCTTTTTTTTATAGCTATGCCATTTCTTACGCTAACACAAACAAAAATAAAAAAATAAAAAATAAAATAAAAATAAATAAAATGACAAAGAAAAGTTGAAAAAAATAAAAATAAATAAATACAAAATTTGTGATTTGTAGGTTATTTATATTGAATAATGAGAGTTTGAGCTATCTTATTTAGATTAATACAAGTAGTTTAATGAAATGTTTCCTTATAGTGAATACTGGACATTTTTCAAGCCTACAGAAATGACACCAATGTAGAAAGGGGTATCTGAAACCGCCGAGTCCTACGTGAGTGCTCATGGTATAAGTTATTAATTTATGTCGTGAAAGATCTATATACATTTGCTTCATCACCAACTAAAGTGTTATGTAGATGATATGGAATTCAACTGCATTTTCATGAGGGACTTGATCATTCGTCATTTCGTCCTTTCTGAGCTGTAGGCTTGAATTCTAACGTCTATGATCTTAATTTTACATGCCTTGGGCAAACTTTTCACCCATCTCGCTTTTTGTTAAATAAAATATAAAAGTTTGTTGAAGAGGTTTTGTTTATTGGTCTCCTTCCAGTCCATCCGATCAACGCGAAAAGAACTGACTTGGGGGAACACAACCACTTTTTCCATGATTTATTGAGCGATGAAAGGAAATTCGTCCATTATTTCAGGATGTCTCAAGAAAAGTTTTTTGAGCTTCATGAAATGATTAAGCCACTGATAGTGAAGCAAGACACTACATTTCGACGATCCATCCATCTATTGGAAAAATAACCAAGAAAGTGGTAAAAAGTTCCAGTCATGCAGCATGATCGTATGAGCGAATTTTCGTAAATTATTGCACTATATTATGTTGCATTGTTTTGAAAATTAAGGACTTAAGTACTGTGGGAGAAGAAATTGTTAACTACCAATTTTATGGCCAGAAACCAGTTCTAAATAATATTCTGCGATTAAAAAAGATTTTTTTTTTTTTTTTTTTTGTGGAGTTTTTATAGGTTTTAGCACATTTTAATGAAATTCAAATACATTTTTCTGCATAATTTTCCATGTATATAATATTTTATGCACAAGCCCTAACAAAAATGGCCGAGGTCGAATATTTTCTGCTTTGTCCACTAGGTCGATGGGGGGGTGCTAAATGTTTTGACGGCGCACCGAGCCGCGCTCCAGAAGTTTGGAGAGCGACAAATTTTCGACTCACCCGCACCGCGCTGTTGACCTAGTGGACGGACTACCTTAGGAATCCCCAGTGGAATCTGTTTCTTAAGATGAAATAAATGTATAACTCTTTAGTAACTGGGATTTAAATGCTAGAGCGGCTCCCCAATCTTCAGTTTAAAAGGCTGCTCGACCCCCTAGTCCCGACTCATCTTCCACATTTTCACTTATTTTTTGAATTGTATTCTAAAAAGCATAACATGTTCAAAATTCGTCCGAATTTCACCTAATTTGGAGAAATTGTACGTTAAATTCTACAGCATCTGATTATCTTAAAATATCTTGTTCAGTCACTATTTCTAATATTTCTTTGTCCGTAAATGCACGCCTTCTGCTTCTTATGGGACATTTAGCAAAAAGAAAAAACTCAAGTCATCACAATCAAAGGGAACTAGTGCCCGAAAAAATCGCAAAGACAAAGTGGTGTGAGAGCGCCTTGGAAGGGGAAGGGAAAAACGCTGCCCGATAGACGGCAGATGGCCAATGTAAACATTGCCAAAGGTCAAACAGCCTTGTATCTACCGCTCTGTGTCAAAGAAACTATGAATGAACCGGGGAAAGATGAATGGAATGACATAGCACATTAAAAAAAAGACAAACTGCATATATGCGGAGGCGCTAAAGGGTTAAATTATTACACAAAGGTTTATTATTCTCTAATTGACAGCCTTTCTACGCAGATCACTGGTCAACTAACTAGACGGAAGTTAGTGAAAAACGTTGTCTATTTCCACGAAAAATAAAGAGTTACACTGTTAAATCGATTTCGACGGTTAGGCCATCATCAGTAACAAACAATAACTGAAGATACATTAGAAAGGACACAGCTTTTATAGTAACAGGTGAAGGGAGATTGAATCCCATTGGTCAAGAGAAAGGAAAGGGGCAAGAGGTACAACCAATGAAGTGCAAACAAGGTGACGGGGGATTATAGCTAATTAGATGAAGTGAAAGGGGGAAATAACTAAATATGGTTTCAACATTGTGAAGGGATAATTCCAAGCTTTATAAAAATGGACCTATTAGTGGTGAAATATATTGAGGTATATCCTCATTTAAACATTTACCAGATCTGTCACTTTTGATAATTTCGAATTGTTCAAGTACATTCGACATACCTCCCTTCGGACAAAAATGAAGAAATTCTACAAACTGTCTATCTGTCAAATCAAAATTGTAACTATGATTGGATTCCTTAAGATGTTTTGCAAATGTAGACTTACCCTTATTTTCCCTGAAATCCTCCTGATGCTCGTCTATTCTTTCCCTGAATTTCCTACCAGTTTGACCGCAATATTCGTAGCCACAAGAACATTTTAGTTTATAAACCCCACTTTTATCCTGAACATTGATTTTGTCCTTAACGGATCCTAGTAATGCTTTAAGACTATTTTTAGTTCTAAAACCTACTTTGTAACCTCTCGATGATAGAATTTTGCCGATTTTATCCGGTATACTTATCCATTGCTTTTCTTCTAAATTTACATCTTCCCTAGCCAGATTGGAAACTTTTTCCCTACTCTTTTTCCTAAGAACATTATCCCATATGGTATCAACGAGATCTCCTCCATATCCGTTACTAGCCGCTATGCTTTTGATAATGGATTTTTCTTTTGATAAATTGTGTTCACTCATTGGAATAGACAGTGCTCGGTTAATCATACTATGGAAGGCTGCATGCTTATGGACTAAAGGGTGATTTGAAGTACTATGGATAGTTATATCGCTATATGTATCTTTTCTATAAATTGAGAAATCATGCTTTTCGTTTACCAAAGAGATGGATAGATCTAAAAAATTGAGTTTATTTCCGCCGAATTCGAGGGTAAATTTGATAAAGGGATCTAATTTATTGATTTTTTTCGTGAAAAGAATTTAGTTGTCTTTCTGTGCCCTTCCATAGAATGACGATATCATCGACATATCTATACCAATAGAGAAGATCATTTGTGCTACAAGTTGTAAATATTTGTTGCTCAAGATAATCCATGTAAATATCTGCAAGCAGAGGAGATAACGGAGAACCCATAGCAACCCCTGGCTGTGTATAACATTTTCCCTCAAATAAAAAGTAATTTTGATCCATACAAATAGACATCAAATTAAACAATTCGTCCTTTTCGAAAATATTAAGTTTAGAGGCGTGAATCAGCCTGCACACCACATCTTTGCATTCAATCTCCCTTCACCTGTTACTATAAAAGCTGTGTCCTTTCTAATGTATCTTCAGTTATTGTTTGTTACTGATGATGGCCTAACCGTCGAAATCGATTTAACAGTGTAACTCTTTATTTTTCGTGGAAATAGACAACGTTTTTCACTAACTTCCGTTTTTAAATGGGTTTCCACAACTTCGTCGCGAGTGATTTAGTTCGCAACTAACTAGAGATAACTATTAAACGGAGTATGGTACATTACAACTACATGAAAATTAATGATATTACAACAACCAAAAATGAGAGAAAATAAATGAAAAACAACTATAAAAAACAAGTTATGTTTACTTGTAGTGAGGTAAAAATTGTGATGGATGGGTAGGTTCTCCCTTTTTGTTTCTTGTAATTGACGCCTTTGAGGATAATCTTGGAAATTTTAGCTTTCAAGATTATGCTCTTTGAATTGCCGGCTAATCCCCTCACCTCTTTGAAGGGTCCATTCCATCACCTCTTTCTTTCATAACTGTCCGGACCGCAGTCGAGGTAACACCTGTTCTTATCGTGCGTTCAGCAATCATCTATTATTCATGGCCTGAAGTAATGTGTTAAACAGTTCCAGGCTGAGTTCCAACAAAAAATAATTATTCATACCCCATTGATTTATACCTATAACCAATTGCAGCAGGAGCACCGCAAATCCAAGTGACAAGTTGCACCACCTCCATCACCATTGTTACCATCACAGATAGAAAATGGGGAGCACACTAGAGCGGACAAGCTGCCCTCTACTAAGAAGTATCTCCTCCCACACCTCCATTAGTAGTATCTGCTCCACCTCCAGGTTAGTCCCTAGAACTCAAAGAACTCGTCTGTCATGCTTCACGGATGGCTCCAGAGTCGTATCTAAAAACATGACCAGAACAGGTGCTGGAGTATACATACCTGATCTGGATATAGCTGAGTGCTTCACTCTGGATGCACACACCACTGTGTTCCAGAGTGAGCTATATGCCATTATTAGGTGTGCTGACAGCTTAATAGAAAACAATACGAGAAGTAGACAAATAGTCATACATACAGATAGCCAGGCTTGCATCAAAATACTGATGAGCCCGGTCACCACCTCAACAATGATCAAAGAGGCTAAAGATAAACTGACCAAGCTAGGCACCCAGTTGGATAACAAAGTGTATGTAAATTGGATACCAGGTCACGAAGGTCACACAGAGAATGAAGAGGTGGATCGCCTGGCCAGGCAGGGGTCGGCTAGAAACTATTATGGACCGACCCCAGCCTTAGGCATAATGTGTGTAAAGCCAGGGCAAATACCTGGACCAAGAAATATCTAAATGAGCTATGGGGAAAAGAAGACAATAGATATAGACAATCTAGGTATGGCTACGAAAAGAGTTGTTCAGACTGGATTATAACACTGCCTAGAAAGCAAATGAGGAAACTAATAGGGGTCCTCCCAGGGCATTTCAGCTTTAAGAGGACCCTTTTCATCATGTCCAAGGTATCTTCACCACTCTGCGAGTGTGGAAGAGGAGAGGACACAGCTGAACACTTTCTTAGCGACTGTGACAGATTCTGGAGATCTAGGCAAGAAGTCCTAGGACACAATACAATCAAAAGGGCCCATTCAGAGACCTCGATTGGAAACAGATTAAGAAGTTTGTTGAGCTGAGCAACAAGTTTAGGGACATAGCGCAGCCGTAGAATCCCCAATGTCTAAAGGGGCCCTTTTGGGGAAATATAAGCCATCAGGCCTGAGATTTCTTTCTACGGAAGCCCTATGCAGTCAGTCAGGCCACACCTCAATCAGTGCCACCCCCAATGATCCAACAACCACCCTCTGCAATGCAGACATTCCCATCCTACTTCCCCATGCCGGACTATGACAAGGAGGTGATGAAATTGAGTAGTTACCTGTAGAATTGGCTGGCCTATAACACCCAGAGGATGTCCTGCAAGCTGAACAGCTCCAGGAATATTCTTGGAGACGACAATTACAAGAACCAAGAAGGGGAAACTACCCCATCATTCACAAAATCTTCTACCTCCCCGTAGAGAATAACCCCGGTCTCACACAGCAGGCGAGGATGATACCCACTATGCTTCTGAAGTGCTGCATAAATAACGGAATATCTGCATTGTAATTGGTATTTCCTCACTCCTTAATGGCTCAAATAATCTCATAGATTTTCTTATGGATAGTACAGAATCGGGATTCAAAACATACAGAATAGGTGATACGAAAAGTGTTTAAACAAGTCAATACCAGAAAACGATGTCAGCTAAAAAAAGGATCCTTGCCAAAGAGCTGAGTGTATGAAGCTACAGCAGAACTTGAAAACATATGCAAGAAATCTACAATGAAAACATCACTGAGCTGACCAGTCGTTCATGCACCTCCAGTTTGTAAATCTGTGGGCGATTGGCGCGTGATAATCAGACTAAATCTGATGCCTGAACTACTAGCAAATATATTTACACCAAACTCTGCATCCTTGAATGAGGAACCACAGGAAGAAATTTTGGAACGGGAACCAGTGCTCAATACACCCCTAGTCAAGGTAAAGGATGTTATCTAAACAATCAAGTAGGAAATAAATTCAAAGAAGGCGTCTTGATATGATCTGATAACTGTGCAGATAATGAAAAACCTTCCTAGAAAAGGTATCATTAAAATAAGTCAGAATAATGATACCAAAACCTGGAAAACCTTCAGAACAGCTAACTCCTAGCAAACCCATTTCATTGCTGCCTGTAATGTCAAAGCTATTTGAGAAACTCGTCAACAAACGATTGTATTCTATCATGGAGGAGTGCAAGCTGATCCCAAAACAACAGCTTGGTTTTCCTCAGCAGCACTCCTCTGCATCCTTGAATGAGGAACCACAGGAAGAAATTTCGGAACGGGAACCAGTGCTCAATACACCCCTAGTCAAGGTAAAGGATGTTATCTAAACAATCAAGTAGGAAATAAATTCAAAGAAGCCGTCTTGATATGATCTGATAACTGTGCAGGTAATGAAAAACCTTCCTAAAAAAGGTATCATTAAAATAAGTCAGAATAATGATACCAAAACCTGGAAAACCTTCAGAACAGCTAACTCCTAGCAAACCCATTTCATTGCTGCCCGTAATGTCAAAGCTATTTGAGAAACTCGTCAACAAACGATTGCATTATATCATTGAGGAGTGCAAGCTGATCCCAAAACAACAGCTTGGTTTTCCTCAGCAGCACTCCACCATTGATCGGGTAGACCAAATAGTGGTCATCATTGAAGAAGCACTAGAACTAAAGATGGTATGTTCAGCAATCTTTCTGTACACGTCTCAAGCATTCAACACAGTTTGGCACAAAGGCCTGAAATACAAGTTGAAGAAGATGCTGCCCTCATTATGTCAAGCTGCTCGATTCGTATTTATCAGACTGGTACATTCACATCAAACAGGAGGATGTGTACTGAGTTTCAATGAAAATAAGAGCTGGTGTACCCCATGGAACTGTGTTAGGCCCAATCCTATACCTCCAGAAGATGATCCTAACTAGGCAGCTACATTTGTAGATGACACTGCTGTCCTGGCAGTGGGTGACAGCAACATTGAATCAATTTCAAAACTTAATAAATCAGTCTCTTAAGTATCTGGTCATTGAAATAAAGGATCAGATTAAATGAGGCCAAGTCAGTTGACTTTGCCAACCGTAAGATCCAGCACATTCCAACTTTCCTCAACAATGGGACCATTTCATACGCAAGACGCCAAGCTCAGGTGGAAAGAACATGTTCGAAAAAAGGAGAAATGAATTGTTGGGTCATCAATGAATGGCGTCAGAATGTATGTACTTACCCGCTTACCACTTTTTCATTTGAATTTTAAATGTGCAGGCACGCGGCAGGACCAGATTCAAAATAAGGATAGCTCATTTGTATTTGCAAGTAGGTACCTTAAAATCCAGGGCGACCCTTGTGATGTGAATAGAGCCTTTTTATTGGTCTGCCCAACTTTGACATCTGTTAAGCGTCCAATCAGATTCATTATTACTAACTCCTACTCTTACCTTTCTTGTACCGTTATAGCAGTGATTATGCCCTGGCGCCCTAAAGTCCTCCTCCGCCTGTTTCCTTTTGAGATGAGCTGTCTCCTAGACTTAGATTTCGAATGAGAGGGGAGGCCCTCAATGAGAACCTCTCATCCATTAACGGGCAAACGTTAAACTGCCACCCCTACTTAAAGTGACTTACCTTAGGGTAATTGAAATAAATTGTAACGTAGTTGAATTGGCATCAGCTTTTCAAAATAGCTCTACAAAGTGATTTGTCAACTGTCGTATTTTTCAATTATTTGTTCTTGACAAATAAGGAACGAAGGGGCTGGGGCTCAAACTGTCCAATCGGAAACTTCCATGGGTAAGCGATTCACACTTTTAGACCCACAAAAGTAGCAATTTTCTGCTCAAAAGACCGTTTGGTTTGGCCAATAAACGGGTAGGAAGATCAGGCATCATGTAGTAGTGCAATGGAGCTGAGGGTTTGCAAGTGGGCAGGGGCCGTGACGTCATTGTGCGATGAATTTCAAGAGCCATATTACTGGTCAGATTCCCATTATTTAGCACCTTTTTGGAAAGTTCTCGCTATTGAGCGGAAAATAACCATGAAAATTTCCCATTTGACATAGATAACTATTGAGAGTGACAGCTCCATTTATCTGCAGCTTCAGGATACCTATATATAGCTATCACCTTCCTTGATTACTTGCATTAAGGGCCTCCCCTATTACTGCTTGAAAGGCATGAGAAGGAGGTGTTCAACTCCATGATTGGTCGTGGGTCACGAGCAGTCGCATACTCTTTTGGTTGAGACAGGAACCGTCACGTGTTTCGTCCATAGACTTTTTTTTGTTTTGAAGAACTGTTCCCAAAAACTAGCATTTTGGAGAGATTTGATGCTCGCATTTTAACCAGCACAACCATGTAGGTCGTCAACTAAGTCCATTTTCACTATATTATCTCCATCCAATTAATGGCCTGCATACAGGCCACTAGGCATAGAGGAAGGAAGGAGGTTGAAGCCGAAGAAGATGATGACAAGATACACTTCTGGGTGAGGTGGCGTCACAAATAGAGGTTCACAAATAATGCAATGATTCCTACGGATTGTCTCCAAATATGGATGGAGGAAGGGAATGACTAATGACAGTGATAATTATTGTAGAGCAACGTGGAGACATTCCTATTCTGATTCTTGAACGTTCCTTGAGCAGTTCTTGAACAGATCCCATGATTTTACCTGAAACTTATTGGTCTGTAGAGAACCTGATTCCCATTCCAAGGTATTGTTCTACGCTGCAGACTTTAAGGCATGTCACACCACAACTAATGGACTGAAATTTTAACAAAGTCTGACGACGCCAGAATACGATACCTGCATTCATGATTGCTCAGGAGGCAGCTGAGCCATAGAAACATAAAAGTGAATATTGACTGCTGGGTTACAGTTGATCTTTGCCCCTGTGAACAGCATCTGTTAATGTTCGTGCGTATTTTCGAACGAACTTCTCATACTTTTTTCGTTACTCATCTTAATACTGAGACCTTACTTTTACACCAGTAAATGGAAAATTGGTAACTTTTTAAAAAATTTCTCCCTTGACTGTTTCACAGGATCATTTTGATTGAAAACTACACTTCTTTCCATTCTGCTTTTATAATTTTCGGTAGTTCCTACTACATCCTTACATTTTTCTCCCAAGAAATACATTTTCTTTCAATCGAAATCCTTTCAGTCACTAATACCCTCTATGTACTTATTTTGTGGTTGCTGCAACAATTCAAATCAATGATTCCAGCTTGCTGGGCAATTACTAATTTTCTTGTTCAACGAGTAGTAAGGTTTTCCAGTGGGTATTGTTAGGAATATAAAAATTAATAGCTATAGTTAAAGCCCTATAAAAATAAAAAATAAAATAATTAAACATCATACTTAATACCATTTATAATAAATTATTGAGGACGGTAATACGGCATTATCAGAAGGTTGCTTTAATTTATAATATTAAAAATATTAGAGAGTTCCTAAAGCAATAGGGAGATAGAGATGAGGCGCCTTATTGTGAACGGAAAGCACTACTGCGCATGTGCGGGGAGATGAGGCGCCTCATCTCCAATAAGACAAATTTATTTCATCTAAACAAACGCTTTATCCCGAACCAACCTATCTCATCTCTTGCTCCCTATCGCAAAGTAACCTTACACATTGGTAACAGTGATATTCATTTCTTGTTGGTATTCATGATTCATGAAAATTATATCATTTTCTTGTTCATTAATTTTCAAAATCAACCATTGCAAAACCTTTTCCGAATAAGAAAAGAACTAGGAAACTTATAAATGCTGAAAACTGAACATATGGGATAGGCGGGAAAATCCCCTTGGTGGTTCAGCATTACTTGAAGATAAGTAACATCACTCCTACTGGAGACCTGTGTTTAGTTTTTTGTGTATGACTGAAGATGGCTAAAATTTAGCTGAAAAGCTTTGTGGTTTTGCTTAATGCAATAAATAAGTGATAATCTAAAGGTTTTTCATTACAATTACCTAAATTATGGAGGATTATCACAAGAAGTCTTCAAAAACTCTTCTGAGATTATTAACAAAATTATGTAAGTAGTCAATTGGTGCTGTATATCTCCTAATATATACATACATATTAAAGAGTGAGAAAAATTTACTTACTGTGCTGTCAACTGGGTTTATCTTCCTGACTGGTAAATGTACCGTTTCATTGCTTTTCTCCTGGTAGACGATCCCTTTCTCGCCTAACGTTATGATGACAGTGTTACTCCCCAAGGTTTTGAAATGCTTAACAGCTTTAATAGCACTCTCCACGCTGTCGACTTTGATCTCAGACAGCTGTTCAGCCTGAATCAAAATATGTATTATGTGCCAACCACTCAAAGTACAAGTGTTGGTATTTGCATTATATGACCCAACTCTCAGTGCGTAAATAAACATTCAATTAAAAAAGTGAATTTATTGTGTTTTAATCAAGATAACATGTAGGTACCTTTTTGTAATTTCACTAACTAACTTACGACTTGGATAAACATGTCACTACTTGTAATTTCACTAACTAACTTACGACTTGGATATAAAACATACCCACTAACCTCGATTTCGTTGACACAGAATATGTCACATAAACTGAAAATACTTTCAGGTAAATTCGACACCGCTGGCGCAGCATTGAAGATTGTTGTACAACTTCCTATTCCAAAAACAAACAACATTTAGAATTTGTTATTTCAAGTTAAATGTAGTTACCATAAAGTTGGGTGACTTGGAACGTGTCTGAGTATGTGTACATTTGGTATGTTGGTATCACTGGTATTTAGGCTAGTAGGTTCCTTACCACACAGATCCTTTGTTGTTTTCTTGAGTGATGAGCAAGTTTATACAATTCTAGTAAGTATTATTTTTTTTTATAACATTCACCAGTGCTGGTGGGAAAAGCTCATTTCTAATAGTGACCTGTTAAGGTTTATTGACACATCTTAGTAGAAACCCGTTTTAATCTGTGGTGTATGTAGATGGCTACATGGTTTAACGCTCACGTCAGTCTTCTTCTTTTATTTTAAATAAGGTTTTAGTCGAGATTCTGAGGATGACTTGGAACAATGTTGTCAAGCATTAACAATAAGCCACCTCCTGAATGGAGTACAGCCTATATAAGTCCAAATCCAAGTTTTTCCAAAGGAATCTTTCAGAAGCCTGAAATACTAGTTTTTATCCAGTTTAAACGAGTTTTAATTCTCTACAGAAAACAGAAGGGGGTTTGAGAATAATCAACGTTTGAATATTTGGGGCTTGAATTCAAACTTCAAATAGGGTTTACTGTGGACTTTGCGAGGCCAGACAAAACTTATCAGCTAACGTGGAAAAGTTTCGTTGAAAAAAAAAAAAAAAAAAAAAAAAAAAAAATGGAGAAATTCAGAAGGCCACAAGAGAACAAGCTAGAATGGCGGACGGATGATTCAGGAAACAGAGGTACCAACACCGTAATCAGGCAGGTGTGCCGCCAACACTCCGAGACCAAAGGTCTGTAAGAAAAGGAAAATTTGTCATTTTTCCTTTAAAATTAGTTTTGAATGACACGCAGGTCAGGCCCGCTACCACAGTGATACAAATTACCGATCTTCCGAAACATAATTGTATAGAAAGTCGTATAAATTTACCTTTAGCTCTTAGGAATTTCAAAGCTTCGACCGTAGTTGAAACAGGCGTTTCGAGTTGAAATATAATCACTTTGGAATTCAGAAGGACGTCACTTGCCTTCTTGACATCATCCATTGATAGACACATGTTGGATCCAGCAACAATTACGATGCAATTTTCACCTATAAATTGAAATTCAAAACAATTGTAATGAAACTACTCCTGTAGGTAGTAGTAACAAAATTGTGTTACAGGTGACCTTTTAAACACTTTGGTCACTAAATCGTGTAGGTAGGTATCCTATCGTAATTTTTAGGTACGATGCAATTTTCACCTATAAATTGAAATTCAAAACAATTTTAATGAAACTACTCCTGTAGGTAGTAGTAACAAAATTGTGTTACAGGTGACCTTTTAAACACTTTGGTCACTAAATCGTGTAGGTAGGTATCCTATCGTAATTTTTAGGTACCTACCTATTTGATTTGCTTAGGGCTTAGAGTTACTCTACCCTAATTTAATCCAGCTGACCACAGCTAATGGTGGTGTGCTTACCTCACTGTACCGTCAGTCATCACTGCCCTTAAGTGAAATCCTGATTTTCAAACACCCCTAAAAAGTAGGGATATCGTTCATTCTCCATTCCTGAGCATTTCCACACTTGGAAAGTAGTTTCAAATATGTTGCTATATTAGTTTTTGTAAGTTCTCATGTGTTGTGTGGGGTGTTTCTCTTCTATTTTTATTAGAGAGTTTCTAGTAGGATCTGTCATATCAATACCACGCGTAGTATCTACCAGGTCTAGGGCAAGCAGCAGCAAATGCTAACCAAATAACAGTGTTATCTCTGATAAGATTCGTGGTATCGACGATCCAATCAGGTGTATCAATACGACTAATTGGATTTTCATGGGATCAGATACATGGAATTTGAGATACCAAACCATAGCAAATCAAATTCTTTATTTTCACTTTTCCACGGAAATATGATAGGTACTAGACCCCTCATAGTACCTGTACATAGAAATTACTACAATATAACAGATGGCACGTGTATTTAATAGATGAAATCACCAATGAATGCTATTTGGTTAGCATTCGCTGTTGCTTGCCCTAGAACTAGTAGAACCTATAAGGAACTTCTCTATTGTCTCAATGTTTTTTCTCACATGGAGGTACACATATTCAGAATAAAAATGTAGTTTCATTGTGATGTGCGTGTTCATGCCAGGTAAAAACCCCTAAAATCAACATGCGCAAATATTACCATTGAATTTTGTGATGAAATAAATTCACATAGGTAAATATATGCAATATCACATAGGTACATGACTATAAGAGAAAAACATTTCTGCAATTGCTAGGAATTTTTACTATTTTTTCAAATTTTTAATCCATTTTGGCTAGTTAAGTATTTGGCAAGTAGACGAAGTAAAAGATTAACTAATACTACTATAATATTCTCTTATCTCACCATTTTCAGTTACAGTGATCTGCGCCATACCACTGTGGCAGTCATCGGCTAGGCGAACATGGTCAACATTCACCCCTATGCTCTTGAGATATCCATGGTACTTGGTCCCAAATACGTCATTCCCCAACTGAAATAAGTGCCTAGATAATGAAAAATGATTACCTAACTGTATGAATTTTGGACTATGGTTAAGAAGGCTGTTTAGGTAGGTACCTAGATGTAAATCCCAATTAAGTTAGAAAAAGCTATGTAGATATTTCAGTAAGTTCCACGTCAATCAAAACCAGAAGTTGAAGAAGAATGTTGTCTAATTCCACGAAAATGAAGAGTGAACTGTAGCCCACCCATTTGCTTGAGTGGATATTTTATACCTATGAAAAAACACCACTTCCTCTCGCATAACTACAAGCCTAACTACCTCTTACCTACTTGGTTGTTATATATTTCTGTAAACTTGATATACCATGGGGGTTCACTCACTATTATGGGCTGAATTTTTCAACACCCCTTTCTTCAGGCACACAGATTTGGACTAGTGTTTCCACTGTTTTACTCCCCACAAACAGGATACCTTTAGCGGTGGCAGCTACCCTCACGCCACTGGATACCCTGATGGACACTAACTTCATAGAAGCTTCGATGGCGTTGGGCCATTGTTATTTGTCAGGCCATCCTTCTTTGTTACTCATCCATCTTCTCGAGAGAATGTTTTTGTACCATAGAACCCCTCTTCTTCTCAGCATAACTACATGCCGAACTTCCACTTACCTACTTGGTTTTCTTATACATTTCAGTACCTACTCTTTCTATAAACCATGGAGGTCCGTACACTAAGATGGGCTGAATTTTTCAACACCTTTCTTCGTGTATTCAGGCAAGCACCACAGATATGGGCTAGTGTTTCCACCGTGTTTTTCTCGTCACAAACAGGATACCTGCGATGGTGGCTACTCTCACTCCATCTGGGTACCCTGTTGGGCATTGAGTTCATAGAAGCTTTGATAGCGTTAGTCCATCATTATTTGTCAGGCCCTCCTTATTTGTTACCCACCCATTTGCTCGAATGAATATTTTGTACCGAAGAACCCCTCTTCTTCTCGGCATAACTACATGCCTACCGCTCACCTACTTGGTTTTCTTATATATTCCAGTAGTGTTCTTATAATCGCAGGAGATATTGGTTCAAGATTCCTCAACCTCAAAACACACGTTTCTTTTTGTTATATAATCTTGGTAAGTAGGTACCATTAATTTGTTAAATGTAGAATAAAAGTGTTTTAATAGTATTATTATCATTGCAACTCACAACCGCCACAAGAGCAGTAGAAGCTCCTAAGTTTGTTGCTGCAACGCACTGGTTGGCCCCTTTCCCTCCATTTCCCATCTCGAAGGTCGTGCCATGGAGCGTCTCACCAGGTCTTGGTATACGTGGAGCATAGCTTAAAACAACAGTATACAAATAATTAAACATTAAGTTTCAAAAACTTCCTATATTAACTTTAAGGTCTATTTATGAACAAACATATTCGCACACCTACCTATACCTACGCTTTTTGATAATTTTTGTTTTGGGCTTACCAGAAAGACATCGGCATTAATATATGAGGGGAGACCCCAGACCCCCTTTTGCTTTCACCTTGTGCCTCGGCTGAATATTGGAGGAACACATTGGTACACACACATTTCAAATTTCATCTTCATAGGTTGAATAGCGAAGAACTTAGCAACGCAGGTGGGTCTCTTGGCATACGCCGATGATTTGGTTTTGATGTCATCTAGCGTGATAGGACAGCAAAGGATGATGGATAAAATGGAGGAATATCGTCAGACATGGGGCTTGAAGTTAAATCTTTCGAAATCAAAAATAATGGTGTTTAGGAATGGGGATAGACCAAGTAAGAGAAAAAAATGGCGATTTGGTGGTGAGAAGATTGATATTTTTGCAGGTATAAACATTTGGGATTCACTTTAACGCCCACGCTCGCGCTTACTGCAAGAGAGAATTCATTCATTTTAAGACACTTTTTGTGTCATTAAGCGCAAAGTTTTTAATATAATTACATTAAATTCAAATTTAATCCAAATTTAAAACATTTTATGAAAATTCGTATTTTTACGTATTTCTGTTAGAATTTTGATTTTTTGACAGCAAATTCGAGTTCAGCGACTCAAAAAACAAAAGAATACGAATTTTCATACATTTACAATAAATTTAAAAAAAATTGTCATTTTTGACGATTTTGAGATTCCAAACTGTCGAAAGTTGTTGCTGTCGACTTGACTGCATATTCGAGTTCAGCGACCCCGAAAACGTAAGTATTCGAAGAAGTTTGTCAAAGTTATTTTCAAAAGTCTAATATTGGCAAAAAAAGCGTAGGTACCTATTTCCAAAACCAAAATCGAGCTACTGGAATAGGTTTTTGACATGCGAAAAATCTGAAAAAATTCAGGGGTCATTATTTTGACATTTTAAACCAAATTATGGGTGGAGGTCATCAAAATTCCAGCTTTCTCAGAATAGCGGGCACCCTAGTGAGCATGTGCGATAGTTTCTACATTATAGCGATATAATTCAAAGGGAATTTTCCTGTATCTTCCCAATTTTCCAATCTACTCTTCGATTTTGAAAGAAATCAATCCAATAGATGATGAGAAATCGACGTTATAAGAAATTTACGTTGCGCATGCGTTCCAGCAATTATTGATCCGATGACAATGAAATTTATAGGGGAATGTCTACGAACTAATTCGCACAATCCCTGAAAATTGCATCAAATTCGGTCAAATGCTTGGTATAGTTTTGGGTGTGACAAGGATTTACCAGACAGACAGCTCTGAAATGCAAAAAAGCAAGAGGAAATTTCAATTTTGAAGGACACACATTTTTTTGACTTCTTACATGAACACAAAGCTTCCCTACTTTGGTAGTGAGGAACCTAAAATAAACAGGAAGCACATCAGAGAACATTCATTTTAAAATAACTACTCAATAATTCAACGAATTACCGATTTTAGGGAGGCATTAGTCAGTTGTTAAGCATATATACCATGTTTCATAAAATTTACGAATTTCATGGGGTAAAGAAGAAAACACCATCATCTCTATATTGATCTCGACAGGAAGGAAATACTAGAAGAAGAAGTACACTACTTATCACCATTATCATTAAGATATCCTCTGTTTATATTCTTCCAGGAAGACTCCACACTCCACAGTACTTATCCCACCTAGTAAGACCATTTTATTCAGTGCATAACTACAAAATTGATCATCCTAAAATATATTTATTGCATCCAATAATAATATAATCGGAGGATAAACAGCATAGCTAACTAGAAAGAATGAATGTTGGAAACGAATCAACAACTTCGCAAGTACAACTTACCGACTAGAAAACAACGTAAGATAAACTATTTTACATTACTATTTATGAATATTTATATTATTGTTTAGTTCTTGGATACCTATGTTACTTACTAGGTACTTATTGATAGTTTTAAACAAATCAATTTAAAATTGCTTACCAAATTAAATCTATCATACATGAACCGATCACCGAGACGTCGACGATCTTTTTTCGAGTTTCCATTTTTCGTAATGTGGGTAAATGAAGTGGGGATTTATGGTAAAATATTCCCTGAACGGGGGACCTATTCGCTACTACGGCAATGATTCTATGTAGTAAAACGATGTTTCTTGATAAAGATTTCTTGGTCGCGTGTTTAGATTATCCGAATCAACGAAAAACTGAAGAGCACCACCACCTTCATACCCACGACATTATCAGTGCTTATCAGTTTGCTCTTCACATGGTTGTTGACATAACTACGTAAATAATGAAAAAATGAACCTAAATAATTAAATTATCAATTCAAGGTTGTTTTCCTCAGTAGGTATAATCACAGATTGTTGAATGGCAATGGCATGGTCGGCTCTTTTCTTGTAGGGAACCGAGAAAGTTACTACCTTCTCCCATCAGTAGGTAGTGCCATCTATTTATTTGACTTGCATTCAAGTTTATAAATTGTCGCAATAATTTTTTTGAGTAGCAGTGCAGAAATTCGTTAATACGGCCTACAACGACCAAACTTCGATATTTTTAACCTTCAACCTTCCGATGGTAATACAGAACGAAGCACTGATGATGATTACATAAAGATATTTATTATTTCTGTATTGAGGTTGGGAAACACTATTCCGCATCATATGGACAGGGCCGAGGAGAGAAAATACGGGCCTGGGGGCAAAAATACCTACGGGCCCCAGTTAGAAAAGAAAATATTAAAGTTCCAGTCTTGCAGCCTGATCGTAAGAGCGAATTTTCGTAAATCATCTATTATAATTATGTTACATGTTTTGAAATTTGAGCACTTTGAGAGCAAAGAAATGATCAACTATGTAACAATTTTATGACAACAAAAAATCGTTCTAAATAGTATTCTGCGGTTCAAAAAAGAGTTTAGATTTTTATTTATTTATTTTATTTTTTTAATAGATATTTCAGCAAATATTAATGAAATATTAATTCAAGCACATTTTGGTTTATTATTTTCAATAATAAGCCTATGTGATCGTGTAGCAAAAAATTTTTATAACCCCCCTTCAAACTTTGTCACTTTACGTTTCAAGGGCGTAGAATCCAAATTTGAAATGTCCGTCCGCCGTTCGGGCCATAAAAGGCCTAAGAATTGACTTAAAAAACCCGTTCTTTCGCACATAGACTCAATTTGGGGTCTAGTTGGTCCTAACGTTTAACCATCCCGATCGCTTTACTCGCATAGATGTTATGGGCCAAAAACGGGTGAAAAAGTGTCGGTGTTAGACTGACGAACGCGCGCACGCCTTGTGGGTGTGAGAGGGTGGGCGGGAGAGAGTGAGAGGGAGGGCGAGGCGGAGGGAGTGAGAGGGAAGGGAGGGCGAGGGAGTATGGGGGAGGCGTAGGGAAGAGAGGGGAGGACTTGTTGAGCACATTTTTGGAAATTTGTGCACATTCAAAATGTGTTGCCCAACGATCCTTGTATTTGAAATGCTTGATTTTTCGGCAAGAACGGGTTTCTCAAACAGAAATACATAAGAAAAAGCGTTAAAGTCTGGCGTTAGTTACAAAATGCCTCAAAACGGTTATCAATGAATTAAATTTTCGAAAATTAGGGGTTTTCAAAATGTTTGATCTATTGGAATAGCTTCGTTTTCTACGAAAATTCGTCAATCATAAATAAAATAAAGTATTTAAAAATATATATATTAGACCATTGTTAATTATTTCGGTATTAGATAGCTCTTCAGATAGGTCTCTGAGTGTATACTCGTATAGTCAGGCTTCACACGTTCATTTAAAGTTGGAGGATATAAAATAAAACGCTGCAAATTATTTCACAAAGGTTTATTATTTTTTCAATTGAGTATGATCGTAGTTTTAGTTGGCTTGCGTACGTCATAAGGCCCCGTCCAGACTCCTCGGTGTGTCTCATTTCCCTGGCGCCATTCCACTTTGCCCATAACGCCGTAGCCACCTCATGGTGCCGCGGTGTATTATATAGGTGTTACTTGTAAAAGTAATATATATCCGTTATCCTACGCCCCTGGCGCCATTCTGCTACGCCCCTAGTGATGTGCCGCTATGCCCCTACAAGGCGCCGGCGTCTCCTCCTCCTCCCCCATCATGACCCTCTGCCAATGTTTTCATCATTATACTAAGCGTGCCAGGCGTGCACGCGTACGTCAGTCTAACACTCAAAGCCTCGAAAAAGACACTTTTTAACCTATTTTTGGCTAATAGCACCCATGGGTGTGGAGCGATCGAGCTGGCTAGAAGTTAGGACCTACTAGACCCCAAGTGTAGTCTATGTGCGAAAGAACGGATTTTTTAAGTCAATTCTAAGGCCTTTTATGGCCCGGACGGCGAACGGCAGACGGCGGATGGACATTGCAAATTTGGATTCAACGCACTTTGAAACGTAAAATGACAAAGTTTGAGGGGGGGTTATACAAATTTTTTGCTATACGATCACATAGGCTTATTATTGAAAATAATAAACCAAAAGTTATATATAGATTTAAAAAAACCGAATACGATAAAGCCGAATCGGCAAAAGTTCAGACTACTCCCGCTTACCCAAGTCGCTTTGCGTTTCACAGTCATGTTGACAATACCCCCCCCCTCCCGTTCCAAAACCCTTCTGGAGCAGAAACGGTTGATCGAACAAGCCGGCGGGACACGACAGGGGGGGGGGGGGGAGCTGGTTTCCAAGTTTATAGCAAAACTTACATGTCGAGACACATTATCAGGGTACGAGTCCCTTGTGATACAATCTCTACCCCTCGCCCTGGTCCCCGTGTCCCAAGGCTGGGGTTTGCTCAACCACTGCCACCACAAATCCTACCTCATCAGGGGGGCAGGCTGGTGACACTTTGGCATAGTGCCAGTAGCCTGGGGCTCCCCCCAACCTCTCCACTGTCTCCAGATGCCTGACCGGGTAGCAGGCCCGAGGGCAGAGAATTTGTACCTGTCCTCTAACCGCTCTACCTCTGCCTGAGTGAGGATATTCATCCCCAGACTCAGTCCAAACAATATGGGTGTGCAGAGGGGGGAGGCTCTTCACGAGCACTTCGGTGCCCAGTTAGTGGGCTGGCTGTACACACCCAGCCAACCAGAGGTGAATGCATTGTACAAGTTGAAAATTGTACTGATTTCAACATAAATCATATTGATAACAATATCACAAACACATTGAAGTTGATAAAAAAGATGCCGAGGACCTTGGACCAACTTGGGTCCATGTTTGATTTTTTGACCCTAATTTCATAAAATACTATCCCAAAAAAAAATTTAGCATAAAAAATGAACTAAATGAGTAATAGTTAATGTGCAAAACTCAGTTGTTCCTGGTTAACAACTGTTAAATTGGCCTTGGTAACGCATTGGATAAAGAAGGTAAAGGCATATATAAGTTTAAATACTGTCGACAACTCAAATATTTTTAGGCTGTTACATTTGGCGCAGGGCAGTAGGACTCCAACTTTAGATACGCTCTCCAGCCAGACTGTAAGCATCACATTCCCTGACGCAGCATCTTTCTTTTTCCTCACGCATTGAGTCAAATCCCTGTGATAGTGACCCCGACCTCACTCGACTTTAGCTTCTTCCAGTGAGCAACTGATTATCCAGTGGCCTTCAGTTTCACTCCGTCTTTTGACCGACCCCAATTCAGTCAAGACAGCTGATATTTGACTTGGAGAAATTTTACGTTCTGTGAAAATTCCTGCAGCCGAAGACGTTTGATTACGTTGGCCACATATAATCGAGTCTCTGTCTTGAAAGAACTTTTTCTCTAAAAGATGGTAAAGGCATGAGCTCGAATTCTGTCGATGTATCCAATATTTGTGTGCCTTTACATTTTGAAATGTAAACCAACAAATTTTTTGAGAGGGAGGGGTTGGGGTTATAATAATTATGATAATAATTTTTTCTTTTGGTCGATTACAAAGTTCATCATTGAAAATAAAGCGTGAAGTGTAAAGCCGCTTCCACATTAGGGCTCCCAACACGCTCCGAGGGCGATCCGTATTTTCGACGATCCTTCCGCGCTCCAGTTTCATTTTCCCAGTTCCGATGGAGCGTTTACTCTTTATTTTCTCTCTTCTGAAACCGGACATGATGGTCGTCATTTTTCTTTTCAATTCTTCCACTGGCCGCTCCATGGTTTTCAAAATTTCCGACCACGCATAATGTTTTTTAATTTTATTATAGTGTGATGGATGTGATGGGTTCCACAGAACTTCAAATAATTTATATGTTTCAATAAATTGAAGCATTTCGTCTTCAGACCACTCCATTTCTTACAACTAACTAATTTATTAGAAAAAAAAAAAAAAAAAACGCTGCAAATTATTTCACAAAGGTTTATTATTTTTTCAATTGAGTTTGATCGTAGTTTTAGTTGGCTAGCGTACGTCTTAAGGCCCGTCCAGACTCCTCGGCGTGTCCTACTTCGAATTGCCACAACCTATACTTCTATAATTATATACGCATGTTTATATTTCTAGATTTGAGCTCCTATCTATTCAAATAGTTATCGCCTTAATAATATCATTATCTAAGTACGTACGAAAAGTCGAGAGGATATGTTATTAAATATGCGTAGGAAAATCTTTGGTATTAACACACAAATATGACCTTGAAAAAAACATATTCATGCCTCGAAGGAACGCCGGCGCCGTACCCACCAGAAGGTGCCGCGGCGCCGGAGCCTCCTCTCACTCCCCCCCCCCCCCCCCCCCCCCCCCCCCCCCCCCTCTCCACCCACCGTGACCCCCTGCCAAGCGTGCCAGGCGTGCGCGCGTCGAAAAAGACCCTTTTTTTGCCCGTTTTTGGCCCATAGCATCTATGCGAGTAAAGCAATCGGGATGGTTAAACGTTAGGACCAACTAGACCCCAAATGGAGTCTATGTGCGAAAGAACAGGTTTTTTAAGTCAATTCTTAGGCCTTTTATGGCCCGGACGGCGAACGGCGGACGGACATTTCAAATTTGGATTCTACGCACCTTGAAACGTAAAGTGACAAAGTTTGAGGGGGGGTTATAAAAATTTTTTGCTACACGATCACATAGGCTTATTATTGGAAATAATAAACCAAAAAATAGGAAAACCGTGAAAAAATGGAAAAGAATGAGAGGATACGAAGAGGAGCGCATGAATTCCGAGAACGAACTGTCTGCCGTCCCAAATAGCAGGCCGCTGTGCACCCGCTCCCCTTTGATGGATCGCCAAAAAACCGAAAAAATGTGGATCGCCGCGATCACAGTCCGCTCTGATGCCGCTCCGAGCGGAGTGCGTTTGCCGAGACGTCCACATTAGCGCTCCCAGCCCGCTCTGCTCGGAGTGCTGTTGGAGCGGAGCGGTTGGGAGCGCTAATGTGGATGCAGCTTAATGTTGCCACCCATCTCTCTTCTTCCATGTTGCCACCCTTTAGCTGTAGTGCCAGTTCCAAAACGAGGGAGACACTTGTTCTTGAACTTAGTAGAGGGATATGATAAAAAATCGCGATGAATCAAGGTTTATTGTGTTTTAATTTTATTAATGGTTCTTTAGACACTGGTCTACTACAACATAACTAGTCAACTACAGTCTACAACTTGAAATATTCTAATTATACATTCAGAGAGTGGTTGCGATACATTCCGAAATTGGAGACAGACTCTGTGAACTTTTGAGAAAGCGGGTAGTAAAACTTGGGGATAGAGTGCATGTCAGGTGGGTAGTAACCGTAGGTCAAGGAGCTTGTTGTTCGATAGAACGGGTGGTCAGGAGGAGTTTTCTGGGATCCGTAGCCTCTAAAGCGCTCTAAAAAAACAAAAACAAAAAACAGGGTTACCTCTCATTAGTGTTTAAAATATGGGAAAATATAAGAATAATCAAACAAATTTTACGATTTGCACTATGCATTTTAAATGGGGAATTTACATTGTCATAACCCAGGGGAGCCATAACAATAATTATTTACGTGTTACTAACCTATTCATGTTGTGTTTATTTATTGTCTGTCTGAACCATAGTAGACTTAGAATAATCTCTACAATACATATGAACAATGTTGACTTTGAAAAATATATATATTTGACTCTAAATAGTTACAAGACTTGAATGAGACAACGATTTTTTTTTAAATCAGGCTATTCATTTTCTGCTAAACTTGATAACGGAAAAACATTCAACAGCTTTTAAGTGGTCAGTCTGAAATTATAATCTAAAATAACATTGCCTCTCGTCGCCATTGAGTAAAGTTTACCACCAAACTGATCTTGGTATCCCTGATGATCTGCTGCTCTGTGTCTAGTTACCCGGGCTACTTGAAAATGAATAATTTTTGGGTCGTTAGTAATATAATGAAAGCTCGTGGTGAATTACATCATCTAAACTTCATGCCACGTAGAACTGATAGAGTTTACAATAATGTGCAATGTGTGATTTCGGCGAACCTGAGAATATTGTTCATTTCATGCTAAATCTTAAGTGAGTCGCGGCATAAGTAATTAAGGATAGGTATTTTGAAGTACGAGGATGTAATAAATCTACTAAACGGAAGTAGTAACTGGCTAAACTTGAGTAAATTCATATAGGTACCATGCTGGAAAGTACAGGAAGTCGCTAATAAACGAATTTAATTTTTTCTGAATTAGGTCGTTCATCTTTCTTTTTCTTTTTTATTGGCTTAGTAATTACAATAATAGCTACCATAATGAATTGATTACTCACTCCTACTTAACAAGGAATTAATATAATTAGTTATCATTAGTTTGATGAGAGAGTTATCATCAAAGGTAAAATCGACTGATGGTTAATCACCATTGTAATTTGAGTGGGCAGTATGAATACACCTCACACGTTGTAACATGGACGTGTAGAATAGAACAAAGATACGAGTCGAAATAATTGATAAGTCAACGTTATAAGCAATTAATGTTTGCACATGCGCACAGACTACATTAATCCAACGATAATGAAATGTATAGGGGAACGTCTAGGAGCTAGACCGCACAATCCTTCGAAAATTTCATGAAAATCGGTTCATTAGTCTCGGGGTTTTTCCTGTGTCAATAAATGTTAGTTTTTCGCATGCGCTATAGCTATTACTCCTCCAAACGCGATATGATTAAATTGGGATTTCCCTGGAACATATACCCATCTACCTCCCGACTTTGAACGGAGTCGGACCAATAGATGATAAGAAATCGACGTTATAAGAAGCTACCATTTGCAGATGCGCACACACTATTTATGCGACAGCAATGAAAGTTATAGGGAACCCCCTAGAAGCTATCCCGCCCAATCCCTGAAAATTTAATCAAAATCGTTCCATTGTACTCGAAGGTTTGCCTGTGAATCGATATTAGTTTCGCTCATGCGCAATGGTTATTGCTCTACCAATCGCAATTTAATTTATAGGGCATTTTTCTAGAACATATATAACCTACCGAGTTTGAAAGAAATTAAACCAACAGATGATGAGTAATTGACGTTATGAGAAATTCACGTTTGGGCATGCGCACAGACTACTGACGATTAGACGGCATTGACAATTATAGGGTACCGTCTAGGAGCTAACCTGCACAGTCCCTGAAAATTTCATCGGAATCGGACTGAAACTTGGTATAGTTTTGGGCGTGACAAGGATTTACCACAGACAGACAGACATGGAACCGAAATTGATCAGCAAACTCTGGAAAGCTAAGAGCAAGTGGAAATTTTGATTTTGGAGGACACAATTGTTTCGACTTCAATCACGAACACAAAGCTTCCCTACCTTCGGTAGTGAGGAAGCGAAATATAAAAAATATGTACAATAAATTTGAATTTTAAAGTTTTTTCAAGTTCAAGTATTTTCCCAATATACGAGGGTGAATCAAATATAAACGAGACTTTTGGGCTAGTGAGCGGAATAGTGATGGAAGTACGTTCCCCTGTTGTAGGATGTTGGGTTGGTTGGTCAGGAGTGGGGAAAGCACCTGAGCCAGCCTCCTCGACCCTCTCAGTATCCATCGTGACGATGTCTAAGCAGGAGGTACACCCCTCTGTTGCGCAACGCATTGTGATAGAAGTTTCTAGCTGCAGAAGGTGTAAAACCGGCCGAAATCTTGAGGAGATTGACTGCACAGTTTGGGGAAGAGACGCTGTCGGGAGCTAGAGTGTTTGCTTGGCATAAACAGTTCGTGGAGGGTCGTGATCAGATTGAAAATGGGAGCCATGACCGCAGACCCCGCACCAGCATTACAGCGGGCAACATCAACAGTGTTCGCCAACTTGTTGATGGTGATAGGCGTCTAACAACTTCGGATATTGCAATTGAGGTTGGAATAAGTTATGGGAGCACTTACTCTATACTCACAGTGGAGCTAGGGTATCACAAGATGTGTGCCAGGTGGGTTCCTTGCCTTCTCACAGTTTACCAGAAATTGAATCTTTTTCAGGTGTGTGAGCGTCTTCTTGCACGATTTCGGGAAGAAGAAGACCCATTTCTTTCTCACATTGTCATCTGTGGTGAAACGTGGGTGCATCACTGCACCCCTGGGCCAAACAAGCGAGTATGGAGTGGAGGAAGAAAGGAGAACCTGGACCAGTGAAAGCCAAGTCACGATTATCGGCTGGCAAGGTTTTGGCTACCGTTTTTTTTTTTTTTTTTTTTTTTATCAGCGTGGCTTGTTGCGCTTAGATTTTTTGCATGAGCACAAAAAAATTAATGCGGCATACTACTGCGACATTTTGACAGAGTTCAGACTTGCATATCGCCGCAAAAGATGAGACCTTCCGATGGGAAAAGTGATTATTCTCCATGACAATGCTCGCCCCCATACAGGAGCCCTGACCAGAGAAAAACACTGCAAATTATTTCACAAAGGTTTATTATTTTTTCAATTGAGTATGATCGTAGTTTTAGTTGGCTTGCGTACGTCATAAGGCCCGTCCAGACTCCTCGGCGTGTCCTCTTTCGAGTTGCCACAACCTATACTTCTATAATCATATACGCATGTTTATATTTCTCTATTTGAGTTCCTATTTATTCAAACAGTTATTGCCTTAATAATATCATTACCTATCTAAGTACGTACGAAAAGTCGTGAGGATATGTTATTAAATATGCGTAGGAAAAGCATTGGTATTAACACACAAATATGACCTAGGAAAAAACATAATATATTCATACCTCGAAGGAACGCCGTACCCACCTCATGGTGCCGCGGTGTATTATATGGGTATAACACGTAAAAGTAATAAATATCCATTCTCCTACACCCCTCTGCTACGCCCCTGGTCACCCCAGACACCACAAGGTGCCACGGCGCCTCCTCTCACTCCACCCCCCGCTCACCCCCCCCCTCCAATCACCCACCGTGACCCCCTGCCAAGCGTGCCAGGCCTGCGTGCGTGCGTCTTAACACCCAAAGCCTTGAAAAAGACACTTTTTCGCCCGTTTTTGGCCCATAGCATCTATGCGAGTAAAGCGATCGGGATGGTTTAACATTAGGACCAACTAGACCCCAAATGGAGTCTATGTGCAAAAGAGCGGGTTTTCAAAGTCAATTCTTACGCCTTTTATGGCCCGAATGGCGGACGGACATTTCAAATTTGGATTCTACGCACCTTGAAACGTAAAGTGACAAAGTTTGAGGGGGGGGTTATAACATTTTTAACACAGAATGTGTTTTTACGGAGGGTTATTTGGTTTGAAAATGTCTGTCCAGTAAGATCCCCCGAACCCCACCCCTCTGTCGTTTCTATGCACGGCCAAACGGCTGAGGGGGGAGGGGGGGAGTGTACGAGTGGGGGGATCTTCTTGGGATTTTCCGAAAGGGGGCATAATCGAATTTAAAATTTTCTAATCCCACCCGAACCATGGGTCGTAGGGCGGGAGGGGGTTCGAAGTAACGGTTAATGTGCGCTTTTTGGACTTCCCCGCTTCCTGTACCCCTCTAAACGGCTGTCGAAAATTCTGGAAAAATACCGGTTTCGTAGGTTCTTGTACGAGGAAGACGTCGGTATGATCGGATCGCGAAAAAAGTATCGGGAAATGCGTCAAAAAATGCAAGAGTACGGACCAGTTTTCTTGAAAAGTCCGACGAAAAACTTGGTTTTTTTCTGACTAAAATATACCCCATAAAGGTACGTTTTTTGGAACGGTTTTCGTGGGCGAAATAAAGGTTTGATCCCGACGAATCTGAATCCGAAATCGGATATTGAAAAAAGTGAAGGGAAGTCGGTCAAATTGCGAGGGGAAGCGAGGCGAAGCGATTAAAGTGATGTGGAGGCGAGCGAAGCGAGCCGGAGCGGCTAGTATGTTGATAATGGTGAGTGGAAACGCTGCTCAAGTGTTCTCTACGGACTGGGCAATCAGTACCTACTCACGTAGCCTTGCGACCCATCATTCGCGTGAGTGTGTGTATAAATGAAAATATATGATATAATATTCATATAATATAATACATAGTGGCAAGCATTATTATAATATTATTATAAATAAGCCGGTAGGTAAGAAATACCGGTACGTACTGCTCCCATTTCATTGACAGTTAGTATTCAGACGATAGTTGGATTGCTTGTAATCTTTATGATTATTTGACTAATTCATCAGGAAGTGGGTGTTTTAATTAAAGACACAATTGTCTCCTGGCCAGAGGGTTTTCCTAACCATCCCTACCCTTCCTTGGAGGGGATGAGCAGTCGGTCACGTAGGCCCAAAGTAATGGCTTACATGGAAAATCATCAAAGGAAGAAGGGAGATTTCGTTACTGAGAAGTATAATGTGTTGCAGTATGTGGACATTGAGTTGCGAAACATAGGTCCATGCCCCATATGCTTAACGACTTTTTTAACTTACTGCTCCCATTTTATTGAAAATTAGTACACAGACGATAGTTGGATTGTTTAACGACTTACCTGAGCCTCCATGCTTCTATTCGTCTTTGGAACTCATAAGTTCACACCACAATTGGTCACAGGGTTGCCACCTTATAAAACGTTAATATCCCCGGGAAGGGTCTACGTCACGTAGGTCTACAATCCAAGGCGCTGGATTCCAAGAATGCGGAATGAACTTCGACCAAACTTACCAGAATGCCACCAGCCCTCCGGGGAATCCCCGAAATACACATTCTGTGTTTCATTGGTTTGATCCTTGATCCTAACATTAACAATCCGGGGGTCTGGGGGTGTCCCCCAGATTTCATTTTACAATAAATGTACCATCAAGAACACAAACCACTGGCGGCTAGACACCCCCAACGGCAACGTTTTTTTTTATACACGATCACATAGGCTTATTATTGGAAATAATAAACCAAAATATGAGCAACCGGGTTGGGAGACACTGGAACACCCTCCACACAGTTCAGATCTGTCTCCCTGTGATTCGTCAAGGAAGCTTTGGGAGGGCAAAGATTCAGCAGCGATAATGAGGTTGAAGCAAATGTGGGCGATTGGCTACAAACACGACCTGACTCTTTTTACGTGGATGGAATTAAAAAATTACCTGTACGCTGGGAAAAATGTGTTTCCAAATCAGGAGATTATGTAGAAAAATAAACTATGTTTGTTTGTGTGTTTAAAATCAAAATAAAAGTCTCGTTTATATTTGATTCACCCTCACTTCTATTCTTTCTATTCGAAGCACGAGAATTCGAACAACTTTATTGACCCGTCTGAAGAGCTGAATAATGAGAATGACAATTGTGTTTTATTGATAAGTATGTTTCGGTATGCAACCGACAAAATTGACTTTCGGAGGCTTCAGCCCTTCGTAAATCGAATCGTCGTAAAACTCAACGACGATGATTCGACGTTGAAACTACTGGGAATACCCCTTTTTTTTCCTTTTATAAATTCATAATAGGAATTATTTTCATTCTTCGTGATGCAATTCATAACGCATTCGTGGCCAAATACTTTATTAACTTTCCATTCACGCATTTTAAATGTGAAGGGAAAGTTGGATTATTGAATGCAGAATGTATAAAGTATTGTTGTCGAGACAGTATGTGCGCTCGCCTCGCTAGGTGCCGGCAAGCAGAAGTTGCTTATACTGTCTAATATGAAGATAGTTAAGTTTTGTGTGTTAATTTGCTGCGTTTTATGATCTAATGTATGAATTGTTGATCAGAACTTATCTCATGAAGTTGGCATCAGAATCTTTCTGACATCACGCCCTGCAAACTGATGATTGGGGGAAAATAGTAAGTACAAAGGAAGTAGTATAGATACCTGGAAATTCAAATCTTTCAGGCAGGTTGTATGTGAGGTAATATTTTGAAGTACAGTTCATCCTCCGGTAACTAGCAAGGAAAGAATCAGTCCCTCCTGCTGAAATGTACAAGTAGTCTATGCAGATGTTATGAAGCGTTGATTTGTTGCCTAGTAACCAAATGCAAAGCGAGGCAGAACTTTCGATTTGCCCTTTTCCTGATACTTGCTCTACTCAACCTCTGAAATTCGTTGGATCTGTGAATTGAACCTATTAATGTTTGATCACATTTTGAAGGTATAAACAGTATGTTCACTTTACGGCGTTGTAACTCAAAAACAGCCATCGTTAGCTATTTGTTATTTTCTCAAATAGAAATTAGTGCTTTGAGTGTTTGATGGAAATCATTACAATAACTACATATATTTTTATAATCTATTGGTATTATGTATATGGTACATGACAATGCAGAATAAATTATTATCGACCCAAACGCAGCAATCTGTCGTGAAATTATCAGGATTGGGGCCAAACATGACAATGTAGATCTATATTTTCCATTCTACATTCAGAAAAGAAGTAATCCCTTCAACAAAATTATAAAAATAGTAAAATGAAACAAATAAATAAGTGGAAGGGGCGAACCAATCGTGCCGCATGATCTCAAGAGCGAATTCTGGCAAACATCTTTTTTTTCCTAACGATTTTATTGGGTTTTTCAAAATTGTTTTCATGGAAATCCGTTTTGGGTTTAACGCTGTTACGTATATATATATATATATATATATATATTGGCACCCATACAATATTGAAGTTAGGAGGCACCCTCATTATTCCCTGGTGTATATATTTATTTTATGGTGTATATTGATTCGAATGACATTTAAAAACAGCAAGGATATTTTTATTTCATTTTAATGGTTATTTACTGAATCCCACAATGCTATACCTGTGGCAATCTTCCAGAAAATTTCATATCACTATATATATGTGCCAACCGAGATATACAATTACAAATCACGGACTAAGTGGCGACCACTTTGATATCTGCGACGTTGCCAAACCACCTTCAGAACAGCAGACAAATCAACCATTTTATAATAGCGGACAAACAAGAGCGAACCAAGAATTTAACAACTTCCATTGGTCTTCCTGGGTTCTGTTGAGGTAAACAAACTATGGTCAAAGATCCAGAGACTGAGCTTCAGGGAAGGAGAATGTTTAAATCTCGTAGACTTTTAGTTTTGCCAGCAGATTAGGTACCTAGATAATTTAATTTTGTAATTCTATATCTTCTTTTGTTAGTGCAGGTACTAAACACGCTGAATGTGGATATTGAAAAAACCACAACCAGCAAGCAAAATTTTTAATAAGCTTTGAAAAGGCGTAGGTATTAAATGTGCTCCAATTTTCTCAACAAAATGTGAATTATTTTTCCCACAGAAATCGTTTTGGGTTCTATGAAACCTGGATAAAAATTTCTTTTCGTGGAGCTACAGCCAGTAAGTGAAGGGTCTTTTTATACCTTCCACAGTTACGGCCAGATATAAGCAACTTTCGTCGTTAAGAATGTTTAAATCTCGTAGACTTTTAATTTTGCCAGCAGATTAGGTACCTAGATAATTTAATTTTGTAATTCTATATCTTCTTTTGTTAGTGCAGGTACTAAACACGCTAAATGTGGATACTGAAAAAACCACAACCAGCAAGCAAAATTTTTAATAAGCTTTGAAAAGGCATTAAAGGTATTAAATGTGCTCCAATTCTCTCAACAAAATGTGAATTATTTTGCCCACAGAAATCGTTTTGGGTTCTATGAAACCTGGATAAAAATTTCTTTTTGTGGAGCTACAACCAGTAAGCAAAGGGTCTTTTTATACCTTCCACAGTTACGGCCAGATATAAGCAACTTTCGTTGTTAAGAATGGCCCAGAACACCACGGAGATCACTCCGGAGGATTGACCAGTGCAGATTGTGTTTTCGAGTCGAAATGGGGGGGTATGTATCCCCTGATGATTTATACAAGAATTTCTCGTTTAAGAGTATAGGATAAGTGAAACAGTCGCGAAAGTCGTGAAGCAGTTGGGGGGGGATAACGGAATAGCACCTGAGTACAATACTATGTAATCAATGTTATTTCTTGGTGTCATTCACCATAATAATTATCACTTATCAACTCCCTACCTATCTAATAAACCGTCTTTATGCGTTTTTCAGAAAAACATTATCTCGTTTAAGAGAATCGTTATTTTTTACGCGGAACCATCGTTGTATCACCATATAGTACATTGGTGCACAACTAAGTGCCGTCCTTCTCACCGGAGAGAGAGAGTTCATCCCCATCATTGTGGCTCCAGATGTTTTCCATGGATCTCACAGGCATGTTTTTTACCTTGGTAATATGAACATTCCTCTTAAACGATGGAAATGGTAGCACAACTACGAGGTTCTACCTCGGCCAAAAATTCTCTTACCCCAGCCCATCATTACACTTGCAATTTGTGTGTATTGCACAAAAGGTGAGAAGAAACATTCTCCTCCGTAACTTCAAGATGTCTAAAGAAATGGAAGTTTTAGTGGACAAAATCCTAACTTTTCAATTTGGAGTACACGACCTCATAACGAAAATTAAATAGTATATTTGTGGGTAGTTCTTGGTTGCTTAAGAACTAGTAGGTAACACTTAACCAGATATACGAAAGAAAATTGTCTATACGTTTCGAGACAATCGTTTGAAATTCCAAAAACACGTTCTGACATTGTAAAAAAAATATTTCAGTTCCACCTTTGCCGAATTCCCATCAATACAATCGTCCGTAGAACGTGATCAGCAATTTCTAACCCACAGGGGCTCCTAGAAAATCATCAAATCTATGAAAAAAACTGGAAGACACAAATAAAATAAAATGAGCAGTTCTAAAATTCCAATTCTTATCCGACCTTAAATATCCATGCCCCTTTTGTAAGAAGCCCTATGGAGCGAGAAAATGTCCCAGTTTCAAGGTATCAAGGTCATGATTAACGTGGTCAAGTGACCCTTTTGTATGGTTAATGTAAAAGCCGTCTACCGGCTGCCCACAAACTCGAAAACTGTCCTTCACTGACCGTTTGCATGTATTGTAAACAGTTCCGCAACTTCCACCTTCAATATCATCCTGGACAAAAAAATGGAGATCGGCGTTTTTGACTTCGCTATCAGGGTTCAAGTTGATAACTGACACACCGTTTCGATCCGAATTTAAATCTGCATAACCATCGGAAGCAAAACTCATGGATCCCTCCAATTTCCCGTCTGGTTTGGATGCTAAGGACCAACCTCGATCGGGAGCATCTCCAACCTCATCTGCCCGTAATGCCAACATCTCCGGATGCAAAATCAGGCTCGACAAAGTTCGACGATAATGAGTTTGGGGGAATCGAGAGTGAAAGTTGGCTAGCGGAGCGCTGCGTTTGGGTTAAAGGTGAGCGATGTGTTTGGGTTAAAGGTGAGCGATGTGTTTGGGTGACTATCTCAGGGGCTCCGTGCGGGCCTCCTCGTGCGTTATCTCGTCAGTTGAAAAGTGCGTTGCGATGGATCTCGACATTCAAACCAAATTTTTTAGCCGACGCGAAAAGCACATTTGGGCTGCTGCTCCACCTAACAGCTCATTGAGGACAACAAACGGAGCCGAGGCTTTCCACACCGATTATAACAAGCAGTTTTATAGCCCGCAACCAAATATTCATTTAGTCATCGGAGTTTTGAAAGAAATCCAGGCGGAAGTGAACTTGAAGCATACCAGCATACGAAAAGGTAAATAACACATAGGTAATAATAATTATTATATAATAATACGAGTAAATTACACAAACAATTTTAAATAACACAAATACAGCACAATAATTACACACAATGCTTACAACAAAAATAACACAAACAATAAAATTGTAAATAACACTTATCACTACATAATTTTATTAAACTTAAAAATTTCAGGAGCCACAAATGTGTTGAAGAAGGCCACTAGTGACAGGCTTCAGCTGCTGGATAAACTTTGGGCTGAGCACGGTACCGGCAAAAACATTTTAATTTACCTGGAAGCTGTGAGTAACCGCTATAACACCGATTCCAACATCCATGATATTACTGACAAGTACAACGCGAACGGTGAAGATAGTTAGGTTACGACTCAAATTCAGAACTTTGACAAAGAATTTTTCAATTCAATATTACCTTACCTTAACTATTCAATATTACGTTACCTTACGTAACTACTTTTAAAAATTATTATTATTTATGACTACATGTTACGTATCTATTTTTATAAGTATAAGTATCACTGATTGCAAGCATCTTCGATTTTTCTTCGTTTTCTGCGTTAACCCAAACTCATCACGATTCCATCGTTAGGTTAACCCAAACGCATCGCTATTTTAACCCAAAGTCACTGCGTTTTTCCGTCATTCCCCCAAACTCAACGACGCCCAAAGTTCATATATCTACTAAATTCTACGACGCACGATGTTATCTCCTTCAGCTAGATGACCGTGATCGCCCGAGGACAGGCGATATCAAAAGGAGGGACATCAAAGTACTTTTGAGACATTAAAAAACTTAAAGAAGAGCATAGAGTTCTATGCTTGGTGTACTGTGGTCGAATGTGAATTACAAATTCATTTTAAACCCACCACAAACTCATAGGAATTATTTTGGCTGTTTCATCTAAATTGCTTTCAAGCATTAAACAGGTATTTCTTATGCCTACTGCAACATCCGCGTCACCTTCCACTTCCACCCTTATCAACTTCTTCACAACTGCGTGTAAATGCGGATGAGGACATGCACAACTAAAGGGAGGAGGCATCTACCGAGCATTTTGCTGGTTCGGGTGTTATCTTGCTGTCGATGCACCGGCCTAATTTTCCCCTTCGACACCGCCTCATCTTTTAATTCAGCCAATGTACAAGATATAGGTGCTAACCGTCAATGCCACTAGGAGCTCGGCTGAAAAGGGGAAACTGATCTATAGAAACGGACCAAATATTGAATTTGTTAGTATTCAATTGAGTTTGTATAAGATATGCACGTCTACTAGTCCAAAACCGATGGCGACAAGAAAAACAGATCTCAATTTGCGAAAATATGGCTTACAGCTAGAGGAGGAACCATATCGGCCCTTAACACTTTCATCCATGGCCAACTGAACCATGGTCGTCTGCTATCTCAAGGTGGATGGGTATTACATGCAGATGTGGTTGAAATATAAGAGTTTGAGCGCCCAGAAAAGACTGATTTGTTGATCGCTGAAACTGTGGCCCATCATACCAGGATATTGATAGGTTACGTGAATTCAAGTCTGCTACCTTAGTATCGCTAGGTCTTTGCTACGGACGAAGTCCAAAAACACAAATTTTGGGTCAGCAATCGACTTATTGGTAAATAAATGAAATATGAGTCAGATGTACATGTAGATGTACTGTAGTTATGCAAATCTGCCACTCGAATATCGCCGGTTCGCCAATGTAGACGTCGTTCAAAAACACTGATTTGGATTGGGGTCAAAAAGAAACTCGTAGGTATACATATTACTCAAATTACGGCCAATATTAATTGGTTCAATAGGTAACTTAGAAATACACGTCTGCCATCGAAGCGTCACTGGCTTACTGGTGAAGATGAAGTCAAAACACTGTAAATCATTGACACAAAGGTTTATTATTTTCCATTACAGATAACAAACCTGAGGCAGAATCCGTTGGTATCCCCCGGTCAAATACTGTGAATCTGATTGCGTACTATTAGAATGATATAATCAGTCGTTATTGTACTATATCTGATCTGATTTATATTTTGATTTGATTTTTAGCGCATTTTCTTTTAAGAAAGAAAAAATGAGCTATTGTGTTCACTTTGTTCGCTGATGCTGTATGTATGTCCTCTTAAAATCGTTTTAAATGCCACTTCCCGACGTCCGATTTTTATGAAACTTGGTATGGGTGTAATCTGTAACATTGTGGAAATGAAGATGTGCCAGGGGTTGATGACGACTAAGAGGTCATTGATCAGCTGATTGAGCTCCCAAGCCATTTTGTCTCTAATTCAACGCAGGAAACGTCTACTATTTCACGCGGATCTCCTTACAAGAAAATACGCCATCATGTGTCTCATTTTGTGAGCACTGATCTACTTGTTTATTATTTTTTAATAACACTATCCCCCTCCCCCCAAAAAATCAAGGTCATGCCCTCACGACACAGGTACTGGTCCTGGGGGTTAGTATTACACGTCTCCTTCTCAAAAAATAGACGTCTATGTGAAAAAACGGGCTTCGGATTCGGGTTCAGTACCTTCAAAAACCCACAGTACCAGCTTCGCCTTCATTTTTTTTTTTTTTTTTTTTTTTTTTTTTTTTTTTTTTTTTTTTTTTTTTTTTTTTTTTTTTTTTTTTTTTTTTTTTTTTTTGCAGTGTAATAATTTAAATAATTTATAGTATTGACATGGGTTTCCACAACTTCACTGCTCTCCAGTCTGTGTGTCTTATCAAATGAAAGTCGTAGGACATCTAATTCTATATCTGAATTTTATATCACATGTCATTTTATTTCATTTTCATGTAATACATGTAATGAATTTCATCTCATATAATACATGTCATTTTATGACGGAAAATTCAAAATTGTCACTAGACCGCTCCTTCTCTAACACGTGATAGTTTTCTAAGGAAATTATTATTTCGTAAAATTATATTTAGGTAATTCACTAATAATAAAATTAGCGAGACTAATTGAATTCTGTATTATAAGGATATTATAATTAAATTGCGTTTAAGATTGAGTAGTCATGCCAAAATTAACCTTATTTAGACGAACCACCTCAGGTGTACGACGGGAGTCGTGTGTGGACAATTTGTATTTTTTGTCATAAATGCGCTAAAAATAAATTAAATTTCCTATGTTTGGTACCCATTAGTTACAAAGTTAGACTATTTACGACTTTCATCTAATGTTTTTCAATTGGTGTGACAGTTTCTGAGACTAAAGCTCTTAAAAAATCCAAGTGAAACATTTCACCCAAATTGAAAAAAGTGCCGTTTTTTACAAGCGGTTGCATAATTACTCATATTTCAAATTTTAATAGGTTATTCTACGTAGAATTTAACTGCCGTGAATATTAGTAATAGATGTTTCCTTGCTAACTAGCTTAGTTTTGGCGTAAGATCAAAAATATAGAAAACAGTTCGAAAGTTGCGATGTTTTTTCGCAATAGCTTAGGTCGCCCAAGTAACTGGAATAAGCACACTTGGGTTTTTACTATACATGTTGACTCTAAAACTACGAAAATCGAAACAATCCGACCTTATGTTGAATGTCGCATTTGAATTTATTATTTTCAATAATGAACCTTTGTATTTTGAAGATAAATCAACTTTTTTTCTCCTCTATTTACTAGACAATTTACTAGTAATGTGACATTTTCGGTTTTTTAAACATTATTATTACCTATACAATCATTTATTTATTTATAATTTTCATCACCATTTATCACATTCATTTGAAATTCCCAAATCTCGAGAAAAATAGGCAAGGAGACTAACAATTCCATACCACTTGACGATGAGAAACAAAAGAAATTAAATCTCAACTCAAACTCAAATATTCATAAGGCATTCATAAGACTTCAGATGTATAGATCCTGTAAAGTTAAGTTGGATCACATCCATCGAACTATAGGTATATCGAGGTATGTCGAATTATAGGTAGGTATCAACACATAATTGAAGAAATAGTAAGAGCATCTATGATCAAGTAGGCACTGCACAGGTACCTACATACCGACATTTCTTAAAGTATTGTTATACATTTTAGTAACATTTTAAAATTTTATTTATATTATTCTTTTCCCCAAAATTTTAGAATTGAAACATTATTTGGAGCACTGACACAGTACAAAGCATGAAACGTCACTTGTCCGATAAGTGCAATCGACCGTTCCATCACACATTCCTTTGCACAAACCAGACGGTATGGAGTCTTTGGGCATTGCTGATTTCGTCACGAAACGAAGTGATAAGTTGCCGTTTTTGATTTACTATTTATTCAAAAGCGGCAGGATCCAATTTTGAGTGTAGTCCCAACTGCCAACACAAAAACGTGTTATTTTTAATACATCACTTTTCATTAATTTCTCTTCTCATGTTCACAGAATAGCTTTTGTTTTTGACTGGTACGATGAATTGTCCATAAAATATTTTGAGTTCAAATTATGATCGAAAGGCTACGAAAGTAAATAAGTAAAAATAGTAAACCCACGTAGAAAATCCCTAAAATCATTAGTTCATTTCTAAATTATACTTAGCGAGTGAACAGAACTTGACCCGGTGAATCGTGACAGTTAGTACCTACTCGGAAACCAGGGACAAAGTGAAAAGTCACGGATCCAGGGGTCTATCGTTAAATATCAAAACCACGAGTGATTGGCTGCTACATCGTTACTGAAAGCTTATGCCGCACAGCTCACAGCGGTCAGGAACTTGACAAAAGTTCGGCTGCGATGCCGACGAAAACCCATGGTGAATAACGATAAGAACTTCGCCTAAGAACCAACCACGGTATATGTGACGCCTATTTGTTCAAAATCGGACAACGGGAATCCCCACAATGTGGAAAATGTGGTCATCCAGATGGAACTCTACGTCACCTGATAATGGATTGTCCAGACCATGAACGGGAGAGACACCTTTTTTTTAATGTTTCAGCCACGAAAACAAATGTAAATTTGGAATTTTTATCCATTTTATCATCAAGGAATATCATAATTTATAAAGAACTTTTTAAATTTATGTTAAATTGTAGTATTAATATATGAAAGAAAATTGTTTTACTTACTACAAGCCTTGAATTGTAAATAAAAATATGTATGGCTGTATACAGAACGTAATGCCAAATAAATAAAATAAAAAAAAAAAAAAAAAAAAAAAAAAGTACCAGAAAACCAAAAATTCAAACCCCAAAATCAAAGCGGTGCATCTCCAAAAACGGCGCATGAATTGAGAATGTATCGGTTACAACATTTTTTGACGTTCGATTATGACCCAAGCACAACGATAGGGTGGTTCAAAAAAAAAAAAAAAAAAAAAAGTTCTGGGATTTCTTGTCCCCATTGTTTTTTTTTTTTTTTTTGTTTTTTTGTTTTTTTTTTTTTTTTTTGCTTCCTCGGTATGTCAGGATGACACTCCTAAATTTTTAACAAGAAATATTAATCCTAATCACTTTACCTGGGTCGATTTTGGCCAGTTATCGACCGCGAGGTGATGATTTGAAGGACGGATTTCAATTTTTTTTTTTAGGTCAATTTATGGATTTTCGCATGCGCTGAACACGATGAACTTATTTATTTTACGCTCCGTCCACTAGTTATCCGGTAAACTGGCAGAGGACGCTGCTTGAAGATGAGTAAAAATCGAAAATTTCACCGAAAATACTGTCCCCTGGTTAAGAATTGTACTAGAAACATGCTATTATGGTCGGACAATATGCTTTGGCATGTTCTGAACATGATTCCGTTTTTTACTATACTTTTCCGCCGATGATTGCTTCGTTTATCGGCCATAAATCTCAAATTAATAGTAGGGTAATAGACAAATTCACCCTAATTTCACCGGAAATTATGTCGCGTTGATAATTTAAGGTTCTGAAATACCTTGTGCCGATAAAATTTGGTATTTTCCAGGATACTCGGTACAAAGCCGTTGGTAATTTGGCAAGGACTTGAACCGGCATTGTACTTATTCGCTTAACGACCCGATACCATTGTACAAGCTTTTACACGTGACCGATACCGCTGACAATAGGTAACCCTACGCTCAAACGATCCAATCACAGTTCAGACAATTCAAAACTTCGAATTTGAACCGGAAAACCGATGGAACTAAGGAATTTTACAGAAAAATTGGAATTTTTTAAACTATTTTCTCCATTTTGCCGCTATAATTGGCAAATAAGTACAATGCCGGTTCAAGTCCTTGCCAAATTACCAACGGCTTTGTACCGAGTATCCTGGAAAATACCAAATTTTATCGGCGCAAGGTATTTCAGAACCTTAAATTATCAACGCGACATAATTTCCGGTGAAATTAGGGTGAATTTGTCTATGACCCTACTATTAATTTGAGATTTATGGCCGATAAACGAAGCAATCATCGGCGGAAAAGTATAGTAAAAAACGGAATCATGTTCAGAACATGCCAAAGCATATTATCCGACCATCTTACCATGTTTCTAGAACAATTCTTAACCAGGCGACAGCATTTTCGGTGAAATTTTCGGTTTTTACTTATCTTCAAGCAGCGCTCTGGGGACAAGAAATCCCAATACTTTTTTTTTTTTTTTTTGACCACCCTATCGTTGTGCTTGGGTCATAATCGAACGTCAAAAGATGTTGTAACCGATACATTCTCAATTCATGCGCCGTTTTTGGAGATGCACCGCTTTGATTTTAGGGTTTGAATTTTTGGTTTTCTGGTACTTCAGTATCGTTTTTCACCATGGGTTTTCGTCGGCATCGCAGCCGAACTTTTGTCTAGTTCCTGACCGCTGTGAGCTACAGCGGTTTTCCCTGCCCTTCATGCTTTCACAGGGTGTGTGTGACACCACAAGCAAAATTTTGACTAAAATATCTGAGGTGATTACCTTAAAACACTATAAACCAATAGACGCCTAGCCTCACTTGGAGTTGGAAGACAAATTACAGAAACTCGGCTAAAAAATCTTGAGCATTTGTACTTAACGTTGATTTAAAAAAAAAAAAAAAAAAAAAAAAAAAAGAGAGAGAGAGAGAGAGAGAGAGAGAGAGAGAGAGAACAGCGCAGATGAGGCTAGATTCAATTGGCTGACGAACTCTCTCAGTATAATTGTAAACTTTTCCTGTGTACCTTGCACTTTAGATGCTTCATTGTTTGAGGTAATTATTACTTACATATTTTTGGTTGAGTGCTTTCGATTGTCAACTCTCAAAACTGGATCCTGCCTTGAGTAAATATGAAATCCAAAAAGGCAATTTATCACCACACCACTTTGTTTATGCAAAGGAATGTGTGGAACGTTCTCTTACTCTTGTCGAAAAAGTTACTTTTCATGCGTTTTTCAGCGTCAGTTCTCCGGAGAATGTTTCAATTCTTAAATTTTATTAAAAAGAATCATTTAAATAAAATTTAAAATGTAATTAAAATGTAGAACAATGCTTTACTACATAGTGGCACGTAGACGGTACCTATGCAGTGCCTACTTGAATATTTACAAGCATGTTCTTATTATTTGATCAATTATGTTATGTTGATACCTACCAATGCATGTGGTCGAACTTTCCTATAGGTACTCAGTGAATCCGCATTTTCGGCTAATTGTTCGTCTTGTAAATTTGGATCGGAAAGCGGGGGTCAAACCTGCTTCCTTCGTCAATAACTATTTCATAGCAATTTTCACAGATAAACGCAGTTATATCATTGTCATCAATAAAAGATTTGGTTGATTTGCTACATGCTTTGTGGATACTGGTTCCGCAATTTATCATTTAATAATGATTAACAGGACGTTTCCATTTTTTCCTACCGTTACGTTACGGCGAAAATATTGATTTTCATGTACAACCAATGCGTTAGTAGGGAAGTGTAACTCCCTTAGTGATAGCAGGAAAACAATCGCCACTTTTTGGAATGCTCTCATTTTATCACAACATCTCATGATCCCTTAGCCTCTGTAGTGTCAAGGAAAGCTGATTTATTACGGTAAATTATAAACTAATATTGTTAAGTAACCACATTGAACTAATAATGTGTAAAATTAATCATTATTAAATTATGTGACTGTAGAACCGTAAGTCTATCGTTCGGTTTTTTTTTTTTTTTTTTTTTTTTTTTTTTTTTTTTTTTAATACATGGTTTAATGTCGTTCTTACGTATTCCTTCTGTTATTTTCTGGCAAAAAAGAGTAGGCACTGATCAAGAGTTACATTTCCAGGTTGATCCCTCGGGTATTATCACATTAAATCTCAATTTCGGAGAAAATAAATTATCGTAGTTCATAAAAACTATATCCACGATGACCAAACTGTTTTGCAAAAGAAAACCCGTACATTTTATAGAAAAAATGGGAATATTTCGAACTACTTCCGAAAAGTCGACTGCAGATAAACAACATTCACAGCAGGTTAACACAAATGAATGTGATAAATGTGAATGAATAAATTAATGTGGTAATTGGTGATGAGAATTATAAATAACTGATTAAGATATTATTAATAATAATAAAGATATTATTAATAATAATAAAATAATAAAAACGGAAAGTTTCACATTACCTGTCTCTAGTTAACAGAGGAGAAGAAAAAAGGAATTTTTTTCAGTTTTTACCTTGTTTTAAATTAAACCTGATAATTTTAAAAGTATTTTGCTAATAACCAAAATATAGCTGGTTTAAAAACGAATAATTTGAGCCTAAAAACGATTGTTTGCGTTGGGCCATTCGTAAACTAGTAGGGTCAAAATGGAACGCGCTCCCATGCGCTCTTGTATCCCCCCTACTTTCCGCGACCACTCGCGGCGCATCATCCATTTTTGAGCAACGTATAACTAGGTACTGGAATAATGCATAAAAGATGTTACTTCATCACGTATGTATCATCCTCAAATACTTCTGTGGAGATGATCGTTAATTTTGTTTTACTTTTTGTTGCATAACTGGAACTTTCTATTATATTCCAGATTTTCTAAAGTCCCAAAAATTCGCCTAAATGGATGATATTACGTAAAAGAGGACTATAAAGATCATCTAGGGTCCCCTAACACTCCTTGAGAGTATTCGGTCAATTAGATTCAGAGTTTCTCGCGTGTTAACCACGTTGATATCAATAAGGCGATAAAATGCATGGCAAACCTTCCTAGAAACCTCTACCCAACTACCCTCCAAGTTTGAACATAATCAGACCAATAGATCGTAAAAAATCGACGTTGTTAGAATCTGACGTTTGCGAATGCGCGCACCCTATTATTGATCCGACAACTATGCAATTTAAAGGGAACCATCAAGAAGCTAACCCACACAAAACCAGAAAATTCCATAAAAATCAGTCCCTTAGTCTCCGAGTTTCACAAGTGTCAAACAATTTTATTTTTGCGCATGTACAATGGTCATTACTCAATCAATCGCAATAAAACTCATAGAGCATATTTCTGATACGTATAGCCAACTACCCTCCGGGTTTGAACAAAATCAAACCTATAGATCGTAAAAAATCGACGTTATTTTATGAATTCACGTTTGAGCTTGCTCACACGTCATTATTGATTCGATTGTAATGAAATTCATAGGGGAACATAAAGAGGCTAACCAACACAATCCCTGAAAATTTCATCAAAATCGAACGAAAATTTAGATTTTCCTGTGCTTTTGACTGGGAGTAGTTGTGTAGTCGTCCAACACATGGTCGGTGAGGCTCTCAAGCCGCCCGACCGCACGCCCAACCCTGAGACAGAGTTCCAGTTGTTTTAGTTCTTTGCTTTTTAAAAAAGAAGAGGTGGGGAGAAGACGAGGTTATTTAGAGCAATGGCCGACCCTGCCAGATCTCCGGTAGCCATTCAGTAAGCAAAATAGAATGTGTATATTATTATGTATATTATTATATACACGAAACACCCGACAGCGGCGAAGCACGCGGAAAAACGATGAACTACAGCTGTATATTTGTGATCCATAATCCATTCAACTGGCACCCACCTCTCAAACTTCAAAGGCTCTTTGTTCGTCACTGAATCAATGTAACATTGTGATTATGAATCCTTATCATCCAGTAGAGCCTAAATTAAATAGAGAAAATCGTTTGTGTGTTTATTGTTGAAGTTAAGGTAAGATATGAGGGGTTGACAATGTGGCACCCTTATACGGGTGCCATAAAAATGAGGGTGCCACTTCGTATGCTGTTTTCATTGTTTCGGGTGCCACAGAGCTGGAATATATATATATATATATATATATATATAAGTATACAAAAAGTATATAAGTAAAGTATAAGTATATAAGTAAAGTATATAAATATAAGTACTATATAAGTAAAGTATATATTATATATATATATATATATATTTATGATTTGCCATTCCAGACGATAACTCTAGTATGGATCGAGATGAAAAGTTTTAAAAAGTTCCAGTCATGCAGCATGATCGTATGAGCGCATTTCGTGAATGAATGAATGAAAACATGCTTTATTTATAATCATGACAGTAGTTAACCTTAAATCAACAATGAATGTAATAATCATGGTCGCAAAGACCGTCTGATGAGTTCACATCCGTCACTTTTCGAAGAAAAAGAAAAACACATCATATACAGAACTTACAATAATATATTACAATAATAATATATATATATATATATATATATATATATATATATATATATATATATATATTATGTAACGATAACAATGATAAATTACTCTACATCTGTTTTATCCTTACGTTCATTCTCGTGTCCATTTAGATTACTTTTAGGTAAGATAGCACAAGTTGAAAAGCACTTGAATATATTTCACAACTCAACCCAAAAAGTAACAAGTTTTATGAAAACAGTATCTATAAACATTTGAACAGTTAGTAATGGAGTTAACGTTTGTTGCCTATCAATATAAAATGAAGATATAACAATTCTCCCCCACTTAATAACGCACATAATCCTCTAAGTAGGAGGGTGGCCGACGCATTCTGGTAGAACGCCTGGGAAGTGTCGTGTCCCTTGACAGGTGAGAAGAATCCGCATTACTATTGGTATTGGACGTTGGTTGTGGAGAAATTGGAAGATCAGCAGTGTTGAATAACTGAGGAGGATCATGAGTAGGATTGGAAGCTTCTAGATCCGTTGAGGGCCCCGTAAGTAAGGGATCTAGCACAAAATCAGTTTTTGCGGGGGGATGTGCAGAGGGTCGTCTTTGTGGTGCGGTCTCTGCTACCTCTGTCTCTGATCTCTGGAGTTGGTTGATGTGCCTTTTTAGTGTCCTCCCACTGTCAAGTTGCACCATGTAATGGAGGAGCCCAAGTTTTCGAATGATTGTACCAAATTTCCACGTAGATGAATTATTTATTAAAATACTAGTACGGACTCTCTCCCCCACTTGTAGAGAACGAGTGTTCTTGTTAGGTTCAATGTTTGACTTCGTTTCTTGATATGGGCGCATGGCATCAAGTCTGATTCTAATCTGTCTTCCAAGATACATTTCAGCCGGTGATTTCCCACTGCTCAAGGGAGTAGCTCGATAACGAAGGAGGATTTTCTGAATTTTTTGAGAGATTGACAAGGGCTCCATGACCATTGCTTTCAGGCGCTGTTTTGAGGTTTGAATGTTCCTTTCTGCTAGCCCATTTGTGGCTGGATGACCTGGAGCAATAAATTTTTGTTTGATGCCATTTGATTCACAATAAGTTTTGAACACTTCTCCCGTAAATATGCTGGCGTTGTCAGAAGTCATGGCGATTGGGTAGCCATGCGTAGAAAATATCTTGTTGAGCATATTTATGGTTGTAGCTGATGTAGGAGCATCCTTGCTCACTTCGATTTCCGCCCAGCGGGATTTAGCGTCTATAAGAACCAGAAAGTGGTGGCCTTGAAAAGGTCCAGCAAAATCGATATGGACTCTATGCCAATTTTCAGCTGGTTCATCCCAGTGATGTACTGGGACCTTAGGTGGACTTTTTTTCACAGCAGCACATTCTCTACAGGCTCGGACTAGCTTTTCAATGTCTTTGTCAATGTTCTTCCAAGTACAATGACGCCTAGCCAACTGTTTCATTTTTGTGATTCCAAGATGAGTTGAGTGAAGATCTGAGAGAACATGTTTCTGCAAGCTTTGTGGAATCACAACACGATCGTTTTTGAACAGGATGCCATCATTTAAAATATAATCACTTTCAATCGAATCAGAGAGTAGGCCCTGCTTTATTAATGTCAATTCTTGATCTTTATCTGTTTCCATCTTAATAGATGCTGGAGTTAATGTTATTGATGAAATGTTGAAAATATTTGATGAGAAAACTTGATGAATTTCGTTGTTGATGATCATGTCAGATGAAGTAAAATTTTGGTGAATTGGAGCTCTGGAAAGGCAATCCACATTCGTATTGTCGCACCCACGCTTAAATTTAATTTCGTAATCGAATCCAGATAGAAATGTGGCGTAGCGAAGGAGGCGTGCAGATGTCATTTTTGGTAATTTAGATTTATGATGAAAAATGCGCGAAATTGGTTGATTGTCAGTAACTAATGTAAAATGCCGACCAAAAAGATAGTTATAAAAATGATTCACTCCGAAAACGATTGCCAGGGCCTCACGGTCCAATTGCGAATAATTTTGCTCTGCATCTGTAAGAGAACGTGAAGCAAATGCTATCGGACGGTCAGTGTCTTTGATACTATGTGACAACACTGCAGCAATTCCAACAGGACTTACATCGGTAGTTAGGACCACTGGCAAATTTTGATCGAATGGTACGATAACTCTTTCACTAACAATTTCTGTTTTGATTTTTTGGAACGCATTTTCACATTTTGTGGACCAATGAAATGTGTTTTGTTTCTGGAGAAGCTTGCGAAGGGGATATGTTAGCGTTGATAAATTAGGAATCAGCCGAGAGTAGTATGTTACCATACCCAAAAAAGACCGTACCTCTTGAACTGTTTTGGGATGAGGCATGTCGACAATTGCTTTTACTTTGGATGGACACTTCGTAATCTTGTTGTATTCGACTTGGTGGCCTAGATATTCGATTTTTGTTTTAAAAAATGAGCATTTGGATTTGTTCACATGTAAATCAAATTCACTCAGCCTTTTTAAGCAAGCGATCAAATTTTCCTGGCATTCATATTTCGTTCCACCATGGACAATAATATCATCGAAATAAGCTGTTACCTTGTTCAACCCCCCTAGGATTTGGTCAATGATACGATTAAATTCTGCTGGTGCTGTCTTGATTCCAAAACTAAGTCTATTCATTGTATATGTTCCCCGGTGTGTTGAAATGGCCTGGATTTGACTACTTTGTTCATCTGTCTTTAGATGAAGGTATGCTTTGAATAAATCTAACTTGCAGAAGTACTTTGAATTTCGCAGGCTATTCAGGACATCTTCAATTTTTTTAATTGGATAATTGACATTAACAAGGCAATCATTGACGGCGACTTTGTAGTCAACACAAAGCCTCACATTCCCGTCTGATTTAGGAATCACTACTAGTGGTGACCCCCAGTCACTCGTTGTGCATTTAGTGATGATACCCTCTGCTTCTAACGAATCCAATTCCTGTTCTACCTTTTCGCGAAGGGCGTAAGGAACTTCACGTTCCCGTATATAAACTGGTTTTGTGCCAGGTCGCAGCTGGAGAGTTATACTACAATTTGGAACACAACCTACTTTTTGAATAAAAATTTCCGGAAAAAGTTTTTCGATATCCAACATGTTATCACCTGGCTGTAACAATTTTGTTTGAATTACGTTTGTTTCATGATGTTTTGAGTTTTCGTGGTCAATATGTTCTAGGTTAATTCGAAGATGCCTTATCCATAATCTTCCTAGAAGAGGATCATATTTTTTTGGAACTACATACATTTCCTCAGTCGAGTTCCTACCCTTGTATTCCACATTGACTCGTACTTTTCCTAGGGGTACAAAAATGTTTTCCGTGTATGATCTGAAGGCTATGTTCGTTGGTTGTAGTTGTTGTTTCAAGTTCAAATTCTTGAATGCATACTCGGGAATCAATGTGTAGCCTGCCCCACTATCTACTTCAAAACGTTGGTTTTGATTTTCAATTTTGACGGTAGTGTAGAATTTTTTTACGTCTGAAGTGGTTTCACCAGTGCTTCGTTGATCAAAAACGTCTATGATTTGATGTACCCCTAAATATTCATAATTATTGTCATCCACTTCATCTATTTGATTTGTATCATTAGACTTTGATTTCAGTAGGGTTTTTATGCATACTTTGGACACATGTCCATATGTAAGACATGAAGTGCATTTGATTTTTTTTGGATCTATGCTGCATTCTTTGACTAAATGATTACTTTTTGCGCATCGTAAACATATATTGTTGATTCCAAGTTTTCGATAATCTAATTTGCCTTTGAATCGTGGTTTGAAATTTTGATTGTAGATTTGGCTTTCGGAATTGGTTTTATTGAACATTGTTTTATTAATATCTTCCAAAACGTTAATGGAAGGAGATGGAGAATGTGTTTGAGACAATTCAAGACTGTCTACCTTAGATGCTTCAAGTGCAATAGCCTTTGACAAAATATTATTAAAATCGGTGAGGTTTGATTGGAGAATTTGTTCTTTTATCCAAGTATCTTTGATGCCTCTGATAAATTGTGCACGGAGAAAGAGATTTGTTGCGGGTGTTTCCGTTGGGGGGTCACAAGCACATTTAACGGTGAATTGACAATCTATGATATCACGACGCAAGGCTGCTACATATTCCGTTATTGTTTGACCCTCTTTTTGATAAGTTGACAAGAAATAGTGTTGGGCCACGAGCGGATTCTTTTTTGGTGCCAAATGATCGTCTAAATGTTTCATTAATAGGTCATATTCTAGATCACCAGGAATGTCTGGTGCCACGAGTGTCGCTAGGAGGTTGTAATTTGATGCCCCGACAGAATTCAACAACAGTTGAGCACATTTGGGTTTGTTGTCGAATATCCCCTTCAACTTTAAGTAATTCTCAAATCGTTGACGGTAATAACGAAATTGTTCCTTTTTTGAGTCAAATTCTTCGAAAGGAGGAACATGGGAAACATTAATGGAAGCAACAGGTTGATGACTTGTGTCTCCTCCCCCTATTCTACTACCAAGCAAACGTTCGATGAGTCGTGTGTTATTGTCATTTATTGCTTCGAGAATTGATTGAAATTGGGCTGCATCCATGTTGAATAGTTGATAATAACCGTAGAGAATGTATTAAAATTGAAGAAAAAAACTTGAGAAAAAAAAGGAACGATAATATACAGAATACCTTGATAACTCAACTTATCGACTGGAGAAGAGCAGGAGCGTCTCAGTTCACATCGTCGCCAGCTGTTTTATCCTTACGTTCATTCTCGTGTCCATTTAGATTACTTTTAGGTAAGATAGCACAAGTTGAAAAGCACTTGAATATATTTCACAACTCAACCCAAAAAGTAACAAGTTTTATGAAAACAGTATCTATAAACATTTGAACAGTTAGTAATGGAGTTAACGTTTGTTGCCTATCAATATAAAATGAAGATATAACAACTTCTTATAACAGAGTTAACAGATTTGATAATATTAAATACTAATATATATTATATATACTTAACTTTATAATCTAATTATTGAAACCGTATTCAATCATGGTTTTATATCTCAAATCCCATGCAACTGTACAATACTTTACCAGACCGATACTCACACCCCTAATTAACTCCAGATAATCCTCCCAACCAAACTCGGACCTGCCCAATTACCTTCTTCTTACTTCACGTAAAGCCCTACACTTTCCTACAAAATGAAACGCATTTCCTAGTTCCCCACTACTACATAGATCACACTTTTGGTTTCCAGCGTTGTAAGGTCGAAATTTCAATGCCAAAAGGTCACAACTCACCTTAAACAGCCATCTACGAGATCGGAAATCATCTACCTGATCCAAGGGTGTCACACCACCTTCCGATTTCAGGGCCACATATTGAGGGTAGTTCTGCATCCAAGGGCTTTTTGTATTAATTTCGTAAATTATCGTATTGTATAATGTTGAATTGTTTTGAATTTTTAGCTTTTTTTGCCGATTTTATCGACTTATTAACAAATTTTAATGAATTTTAAGTTCATTTTTCATCATAATTTGTTACATACATTTTTGAATGATCGATTTCATAGTTAATAAACTTTATTTGAGCACTATTCTGCCAAAAATGTAAATTTAATTATTTTTAACCGTTTGTAGACATTTTTAGTGATTTTTTTTTAGGACATTTTTTGAAATTTGGCCAATTTAATCTGCTCTAAAAGTGCTCGCCGACAAACTCATCCTTTCGTTAATCCTAAGGAGAGTTTTATCTTAATCGTCTGGAATGAGACACACACACACACACACACACACACACACATACACACACACACACACACACACACATACACACACTCACACACACACGCACCCAAACACACACTCACACACACACATATATACATATATATATATATATATATATATATATATATATATATATATATATATATTTACATATGAAAAACGTTAAACTCTAGGATTCGTTTCAGAATGCCTCAAAACGGATTTCACTGGAGGAGTTTTTCAAAAAATTTGATTTTAAAATTTTCCGAGCCATTGCAATAGTTTATTTTTTTAAGAAAATTCGGCTAAAATCAAGCATTCCAAAAGAAATGATGTGTGCAGAACTTTTGAGTAGATTAAATTGATCAAATTTTATAATATGTGCTGAAAAATCACTAAAAATGACAACAAACCGTTTACTATTTTTAGCAGAATATTACTCAATTGAGGTTTTATCATCTATAAACTGGAACATTTGAAAATCTGAATTGTGCTGATAAATTTACTTAAATTTAATTAACCCAGTACTAGCTAAAAAATGTATTTGCAACAAAGTCTTTATTTGGTTTGTGTGGCTGAATATTGTATAGGTAGTTAACATTGTTTTCGCTGTTATCAATTAATTAAAAATGTTCGCGCACACCAATTAGCTACAAACATTTCAAAAAATTCAACAGATATGAGAAGAAAACGAAAAAAGTTTCATTTCCCCAGCAACGGCTTGGTTGTACGTGAAAATCAAAAGAAAAATAATGTTAGAACGCGGTAGGCAGCTCGTACTTTCTCTCTTATGAGAGGAGAGCTAGATGAGCATTGAAAATGTCTCAGTAATTTCAATACTTTTTATTGTTTTTAATAAAATAACAATTAGAAAACAAAATAATTATTGACACACAATTACTGAATTTGCTGTAAGCCAATCTCGACGATGCCCAATTCTTCCACGAATATAATATGGGTTGACCCGTAAACTAAGGCATTTTCAATGTAAAAAAAAAAAAAAAAAAAAAACTAAGGAAATTCTCTCTTGTGGTCATGCTGCATGACTGGAATTAATTTACCGTTTCACTTGACATATATGACAATTTCCTCAACATATTTCAAATCTTCGATAAACTGTTTAATGGTACTATTAAAACCACCCCTTTTATCTATTTTAGGGTGATGTACACTGATGTTTCACTATCTACTAGTTGCTCGTAGTCAAAATGAATACGCCGCCAGTCAGCCCTCTAACCCACGCTTTCTCCCCTGTGAAAGGTATGTTTTGGTTTATTATTTCCAATAATAAGTCTTCGTAATCGTATAGGAAATAAAATGTATTTTATCTCAAACTTTGTCACTTTACGTTTCAAGGTGCGTAGATTCCAAAACTGCAATGTCCGTCCGCCATCCGGGCCATAAAAGGCCTTTAACTTGATGAAAAAAGTCCAGTCATGCAGCATGACCCCATGAGCGAATTTTTGAAGAATATTACCGATTTTTACAACTAGCGAACGGCATTATTTCGATTTTTGACTGATTTTTCAACTTTGAAATTTTTGAAAACTTGATACATATTCTTATAGGAAATTTTACGCTGATTCCGAATATACCACATGTTAGTATGCTGAAAAAATTATTTCGCACAACAAATCGCAAAAAACAGGCTATTTTGAAATTTTTGACTACATTTTTGAAAATTTCAACCCGAAGATGTAATCCGATCATGCTGGCCAACGAACTTGAACTTTCGTTTTGTGCCCTTAACATTTTAAAATTTGTTTGAAGTTTCTAGCACAATTCTACGGACAGTTATCGTCTGGAATGACACATACATATATACATATATACATATATACATACATACATACATAAAAAAATGCGTTAAACTTCAGAATATGATTCAGAATAGCCTGAAACGGATTTCTGCATAAAAAGTTTTCAAAAATTCACATTCTACAAATTTTGAGGCGAGAGCAATAGCTTAATTTTCTTCAAAAATTCGCTAAAAATCCGCTCATGGACTCCCCATCGGGTCTTGTTGGTCCTACCTAGAATCTAGCCAGCCCGATCGCTTCACACGCATTAATGCTATGGGCCGAAAACGGGGTTTTTTCCCTCATGTTTTTCTTCATACTTAGTTTTTTTTTCTATTTTTATTGATTTTTACGTACAACCATTGCGTTACTAGCGAAATGTAACTCCCTTAGTTTTCATAGCAGGAAAATCGTTACCACTTTTTGGAATGCTCTCGTTTTATCACATCTCATGATCCCTAAGCCATTGTTGAGTCAAGGAAAGCTGATTTACTACGCTAAGTTGTAAACTAATATTGATAATAATGAACTAATAATGTGAAAAGAAGGCACTAGGTACATGGTAGGCATACTATTGAGTAGTAGGTACTTGTAAGCAGAAGGTACTAGACGATGCATAGACCTCTGATCAGGTTATGGACCCCTAAAGCTAATGATTTCTATCGTATTTAATCTCCGAAGCTGAAATTATGAGACGATTGAAATGATTGGCTCATTCCTACCGTTTGCAGCCATTTTCAATGATTTTTTTAGTACATTTTTTGAAATGTTGCCAATTTAATGTGCTCTAAAAGTGTTGGCAACGAACTCATCCTTTTGTTTGGAAAGCTTGATTTTTTGGCCCAAGAACGGAATTTTTATCTCACTCCTAAGAAGAGTTATCGTCTGGAATGACACACACACACTTTTTTTTACAAATCTTCCCTCAAAGGCGGAGGGGGCACACCATTAAATTTGAAAAAAAAAAAAAATTAATAAATAAAATAAAGTGGGTCATGCCGCAGATCATTCCTATCATATTTACTTATCTTAGCCCGCCAGGTCAGCTCCATGTCCACGCTGCCACTGACAACCTGGACATCCAGGATTATGGCAGACCCATCGGGCTTGATCGCAACGATATCTGGCTTCTTGCCCCGGTCACTCGGCATGTGATATAGTCTCTCCCTTTCGACATCCCAACCGCTGCATGACAAAGCACCTACTATATGCTTGGCAACCGTATTGTGACGTAAAATGCGACCACTGTGAGTACGAGGACACTGCTGCACCACATGATAAAGATTTTCATTTTTACCCCAACAGGCACGGCAAAGGGTGTCTACTGTCCCGCAACTACTCCTTGAACGTCTCACCGAGGTGGCTAATGTAACCGCCCGGACGCAGAGCCGGCCCGAGCCATTTTTGTTACCCATGCGGAATGGCTACCCCCCCCCCCCCCCCCCCCCCCCTCAATATTGGATTGGAAGCCAAAAGAGGGCAAATTTAAAAATAAAAGCTAATTATTACATATGGAAATTTCCAGTATTACAATTGTTGAATAATGACCTTGAGATCACATGTTTCCCATGAGTTGAGCAGATAGTGAATAACACGATGTGATCGAAGAGTGGTCAAGTGAAAAAAGCTTGCTGTTTTTTTTTTTTTTACAGAAAAATACCAGAAAAAATATAGATATGTAAATAAATTCAATCCATTCAATAATTAACACAAAAAACGGACGGTAGACCTACGGTTCTACAGTCAGATTATTTAATAATGATTCATTTTACACATTATTAGTTCATTATGGTTACTCAGCAATTTTATTTTATAACTGAGCGTAATAAATCAGTTTTCCTTGACACTACAGAGGCTTAGGGATTATGAGATGCTGTGATAAAATGAGAGCATTCCAAAAAGTGGCTAACGATTTTCCTGCTATGGAAACTAAGGGAGTTACACTTCCCTAGTAACGCATTGGTTGTACGTGAAAATCAATAGAAAACCCCACCGTAACGTGACGCTCGTGACGTGAGCAAAACAAATGGAAAAGTCCTGTTAATCGTTATTAAATGATAAAAATAAACCAATTTATTCTTCTGTCCAGCGCCCCCATCTGTCCGGCGCCCTAAGCGGCCGCATGGTTCGCATGCGCCTAGGACCGGCTCTGCCCGGACGGCGTGAAAATGGCAATAGTTGCGGGCCCAATGCCCTCTGAAGCCCATTCCACCCACTGGGTAGAAATGGGGGATCCAGAGCACTGTCTGAGTTCTTTACCATCTACTGACTCATGCAGTGCAGCAGCGAACTCAGCAGATGAGCTGGATTTTGGAGCAGTTGGTGTTGCTCGATCGCACCTCAACAACAGCTGCCGGACAAAGTCCAGGTAAGCAGCAGTGCGGGCGACCTCCCAGCTCAAGCTCCTAAGGGCAAGCTGGCGGTGTACTGATGGGATGCTGGCTGAGAGAGAGACAATACCGAGCCCACTGGCCTTGACCGGTGCATTAATATAGGCACTTGGGACACCAGGTGGGAAGTCTAGCCAAGAGCGCACAGCAGAGCGAACTTCACGATCTAACTCAAGAAGCCTCCCCGCAGTAAGCCTACCAAGACTAACCCATAGGTTATCTTTGGCAGTAAGTATGTGCGAAGGAGGCCTTGGTGACACGAGCTAGAGCTCCACCAAGGTCCACTCGGCTTGCGGCAATGGTGGCAACACCCATGAAGTCAACTCCGAGGTACTGCCAAACCTCCAGCACGGATCAGGTGGGGAAGGGTGACTGTCCTATGACAAAATACTCCTCATCCACCACCTTCACCTGATGCTGACGACCCGACGGGACCAAGGAGACTGACCCACACTTATCTGGGTTAACCACCAGACCACACCTGGCACACTTTAGAGAAAGAGAGAGAGTGAGATTTATTCTGACAGGGTGCGGGCTGGAGGTGGCCAAAATTGGCGATCTTTTTGATCCTCATCATCATCATTCTCATCATTTTCGTTGTGCAGTTTTATTATTATTATTGATCATTTGCCACCATTTTCGATCTCTCAGATCGTTCCTAAGATCTGCAAAATTTGGATTTTCCAAACAAAATTCTACATTTTTCCAAATAGAACATTTTCCAAATTGAACCAATATTTTCCAAATCGAACGTTTTCCAAACAATTCAACATTATCCAAATTAAATTCAACAATTTCCAAATTGAATTTCAAATTTTTCTGGAGAGAATTCCAAATTTAATTCAACATTTTCTAGAGAGATTTCCAAATCGATTTTTCAACATCACGCATTGTTCTAGGAGCTCATCCCAACCTTAATTAGGCGGCAAAGTACACGGATTTGTCGCGTCTTTCTCGCTCAGAAGTGAAACTTGTCTAGGACTAGTTCCCTCTTAAGGGAATTGAGGAAGTAGGTAAAGTTCACCCCCCCCCCCCCTTCGTAATCCAGGTACCATATAGCCCGTTTTTGACCTGTTTCCTCATTTGATCCGATCGAGTTCGGATGAATGCCCCTGATTTGGTCAAACAAGGGGAAAATCGGTCAATTTTGTGATGCAACTTCTTCCTTCCAACCTTCCTTCTACTACCAACCGCAACTGCTATGCAACCTCTACATTGAAAATGAACATTATTTCTCACAATGTTTTTTGTATGATTCAATTTTCATTTAGTGCTTTGACGGTGTTCAAATTCAGTTAAGGAAGAATAAGTATCAAGGTACATGCTTCCGAAAAATGAATATTTTCAAAATTTACAAATAAAAATTGAAATAAAAATCTACTTGTGTGTGAACGTTTAGGTATTTTTTATTTCTAATCTTAAGTAAAGATTTTAAAAGAATCAATAAAACGTTGAATTTTGATTGGGATATTGTTGAATTTAATTTGGAAAATGTTGAATTTGTTTGGAAAACGTTGGATTCAATTTGAATGTTAGGTTCAATTAAGAAAATGTTGAGTCCTATTAGGAAAATGTTGAATTTTATTTGGAAAATATACATTTTTCAGACGTTATCAGATCTTAGGAACGATCTGGAAAATCGGAAATGGTTGCAAATGACCAATAATATCTCAAAAGGGTAATTTATCAAAATATTCATGAGATTTTTTTTTGAGTTTTTAAAATTGCATATAATGTTGAATTCTATTGGGAAATGTTAAATTTCATTTGGGAAATTTTGGATTCCGTTTGGAAAATGTTGAATTCATTTGGAAAACGTTGGATTCAATTTGGAAAAATAAATGTTGAATTTAATCTGGAAACGCCATATATGTCACATGAGTACCACGCAACAGAGTAACCAGACTATGTCCAGATGCCTCCTAAATCAGTTACCAGAACTGTAGGCACATGTGCTTTACTTTTTTATTGATTTCTCTTAGTTATACTAACCTCTTGGACAACTTACGTATGAATTGGAGGATTAAATTTGTCTCATAAAAACACCAATATAAATGGACGATGTATTGAATTAATTTTAAATTCTGTTTTAGTGGCTGACAGCCCTTGTCACACTCAGAAAGGTAATCTGACTGGAAGCCCAAGGAAAGTAAAGGATTCTGTCGCAGACATTTTCAATTCGATCCAAAAATGGAACAACCTTCATGTCGAAGGGTTGGTTCTGTTGAGAAGAATATCGGAAGACTTGCCCAGCAGGTAAGGTACAGTATAAATAAGTTACTTATACTAATTCATTTATATTCATTTTATTTTCACTCGAAGCAGTCCATTCATCGAGTTTACAAAAACAACTTAGTCAGCAAAACGGAAGATGAAGGGTTTCCAAAAAACGGATACAATTTTTTCATTTCAGTCACATCTACCTTTTCCAAGATACAAACATAAAACTACTTAGATACACAAATGTATTCCTTTACTTAGTCTCTCCATAAAATGTCTAAAATCTGTATATATACCAACCTCTATACTTACGTATACCAATATTCCTATTAGGTAGTCACAAAGTTTGGCAAAAACTTTGGAAGAAGTATGGAAAGAACTTCTCGAAAAATCAAAATCCACTCACACTACTAGAAATCCAAATACTTTTGTTGTCCCTCGTAGAAGCAGTCTATTATGTTTACAACAAGCCCCTTACCGTGGACCCAACTTATTAAATCGCCTTTCATCTCACTTGCTACAGGCACCGTTCAACCTTAAAAAGCGCAATGAGCTCAAAATCTGGGTAACTCAGAACTTTTAGAACGTACACCCTTATCTATCCGCATAATGTTTTATTCATTTTTTTTTCTTTCCACCCTTTTGTTTTTATTTTTTGTATTTTAAAGTTTTTGTTATCTTTTGTTCCTCATGTAATTGAATAGACTATATATATGCTGTATAAATATTTACGCACCAGATAGACGATGTATACATACATATAGGTATACATACATAAGAAATATCTATGTAGAAAATGCCCACGCACAGACTTTGTCTTAGTGGGTTTTGTGGGATATATTTTGTGATGTATTTTTTGCATGTATGCATACTTACGTGTTATCCCTCAAAATAAAAGCATTTTATAAATAAAATAAATAACTTACTCGAACTACCGCCAATGTTCTTGACGGATGTCTTCAAGATAAACCTGGAACACATCGTTGAGCTCGTCTTTGCTCAATAAACTAGCGTGATATAAAAGCCTACAAAGTCTAATACTTCTCGCTGCATTTCATTGCAGAAATACAACGGACGGCGGACTGATTCGGTTTTTGAAATCTACGTATCTTGAAACAGACCCAACATATTTTGAGAGGGGGGGTTAAAAAAATTTCTTTGCCGATTACAAAGGTTTACTTTGCAAATATCTCCACGAATTGAAAACAAAACAATAAATCAACGTGATGATAGATTATGGAAAATGGGAAATCAGGATGAAGAAAAACAGAGTCGGAGACATACAAGATGTCGAATGTCGGAATCAGCGTCAGGTTACAAAATATTTGATAAGAGATGTGACAGTTACCGTCAGATCCAAGAGAATGCGCGTCTATCCGGCTCTCGCGCCAGGTTGACCGCGTCATTCTCGAGTTCTTGGAATGCTGTGTTTGGCGGTAGATGAGGATCCGCGAACCGGAAAATCATCTTCTCCGAACATAGCACATTACGCTATTAGTACGAGTTGTATCTCTTATGGTACTGTCACACTCCCCTCTCTCTATGTAGTGCGGATTTTGGCCCCATTTCACCTTTGGGGGTGACCTAAGTTCGTTACAGAGATGACTTGTGAAGACGCATGAAACACTGAGCCCCCTAAACCAGGAAATCTTCACAGTTTTGCTCGAGTTATTCAAACAAAAACGCATTTTTTTACTCTAAATTGTAATTTTTTTCCTAATTAGTAAAGTAAATGTAAATTCTACTTGACTGTTGTAAAACTGAGGTTTTGGGCCAACTTTTAGAGGGTTTCGCCCGTTTAGAGGCGTTCCACAACTTCGTCGCGAGTGATTTAGTTCGTACCAACTTTTAGAATTACAATTCGGGAAACCACATCAACAACAATTATTATTCAAATGATTTCCTCCTTCCAAAATCTTAAGCAAAATTGATTTTCAGACGAGGTATCCAATCTTCAAATAATGTATGTAATAAACAATAGAAGGAAAATCATAACACTTTCAAGCAAAAGACCCCTTTCAAGATATTCCTCCTGGATCAAATAGTTACCGCCACATTGTCAAATCATGTATTTAAAAAAAACCAATCAGGAGGCAAAGCGCATTACCATGTTGAACTGGTGGTGCTTGATCCGACCTACATATTATACCTGATGATGGCGAAACTAGTTGTACCAATTAAGAAAATTAAACGACCTTATTTACTCGAAGGTAGCCGTACACCGGCCCGTGGTTCCCTCCTCCGCCGTGCAGCGGCGCTAGTCTCCTCTTTTATCAGTCTGGGCTTGTATGATCGCTCCGACCTGTAAATCTACGGATTTATCCGTATGCCAAGAAAAAATATATTTATTGGTGAGGAGATTGTGTAACAGTCAATCCCTTAGTAAAAATGAAGATTAGTTGGGCATGTAGATCAGAATGATGTGTATAGTTTGGTGATCTGGATGCTCGCAAGCTCGCATCTCAAAAAAACATTACATCAAGTAGTCAATCCCTTAGTAAAAATGCAGATTAGTTGGGCATGTAGATCAGAATGATGTGTATAGTTTGGTAATCTGGATGCTCACAAGCTCGCATCTCAAAAATACATAACATCAAGTAGTCAATCCCTTAGTGAAAATTCAAATTAGTTGTACATGCAGGTCAGAATGACATTTTAGAAGTACATTTTGGGAGTTGTACGAGCAAAAAAAATGAGCCTGTCAATAGGATGTGAACCCACGACATTCGCCTCACGAGATCGTAATCATATCCATAGAGCTACACAAGAATCAAGAAATGTTTATTTAACATGAATTTATGTACAAGGATATGCAGCATATTGATGATGAATTACAATACCGGCCTGACGGCCTTATTTGCTGGTTAAACATGAGGTTGGTGTATGTAGTGTCTTGTGTAGATAATTATTTTTGCAGAGAATGTGATGGAATAACAGAAAATTTACTAATTCAAAAACTCTTTACATGGGGTTGTGACTTAATGCTAGTATTATAAGGCTACTATATACAAATTATTTACAGTTATAGAGCTACACCTCAACTATCGTGACTGGAGAAAATCTCAATACTTCACTATTCAGTAGGAGGGAGATAAAAGTGGGAGACTAGTGCCGCTGCGCGGCGGAGGAGGGAACCACGGGCCGGTGTATGGCTACCGTCGAGTCCTTATTTTTGGAAGAAGCCAAACTACTACCTTTCACCCTCACCTCATACTTCACAGTTTCATTCGGACTTGCATGCGTTTGAAAAAGCTGCAAATTATTACACAAATGTTTATTATTTCTGTATTAGATAGCCCTTCTACGCAGATCACTGGTCAATAATTATATAATCCAGTACATGTATAGTACATAAGTGAAATAGATTAGCCTCTCAAGTCCCTCAGCTGACCAGTTTGCCTACATTAGTACCAGTAATTGTATTCTACGTATTCTAATAGCGCGCCATTTCAAATTTCATCGACGTAGGTCGATTAGGAAAGAAATTATCTTCCATTACAACCTACGAAGAAACAAATCAGCCTCAGAGGTCCCTCATCTGAAAAGAGAGCCTCTCTACTTCGTAATTGTATTCTGGATGTCCCAAAGAAACTTCATTTCAGGATCAATTAAGAAGCAAATTAGGCTCAGAGATATCTCAGCTGATCGCTACGGCTCAATACACTGCTTTTGTATTCTACGTATATCCCAAACAGATTTCCTCGTGAAAATTTGCATTCTAAAATTTGTGACACCACTGCAATTAGCTTCGTTTTCTGTGAAAATTCCTAAAAAGCAACCACGTGTGTTTCCATGCGTCATGTTTTCGTTTGAGATATTCGAAAGAAAAGAAGAAATAGTAGGCAACACTCATTTATTTTGGTTGACAAACATAAATATCCAATTATCAAATTTAGAGAAATTACACATTCCCATTATTCAACTCTGTAACGTAACTACCTACTTACAAGGTTTTTTTTTTAAATCATTTAATGATGACGTTTCCATTTTTTCCCTGACCGTCACTTCACGACGAAAATATTGATTTTCTATTTGTTTTCACGTCCAACCAATGCGTTACTAGGAAAGTGTAACTCCCTAAGTTTTCATAGCAGGAAAATCGTTCGCCACTTTTTTGAATGCTCTAATTTTATCAAAACATCTCATGATCCCTAAGCCTCTGTAGTGTCAAGGAAAGTTGATTTATTACGCTAAGTTATAAACTAATATTGCTAAGTAACCATAATGAACTAATAATGTGTAAAATTAATCATTATTAAATTATCTGACTGTAGCGACTCACTTTACCGTACATTTTATTAATACAGGGAAACCAAACAAAATAAGATTAATTACCTTCAAAATAGTAGGGTAGTATGTACATATTTAAATAATTAGAATAATAATAATGCAGCCATATTAATTACCAATTAATAAAGTCAATAATGTTTCACTGACTGGATTTAACAAAGTTGTTGAATTAAGTAATTCATGAGTATTTATTTTATTTTGCCGAGGGCGGAGCCTGGAATTGTGGAAAAAGTTTGACATTTTATAGAAGTATCCGAATTGTATTTATTGTGTATAAACTATGTTACATTTTTATCTATAGTATAATAATAATGATGGTATAAAAATTGAGTATATAGAAAACAATTAACGATTTATTCCTAGTTTGTTTTATTTTTCTTTCCCTTCTTTTTCTTTTTGGTTTCTGTACTTTCATGTTCTCGCCTGAGTCTGTCGAGTTAGATAATTTTGAGAGCCATTCCTTCGTAGTTATTGGTGAGGGCTGTTTGGTTCAACGTCATTTTCTGGTTGTTCTTTGCGTTCATAATGGCCTCTTTTAATTCAGGATCTAACGATTCCAGATTTTGGAGCAATGAAGTCTCATCACCTTTAGTAGCACACTCGAATAGCTCAGATGTTAGTTTGAGTAATAAAACAACAGCCTCGTTGTAGCGAGGTCAATGGGCGTTTTGCCGTTCCCAATCCCTTGCATCAAATGCACCACCATGACTCAGCAAAGGTTCGTCAATTTTATAGTAACCTCTTTCTGCAGCAACGTGCAGTGACGTAGTGCCTCTACCAATAGTTTTAACATCGATGAAATCAATCAATCCGTCACCCTTCCCATATTCCAGAATAATCTCCACAATATCAGTAAAACCTCTAGCCGTAGCTGTATGCAATGGTGTGTTACCCTTTTCAGTCAATCTGTTTATATCTGCTCGATGCTTAAGAAGCAGTTCTACGATTTCAATATATCCCATGTCAGCAGCATGATGTAACAATGTTTGTTTGGGACGGCAATATATACCCACAGAAATCCGATAAATTTGTGTACAAATGTTGAAATGAGCGGTGGATTGCTGAACAGCTGATCTGCAACAGGTGCCCTCTACTGGCGAACACTCACTCTCTCGTCGCTTTCCCTTCGGATCGTTCTAGTCGAACGCGCTATAAAAAACTCCAATGATTTTATTCAACTTTAATTGTTTGTTCCCACTCAATTTCGGCTCAAATTGTGCACGACTTTCTACTTCTTGACGGCTCTCCCGGTGGATTTGGACTTCGCTGAGCCCCCTTCGCATCAGGATTCACTACACGTGGAAGGTCAGTTTTGCATTTTGCACTACATTTGATCGTTTTCTGTTCTTTATTTTCAGCATTTTTTACATTGATTTCTCGGATTTCGTGGGGGAAGGGTTTGTCCATAATTTACCCACTGGGGGTGGTTCTGGACGAACTCTTTTTTTTGGCCTACGCCCATATCCTTTTCACTTGTGAAATTCCCATTATTGCATCGAATCACGAGAAAATCGGTTTCAAATGAACCACCAATAATACAGTCCACTCCCCTTTAATGTTACGGAACAATGTTTTATCATATCGATCTTTTGAATTCATGTCTCCCCCTTCATTCAGTAATGTTTCAAGTTTTCCTCATCCCCTTCATTTATCACGGTCTAAAGGTCTTCAGCAGTAAGAAGTGTCTCCTTTGTTTCCACATTTTGAGACTGAAACTCAACCCTTGAACTTTCACCTTTGAGCTGACCCTTCAACATTTTTGATAATTGTGATGCTAGATTATTATGATGGTTAAGGATGGCGACTTGTAATAACGTCATCTTCCTCGAATTCCTAGCATTCATTACACTGTTTTTCAGATGGGAATCCACATTTTTGAGCTTGGGGATCAATGAACTTTCATCACCTTTTGCAGCACACTCGAATAGCTCAGATGTTAATTGGAGTAATCCAACAACAGCCTCATCTGTAGCGAGGTCAATGGGGATTTCGCCTTTCCAATTCCTAGCATCAAACGAACCGCCATGTTTCAACAAAGAAACGACTATCTCATAGTGACCTCGTTCTGCAGCAACATGCAATGCCGAAGTGCCTCCACCAACAGTTCTGACGTTGATGAAATCACACAACGCTTCACCCTTTTCATGTTTCAGCAACAACTCCACGATATTGGTAAAACCTCTAGCTGTAGCTATATGCAGTGGCGTGTTACCTTTATTAGTCAGTATGGTCATATCTGCTCCATGCTCGAGTAGCGATTCTACTATCTGTACACACCCCATATCAACTGCACGGTGTAACAGGGTTCTGTTATTTTCATCTTTGGAATTCACATTGCCTCCTCTTTTCAGTAATTCTCCAAGTTTTTCTACGTTCCGCTCCATTATAACTAACCAAAGGTTATCAGCTTTTCCTTTTAGGGTATTCCTTTGATGCACATTGTTCTTTGGTAGTTGAGAATATTTCCCCCCCTCTTTTGTAATCATTTCAATACAGTATTCTGTATTTCTTACGATGCTATCTGTTGGATACAATCTTCGTGCTTTTTTCAAGACATTACTTAAAAACTGGAGAGCCTGTTTGTGGTTTCGCAATTCGTAGTATATCAATCCCAAATTATGTTCACTTTTTATGGTTTCATAATGGTTTTCTCCTAAAGTGTTTTTTTGATACTTCAATAATTCTTCATAAGGACCTTGAGCTTTGAGGAACTGCCCTGTCTTTGTATATGTTGTTGCTATCTTGTGAATGATATCCATTGTTTCACAATGTTTCTCACCGAAGGTTGTACGGAATCTTGGCATTATTTCATGGAGAATCTTTGAAGCCTGTGCGTATGAATGTAGTTCTATCAGTACGGAAGCCATATTGCTTTGGGTTTGCAGGAGAATGGGATCGTCATCGTCCCAAAACTGGTTTTTGATAATGAATTGGTAAATTTCTAAAGCTTCGTTGTATTTGTTTTGATTGTAAAGTTCTCCTGCCACAGAATTTAGCGTTGATAGTTTTTCTTCTGAGCAGAAATGTGCTCCAGGGATTATTCCTTCCATTACTTTTCTACACAGGGCAATAGCTTTCTCTGGTCTCCCTTGTTTTGAATTCAACAATGCAAGATGCAGACTTGTGACCTGCGCACTTTCATTGTCATTCCCACACATTTTACGCACTTCATCTTCTATTAAAGTCAATACTTGTGAATTTGGATTTTTCTGTTCCAGTACCATGGCAATGTGACGCTGTGTAACCATCAACTCTGGGTCATCGGGTTTTAGAATTGTTCGTTGCTTAGCCAAAACCTCATGAAAAATGTCCAGAGCCTGATCATACTTTCCTTTGTTGTAAAATAATACAGCAATGTTGAATTGCTGGTTTAATTTCAGCGGAGTCTCAATGGTGGAACGTTGTTTAACTTTCTTGAAATGTTGGAAACTTTGGTCAAAGTTTCCAAGCTTAGCCAAAACTTGTGCTACAAATAGTTCCATCATAATAGTATCCAGATGATCATTCCCCAGGATTTGCTTTTCTTTTGATAATACTTCTTGAAAAATTGCCAGTGCTTCTTTGGGTTTTCCCAGTTCTTCATGCGTAAGGCCTATATTACCTCTTGTACGCAATGTGTCTGGGTGATCTGGGCCATACGCCAAGACTCGTTTATTGTAGGTTTCCGTGTATAGTTTCAATGCCTCTTCATGTCTATCTTGTCTGCTCATTTCCTTTGCCATGTTGTCGAGAGTACAAAGAAGAACGCTATGGTGTTCACCATAAATCAATTTTTGGGATGCTAAAATTTCCTCATACTGATTCAATGTTTCACTACTGCCCAGTGTTGACAAAATATTTGCTATGCTCATCCTGGTCTTCAGGGTATCTGGGTGATTCTTTCCAAGCGTTCTGACTTGGTACTCACAAATGTCTCTAAAGATACTTAATGCTTCGTTGTGTCTTCCCATATCAAAGGTGATTTGGGCTATCCTCCCTCTGCTATACATTGTCCCACTACTATTTTTCCCGAATTGTGCCTTCTGGATCACATGAAGTTCATTATACATTTTCAACGAACTTTCATACTTACCTTTTTTATAATAAATTTCAGCTATTCCTGCCTTAGCCAATAGGGTATCTTTGTGGTATTCACCGAGTTTTATTTGTAGGCCACAATATGCTTTCTCATAGTATTTTAAGGCTTCGTCGTATTTACATGACATCCTAAGTGCGTCTGCCATGTGATATTCTACTATTAGAGTATCCAAATGTTCAGGACCGAGAACTAATGTACAGCAAGCGTGGGCTGTTTCAATGTCATTCAGTGCCATACGATATATACCTAGTTGCATTAGTGCTTTTGCTGTATTCAATTTTGTTTCTATAAGGATACCAACAATTTTCCCATCTGGCAGCATAGGTTTAAATAGTTCAGTAACCTGCAAACTAAACGAATACGCTTCCTGCCATCTGAGAGCATTTAATAGAACTGTTGGTATGGCGGAACAAACTTCACTATAACTGCTTACAATTTCACTATGTTTACTTGAATAGTTCCACACTGATATAGCATGGTCTACATTTTCCAAATTCAGTGAGCCTTTGTTAAATAAATTTAGAGCGGATACTAAAACGTCTTTTTCCTTATTGCAATTTGCCAGTTGGATTCGGAGAACTTTCTGTAAAAGTCTGTGCACATTAAGTTTCCTGTTTCGCACACTAGTAATGATTGAATACTGCTTCAACAGTTCAATCGCCGACCCAAGTTTTTCAGCATCTCCCACCAACTCGGAAAACATTTTGATCGGAATGTTATCAGCAGATACATACGCTAGGATATCCATGATTTTCAGTGCATCTGGTCCACAATCTTTCAACGCAATTTCATTGAACGTCACCATCCAAGTCTTCATCATGGTTTTAGTGTAGTTAATATCACTGTCCTCTGGGAACTCGAAGTCTAGAAGCTCTTGAGCTCCTGTTGAGTACCGTTTCAAATAGTCTTTTACCTTGAAACAAGAACCAACGTTGTTCAACTTTTCGTCTTGTACTTTAATATACGCCACTGCTTGTTGCAATGCCAGTGGGAAAGACTCCAATTCAGCCACCAGGTTATTGACGTCATCAATTTCAGTACTGATCTGAATATCCAGAGTTTTGCAAATAAACTCCTCTGATTCTTCTGGAGTGAAGGCATCTAATAGCAAAACCTTCACAGCTTTAGTCCACTTTTTGTTTCGTGTGGTGATTATTATATGAGGTTTTTTACACCCCGATGGTAGGCCTGGTAAAAATTTATCTAAACCCTGATCATAGTCTTTCTTAGTCTTGAATCTTTCAGCGTTGTCGAAAATGAACAAGCTCTTGCCTTTAGAAAAAAATCTGTACACATCCTCGACTATTGAGCTGATTTCTTTTTCTTCGCCATTCGCATTCTTTGTGCTTATTCGTAGAGCATCACACGCTAATCTGTGGAAAGAGTGTACTAGGGATTGGTATGTCTCTGCGTGAATCCAAACAACCTTGTCGTCATGAAGAGAGCTATAGGTTTTGGCATACGTTCTGGCTAACTCGCTTTTCCCCACACCCCCCAGTCCAGTGATGGCAATGGTTTTGGTCCCTTCCTCGCCATCGCAATGCAATAACTCATGCAGTTCTTTCAGTTGCCTACCTCTACCCACAAACGATTCATTGGGTTCTTGTAATCCAAACCAAATGGGCATCCCTTTTCGAACTTCTTCAAAAAATTGTTTCCCCTCTTCGAAGGACAGGAACACACCGTCTTCTTTGCCCTGTAACCAATTAAGCATCCTGATGAGGAATTTGTTATAGACAATATCAGTTGTCACCCAATCAAATTCTCTTCCGATCTCGTTCTTCAAGATGTCTCCAAGTTCTTCTTCGTTTGGTTGATTCACAGCGAACACTAGGTGACTTAAAAAGTCGTGAATCTCATTCTCCAAAAACGTGCTTAGTGACTTTTGCTGACCAACTTCCAAAATTTTCTGCTTCAAAAAAGAAATTACACTTTTGTTGATCTTGAATCGACTAGGTTGCTTCTTATTATTCACTACATCCAGAATGTCGTCTTCATCGGTTAATTTTTCCAGAGATATGCCTGATTTTTTCAAGTCCTCAAAATCAAAATCTATGTTTGTACAAATCGTGACGTCTCGTATGGAACCATCTTTAAACAATTGCTCTTTCTTGGCTTGCCGAAAAGAAAAGAAGTATTTGATCAAGCTGTAGTCACTTTTTATCTCTGACAGCAACTGTCGTGAAGTAATCTTTTTGGTCTCGTCCAACCTATGTTTTGCTTGCAATAGCCTGTATATTTTTCTACCTTTCTGGATGTACTCAAATACCAAGTCATCAAACTTATGGGCTTCTTCAATTTCTGTACCCAAGCGAAAAGAATAGTGATTGGAGACTCCTCGAAACAGGAATAGCATTAGTACTTTCAACTGATAAATATTCCCGTGAATTGCATTATTCAGTCGTTTTTCTTGCCTGGTTGTAGTCTTCATGTTGAAGTTTCAGGATTCAGAATCAGTCAACGGTCATTCTGCAAGATGGACCTCGAATATTGTCAGCACAAATCAGCCTGTACACAAATCAATAATACACATGGATGAATAAGTAAATAATGAGAATGATGAGTCAACTTGATTCTCAAAATTCCACCAGAATTCGGATTTTTAGGCAGAATTACAATCCTTTTGAACACATGCTAATTTTCTTAGGTGCTATGGCAATTTTTTGGACAAAATATTGATCTTGAAAAATTGAGGTATAACAGAATGTGTAAGTGCTGTTGTCAACAACCGTTTACTTTGGGGGGTTTAAAAACAAAAATGTGCAAATGTGTGCAAATCGGAAACATATTGGTAAGTAATGCATTCATTACAGGGATGACCCTATGGATGGATTGCATATAATTTTGGTGAGAATTAAAATAAGAAAATAAATAAATAAAAGTATTGTGATTTCTCTGAATCAACCTCCCCCCCCCCCCCCCCCCCCCCCCCATTTACCAACCGTCTCCGCCGACGGTAAATTTGAAACTTCCAAGGTTGCATAATTGGAATAAAATCCGGACCGAACGAACAAATGATTAAAACTGTCACAGAAATCGCATGGTATAGTAGAAATATCATGATTTATCGCTATTAGGTACTTCCTCCATTCTCCTCCTTCCATCATGAAATTTGAAACTCCTGACGTATTCTCCAAAACTAGACCAAATTCATAGTTAAGGCTAAAAGGGACGACAGTTGTGTGAGAGAGAGGGAAGATACAAATAGATAATCTTGATTATCTCCACACCATTCAATCAATTTTCAAATCTAAATATATATTTGAGTTTTTCTCATCCTAGGCTATCGAGCGAACATAACAAAGTTTCCAAAAAAAAATTTTGTTGTTGAAATTTTGACTTGAAATTTTAATAGCTAATTTAATTTTTTTTTTCAAATTAAAAAAATCGCTAATATTCCGTGTTTGGAAACAATTCAAGTGTATGTTGGCATAGGCATGAAATTTTGATTCTAAAAATTAGTGGCCGCATGTGAGAATTGGGAGCGAAAAACGTGGTTCCAGGAAAAATAGAGGGTATTTGAGGGGCGGCCGGCGGCGCCGGCGTGCCTTGGCGACGCCCAGCAACTGACCTCATCCGCGCGAGCGCACGAACCCGCTTACCGAGCCGTCTCTCGAAAATTTTTTTGTACTTACTGCTTCTTCCACTTTTATCAAAATATACTTTATCAAAGTGTTAGGTGGGGTTTTATTTTCATTTGTTATAGGAACGTCCATGATAATAATTAGTTTGTATAGTTGGAACCTTTGTATTCGTGTGAAAACAACTGGAGGAGTTTGACGCACTGAACGTATTATTCATTAGGTAGGTATCTACCAACCTCGTACCTACCTACCTACAATCAGAGATGAGCAAACACATAGGTATCCGAAAATACAAATATGTATGTATCCTTTATATTTTATTATTTATAGTTGAATTTCGTTGTAGGTACCAATATAAATAAAGTTTTATTCATATTTTGGCTACGAATATTCAAAATGTATACTCGAAACTTTGAATATAGGAATTGTATTCAAAGAATATGAATATTTCAATACTTATAGAAGTGCATGTTATTATTCAATAATTTTTGAATATCAAATAATAATATTCACGTATTCAATCAATATGAATATCTCGATAGGTACCTATTCAAATTTATATTCATCATTAAATTTCACAAAACCTAATTTTTGTCTACTTGCTGCACTATTACAAAGATGAGGGAGGGAGCGAAATTGCATTCTAGTTATTTTTGGTGTTTACCATATAAGTGAAGGGAGTAGATCTCAAAATTCAACGTAGAATACCGAGAATTTGAGTAAACTTGCCTTTATTGGAATATCGCCTATTAGGCATCATAAATAGAATGGAAAGAAAAACGAACCAAAAACACACACGAATCTGGGCGCTAACAAAAATTTAGTTTTTCAATTTTTTTGTATTTTCAATTTTTTGTAGTTCAAAAATATTATTTTGAACAATTTTTTCCTGGAAAACGCCAACATCCCATATTTTTACATATCTCAACTACCTAAGTACTAGAATTATCCTCATAAATAATTATACTGGGAACCAGACCTAGAGTGAGAATGAAGGTGTAAAAACGCAGTGCAAAATTGTTCATTTTTCACACAAAAAGTTCTTCATGCAGCATGATCGTATGAGCGAATTTTCGCAGATAATCGTACTATATTATGTTACTTTGTTTTAAAATTTGAGCAGTGAGTGCAGAGAAATTTTTAACCACCTATTTGATGACGAATTAAAAATCGTAGGAAATAGGAATCTCGTTCTAAATCACATTCTACGATTCAAAACAGATTTTGGATGTTTAGCAATTTTTCAGTTTTTTAAATCGATTTTCAGCAAATATCAATTAAATTTCAGTAGGTACCCATTTTATCATCATTTCGTGAATAAATTTTTTAATGTTCTAGTTCATCGTTGATAAACTTTTTGTTGGCTAAAATTCCGATAAAGATTTGAGCACGTTACAGTAGTCACATTTCAAAGAAAGTGCTGAAAAAATCACTAAAAATAGCAAAAAACTGCTAACAATCGTTAAATTTATATTTTTTTAGCAGAATATTGCTCAAATGAAGTTTATTGACTATAAAATAGAACATTAAAAAATTTATTTGCAAAATATGCCGAAAAATGTACTTAAATTTCATTAAAATGTGCTGAAAAATCGATAAAAACTACAAAAAAGTTGAAAATCCAAAATCTCTTTTTGAATCGCAGAATATTATTTAGAACGAGTTTTTGCCATGAAATTGGAAGTTAACAATTTGTTTTCCCTCAAAGTCCTTAATTTTCAAAACAATGTAACAGTACGATAATTTACGAAAATTCGCTCATACGATCATTCTGCATGGCTGGAATTTCTTTATTCTCTTGAAAATAATTATGTAGGTACTTACCTAATTAGCTTTTTGTGTGTCTTCTCTTGAATATTTTCTCTCAGTTCGTAACGTCAAAGGATGGAAACCTCAGACACTGCTGTGAACAGTATGGAAGGTTGTTGTTATTAACCTAGGTAGGTACTTATCTAATGAAAAATAGAGGTTTGTAGTGAAAGGCAGTGGTAAGTGATGTCACATATTCCAGATTAGAACTCTCGTTTCATCGATAACAACGAGATAACATACGGCTCTCAAAGCTGTAACTTCGAGGAGGTACTCCTCTATAATAGAACACCTGTTGTCTGAGCAGCCTTCTGTCACGTTCACTCGAACCGTATAGGAATCATAGCGAAAGTTCTGCTAAGTCTTCTTTCTACTGAAACGAAGAATCGGAATTTTCCAAGGTGATGACTCAGCCCCAGTCTGTTTTCGATTTTGAGTTACCGAAAAAAGAACACCTATTCCAAACCTATTCCATTTCCACAAGCGAGGATGCTTGTGACGGTTCTAGGCTGGTCTGGCGTGGGCTACATTTGTAACGGCCCAAAAATATTTGATACCTCGACAGGAGTTCGAACTCGCGTCGTCACAACTACGAGAAATTTAATTCCCGAAGTTGCGACACTCTAACAATCAGAGCTGCGAGGCCAGGGTGACCGAACCTCTTCGACTGTGAGAGTTATTTTCCTGGAGCGTAACACATTTAGTGGGTGATTCTCAAAGAGTTCCAGTCATGCAGCATTATTATATGAGCGAGTTTTCTTAAATTACCACCCATCGTATTATAAAATGTTAAATTGTACTAAAATTTGAACAATTTGAGTACCAAGCAATTTTTGAAAAACAATTTTATGGCGAAAAAACTAATACTAAATAAAATTTTGCAATTCAAGAAAGATTTTGGATTTTTAGATTTTTGTTGTTGCTGTTTTTAGCGAATTTTTCTTGCAATGGCTCCACAAATAATAAATCAAAATTTTCGAAAATTTTTCTTCATTGAAATCCGTTTTGAGATATTCTGAAACGAATCCTAGAGTTTAACATTTTTTTCATATATATATATATATATATATATATATATATATATATATATATATATATATATATATATATATATATATATATATTTGTGTGTGTGTGTGGCTTCAGAGGGCATTGGAGCCCGCGACTACCGACATTTTCATGCCATCGGGGTGGCAACGCTAGCCACCTCAGTGAGGTGTTCACGGAGTTGTCCTGGGACACGGGACACACTTTGCCGTGGCTTCATGGGTAAAAATGAGAATCTGTATCATGTGGTGCAGCTGTGTCCTCGTACTCACTGTGGCCACATTCTCCGTCTCGATGCGGTTGCCAAGCAGATAGTAGGCGCTATGTTGTCCAGTGGTTGGGATGTTTAGAGGGAGAGACTAGGTATATATCACAGCCGAATGACCGGGGCAAGAAGCCAGATATCGTTGCGGTCAAGCCCGTTGGGTCTTCCATAATCCTGGATGTCCAGGTTGTCAGTGGCAGTGTGGACATGGAGCACACCTGGCAGGCTAAATAAATAAATATGACCTGCGGCAAGCAATTTCCTAGCTAAAAGGAGTTTTTTTTTTTTTCAATAAGAAAACTTTATTGTGTAAATACACTATTAAGTGTTACAATACATATGCAATATAAATACAATTCACATGTAACTTGTGGCATTAGTTCCCTTCCTTTGAAGGGCTAATGCTAGAAAAAAAAAAAGGTAGATAATAATAATGATACAAAGATTTAGCCAACAGATTAATATGTAGAATGAGGATAACAACGATAAACTATAAGTATGATTAAATTAAACGTTTAACAATTTTTTTTTCTTTTTATGATTGGGTCTTGAAGTATTTCAAAAGTAAAACAGCAATATTACGTTATGTAGAGTCAGTCATTGTCAGTCTGTCAGTTAGTAGGTCACTGTGCCATTTGCGTTTCAGTCTGCGTTGGGCTCTTGGCTGTGGCAGCTCGGCCAGGATCGAATTTATAATCGGGTTCCGATGGAATAACATGCGGGTTGCTGCGTTGTTGTATGTTGTGGAGATGACATCCGCCACAAGTATGTCGAGGTCGGCATGTAATGAGGAGTTTCTTACGAACCAAGGAGCGCCAGTTATAATCCGTAGTATGCGATTTTGAAGCGTTTGAATTTTTTTAATTTCTGAATTGGATGCAGAGCTCCAGATTCCACAAGCGTACTGCCAGACTGGTCGGAAAATAGTGAGGTAAAGGAGACGCTTGATATGAAGCGGTAGAATTTCACTTGTGAGCAAGTATTTAAGCTTCTTAATTTTGCTTCTTATCATCCCTTGCAGGGTGGAAATATGAGGTTTCCAATGGAGCTTGCTGTCCAGCGTGACACCCAGATAACGAACCTTATCCTCTCTCCTCACCGGTTCCCCATCTAGCATTAGGGCGGGTACTGTGAAATTGCGTTTATACGTGAAGCACACAAGTATGGTTTTGGAGGCGTTGAGCTGGATTTTCCACTGGCTGGTCCATCTAGAGAGTCGATCAACGTACTCCTGAAGAATCGAATGGGCTTCTGTACTGGTTCCTCGTCTAACCAGGACAGCTTGGTCGTCAGCAAAGTGAGCTGTGAGCACTTCAGGTCCTCTTGGATAATCATGAGCATAAAATATATACAACAGAGGACCCCATATACTCCCCTGCGGGACTCCTGCGAGAATGTTGTGTGCTTTGGAGAGAGCTGAGCGGTGCTTAACGGCGTAGGTCCTATTCCGCAGGTAAGAATGAACTATTCTGTATAAGGTGTCAGGTAGAATAGATTTCAGTTTAGCCAATAGGCCTTGGTGCCATACTTTGTCAAAGGCTTTCTCCGTGTCCAGGAATAACCCGAGACAAACGCTCTTGGTTTCAAATGTCGTTAGTAGCTCGTCGACCACTCTATGTAATTGTTGGGGGCTGGAATGATCTGAACGGAATCCGAACTGTTCATCCGGGAGAAAGGGTTCCAGATAGCGCAACAGCTCGGGGAGTAATAGTTTTTCAAATATTTTGGCCAACAGTGAGAGAAGACTGATTGGCCTGTAATTTTTAATTTCGCTTGAGCATTTACCTTTCTTTTTAATCATAATAACGTGGGCGAATTTCCATTTATTGGGGAAGTAGCTCAACCTTAGGATGGCATTTAGGATGGGTTAGCTGCACTAGTGCCTTCCGCGGTAGGTTTATTAAGAGTGGTCGAGTTATTCCGTCAAACCCTGGAGCTTTTCTCGTAGGGGAGCTTTTGATTGCCTCTTTGACCTGCCCTGGCCAGAAAAACGTTTTGAAAGGGGATAGCTGGAGAGGGCTAGTCAGTTGATCTTCGATTTCAGTATCGAATGTGGGATCTCCTATCGGGTTAGGTGTGAATTGAGAGGCTAATTGTTCTGCAAAAGCATTGGCTTTTTCCAGGGGCGTGCAGAGCCATTTATTGTCAACTCTGAGTGGGGGGACTCTGGTTCCCTCGCTCGTGGCATACTTGGTTTTTTTCCAGAGGGACCCGTCAGCTGTGTCGAGATTTTCAAGTTTTGACCGGTTTCTACCGTTTCTCTCAAGTGTCAGTGCATTTTTGAGATCTTCCGTTGCTCTGTTGTAGGCCCTCTTGTGTTCACGAAATCTAGTGGCTTGCCACAGCGCTCGAGCCTGGTTCTTAACCCTATGGAGGTCCGCTATGTGGGGTTTTACTATATAAGAAGAGGATGTTTTTGTTGAGTTGTGGCTAGGGCTTGCTAGCCTTGCTGCGAATTGGACGTTACGAGTGAAAATTGACACTGCCTTGTCAACTTCTGACGGGGTTTTAAGGGGGATTTGTAGATTTGTAGTCAATTGCAAGGTTTCCTGGTATACATTCCAATCAAACGGATTTTTGTGTAGAAAAGGAGGATGTACATGAATTTGATGATCTGTTCCGAATGAAGTTACAACAGGAAAATGGTCTGATGATAAGTCGAGCACGACTGTAGGTTGGGCACATAGGTTATTCAGATTTTTTCCTAGGAAAAAATCTAGTACGTCGGGAGTAATGCTGCACCTATCTGGGTAGTAGGTAGGTTCCACAGGGTGGTAGATCTCAAGACCATATCTGTGTACCATTTGCATGAGTATCATGCCTCGGGGGTTTGATAAGTTAGAGCCGAATAGTTGATGCTTTGAGTTAAAATCACCACCTAATAGGAAATTAGCGCCTAGCTCGTGGATGAGTCCTAAGAAATCGCTCGCAACAACGGAGTTGTTTGGGGCAGAATAAAAGGAGGCTATCTGATAGGATTTATTATTTACCTTGACCAATATCCGTGCTACCTGCATGTTCGTCTCTTGGATAATGGGCATTTCGGAATGAGCTATCGATTTTCTTATCAATATAAGGGAACCTGCTTCGCTATTGCCACTTGGGTGATCAGCTCGGTAGCAGTGGTATTCGTCAATATGGAATGGGCGATTGGGAGCGAGTTTGGTTTCAGTTGCCAACATAATGTCAATGTTGTGTGTGTGGAGGAACATTTCAAGTTCTAGCTGCTTATTTGTAATGCCGCGAGCATTCCAAGTGCTGATGTTTAGGTTGGTTCTAGCTATTTCATCCATCAAGTTTTACTCGTAGTAACTTTGGAATTATTTGTGCCAATGTCTGAACTAGGGGTTGGATTATAGTTATGAGGCTCTCAATTTTACTAACTAGCAATGTAATACTCGGATTTTCTGTGGGATAATTTGGTTCGGGGGCTGACAAATGGTTGACAGCTTGGGCGTATGTGGCAGGGGTTTGGTGGCGTAGAGTAGTGTTTAATTGCTTGTTAACAGCTATAATTGTAGAAGTAGGAAAAGACGACTGAGAAATCGGGTGAGGCAGAACATGCGATGTTCTAGACTTCTGATGTTTAACATGGATCGGACATCCTTTGTAGTTGGCTGTATGTTCGCCCCCACAATTGGTACAAATTGGTTTTTCACTAGGTGCTTTTGTACAATCTTTGGTGGCATGGTTTTTGTCGCACTTAACGCAGCGAGGGCGGAGCTGGCAAAAGTTTTTACTATGACCAAACTCCTGACAGTTCAAGCATTGGATAACAGAACGTTTGGGACGAGGAGGCTCTACTTTTATCACTGCCTGGTACAGACGATCGAGCTGAAAAATCTCTGGGTTTTTGGGGTTAGGTTCCAAATCGACGAAGAATAGTGGAAGAGGGGTCTTGGTGACTGGGTGAAGAACCGGGACAATTTGCCTTGGTTTATAACCTAGTGATGAGATTTCTGCTGATATGATGCCTACGTCGCAGGATTGGTGTAATCCGCGTATAACAACTCGAAAACAACGATCTATGTTGGCTTGATAGGTGTAGAACAATGCCTTATTGTCGGTAAGGTAACGTACCATTTTTCTGTAGCCTTCAATAGTCTGGAATATGAATTTTACTTTATCTGAAGTACAAGAATACTTAAATTCGCCTATTTCGATTTGGCGGACGGCTTCCAAGAGTTTGTTTATATTTGTGATGTTACGGACGAAGATTGGCGGAGGTTTAGGAATGTGTTCATGATTAGGAGAAGAACTTGATGTTTGCGCTCGACCAGTGTTCGGGTCCGATAGAGGAGCAAAAGAGTTTGATAGTGGTATACCATTAGAAGCTGTACGAGATAAAAGTTTCTTACGTTTGGCTGGTCTCGTAGGTTCACCGAATGGTGACTCATCGCCGTCTCCAGATTCTTCGAGCTCCATGATTCTTCAGGCGCTACCTAGTTGTTTACTAACAATTCGGAAACTAATTATCAATCACGGAGATCCTCACTCGTCGAGGTCTCGATCGATACTGCTAAAAGGAGTGGTGACCAATAATATCAAGGTCATGGTTGCAACTGTGTCATCTCGCGAGGTGTGGTGTGGGAAAAGCGCCACGGAGTTACTCGAGTTGGGCATCTCAACAAGAGTGCTCCATGGTATCACCACCCGCGTCCTGAGGGGTTTTTACTTAAAACTGGTGGTCATTTTATAGGGGCACTTCCTTTCATCCCATTCTTCCTCCTCATCCTGCAACATCTCTCCCTCCTTATCCCTAGAGCCGGCATCGGGTAAACCTGGGCGTCCTCCCCACTTTTTATTGATTTATTTATCTATTTTTCAATTTGAGGGGAAAAAAAGTGTGTGTGTGTGTGTGTCTTTCCAGACGATAACTCTCCTTAGGATTGAGATAAAAATTCCGTTCTTGCGCCAAAAAATCAAGCTCTTCAAACGAAAGAACGAGTTCGTTGACCATCATTTTTTGAGCACGTTAAATTGGTCAAATTTCGAAAAAAGTGCTGAAAAAATCACTACAAATAGCAAAAACGGCTTAAAACTGTTTAATTTATATTTTTTAGCAGACTATTGCTAAAATAAAGTTTATTGACTATAATAGATCATTAAATAATTTATTTGCACTTCAATTTCATGAAAATGTGCTAAAAAATCGATAAAAATAGCAAAAAAGTTTAAAATCCTCTCTTTTCCGCTCTTTTTAAATCGCAGAATATTATTTAGAACGAGTTTTTTGCCATAAAATTGGTAGCTACGATTTCTTTTCTCTCAAAGTCCCTAATTTTCAAAACAATGAAACGTGATATAGTACGATAATTGATGAAAATTTGCTCATTCGATCATGCTGCATGACTGGGACTTTTATAGATTTTTTTTAGCAATATTAATGAAATTTAAGTAGGTACGTTTTTCAGCATCATTTTGTGCAAACACTTTTAGATGTCCTAGTTAATCAATTATAATTTTGTTTTGACTGAAATTCCGCTAAAAATGATGAATTCATTTTTTGTGATTAGTTCTGCACATTTTTGAAATGTTACCAATTTAATGTGCTCAAAAAGTGTAGGATAACGAACTCATCCTTTCATTGGGAAAGCTTGATTTTTTTGCGCAAGAACGAGATTTTTATCTCTATTCTAGGATGAGTTATAATTTGGAATGACACACACACGCCCGCACGTGCGCACCTTTGACACATACACACGTTTTTGTTTTTTTACCAAACTCTCCTCAAACGCGTAGGGGGCACATAATTAAACTGAACAACAAACAAATGAATAAAAAAAGTGGGGAGGACGCCCAGGTTTACACGACGCCGGCTCTAAGGATGAGGGAAGTTGCAGAAGGATGAAGAGGAGGAATGGGATGGAAGGAGGTGCCCCTATAAAATGACCACCAGTTCAAGTAAGAGCCCCTCAGGACGCGTGTGATGATACCATGGAGTACTCCCACCAAGATGCCCGACTGGAGTGACTCCGTGGCGCTTTTCCTGTACCATACCCCACACCATGAAACGGTAGCAGCCATGACCTTGGTGTTATGGTCGCCTGTTCCATTTAGGTAGGAAATTGCTTGCCACAGGTCATTTCTGTCATACTTATTTATTTTAGCCCCCCAGGTCTGCTTCATGTCCACACTGCCAATGACAACCTGGACATCCAGGTTATGGCAGACCCATGGCAGCGATATCCGGCTCCTTGCCCCAATCACTCGGCATGTGATATAGTCTCTCCCTTTCGACATCCCAACTGCTAAATGACAACGCACATGATATCTGCTTGGCAACCGTATCGTGACGGAGGATGTGGCCACCTTGAGTACGAGGGCACTGCTGCACCACATGATACAGATTCTCATTTTTACCCCAACAGGCACGGCAAAGGGTGTCCACTGTCCCGCGACTACTCCTTGAACACCTCACGGTGGTGGCTAACGTAGTCACCCGTATAGTGTGAAAATGGCGATAGTCGGGGGCCCCAATGCCCTCTGAACTCTGAAGCCTATTCCACCCACTGGGAAGAAATGGGGGATTCTGAGCACTGTCGGAGTTCTTTACCATCTACTGACTCATGCAGCACAGCAGCGCTCTCAGCAGATGAGCTGGGTTTTGGATCTGTTGGTGTTGCTCGGTCGCAGCACAACAACTGCTGCTTGACAAAGTCCAGGTCAGCAGCAGTGTGGGCGACCTCCCAGCTCCATCCCCTAAGGGCAAATCGGGCGCGATGGGATGCTGGCTGAGAGAGAGACAATACCGGTGCATGAATATAGGCACTTGGGACACCAGGTGGGAAGCCTAACCAAGAGCGCACAGCTGAGTGAACTTCACAATCTACCTCTAGCAGCCTCCCTGCAGTAAGCCTACCAAAGACTAGCCCGTAGGTTAGCTTTGGCAGTAAGTATGTACAAAGGAGGCACAGCTTCTGCTTCTTGCGGAGCCCCTTGTGAGGCCCGGAGGGCCGAGTTTTTATTTGAATTTGGTTTCGTCTATTTTAGAATTTTTATGCCAAAACAATAATTAAATGTTTCATTATATACCGTGGCATGGTGGCTCACTGGCAACTTGTCATCTCTTCTAACAACTGTTGCCTTGCGGTTGTTGGCCCTCATATCAAGGGATGTTTCGACCTTTCCGGCATAAGATAAAAATCCCGTTCCCGCGCAAAAAATCCAGCTTTCCAAACTAAAGGATGAGTTTGTTGGCCAGCACTTTTTGAGCACAATAAATTAGTAAACTTTGAAAAAATTATCCAGCTAATTTCGTTCCATGAACAACAGGTTATTTTAATTTCTATTTTCACCTAATTATGTAACTCCTACATGCCTATGTTAGGTATCTTGAATTTAATGTGAATTTGTCCTCAATTTGATTCTTTCTAGACATGACCCTACAGAGGATGATAAAAATCGACATGAGGGCTTGAAGAATAAGTTTGACCTGCTGATGGACGTCAAAACCAAAATGGTAATAATTTTCTCATGTATTCAGCAGGTATAAAACATGATTTATCTAGATTTGGTTGCCCACCTTATTTGTTATCTTATTTATTTGTGGAATATACTTGACTCTTTACAGACATAACATACTTTACATAGTTACTGTTTTCATACATTCTCAAGCTTGGTAGACGAAATAAATTACAGTTGATTTAAACACACTATTGAAACTGAACCGTCAGCTTCATCTAACGAACATTCATTCCTTGAAACAGGCCAAGTGAATCCCTAAAAAAATTTAAATAAGTAACTTGTGCCGCAACTGATAAGTACATTATCCGTCAGTTTATCAAGAAAGAACAAGTCTGTTGGATTAATTCGAGGATAGTTATAATTGTAAAGTACTCTGTCATGGAGCATGACTAATAGAGCGAATTTTCAAAGAAAAGTTGTCGATAACTTTAAATTAGGCACTTAAATTCTGATCATTGAGGCAACCATGTCCTGAATAAAACTGAGGGGGCAGTCGTGTGATGAGATTGCAAAGACAATTTTAGTACACGCAGCAGATCTCGAAAATTTGGACAATTATGGGCATTTTTCACCTAAAAATTGATTTTCTCACTTATTTATGAATCTTAGGGATTTGAAAGTGGTCGACTGTGACGGACACCCCACATGCCCTATAGCCAAAATTTAGTCAATTTTGGACATTTTTACCGAAAAATAGATGTTTCTCACTTATTATGAATCTTGGAGTCTTGGGAGTGGTTGCAATCGACTCAGCGCTGAAAAATACTTCGACTTCGACACCCCACATGCCCTATTGTAGAAAATCTTTTTGTAAAGCATTTTTTGGGCCTTTAAATTGTAAATTTGAGCCTAATATTCTGGAGCGATGTTGTCCTGTCTTTTGCCAAGACGGATTTTTCTGCGATGGATCGAATTTTTGCGCCCTATTTTGTATGAGTTATAAGCAGTGAGTGTGCAGATACCCTTGCAAGGAGAGTCATTGGTGATGACTCCATCGATATTTTGCCTATGCGCATGCATCATAAAGCCAATTCCATCTGGCATGAGCAATGGCAGGGTGAGGTCACTGGTCTGCGTGGTGTCCTGCAGGACCTGTGCCCGGTGCGTCCTTTCGTAACCCAACTTAATAATAATAATAATAATAATTCTTTATTTGCCAGAAGCACTCGAACAAGATAAGAGTAGGGCAATTGTCAAAAAAATAAATCGTTACAAACAATAAAAAAAAAGGACAAAAAAAAAAAATTTAAGATTACAGAAGCTGGTACACTACGAAGAAAACTATCAAACAGAAAAGTCAGAAATGCAGTAGAGCTCTCTCTTGACCAGGTATGCCCTCAGCCGCCTCTTGAATATAGTTAGTGGGGTATCAGCGGAACACAGTGTTACCTGGAGATTGAGCACTTAATAATTCCACATTTCAATGGCCTTATATGTCAAACCACTCTTGAAGAATTCAAGCCGGTGAGATGGAACACGAAGTAAATCAATTCGATGACGGGTGTGATGGTCATGACTGAAGCTGAACTGAGCAAATAGATGTTGATGCTTTTTCATGTATAGAAGCGTCTCGAGGATAAGTATCGAAGGCAGGGTGAGGAGCCCTTCCTTGGCAAACTGCCCTCTGCAGGATGATAGTGGAGGCAGACCCAATAAAATTCTTAAGGCTCTTTTTTGGAGCTTGAAAATTGTTTCCAAGTTAGCTCTGTTTCCCCAAAAGAGGATTCCATACCTGGCCTTTGAGAGAAACAATCCGTAGTATGCTGAGAGCAAGCCTGATTTGGATACTACAGGACGCAGTTTCCGCAGGCAAAAGCAGGAACTACTCAACCTCGATGCCAACGAGTCAACGTGGGCTCGAAATTTGAGTGTGGAATCCAACTGCACACCAAGATATTTTGCATCCCCCAATGTGGTTACTGTGGCCAATCCAAGCTGAAAGTTCTCGTGAGTATCGCCCGTTTCTGCTCGAAACAAGATGCAGTTGGTTTTACCTTCATTGAGCTCATTGTCGTTAAGCCACTGCTTGAGAATTTCGAATTTCCGCTGACAAGCTGAAATGCATTCGCCCACTGATTTTCCGACAACAAGAAAGTTTGTGTCGCCAGCATAGTTGACAACCGATGTTTGGTTGTCTTTGGACTTCCAAGGAGGGATCGAATAGTGGTCAAACGGGTTGCCACTGGCCATACCCGTCTAACTCACAGACACCTGCTTAGTGCAGAAGCTCGAAATGTTGTGTGTGGGAGTGGTCTGTCCATACGCCACTTTCTGGAGGACGCCCCAGCCCTTTTGGACCTCCGAGTCCAGCATCAGCCACCTCATTGGGTTGATGTATTATCCGGACCAAGCAAGGTCCGCTCCCTGTTGTTGTACCTGATAGTCTCTGAGCTCTACTACCAACTTACTGTGATATCTGATCTGTGATAATTTATATAGTCATAGTTTTATTTCACTTTTTACTGATTGTATATAGTAGCAGTATATAGTTATTAGCCTATTTTACATCTAGTCTTGGTTGTATTATTTTATTTCTGGTTTTTTTTTTTTTTTTTTTTTTAATTCAATTGATGGGCTAAACTGTGGTCATCACTGTACCTCTCATTTTTTCCGCCTCCGAGTTTCCGGTGGAGTTCATGATGACGCTCCTTTTAAGTCAGGGATGGCAACATGGCTCCCCAACCCTTCTGGTTGGGATGCGTCTTAAACCTTGATTTAAAAAAAAAAAAAAAAAAAAAAGAGTCATGCACCCTATATATATATCCGTGTTAAAATCAAGGATTGAGTTCTTTGGTGTATGAAACGGATTTGTAGGGGGTTCCCGCCCCTTCTCCCTCAGTTTAAAAACTTTGAAGCCATCTAAATAGCTAATTTTTTTCGACTAAAACGATCATTCAACTATCTTAAAGGAAGATCACGCCGTCACTAGTTAGTTGGTCGAATACACGGCGCGGGCGCTTTCGATGAAAATAATGTCACGGGTTTGTAAAGACAAGCTGTTATGAAGGCTTTAATTGAATGAAATGCCCACCCATCTCTAAGTTTTTGAAAACATTCTCCTGGCCGCTGTTGTTCCAATCAGTTTCTATGCTCTCGTAAAAAACTCCCATCCATCTCAATACAATACCTAGAAACCCCATCATAATCCTTAACCATGGTTTTTTAACGGTCCATTGCGACTTGTAACTATAGCGTGAGGGGTCTAAAAGCACGGTAGGAATTCTACTCATTAGGTTGCTTCATAAATACATTTTGGTTTTCGTGAATCAATCAATCAATTATATCTTCTATTCTTTTAGTGTTTACAGGTGACTTGAATTTATTCGGCGAGGTATCTTTTTATGAGAGAAATCGATGCAATAAATTAACTTTTTTCTTTCAGACATTTAAGGGGTGTGGTGAAATCCACCCCCTCTTGTCAACAGCCCTTTTCAGGGCTACCAAAAAGAGGTAGATACAACACAAAAATATTTACAAGACGTCGAATTATAACTCCGTCAAACAAAATATTTCACCAGAGAAAAAATACTAAATTCTCTCCCAAAAGTGAAATATTAAAGATTAACACGCAAGGCGACCTCCCCAAACATTTACTGGGCGAGATAGATGAGACAAAAAGTTCGAAACAAGTCGCCTTGAATGAGAAACCTCAAACAGGAAAACTCAAGGCCGTTCAGCCACCCCCGGGGACCCCGTCAAAGCAACGGACGCAGGGAAACCAACTCGGAAGACCAACTCAGCTATCATATGCACAGATACTGGGAAAACACTGTGCGAACCAATGAGATTGCACAGTAGAATTAATGAAATTAAGCGGACCAACCAGGAGGCGGCAGGAGGCGGCCACCTCCCTATAAATACCCCGCTAGGAGCCCTCCGAAATTCATTCCACTCTCCGCTCTCGACGACGACACACTCTGAAGTACGAAGATTTCTACACGCACCAAGCTGACGAACCTTCTGCTACACGAAGTCATCTCAAGAACGAGTTTTTACTGCTTTCTACAAGCCAGTCCTCCTCTCCACGCAGATCTCGCATTGGCATCTACGAGTCCAGTGATTATTCATCCTGCTCATTGCCCAACGTAGTTCATCTGTTAGGACGCCACCCGGTGCAGCTATCGATATCCTCTTTAGCTCGCACGCCCGAGGGACGTTCCGAGCCGTGTCACCCGGATTACATAGCCTTAAGCTCGTAGTCGACCGTTGTGGGCACGCCGGTAAATTACTCAGCTCCTCCGCTCTAATTTACCGTCTAAGGAAGCTTTTTTCAAAGCTACGAGGTAGGACCCTGCCATCTGAACATTGGAAAGACGTTCTGGCAAGCGAGTCCACCTCCAAAACCCTCTATTATTCACACATAGAGGCATCGAAACGAGCTAAAACTCGATCAATTCGATGGAACGCCGGCCTTCCTACTTTCCCTTGCAGGGGGAGGAGGGCGACGGCGAAGCTGGGCCGAGTAGTCCACGCAGTGCGCCCTATCGGCCACACGGCGAGCCCGCTGAACCCAGCGACAGCGAAAGGCACGGCCCTCACGTCCGAATCGCCTTCTCGCCCGACGTATTCGTTCGAGAAACTTTCGAACAAGCCTCGCCTATACAAAAGATCGAGGAAACTTTTCAGACTCGCTCTGAAGCCGATCATTACGATTCGACCAAGCTGTCCGAATACCCACGATATTCGACGCAAGCTTACTCGGCCGATCCGAGTGTCAAATACACTCCAAATGCACAAAAAACGAAGGATACTTTTCAGTACCTCAACCAAGCCCAACATATTCCCCTTTCAGATACAAATCTAAGGCCGGAATATTACAAAACGGCTCAGTACAAGACTGATCGAACCCAGCACTTGGTACACGAGCCTAGCGCTCCACGCGGCTGCGACACGGACTATCCCCCCTTTCAGTCCGCGAAACCAGTTGACCTTGGCGGCTCCGCCCGCATTCCTCGCGGGGGTGGCCTGGAGACCAACCCGCATAACCGGGATATAAATGTCCGACTTGGTCTACCTACGCCAAGTCAAACCTATATAAATCCACTACAAATGGTGACCCCGCCTTTGAACAGGCTCAACACGGAGCATTTCGTTCCCTCTTATGAAGCTAGTGGATTTCAGGGAACCACTGCGGGCGTGCGACCCCCGCCGGGCCTCTACGCCCCACATCTCACGCAACATCCCTCTACACAAGGTGGTTTTCAAGCACTTTTAGAGGAGATGGGAGATTATCAAAAACCAGTCTTCCAAAAGAAGAATATTGATCGTGCACTCGCCGAGTTCGATCAATACTGCGTGAGAAAACACATGAGAACGCAAAACGAATGCTTCTCAGCCATATACAAGTGGGTACCAGAAGAAATGAGGGAAGCTATCGACTCAGCTTACCTCACGGCACCCCACGCACCCTACGAAGAGGCCAAACAGCGCCTCCAACGAGAATATGGGTTGTCCTTAAAGGACAGGCTCCTCGCACTCGAGGACCCCGCATCTCTCGCCAAAAAACCCAGCACCAAGTACCACGAGATGTACTCGAAAGCTGTTGGGTACTTTTCGGAAGCTCTAATCACTCAAAAGTGGATTGAGACTCTTCCCATCGAAGCACGAGGTATGGTCGCAGCTCAGCCTACCACGACCTCCCGGCTCGACCTAGCTGATACGCTACACGCGTACAGAGCAGAGAATACTTCTCTGAACATACGAGGAGTTGAATCTACTCCGAAACCCATAAATACTGGTTTCAAAAAGGCCCTCCCGAAACAAGCTGAGTTCAAACCTCAACCAGTGGAGAGTAAGCCTCACAAACCGACGGCCTATGTCTGTCGAAACCACGCACGTTTCGGTAACGAAACTCGCAAATGTGCAGACCCAGAACACTGCACTTGGAAGACGAACACTGCTTCCAAAACTAACAGAAAGGCTGCGACTATAAGCCAGCCTAAAACACGGGTTTCTACCGAAAATACTCAGCAATCGGTACAAGACAGTACCGTTCCGACTTCCGACACAGAGAATTCGGAAAACGAATAACTGCCAGTGTATCTGAGCCTATACGCCGGCAGTCTACTGAGTATAAAAGGCTTTTTTTCAAGTGCAAACTGAATGGCACTGAATTTCTCATTGACACGGGAGCAGAAGTGAACATTCTGCCCCACAATGTCACAAAAAAATTGGGCTTGAAAATTCTCAAGTCCAACGTTAAGCTCACAGCAGCTAACGGAGCCCCTATAGATACACTAGGGCGAGCTGACACAACAATTAACATCGGCCTCGGGGACATGACCACCGAGTTTATGATCACGAAAGTTGATCTAGCGATCCTAGGTATCCCATTTCTCGAATCTTGGGATATCGGAATACGGGTCAAACACAAGTACATTTATAAAGATAAAATGAAGTGCTATGCCGATCAAAAAATAGCTGCAGTCATGAACAAAAAGTTCACTGACGAACAAATTGCAGCTACTATCCCTCATCGTGACAATACACCTCAACCAGAGGACGTGCAAATCACGGAGGACGAAAACATTCGCTCTATCATTAACAAATACAATGATAAAATGAGCAAAATTCATGGTAAATGGAAGCACAACGGGGTTTACCACCGTTTAACCACGGAAGGAACACCAGTACACTTCCGAGCAAGACCCATGGCAGGCGAAAAACGGGCTCAAGTCAAAAAGACTTTTGACGAAATGCTTTCAGAAGGCATAATTGCACCATCGGATTCCGAATGGGCATCTCCGTTACACTGTGTGCCAAAAAAAGACGGGTCATGGAGAATCACCGGCGATTACCGTTTCCTCAACGCGAAAACGAAGAAAGACGCCTACCCTCCTCCTCACATTCGCTCTTTCCAAGCGAATTTACATGATACGCAAATCTATTCAACAATAGATTTAAAATCAGCGTATTATCATATTCCGATGCACCCAGATGACGCTCATAAAACTGCGATTATTACACCTTTCGGTCTTTATGAGTTTAAGAAAATGAGCATGGGTTTGGCCGGAGCAGCTCAAACATGGCAAAGATACATGGACAGCATCATGCGAAAATTTGATTTCGCATTTGTATACCTAGATGACATCCTGGTGGCTTCGAAGAATTATAACGAACACATGAACCACCTCAGACAAATTTTTGACAAACTAGGGGAACACGGACTTCGAGTAGGTTTTGATAAATGCATTTTTTCGAAACCTACCGTCGATTTCCTAGGTTTCACTATCTCGAAGGAAGGAATAATTCCTAAACGAGACAAAATAGAAGCCATAGAACAATTTCCTAGGCCAGTAGACGTACGAAGTCTACGCAGATTCCTAGGTATGTGTGGTTTCTACCGAGCATGCTCAAGCAAATTCGCTCACACGGCACAACCTCTGTATGACTCCATTCAGTCAAACAAAAAAAATGACAGAACACCTATCGAATGGACATCAGAGAGAGATAAAGCTTTCAACAGCTTAAAGCAAGCAATGATCAAAGCAACATTGCATAACATTGCTCACCCACACCCTACGGCGGAGTGGAGATTAGTCTGTGACGCGTCCGACACACACATCGGAGCGGCACTAGAACAAGAAATTACAGACAAACATGGCTCGAAATCGTACCAACCATTGGGATTTTTCAGTAAAGAGATTCCAGAACAATGGAAGAACAAAGCATCGTTCGACAAGGAAATGTTCGCCGTTTACCAAGCGTGCATTCACTGGCACAACGACTTGGACGGCAGATCTTTCCATATTTGTTCGGATCACAAGCCTCTGCTAGGCACGATGCTTAAGAAGAATGCACATTTTTCTAAAATGAGATTAAGATGGCTAACATACATCTCTCAAATGACGAGTGACATTCGTCATATTTCCGGAGAGAGCAATGTCGTCGCCGACGCACTCTCCAGACCTTTCGATCCGGTTGAAATTCAAACGAAATCGATTTCAACCCAGACGGACGAGGGTCCACCCATAGCTGAAATTTCGAAAATTACGGCTGCAATAGAATGCAATCTTCTACTGCACATTTCAAATTCACAAATTCGCTCTCCCCCTACCGCGGAGGACAAATTGAAACTCACACGAGTTGAATTCTCTCAAGGAGAAATTTGGTGTAACCTAGACCTAGGACACCCTAGACCTTATATTCCAAACGAAATAAGGGAAGAAATAATAAGCCAAATTCACAATTTGGGACACCCAGGTATACACTCTACAGTGTATAAAGTTAAACAACGATATTTTTGGCACGGACTACGTGCAGATGTCTCAAACTGGGTCCGAGCGTGCGAAACTTGCCAACGAGCAAAAATCACACGCTCCGTGAAGCTCCCTTACTCCGAATTTGAAACGGCAAACAAATTTTCACACGTACACGTGGATATTACCGGACCCTTACCTTTAGCAAAAGGAGGGAAACGTTACATTTTGATGATGGTTGATAGAGCAACGGGTTGGCTAGAGGCAGTCCCTCTTAACAACATCGAAACAACCACAATCACAAATGCCTTTATCAATATTTGGGTAGCTTCAAAGGGCGTACCTAAATACATCACAAGTGATCAGGGCACCCAATTTGAATCAGATCTGTTCAATTCCATTATGGAACGTCTCGGAGTAAAACATACTCACACGTTACCATACAAACCATCAACAAACGGTATGGTAGAACGCAGAAATAGATCTTTGAAAGAGGCTCTCAAAGCTCAAAACGAAAATTGGCTCGATGCACTTCCCAAAGTTCTACTCGCCATGCGTACGGCAGTAGACCCGGCGACCGAAACTACGCCTTTCCAAAAAGTTTACGGGATTGACGTACCACTCCCAGGAGACATTTTCGTAACTTCTACGAACCTTTCGGAACCTCTTTTCTTCCGGCCTACGCATATTAAACATAATAATACGAAATATGCCGTAAACATGCCCAAAAATTTGGATACATGTACTCATGTCTATATCAGAGTGCCCACACAGCTCACCTCTCTGCAATGTCCTTACACGGGACCATTCAAAGTGGTTAAAAGAGATAAGTTTTCGGTTACAGTGCAAATTGGCGAACATACTAAGAAAGTTCCCAAACAGCAAATCAAGCCAGCTTATACTCTACACTCGGAAGAAGCTGCATCACAAGGACAATCTGTGTCACAAAATCAGACAGAAAGTAAGGAGAAAACTCCCCGAAAATCTGCCAGAAGGCACGTCCCCTCTACCAAATTCGACGAGAGGTGGGTAACGGCGCTCGAATCACCCCAACCGGCGTCGTCGTTATTAACACGACGTCTTGGGAGGGCCCCTGTGGTGAAATCCACCCCCTCTTGTCAACAGCCCTTTTCAGGGCTACCAAAAAGAGGTAGATACAACACAAAAATATTTACAAGACGTCGAATTATAACTCCGTCAAACAAAATACTTCACCAGAGAGAAAATACTAAATTCTCTCCCAAAAGTGAAATATTAAAGATTAACACGCAAGGCGACCTCCCCAAACATTTACTGGGCGAGATAGATGAGACAAAAAGTTCGAAACAAGTCGCCTTGAATGAGAAACCTCAAACAGGAAAACTCAAGGCCGTTCAGCCACCCCCGGGGACCCCGTCAAAGCAACGGACGCAGGGAAACCAACTCGGAAGACCAACTCAGCTATCATATGCACAGATACTGGGAAAACACTGTGCGAACCAATGAGATTGCACAGTAGAATTAATGAAATTAAGCGGACCAACCAGGAGGCGGCAGGAGGCGGCCACCTCCCTATAAATACCCCGCTAGGAGCCCTCCGAAATTCATTCCACTCTCCGCTCTCGACGACGACACACTCTGAAGTACGAAGATTTCTACACGCACCAAGCTGACGAACCTTCTGCTACACGAAGTCATCTCAAGAACGAGTTTTTACTGCTTTCTACAAGCCAGTCCTCCTCTCCACGCAGATCTCGCATTGGCATCTACGAGTCCAGTGATTATTCATCCTGCTCATTGCCCAACGTAGTTCATCTGTTAGGACGCCACCCGGTGCAGCTATCGATATCCTCTTTAGCTCGCACGCCCGAGGGACGTTCCGAGCCGTGTCACCCGGATTACATAGCCTTAAGCTCGTAGTCGACCGTTGTGGGCACGCCGGTAAATTACTCAGCTCCTCCGCTCTAATTTACCGTCTAAGGAAGCTTTTTTCAAAGCTACGAGGTAGGACCCTGCCATCTGAACATTGGAAAGACGTTCTGGCAAGCGAGTCCACCTCCAAAACCCTCTATTATTCACACATAGAGGCATCGAAACGAGCTAAAACTCGATCAATTCGATGGAACGCCGGCCTTCCTACTTTCCCTTGCAGGGGGAGGAGGGCGACGGCGAAGCTGGGCCGAGTAGTCCACGCAGTGCGCCCTATCGGCCACACGGCGAGCCCGCTGAACCCAGCGACAGCGAAAGGCACGGCCCTCACGTCCGAATCGCCTTCTCGCCCGACGTATTCGTTCGAGAAACTTTCGAACAAGCCTCGCCTATACAAAAGATCGAGGAAACTTTTCAGACTCGCTCTGAAGCCGATCATTACGATTCGACCAAGCTGTCCGAATACCCACGATATTCGACGCAAGCTTACTCGGCCGATCCGAGTGTCAAATACACTCCAAATGCACAAAAAACGAAGGATACTTTTCAGTACCTCAACCAAGCCCAACATATTCCCCTTTCAGATACAAATCTAAGGCCGGAATATTACAAAACGGCTCAGTACAAGACTGATCGAACCCAGCACTTGGTACACGAGCCTAGCGCTCCACGCGGCTGCGACACGGACTATCCCCCCTTTCAGTCCGCGAAACCAGTTGACCTTGGCGGCTCCGCCCGCATTCCTCGCGGGGGTGGCCTGGAGACCAACCCGCATAACCGGGATATAAATGTCCGACTTGGTCTACCTACGCCAAGTCAAACCTATATAAATCCACTACAAGGGGTTTCAGAAGTAACCTATCTAATACCCCTGGTTTGTTATATAGGTTCGATTACCAACCAAGTTCGGTCAAACAGTGTAACAGTGCAAGTTTACACTGTTACAGTCTATGGTTTTAAAATCTACGAACTATCTATCTTGATCAACTAACATGTATTGATTCTAAAATTTAACGTTTCAGGTTGAGATCTTGAACAGTTTCAAAGCTATTTACTCTCATCTTCAAGGGCTAGAGAAATTGGAACGGCTGAATAGAAACTACGATCCTATTTTTCTTACTTGGAGCATTCCGCAATATGGTAAGCGCTCCCAATGCCTACCATGAGAGAAGATACTTTGAATTTTCGTTGTCTGTTCCCTACTCAAGTTTCGTTTTCAACTAGTAATGCGAGTATAAATACCTGTAGTATACGAAAATACGAAAAGTTTCAACGTAGAATTCGTTTTTAAGGAGACCTATTTGCCAAAAAATTATGCGAAACCGTAACGAAAACTTTCCGATCATTTTCACATTCAACGACTCCGTTGTTACGTTTGTTCACCTTCTTCCTTCTTTAACCCACAAAAATCGTTCACCACTCGTTGGAAATCTCTCGATTTAACTAACATTTTCTTGTTCACTATAACTATGTGACTGTTTTACTAGCGGAGCTCTGGGCATAAAAGTTCTCATGTTTTGTTTACTAATGATCGTGAGTGTAAAAGCATCTAGTATGAATGTACTTATATCTATTGAAATTGAACAGTGGTCGAAATCGATAAAAATCTGGCCAAAACTCAAAAAACGAAACTGCAAGGAAAAAAAGATAAGTCAATGGAACGATCTAATTAAGATCTAATTAACTCCCCAGTTTCTTAGGTGTACAGCGACTGTTGAAATATGACTCCACCTCGCATTTATTTCATAGTTTAACAATCAAAAGAGAGCGTTTTGTCAGTTCGAGTCCAACGCGCTTGTGAATAAGTTTATGTCATGTTTTAGGGATGGATACACTCACCCAACTATTATTAAGTGTTGAAAAAATAGCTCGAACTCATATCAACTGGTTTTCAGATGCTTTTTTGGGGTTTTTGTTAACATCAATGGACTAAAAAGTTGCGAGTTGATTCGTGTTGTGATTTTTTTTTTTTTTTTTTTTTTTTTTTTTTTGTAGCTTGGGAAATTATTCGGTTTTTGTAATCCGTTTGGATCAGCTACCAATACGTGCCAATTGGAAAGTTATGTCGAATTTTGTGATTCAAAAACATTGTTGGGGACTAACATAGGATATTACTGCCCTTCCATCTGGAAACGTCGTAAATGGATTTTACGAAAGACCACTGCCGCCTAGGGCTGATTTAGCGCAACAGCGAGCAGAAGAATATGGGCATTCAACCCAAAACCCCCCAAATTGGCATGCATACTAAAGGAACGATAGGAAGGTCCTGATGGGAAGTCGCTCCGGATCCGGTAATGCTTCCAGTGGAGGCCGCACACGTAAAGTTGTAGACGGACGGCACTCAAAGAATTTGGTAGCACGAGAGTTTGGGGGACTGCAGAAATAGATTAGCGAATGTGGGGTAATTGGCATATAGCGACTGGGAAGAAGGATGACGACGAAGTAAGGTTTTAAGACATGGCGATTAGAAAGGATTAAGGGAAGGGGTGGACCAATCAGAGTGGTCGGGATGAGACCCATCTCCTCCCCGCCTATGCGCTTTAGACTAAGGGTGAGAGAGAAAAACCTTGTGTTTATACCAAACAAACATAAAAATAAGAAGTACTGAATTTTGGAGAAAAAAGGGAAATTACTCTTTTCTGTAGGTTCTACTTCTGGTTACAACATTTTTGTGAGGGCAGATCTTTTCAAATGGATGTCTTTAAATAGAGCAGTCACCCAGGACGAAAAAATCAAGCTCCTACGAGACTAAGTTGGGAAAACGTGTGAGATGGGTTCTACGTACGGGTTCTGTTCTGTCGAGGAAGTTTCAGGTGAGGTAGTCTCAGAATTGTTTTGATATTTTTCCCGTCTTTAGCACATCGAAAAACATAAGTTTAGGGCTCTTGAGAGTTTTGGCCAGGTTTTTTGCGATTTCGACCACTGTGCTATGGAGCTAATTTCTTTGTTATTCAACCTATGGAGCTAAAAGTTGGAATGGAGAACCTTTGGGACGACTAGAAACGACTCATGAATTCTAGAGCCCCCAAGATGAGCGTGAGATTTGTCAAAATCAGTCAGGGAGCAGTCGTAAGTGGGTCGGATTTTTTTTTTTATTTTTTTAATTCTTTATTTCTTTTTCATAATACAAATACATAAAAATTGAAAATAAAGTGCTCTTCAAAAATAATACAGATTTCTTAAAAAAGATACAGAAACTTATCCCCTATGTGGGCATAGCCCGTGGCAGGGAGATGAGTCGTACCTCAGCTAGAGAAATAACAAATGTTCATAAGTGGTTCCTTATTTTAAAAAGAGAAAAAGAAACACGCTTATTTTAAAAAGAATACAATGATATTGTTCCAGCTGCAATGGATCGGAGTTGGACATTTTCCCAATTCTTCCCCCTTTTAAAAATGAACAAGTTAGACATTTTCCAAGTAGGGAAATAGAAAAGGCCGATTGAGACAGAAGAGGAGGGAGGGAAGCAAAAAAAAAAAAAAAATTGCTGATCGGAAAAGTAGAAGTTGACGAATCGGCAAGTTAAGAATTGAGCCGTTTTACGATTGGCCGGTTGAAATTTCATCAAGTTGAGAAAATAGAAAGTAAGAAAATATAGAAGTGGAAAGTGGGGAATTTGGTGGTCAGAAGTAGATCAGAAGTTGAAATTATTAGCAGGTTATGAATTAAGTGAGATCGGATATCGTCAAAAATATGACCCCCCCTCCCCCTGCCAAGGTTGTAGTTGCTGGTTAACCAACTAATTTAGTTGGAGTTGTTAGTTGTAACTTCAGCTAATTTTTGTCCATCGCTGCCCCAAGATCAGCTATTCTAACCCTGACCCGTGATTTGGTTACACTTCGTAGCTAACCCGTGACTCGAGTATATCTCGCCAGTTAGCTGTCACTAGGGTTACCTCTGCTTCTAGATACCCATTCTAATTGTCCTATCATTTGTATTTGTTACATTCAGACGTTGATTTACGGTCCTCGCAACGAATTTCTATTGAGAATCAATTCAAAATGTCAAGCCTTTGCCATAATTTCATTTCCTGCTTAGTTGCTGGTTAACCAACTAATTTAGTTGGAGTTGTTAGTTGTAACTTCAGCTAATTTATGTCCATCGCTGCCCCAAGATCAGCTATTCTAACCCTGACCCGTGATTTGGTTACACTTCGTAGCTAACCCGTGACTCGAGTATATCTCGCCAGTTAGCTGTCACTAGGGTTACCTCTGCTTCTAGATACCCATTCTAATTGTCCTATCATTTGTATTTGTTACATTCAGACGTTGATTTACGGTCCTCGCAACGAATTTCTATTGAGAATCAATTCAAAATGTCAAGCCTTTGCCATAATTTCATTTCCTCACAAAAAAATTATATAACTTACATCGATTTTGTTTATCTTTACAGTGGAATTGAGTAGGCAGGTATACGAATCATACAGAGATCAACTCAATTTGAATATCCACGTTATAGAAAACCTGGCATTGGTTAGTCAAAAGTCCGCTGGAACGTTGATTGCTTTTTGGATTCATCAGCCGTGTGTGGACCCAATTATCAACTTCAAAGTGGATTCTGCACTCAAAGAGACAGGATTCTCGTGAAGCATTGATGTAAATTACAAGTAAGAGTCCGGAGTTGTTGATCTGACGAATAAACTACGCTGCTGATTTTGTGTTTTTTGATATATTTAGAACTGTGGTAGCAAGATAAGTGTATTACCCCGTTCACATTCAGTAGGGGGGTGGGCAGTGCAAGCATGTAAACACCTAACTCGCGCTGCCCCTTGCTCCTGCCACTCGTCCTGCCAGTGCTCCCTTCGCTGGCAGTTTTTGTTGTGGACTGCCAGTAAGAGTGGCGGTGAGGGCAGTATGTAAACCATGATGATAGTCCAGGAGTCAAGGCCAAAATAGGTAATAATTTCAGGAGAAAGTTTGAGATTAGATTTTGAAAATTTAATCCATTCTGAGTGAAAAATCCCAAAATTTGTGGAATACAAAATGGCGGCCTCATAAAGATGGATTAATTTGCCCATTTTAAAGTTGTTCTCTAATAATTCCTAAACTAAAGTACATCTTACAGAAATTTGAATATGTAGCAAAGTTGTAGAGCATAAAAAACAAAACGATTTGATCCCAAAACTCTTAATTATCTCTTAAAATAAGCGAATTAAGAACAATTGAAAATCGGGCAAATTTTGGGCCAGCCCTCTCCTCCCACCTTCTACACTTTTGTCCATCAAAATCACCTAGTGGCGTAATATTGGTCTGATTTCAGTCTGCCAAAGTCCTCAAAACATACACTCAACCACCAACACAAGATTTTATTGTTATGAAGACAAAGTCGTTTTATCATTTACCTTTCTAAGGAGTCTGACGTCACTAGCAAGTCGAGTACAGGGGGCGAGCGCTTTCGATGTAAAAAGTTCCAATCATGCAGCATGATCTTTCATTAGCGAATTTTCGTTAATTAAATTAATTCGTAAGTTGAATTGTTTTGAAATTTGAGCTTTTTGAGTGCAAAAGAATTGCTAACTATTAATTTCAAGGCAAAAAACGTATTCTAAATAATAATCTACTATTCAAAAAGAGATTTTGGATTTTCAGCTTTTTTATTCAGTTTTTATCGATTTTTTAAAGCAAATTTTCATGAAATCTAAGTAGGTACATTTTCAGCATACTTTTGTATAACAATTTTTGAGTGCTCCATTTCATAGTAAATAAACTTTATATTTCAGCAATATTCTGCCAAAAAATATTATTCAACTATTTTTAGCTGTATTACCCCAGGAGAGCTTGATTTTTTTGTTGCTAATATGGAATTTTTATCTCAATCCTTAGGAAAGTTATCGTCTGGAATGACACACACACACACACACACACACACACACACACACACACACACACACACACACACACACACACACACACACACACACACACACACACATATATATATATATATATATATATATATATATATATATATAGAATGTCTTGACTTGCGATTCTCAGAATCGGTATAACATTTAACATTCTAGAGTCTTCTCTTGAGCGTACTATGTTTATCCTATGATTGCATCGAATTTTTCTTCATCATGTATGATATATCTTCTTCTGAACTGTGCCTCAACCTGTGCGAACCAAAGAGCCACGTTCGCTTTCCAAAAAGACGGTAACCTTTTCAGACCGTGGAGCTGGAATGGGTCTTTGATCTCCACCTTCCATTGGCAATAGTCGTCCAGGCCTTGAATTTGGTTCGTCTCTTGCTTCTATCATTGGTAAAGTTTAAGATCACGTCGGGTCTCACCAATTTGGTGTTTAATAATTTTTTTTAATCTACTGGAAGCTAGTGTAATATATTTTAGAAATACAGCAACTTGACAGGTTGAGCAGAAAAATCTAAGAATTCGATATTTTCAATAACATAGTAGCACCTGTTGTCAATAATTCAAATGAACAAAAAAAAAAAAATAATAATAATATAATAATAATTGGAGGTAAAACACCACACCACAAATCACAAAGCGTACTAAAATGGGGGGGGGACACCCTGTATATATATATATGAAAAAGCGTTACACTCCAGGATTCGTTTCCGAATGCATCAAAAGAATTTCACTGAAGACATTTTTCAAAATTTTTAATTTAAAAATTTTTGACCCATTGCAATACTTCGGTTTATTTTCTATGGAAATCCGCTTAAAACCGAATGAGATCGAGCGGAAACAGCAGAAGTTCAGTCTAGTTCTGCGTGCCCAAGTCGCTTTGTGTTTCACAGTCGTGTTGACTCATTTAATTCATTGAACGAATTACAACCTATATCGAACAAGAACTACCCTATTACTGAAATGTGTGAGATCTAGATTTTGCTTCCGAGTCTACCTAAAGTAAAGGTAGCGGAAGCATTCTTTTCAAAATTTTCGGTCTCGAAAATCGAAATTTCCACTCGCATTTTACGTTTTAGACCATTCTGAACAACTTCAGTTCCGTTTCTGTCTCTGTCTGTGTGTGTGTCTGTCGTGTGTCCGCAAATCTTTGTAACAAGCTTATTTTCCACAGTTTTTATCCGATTTTGACAGTCTCATTGTCGCCAAATCAATACTTCACTCTGCGCATGCGCAAACGTTAATTCCATTGTGCTCCATTTTTTTACGCCCTAGTCGTCCGATCTCGCTCAAATTTGGACGATAGTTGGGGGATGACGATTTGATCATCCCTTATCAATTCCAACATGATTGTATCATTAATAGCTACTCCGCTAGCGCCAATATGAAATACTTGTAACGACCTTAATTTCCACTGTTTTCATCCGATTTTGATGCAATTGTAAGAGAATGCGCGGGTTATGTTGTGGATGGTCCCCTATCAGTTTAATTGTTGCCAAATCAATACTTCATTATGCGCATGCGCAAACGTTAATTCCATTATGCTCCATTTTTTCACACTCTAGTCGTTCAATTTCAACACGATTGTATCATTAATAGCTACTGCGGATGCGCCAATGTGAAATACTTGTAACGACCTTAATTTCCACAGTTTTCATCCGATTTTGATGACATTGTCAGCGAATGCGCGGTTGAGGTTGTAGATGTTCCCGTACCTATTTCATTGTTTTCAACTCATCAGTTCATTCTGCGCTTGGACAAACGTAAAATTACATTGAGTATCATTTTTTTCGTTTCTTAATTGACCAATTATGACATTTCACGTTACTTCTTGATTTACTCTTTTCCGCTATGGAGTTTTTCAAGATCATTTAAAACTTTTCAATGATCTTTACAGTCATGATAGGTAAACAAGGAAGCTATGTGCCACACCCAACTTGGCAGACGTTTTTAGTATTTCGATAATAAGTCGATCAATAAAGATGCCTAAGATCAAGGATCCAAGTGTTTTTTTGTTTTTAGCGAATTTTTATTTTTAAAAAGTTCCAGTCATGCAGCATGATCGTATGAGCGAATTTTCGTAAATTATCGTATTGTTTCATGTTAAATTGTTTTGATATTTGAGCTTTTTGAGTGTAAGGAAATTGTTAACTATTTAATTTTATGGGAAAATACGTCTTCTAAATAATATTCTCCTATTCAAATAGAGGTCTTGAATGTTCAGCTTTTTTGCTGTTTTTATCGATTTTTAGCAAATTTTAATGACTTTTAATTAATTTTTTTGCATAATTTTGTACATAAATTTTTGAATGTTCTAATCTATAGTTAATAAACTTTATTTGAGCAATATTCTACCAAAAAATATAATTGGAACAATTTTCAGCCGTTTTCAGCCATTTTTGGTGATTTTTTTAGAGCATTTTTGAAATGTGACTAATTTAATGTGCTCAAAAAGTGCTGGCCAACGAAGTCATCCTTTCGTTTGGTAAGCTTGATTTTTGGCGCAAGAACGGAATTTTTATCACAATCCTAAGGAGAATTATCGTCTGGAAAGACACATAAATAAATAAATATACATATATGCGAGGGTTTTCTTTAATTGACCAAACTAGACTTGAGGTTTTGTTTATGTTTTAAATGTATATAAAAAATTATATATATATATATATATATATATATATATATATATATATATATATATATGAAAAAGCGTTAAACTCTAGGATTCGTTTCAGAATGCCTCAAAACGGATTTCAATGAAGAAATTTTTCAAAAATTTTTATTTCAACATTTTCCGAGCCATTGCAATAGTTAAATTTTCTACGAAAATTCGCTAAAATGAAGCTACTGCAATGGCTATAAAAATGTTAAAATGCATTTCTTTTATACCCCCTTTTTAAATTTATTCATTGACGTTTCAAGATACCTACGTAGATTCCAAAAATTGAATTAAAAAATCCGTCCGTAAGCCGTCCGAAGCTTTTCTCCGAAACTACTGGACCAAACTTTATGAAATTTGGCTAAAAACCATACATCAGCCGGGGATGTGCCAGTTACATCGGCATCTCTCTCAAATTTGGTTGGTATATTTAGTGCTAAAAAATTGTCACCTTTTCTTTTAGAATGCGTGATATTTAATATAAGAAAAAGTGTTGAACTTCAGGAAACGTTACAGATTGCCTCTCCATGATGTTGTGCCAAAAAACTTATTTCCATGATGACAGTTTTGGAAAATTTTATTTTTTAAAATTATCGGATCTTTGGAATAGTTTCAACTATTTCAAAAAGTCGCTAAAAGAACACTTTCTCAAAGTAATTCATACAAACTTCACACATTCAAATCAACAAATTGAATTGTCGTTATTAACATATTATAACCCCTGATTAAATGTTATTGAATTTATCTCATACCACCACCCATTTGAAATTTAGCCCACCTCCCACGTTTCAGAACGCTAAATTACACAATCTTGAAATGGACTTACCCAGTAGAAAGAAATGCACCATACTACCTCCTCCGTCCGGTTTGATTCACTTTATTTGGTGAATTTAACTTCAAGATACTTCACTTCACTTGCTTCTCAAACTCGTCCTTTCTCAGTGTCGCTCCGCCTAATCAGCCGTCTTTGTGGCCGCCAGCGCCGGGCGTTGGCCTCAGCTTATGCAGCGTTTTTGCAGATTGCGCCCGCTGCAGAAATCCTTCTGACCTCGTTAGGGGAAAACTGTTGTAGACTATTTATAGACGTTTTAAAAGCTTTTAACGGATTTTCTAAGAAAATTAAGCTATTCATTGCAACTCCAGTAATTTTAAAATGAAAATTTTCTTCATGGAAATCTGTTTTCAGGCATTCCTAAACGATTCCTGGATTTTATTACTCTTCATATTTTATATGAATCTGTATTTTGACGCCTCGTTTTAGCTTATATAGAATCGAATACAGATACATGAATGACATCAAGGGACATGCCCTTCCTAGGATATGTGAATAAAATTAAATTTGAGCCGACAAAGTGAGGTCGGGAGGCGGTTAATGTTGGGCCGAAGTTGTACTTTGTTACTTATCTCGGCGCATGTCATTTGACACTTATCTCGCTGGATGAGTGAAAGTAGTACACGTTTCTGTATTGAACATACTCGTAGGTAATTATTGTAATGTAATGAAGTGAATGCACTTGCAGTCAATCGTTAGGTAATAAATATTATTGAGGATAAATGAATAAAATTTGAGAAAATTTATTTATATTATTTATCATTATTATTTTATTAGGTAAAAAACAATAAAAATGCATAAGTATCTAATTTAATTCCACTGTCCTAAAAATAAAATTATGGCTAAAAACATCAGCTCATATCATAGAAAGTTCATTCAAGTTTAAAAAAATAAATTCATAAAAATATATCCAGAAAGAAGTTTTTGAAATGGTAACAACGTATAACGATGTGGATAAATATTTAATTCCTTATTCAAGTAATCGTTTTAAAATTAAAAAAATTAATTTTTGCAGGCACCTAAAACTTTACATGAAATGGTAACTTATCTCTCTATATATATAAATATGTATATGTTTGTACACGAGGCAAAAATGCGAAAATTTCGCATACTGTGCCAGCTAAGGGTCGAGTGTCTTTCGACGAGAAGGTTGTTGCTTCGACAAAAATCATGATTTTTCCATCATGGTTGGCATCGCAACTGGTTCGTCTCGCTGCAAAGATCAAAATATTTGTACCAGAAATGTGGTTATAGTAGTTGGAATTTGACTGCTAGATACTACTTATCATCACATTTCATCATGTCATTATTTCATTCATGAATCAATCACGTACCATCATCATTCATATCATCACACATATACCATTTGTTAATACATCATTTCATTCATAAATTATCCCAATCAGCATCAAAAGAAAGTTTTTTTCTAGTTCAAATAATTATTGGTGGAGTGACTTTGGGTTCTGAATATTTCAGTAATCGCCCACTGTAACCAAAGGATCTATTGTATAATAATATAATAATAAAAGTGTTTTACAAAAACCTCCCCCCTCCCACCATGTTTTAGCAAACCGAGGGAGGTAGACAGAGCCACCTTGGAAATGTCATCAGGAGATATTGTATCATTTCCAAGGATATTGTATGTTGTTTGACCAAGTTCGATGATGTGTTTGTTTCTGTTTCACAGAAGCGGCAAGTATCCTTTGTTAGTTTCTCGATTTTCTTCAAGTGATATCGAATTTGGCTACGGCTAGTTAACATGCTTAGTAGTATTCTCACGGCATCTTAGACTCGGTAACCTGTTCGGTCGCCTTCTTTGTTGAGAAGAATGCTACATGACTGAAGATTTTCTGGGATTTACCTTCACTGGCTTATCTTCAATGAGGATGGGCGCATAGTATCCGGGAAGCTTCTCTATATGCTGAGGTACATGTCCTGATCTCGAAAACCCAAATGCTGCTTTAATGATGTGGGTGGCGGCTTCTAGCGTCGTTTTCACCTAGAGTGCATAAAGAAAAAAAATTTTTTCAATGTAAATATAATGAATTTAAATGTAATGGTAGAGTGGGTTGTTTGAAAATAGTGGGGAATATGCACAGGGTTACACTAGGGATGAAGGGATCAAGGGATGAAAATGACTCCATAAAATAACCATCAGTTAAGGTTTAAGCCTTCGAAGGACCTGGCTGGAGTGCAGCTTCTGAGATTCGCAACTAGGAATTGATGTTGCCATTTGTTGCCACTCCATTTAGCTCGGATATTTACTGCTAGCCAGATTGGTTTGCGGCATGTCCAAGCGTCCCTCAGCAACCTGGGGATAGGAATATGGCAGACCCTTCAGTCTAGATGGCAACGATGTCCAGCCCAGGTCACTCGGCATGTGTTTCATTCTCCCTCCCCACCTCCCAGCTGCTTGATGATAAATTGAACCATCCTTTGACCACATTATTTGTACACGTATCTATTCAATGGAAGTGGAAGACTAAACAATGAAGTTCCCAATGGGTATATGAGCTGCAGTACTGTGTGAGGTCATCAAAAGATACAAGGATGACAGTTATTTTTTATTCGATCAGTATTTTATTCTACTCTTCCATTAAGATAAAGTTGGATGTAAAGATCCACATTTATAGGATTTCATAGTTACCCACCTGTAAAATGTTTCCAAGTCTAGGGTTGATCTCCACCATATCTACAGCTCCCAACCAGCCAGTCCTGTGGGCTATTTCCATTATGTGAACTCCTTCTCTCAAGGTCAGCCCTCCTCTCACTGTTAAAAAAGGTGTTTTCATAATTAGTTAATAATGCAAACAATTTTAACTTGGAGTTAAAAATAAAGCGAGATTATGGCATTGTGTTTGTTGTAGGAGCTACCAGGATTTGGTTTGTAAATCCAGTATTCTTTTCTGATTCATCAATCACTAATCATGTGAGAGAAATCTACATTATATGAAACAGAATTAGTTTTATCACAAGAATCAATAACAATTTCATAACAATATGCCTCTATTATAAATGTATGAAGGCGATGTAATTCTGTCTTCTATATTCCCAACTCTTTACCTCAAGTATTTGTATTTCACAACAAGTTTGGCAAAATAGGAAATTATTCAAAAGCTCAATCGATTAAAGAAAGTGGATTACCAGATGTCCCTGTGCAAGGTGCTTCTAGCGTGTCGAGTGCATCAATGTCAAAGCTTACGTGCAACGATTTCGTGCCTGTCGGGTTTATTCTTTCCAAAGCTAGTGTCGTCACTGCGTGTATGCCGTATTTCTCTATGTCTTCCATACCATACGCACTCACGCCGTATTTCTCGATTATAAGTCTGAAAATGAGAAGTAGAGTGTAGAACTCAGCAGAATGATATTGATATTTTTCCGATACCCTTTTTAGCGAATTTTTGTAGAAAATGAAGCTATTGCAATGGCTCGGAAAATTTTTAAATCAAAATTTTTGAAAAATCTCTTCACTGAAATCCGTTTTGAGGCATTCTGAAACGAATCCTAGAGTTTAACGCTTTTTCATATATATATATATATATATATATATATATATATATATATATATATATATATATATATATATCATTCCAGACGATAACTCTCCTTAGGATTGAGATAAAAATTCCGTTCTTGCACCAAAAAATCAAGCATTACAAACGAAAGGATGATTTCGTTGGCCAGTACTTTTTGAGCACATTAAATTGGTCAAATTTCAAAAAATGTACTCAAAACATCTCTGAAAATGGCTAAAAACGGCTAAAAATCGTCAAATTTATATTTTTGGTTCAATATTGCTCAAATAAAGTTTATTAACTGTAAAATAGTTCATTCCAAGGTTTATGTACAAAATTATGCTGAAAAATGTACTTGAAATTCAATAAAATTTGCTTAAAAAAATCGATGAAAATTCCAAAAAAGCTAAAAATTCAAAACCACTGGATAGGAATTTATTAGTTAGAATACGTTTTTTGCCATAAACTAATTAGTTAGGTAACGATTTCCTTGCACTCAAAAAGCACAAATTTCAAAACAATTCAACAGTATACAATAATTTACGAAAATTAGCTCATACGATCATGCTGCATGACTGGAACTTTCTATACGATTTGACAAACAATATTCCTAAAATGAATATTAGTATTTTACAAACTGTGCTTCAGATGTACTACTTATGTGGCTTTAGTATTAGGTATTTACCTTTCATAGTGGTCCACAGATCTCAATCCAATGTAAGCCAAATTTTTTATGGACATTCTGAAAATTCCATTATATTTTATTATTAAGTGTGAAGCAGAGGTTGGCATGCAAATTGATGGTTATCGCCAGTGATAACCAACACACAGGTTGACTATAACTTACTATTCTTACCACCATTAGGCGATATTGCATAAGTCAAGTAGTTGTGCACTTTAGTTGTATCGACGCATTTAGAATAATCTTATTGGCATGTAGGTACCTACTGTATTAGTTTTATCAATGAATATAGAATAATCCTAAGTACAGTTCCCTAACATTACATAAAATATAATGATATAAATTTATTACCTAACCCATAAGCACTGTTATGGTAATATTACCGCCAGCGGCGTCAACACCCTTACTGGCATCCAGTGGCGTAGCAAAGCAATTTATCACGGAGGGGCAACAACAACAGCCAAAGATTATAGGTATATGTAACTATAGTATAAAATGTGTATGGTGGGTACTACTAGTCACAAAGAGGGCATTGTAGCATGTATACAGGGTGTCCCACAGAAAGGTTACTCCCCCCCCCCCCCCCCTCATTTCCCCTGAATTCAGCGTAAAAAATTATGAAGAATGATGTTCTTCATAATTTTTTAAGTAGACCTCAGGAAAAATACTTTCGCGTGCGCCACTTGCACCAGAAGTTTAGCAATTAGCAAATTAAATGTAAAATCACCGAAATTATACCTTATATCTGCACAAAACCGAAAATCCAAATTTAAAGTCCTTGTCAAAAAGTCCGGGTCATATAAAATCAATGGAAATCTGATATATAATAAATTATAACGAAGAGGAGAATGTAAGAAGTAGATGGGAAAAAGCGTTATGCTTAGTACGACGCACAATAGGTATTTATTTTGTACTTTGTCCCGAACGAACCTTGAAGTGACAATCGGTATTTTTACCCATCTGATTTCGCAGAGGAGAAATGCCTCCCTCGATGCCGATGCCAGAAATAGTTTATTGCAAAGGTTCATTATTGAAGAAAATTAAACGAAAACAATCACTTTAGAATTACCTAATTTGAATTTGAGTCTTAGGTACCTACCTACCTACCGAGAGAAAATGAACATAAAAGTAATCATTATGTAGGGAGACGAATAGGGAAGAGCAGACACATTGTATTATTTTTACAGCATAACCTTATGTACCTTAAATTAAGGTAATTAACCCTTCTTTTGATGGACACAAAAAGAACATTCTTACCAAACTAAATCTGTCTTTATTATGAGAAAATGCTCATGAACTGGGGAGCACAAGGCTTGTCATTGACTTACCGTTTCCAATCCAATCGTCTTTGTAGATCTTGATGTATCCCTCCAAGGGGTTCATAACTCGTAACTTTAGCACTCACTTTTACACTAATTACGGTTCCTTTCATGTTAAACATTGTATGACAATTACCACGGAATAAGATACAGGATATAGGGCATTAAACGTTTATGAGAGACTCACAAACGTAAACAAACTGAAGTAAAATGATTTATCGGTTGGTTCACATATCGATTCTTTCAATCGTTTCCATTCGACTATGGATATTTCAATCACCACAGCACAGACATTTTTTAGTCCTTGTAAGATTCTATTAATTTTATTTTACCGTTATTCCTACTGGGACTCATACCAAAAATCAGGGACAATTGAAGACTTTTATGAGTAAGAAAACTTATTGATGGTAAGAAGGACGCAATCGATGCTACTGCATTGAATCGATCAATCGAACGTGAATCGGAGGACTGTAAAGGTGGGGAAAGTTAGGGGCAGTCAGAGAGGGGCAAAATGACTTATGGCTTACCAGGAGGGAAATGAGGAAGGGCTCGCCCCCCCTCAGGAGAGGGGGAACGACATAATTTCACCACTGTTTCACTTTATAGTATCCAGCATACCATTATTTTTACTGTAGTTATTTCGCTTCTGTTGGATGGGCATTATGGGCAATTATATTATCCACGGCGTTTGGCCCTCCCTGGAACCAGCCTTGGAGGAGCGTTCCTAGTTAGCCTTGAAGTTGCTAGGTAACTGGACCCACATAACAGGCGTGCTTTGCGGGTTGCGTTCTCGAACTTACCGTAATTGGTACTGACGTTAGTAATGTGAAATTATTAATTATTGTTCACGCAGCATCCGTTTCAAGAAGAACTTCTATATCCTCTGTGATCGTGGGGGGGCTCTGCCCACCCTGCCCCTCCTCAAATTACGCCACTGCTGGCATCGTAATATGACTATGAAACAGTTCCGGACCAACACAGGAATTGGTCGAAGTAACTGTTACTCATTACGTTCCCAAATGAACGCCGTGTCCTTCAGCTCCCCCTTTCATTCCAGATTAGACCACCTTAAAGGTAAGACCTGTTCTTATTGTGCGTATAGCAATTAACAATTATTCATACCCAATTGATTTATATCTATAACCCAATTGCTGTCATCACCTACCCTCACTCTCTTGTGGTACCTGTTAATGAATTTTATTTGATATAATATCTCAACATCAGTCAGAGAATTCTCCTTCTTTAACTCTTCCTTGCAGCGCCATTTAAAGAAATTGGTACCTATTATAATTTCCGAGTGATTAATTTTCGTATCTCATTTAATAACCCCTCAATAAATATAAGGTAGAGAAATACGAAATTTAATTTCTACAATCACTAAAATTGTCACTACTACCTGTACTACCATTTTACAATCAGTCTCACCCTCTTAGCTCCTTCATATTGTCAGTAAGTTACACTGTCATAAAGGACTTTTGGTGTTCAGTAAGGTGAAGTGGTCCAGATTCAGCTTTCTCGTAATCCTAGAGACCAGGGGTTGTGAGAAAGCACAGACCCATCTTAGGGTAGAAAAACCTTTCAAAGTGGTCATCAATGATAGAGAGTACTGGAAGATGCCTCTGGGCTGCATATTTTGGTACACATATGATTCAGTTATGCTTGGAGGATCTAGTGTGGGCATTGTGAGCCCGACATCCGCTCTCCATGCTATACATGTACGTGCTGAAGAAATGCTGAACAAGCCAGGTTGCCCTGAAGTTCAAAGCAGTCTCGGACTGTCTGGTTACCACCAAAAGAGTGGCCCTGAACAATCAGGTCACTCTCTGGATTCCTGGCCATGTGGGAAAAGAAACTGCAGATTGTCTTGCTAAAGTCCCTTTCTATAGGATCAGAATCAATTCCCAGAGCCGCCATCGGGAGAGAAAAATGAGAGTACCTTCGATACTGTCAACATCTTTCAGGCCTGGGACAGGCCAAACTGTTTGTGACGTTCTCAACAAAGTTGTCACTGAATTGGTTCCCACGTCTAAGAAAGACGTCAGAATACAGGCCTGTTAACTGGTCATAGCCACTTCGATACCACTCGAATAAAATCGAGTAGCTAACAAAGGATACCTGCCGCTTCTCTGAAACAAAAACAGAGGATGCCGAACACATCATGTGTTATTGTGATGCACTTGATCGAATCAGATACAATATCCTTGGAAATGATGTCATATCTCCTGATAACATTCCCAAGATGGCAACTGTCAAGCTCCTCTGGCTTGCTAAAACATAAGGGGAAAAGATTTTTGGAAAACCTCCTTTCATTAGGCTAATGCAGCCTTGGGGCAATCTACAATAGATCCTTTGGGTCGCAGTGGAGGGTTGCTGAAAATTCAGAACCCTAAGTCCCTCTTCCATTAAAAAAAAATGTGATCTTCAATACGAGTTTGTGAATCAAACAGTACAATCCATTTGCTGGTAATGTGTTAACTAAACCCACGAAATGTCTGGGAAGAGCAGCTATATTATCGGTTTCTCTGTCTATTCTCCTTCAGTAAGGCGTGTTGGCCGCCCATAAAGACTCAGCCCAGAATGGGTTAACACCTCTTATTAGTTGTTTTTCACACTCATCATGATATAGGAACTACTCAAGAGTTCCATGTCACCTTTTCCAAAACCAAAAATTGTTCTGACATTAAAGTTGAGTTACTTCGTTGTTGTGACTTGTGAATGGATGGATAGTGATGGTCTTGCACCTACCTTATCGAAAGTATTTATGGTCAGGGGTACTTAAACTCACCCTAGGAGTGAATATGTTTTAAAGTACAATATCCTACAAGGTGTTTGATTGTTTAATTTTTCAAAAAGTTAAAGCTACTCCGTTACTCACGTTGGTTTCTGCCAGTCAAGGCCAGGAAGATACGGCCAGTAGTCAGCCAATTCCTTCACTAGAAGGGACACCGGCATGCCGTGCATGTGTCCAGTGTCAGAAGTATCCGCTGTGTTTAGGTCCGCGTGAGCATCCACCCACAGTAAACAAATCTCTCCATTTTTCGCTTGAATGTGACCGTCTACGCTACCCAAGGCTATGGAGTGGTCGCCCCCGATGGTCAAGACTTTCCTGTGTTCAAGCATGACCTCTTGGACCTTCGAACTGAGCTATTAACATAAAAACGGTAAGAACTTGAGTTTTGCTATTGGACAAAGAATATTTGAAACTGCAGTACACTACTTCACAGTTCTTGACCACTTAAAAAACTTCTGCCACGTTGGGTGTGGCACATAGCTTCCTCTTTTACCTATCATGACTGTATAGATCATTGAAAAGTTATAAATGATCTTGAAATATTCCATAGCGAAAAAGACCTTCGCTCATACGATCATGCTGCATGACTGGAACTTTTTTTAAATAAAAATTCGCAAAAAAAAAGAAACACTTGGACCCTTGATCTTAGGCATCTTTATTGATCTACTTATTATCGAAATACTAAAAACGTCTGCCAAGTTGGGTGAAGCACATAGCTTCCTTGTTTACCTATCATGACTGTAAAGATCATTGAAAAGTCTTAAATGATCTTGAAAAACTCCATAGCGGAAAAGAGTAAATCAAGAAGTAACGTGAAATGTCATAATTGATCAATTAAGAAACGAAAAAAATGATACTGAATGTAATTTACGTTTGTGCAAGCACAGAATGAACTGATGAGTTTAAAACAATGAAATAGATACGGGACCATCTACAACCTGAACCGCGCATTCGCTGACAATTTCATCAAAATCTGATGAAAACTGTGGAAATGAAGGTCATTACAAGTATTTCATATTGGCGCTAGCGGAGTAGCTATTAATGATACAATCATGTTGAAATTGATATGGGATGATCAAATCGTCATCCCCCAACTATTATCCAAATTTGAGCAAGATCGGAGGACTAGGGCGTGAAAAAATAAAGCATAATGGAATTTACGTTTGCGAATGCGCAGAATGAAGTATTGTTTTGGCAACAATGAAACTGACAGGGGGCCGTTTACCCTCTAGCCCGTACATTCCCTGTAAATTTCATCCAGATCGGATAAAAACTGTAGAAAATAAGCTTGTTACACGGATTTCATATTGGCGCATGCGCAGTAGCTATTAATAATACAGTCATGTTGAAATGGTTATAAGATGGTCAAATTGTCATTCCCCAACTATCATCCAAATTTAAGCGAAATCGAACGACTAGAGTGTGATAAAATGGAGTATAATTGAATTTAATTATAATAAGTAATTATTTATTAGTAAAGTAATTATTTAAGTATAATTGAATTTTTGAATGCGCAAATGTGAAATCTTTGTGACTACTTAGCTTAATTTCCACAGTTTTCATCTGAATTCGATGAAATTTCCAAGGAATGTGCAGGTCAAGCTGTAAATAATCCACTATCAGTTTCATTGTTCCCAAATAAACTTTACTCTGCGCATGCTCAAACGTAAATTCTACCAAGCATCTTTTTCTAACACCATAATCGTTCGATCTCGCTCAAATTTGGATGATAGTAGGGGGAAGATGATTTGATCGTCCCAAATCCATTTCAACATGATTGTATCAGTAACATCTGCTGCACATGCGCCTATGTGTAATTGTCAGGGAATGTGAAGGTTAGGCTATAGATGGTCTTGTACCAATTTCATTGTTCTCAAATCATTTTTCATTCTACGCATGCGCAAATGTAAGTTACATCAAACATCATTTTGTCGTTTCTGAATAGACCGATTTTTTATTTGAAACGAATTCTTCCTAGGTGTGAGTCTATTTGTAAGATAGTATAATAGGTAGGTAGATACTTACTGCATGGGAGGCGCACGCCAGATCAGGGAGACTCCGTATTTTATCTGGCACGTCATTCCTTTCCCCAATATTTTCACAAATTATATCTCCAAAATCCTTTACGTTGTGACCTGCAATTTTTCAAACTTCATGACGTGTACATTGGGCAATAAAACTTCAATAATCCACTTATTCATAACCAATCATGGTAATTTACCTATGCTTATCATCTGCTTCACCATTCCGTATTCCCGCAGTGCTGAAGGTGCTTCTTCGACCCCTGAAGAGGACTATTTTGAAATGGAGTTCATGAATTAAGAAAGAATACTAGGTAAAGAGTATTTTCGAACATAATCAGTGACACACTCTATTTCTCTAAATCAAGGTATTACAATCGAAAACTTACTTGCCCTTTATGGAACGGCACTCCAATTATGCCAATTCTCGAGGATTCATGGGTTCTTTGTCCTACCTGGAGAGGAAAGTGAGAAATTACTCTTCGTGAGCAATTCTGGGTTAATCCACCCAGTTTAAGGTTAATCGGTGGGAGTGTTTGGTTGGGTTTACTAAACTATGTTAAAAGAGCAGCCAGGCAGTTTATAAAACAGGGTTTCCCTAATTTGCCAATCTCAAAGAAAAGGCGAAATCGATTACCGTCTCAGCGAATTTATATTCTGCACGCCGAGCTGAGAATTTTGACACCAAAACATGAGTTTTCACGTACTATACCAATCGTTGCAAGGGAAATGTAACTGTACAGGGTGTACCACGGAAAGGTTAAACCCCCCTTCGTTTCCGCTAAAATCAGCATAAAAAATTGGGACCAACGCCATTCATCATAATTTTTTACGAAGATCTCAGGAAAAATACATTCGCGCACGCCACTTGCGCCAGCAGCGGTGCAGATGACTTTGTCATTGCAAATTTGTGTTCCACGCAAAATTTCATGAATTGACGACCCCTCACTTGATATTTTTGACCGCGCGTAGCGCTAAAAGTTGCATATCTGCGAATATTGCGCAAAACATGGATTCAGATAAACCCCAAGTGTGGTACATGAATTTCCTTTGTTTTTCAACGCTGATTCATATCGCTATACGTTTCTTGATTTGATTCGGTTTTAGCGGAATAACAGCCGACATTTGGTTATTTTGCATGAAAAAATCATCTTTTTTCTTGTGTATTTGCACATGAATTTTTTCGTTCCCTTTCCCTCCTCCTTTCTCATCAAAAAAAGGGCTTCAAACGGGCATCTTGAGCTACTGCTTTGAAGTCCTTTTTTCCAGGGTTTTCCTCCACCAGATGGCATTTTTAATTTTTTTTTAAAGGAAGTGTTCGTTGTTATCTTCTTCCAACTCCGCCATGTCCGGTACCCAACCCGGTTGAGAAAGGAGGAGGGAAAGGAAAATCATAAAATTTCATGTGAAAACACACGCCACTACATCAGGGAATGTGATGATTGATACAGTCAGATCAAGAGGTATTACGTGGTATTAAAGTTTGAGTCCTACTGTTAAAAGCAGTGCTGGCCAAAATTAATAGATAACTCAGCTCTACTCAGGCCAATTAATCGAAGCTCTTCAACTTTATGTCAAAGTTTCTCTACATGTAACGTTGAGTAAGACCATAAGGCCTGTTGTTTCAGGCCATCTTCTTTAAGAGTAGGGGTTCTTGACCTTTTTGAAGTGGCGGACAGCTAATAAGGACCAGAAGTTTCTGTGGACCGCCAAATTTATTTATATGTTTAAAAAAGTAATTGGTGACATAGTTATTTAAAGAGTTCTTGGTTACTGCGGTCACAAATCACACGGTAACGGGATCAGCTGATCTGCTAACTAACGACAGCTGACTGCGGAACACCTCTGCGAGAATTCTGGCGTTTGAAACTTTGAAACTTCATCACCTCTGGCTTTCATGAAAATATTAAAAATATTGAGTTATTACCATGAAGGAATGTACTTAACTTGAGCTTTGAAATTGACTTCTGGTTTTCATAAGGAGTTTGGTCATCCAATGATCCAATGCCTCGCAGTAGAGCCTGAAAATCAAAATTCAACAGGGATTTTACATCCTTTAAACATCAAATATCTACATATCAATTTTCGCAATTGATATTCATGTATTTGAAGGATTTTCCATTTTATTCTTGGATTACATTAGTAGTTTATGGATTAATTGGTCGACCTTGGGCTCCTTAGATACAAACAAGTAAATCAGTGCTCAAGAAGTGAGTCACATGATAGCGCATTTTCTTGTAAGGAGATTCGCATGAAATATACGCTTCCTGCGTTGAATAGGAGATAAAATGGCTTTGGAGCTCACTCAACTGACCTGTCATGCGTATTCAGTATTCTCCCTCTCAAATGTCAGCTTCCTGCGTTGAATAGTTAGAACAAACGGCTTTGTAGTTCACTCCGCTGATAATGCCTCTCATGCGTCAGGGGCCCCTCCTCGCCATGTTACAGACTACATCCGTACCGAGTTTCATCAATTTCGGACGTCGGGAAGTGCATTTAAAACTATTTTAAGAGGACATACATACATACAACGGACAAAGTGAACACAATAGCTCATTTTTCCTTTTGGTTTATTATTTTCAATAATAAGCCTCTGTAATCGCATAGGAAAATTTTTTGTTAAATTTATTTTCTCACAAACGTTGTTACTTCACGTTTCAAGGTCAAAACTGCAATTTCCGTCTGCTGTCCGTGCCATAAATGGCCTTTAACTTGATGAAAAAATCCGCTCTTTCGCACATAGGCTCCACTTGGGGCCTAGTAGTTCCTAAAATCTAGCCAGCCCGATCGCTTCACTCGCATCGATGCTATGAGCCAAAAACGAACCAAAAACGGTTTTTTTTCCTCATATTTTTCCTCATACTTGGGTTTTTCTATTTCTATTGATTTTCACGTACAACCAATGCGTTGCTAGCGAAGTGTAACTCTCTAAGCTAACATAGCAGAAAAATCGTTCTCCACTTTTTGACATTTTCATGTCTTTGCCCTGGCACATTGCACAAAAAACTGTCACGTAACGAAAAAAGCGTTATGGTTGGTTTACTGATGATTTCCGCTTACAACCGAGTCGTTGCTAGGGAAATGGTACGTCGTCGTTTTTCATCCCACAAAATTCGTTGACCATTCGTTCGAAAGCTCTCGATTTATCCAACCATATTATGGTAACTACTGCGAAGTGCGTGGCCAACAAGCTGAGTTATGAGCATGGTTATATGAATAATTGTTTACACACAGGTGATCATTCACAATAGTTGATACTGTAAACATGATTGTAACCGCTTGTTAATTTCTGATGATTTCATTGAGCTGGTGTTTCGATGGTTTGATTCATAGCAGTTGATCCGAATATTGCGGGAACGGTTTGATTTGTGAAGCGGTGGTTAAATAATTTTAATAGGTAATTTCTATGCTTTACACTCTAGGGAGCTGTAATTTCGAATGTAGCCTCTTTAGGACATTTACTTGACGATGCTCAGGGTCCGGATCAGATGAGTGGCTCTTAAAGCTAAATTCTTTGCTTTACACTGCAGGAAGCTGTAATTTCGTATGCAGCCTCTTTAGGACATTTACTTGAGTGGCTCTTAGAGCTTGCATACGAGTCTGCAACTTAAGACATAAAATGTCCCAATGTGTTGCAGACTCGTATGCAAGCGTTTCTGATGATTACATTTCTTCGGGTCCGCTCCGCCTGAAGCAATTCTCAGTGGTTTTTGAAAAAGTCCGGGTCTTTTCTAATCCATCCCCGCATTTTTACCGAATTTTCGTAGAAAATATACTAAGTACAGTGGAACCTGGATTTTGAATGCTCTCATTTTATCACAACATCTCATGATCCCTAAGCCATTTTAGTGTCAAGGAAAGCTGATTTATTACGCTAAGTTATAAACTAATATTGGTAAGTAACCATAATGAACTAATAATGTGAAAAAAAGGCACTAGGTACATGGTAGGTATACTATTGAGTAGTAGGTACTTGTAAGCAGTAGGTACTAGACGATGCATAGACCTCTGATCAGTTGATGGGCTCCTAAAGCTGATGATTTCTATTGTATTTAATCCCTGTACCAGAAATTAAGAGACGGTTGAAATGAATTGCTCATACCTACTCAACCGAGTGAGCTAAATTGTCTCCTGTTCATCCTAGGAAGTTAAGATTTGATAGGGAGGCTCTTTGGGACACTAAGAGACGATTGCAGTTATTGGCTCTTTACTAATCAGCTGAGTGAGCTAAAATCTCTCCTGTTAATCCCAGGAAGTTGAGATTTGATAGGGAGACTTCCTGGGACATTAGGAGACGATTGAAATGATTGGCTCATTCCTAATCAGCTGAGTAAGCTACATTCTCTCCTGTTCATCCTAAGAAGTTGAAATTACATACGGAGACTTTCATGGACACTAAGAGACGATTGAATTGATTTGGTCTTTCCTGATCAGCTGGATGAGCTAATTTAATTGAGACATTTTTAACTTGAGACACAAAACACATATTTTACAAAGGGGAAAATAGCACGTATCCTTATATCGATGTATCTGCATGTAGTGTAAATGCTCAACATCAGTTTCAATCGGGAATTGAACTATGAGAACCAATATTTTTTCAAGACACAGGAACGGTAAAAACTACGCCAAAGTCACACCTTTTCAACGGTGTAGCACAATTTACTTTTATTTTGCATTTAGGGGAGGAAACTATTTTTAAATGTTGAAAAACATAATTTTTTCACTGAAACCGAGTGTTTTTTTGAAAAATTACCTTAATGAAAATACGACTTTGGGGTCCGTTTCTACGTATTTTTTTACGCTGAATCGAATAGTAAACCTTTCCAACCCCGTTAAAACCGAGTTTTACACTTTAGCCTACTAGTTTCACCCCCAAAAACACATAAAATGTATCATAACAAATGAACTCAAATTTCTAAGTTGAAGTTACAACTGGATTATAACGGGGTTGGGGAGGTATGCAAGTGATACCATTCGAATCAGCCCTATTTACATTTCACAACACGTACGTACTTGATTTATATCGGCGCTAAATAAGTTTTCTTCTGTAAATTCATAAAATCTGTCTACGACAGTGCCTTTCTTAATGGTTTCAGAAGCGATGGAAGTATGAGAGATCACGTTTCTTCTCATAAAGACTCACTACGTCGCCTACCCACTTTAAGAGTTTTCAAATGGTTTGAAATCGCGCTTGAGAAAAGAAATATTGCGTGCTCAAAAATTGACAGAAATTTTACCGGAAATATGCTCGAAGAGTAGGAATACCTTCTTAATTCTACTTGCCGGTGACGTTACCTGTACCTCAGCTAATTTTTCCAAATTTATAGGTTCCTAGTAAATTTTACTTTTACTTTGCTAATTAGGGGAGAAAATGATTATGCAAAGATTTTTAAAAAACGTGGCTTTCTTCAAATAAATCCCTAGTTTTCTTGAAAAATGACCCTCTACGAACAAAAGGGTTTTGCAGGAATAGAATGGTAACACTAGCAGGTCTTTCGGTCTGTGTTATAAGCGAGTTTTGCACTTTACTTAACAAATTTTGAATTTATTTTAATACTTAATTTTATGTTTGCTTTTGTTTATTTTTTCCTTGTCCTCTGGGTAAAGTAGAAAGGTTATGAAATAAAAATGTTATATAGACCCTAGTTGGTCCTATAGCGACGCATGCAGGACTAGGCTGAAAATTTGCAGGTTCAACTCGATTTTATCAAGTCGTTTTGGTTATAACAATCTATGTACGTGTGATGCCTGACCATACGAGTATAGACTCAGTAGTCTACGCAGAAGAGCTATTTAATACAAGGATAAGAGACAATTGTGTGCCTGACAAATTTCCTTTTTATAAGGTAGGTACCTACTTGTAATAGTGCGGAGCTAAATGTTTACATAATAAATTACCTGGCTGCTGCTGAAGTTTCTTATTGAAGACTTCACGGTCTGTTGAAAGGAGCGAATACTCATAGTTCTTCAGTGAAGTCCACGATGATGAGACGAGTAGCGCCACAGGAAACTGTCGAAGGATTGGATAGATGTGACGCTTCCGTTTTTTCGGTTGCTGTTTGATTTGGTATCATTTCTCAAGGTTAGCTTATTTAAAAAAAAAACACATAACTACATGATGGATGTAGTTACGCAATGACAGGGGTTCGGTTGTACGGGCAGTTGGAAAATATGTGGTTATACTGATAACGATAATATTTTTGTTTTCGTCTTTAATGGTGTTTCTAATGATGACATTGATTTAAAAAATCATCTTTGTTCCTCCCTTATCGGAGAATGACGTACACAAACGTTAGATGACTATACCTAGAAATACTGACATTGACACGTAGAGTTAATCTCATAGCTGAGTAGGAATCGTCGCACCAGTTTTTTATTTAATGAATTCAATTTCTATTGAAAGTGCTATGAAAACTGTTATTGCTGAGACGACAGAATATTACGTGTTATCTAATAGGTAGTTCTTTAGTCATAATCTTCAGGATTCTTTTTCCTATGTTTTTCTTTTATCCTTGGTTGCATGGCTCTTTCCTACTCAACTTACTGTGCTGATAGAAAGAAACGCCTAAAGGCAACTTGACAAAACATGATTCTCTCCTCTATTTCCGCCGAACGCAGTGACCTTTGTGTAATAACTTGCATCGTATCTATGTACAGACAGGGTGTACACAAAACACGTCTTCAAAACTGCAGGAGTCGATTCTACAACCAGTTTGCAACAACTTTTGACCCCTAACAGTTTTTTTTAACCCGCATAAAAAACGAGTTTTTTTCCTCGTGATTTTGACTTTGTCACTTTGTCATTAATTCAGTCATAACTCTCTTAAGTAATTATCTTTAAAAAATAAAAATTGAAATTTGAGGTCACCATTGGAAAGTACATTAAATTTCCTATCGGATAGATGCCTGGCTTTTTTTTTTTTAATCAAGGTTTGGTATATGAAAAAGCCCTCTGAAAATACAAACTTTACCTAATCACGAGTTTTTTCAAGATGCAAGAACGGTGAAAACTGCGCCAAGATCTCATCTTTTCAATGGTGTTGTCAATTTTACTTTTACTTGGCTAATTAGGGGAGAAAACTATTTATGGGAAGAACCTGCGGGGGATGTGTATTGACTTGTGCCTAGCATTTAGGATCTTCTATCGATACTATTTTATAAGAATGAAACTCCGTCTGTTTTTCGTCTTTACGCACAGCCAAACGGCTGAGTGAGGGGAGTCTACGAGTGGTGGTACCTCCTAGAATTTCTTCGAAAGGGGGCATAAGCGATTTTAAAATTGTCTACTCTCACCCGAAGCATTGGCGGGAGGGGGGTGGGAGCCCCTTGTAATACGCGTTTTTTCGCCGAGCGCTCGATCTTCTATGGGCTGCCACATTAAAATTTGATCGAGAGCACTTCATATGTCAGCGACAAAGTTATGTTCCAGGACCTGTAGAACACGATGGTGACGTCAAAATTGCCGAAAGATTGCCATCATTTGCTGGAACATCATTTAGTGTATTGGCAAACTCATTAAAGCCATTCTCAGTATCAAGAATGATTTGGCAAAAAACGCAGTTTGCGTAAGCAGAACCAAATTTTCGAACTTTTCAGCTGGAGCTCAGGGTAGGGCCCGTCATTTCATTCGTCCCTTGATGTCCTATAGGGGCTCCCTATCAAATTTCGTTGTAATCATACAGACGACATGACATTTAGCACACTCAGCTGATCAGGATGGAGCCTGTAAGTTTTCGTTTCTTGTTGTCCCAGAGAGGTTCCCTATCAATTTTCAACGTTCTTCGGTGAGCAGGAGAGATTTTAGCACGATTTTGCCATCATTATGATTGATATTACGGCTCGTGGTCAGCGGATCCTCACCAAAGTCCATGAGGCACAAGTTCCGACATGGTAATACAACATATCAAAATTTGGTCCAAATCGGACCAGTGGTTTCGGAGGAGTGAGCACAAATGTAGTCCATAAATATATATATATATATATATATATATATATATATAAAGAAATTGATATTAGTGACTATTGTAAATGTGTTCTACACCCTCTGAAACGCAAAGAAAATGCACCCCTACCCCCAAGTGCCACCGTGCCGGCAACTGTAATACCCTGGGTGATATGAGCGATGATGAATTATTTCTGGGGACGTTTTGGTCAAAGGTTTTTTGTTATTTTCATAGATCCTAAAATTTCCTCGTTTTTGTAGCTTTTTTAAGAGGTAGGTAACATATAATTTATAAAATCGGTTCGTAGCTACCTATAGGATGTCTAGTAAAGAATATATTAAGTAGGAGGGGCGCAAAAGTTACGTCGGAGCCGAGGGCCCATGTGGGTACTTACCTATTGAATGTGTGTAGGTAGGTACCTAAAACTAGTAATAAATAAGTAGTATTACATTTAATCCAAATCCCTCGATCCTTTTTGGAGAAATTGCGAGAAAAAATCGAAACAGATTTTAATTTATCCGCCCTATAAATAATATAAAATATAAATATAAATAAATAAATTATCCGCCCTAATATGAATCACTTATTCACGCTGGTTAAAAATTGAAAATGAATAAGTCGGAAGGAAGCTGTCATTTTCCACTGCCAGAGGTTGCGAGTGCTTAGGAGCTCGGTCAAAATAGCAAGTTTTTCAGCAGCGGTCCAAATTTTTGTCAGTGATGGTCGTGTAGCGTTTGGGAGTACCTAATTGGGTCATTCACATATAAAATGCCTTTTACGTGGTCTAAAAAATATAAAACTCAAGTTCATGGAATCTGGCCCTGGCCCCAATGTGTAATGTGTGTTATGTGTGATATAATGTATCCTTGAGTGACAATATGACTTGGTTTGAAAGTTAGACTATAAATTTAGGAAAATTCAAAACACATTTTTCTGATATCCGAGTGACGCTCTAAACCATATTTTCTCTTGATTTTGGTCCCGATTTACTGGTACTAATACGAAACACGATTAATCGCTTCTGTGCCCTATGCACTCCTTGACCAATTTTCTATGAATTGTCACAAATTTAAAAGAAAAAAATATGATTGTCCCACGAGTGACACTTTAAACGTTAAAAAAACGTTTGAAAACGTTTGAAAAATTAAATTAAAAAATTCGTAAACAATCATTCAAAATTTTCGTAAAATTGTTGTATAATTTCTTCATTTAGATCCATTCTGAGGCTGTCTTATGCACTTTTTCATATATATATATATAATGTCTCTCCTTAGGAATGATAAAAATCCCGTTCTTGCGCCAAAAAATCAAGCTTTCCAAATGAAAGGATGAGTTCGTTGGCCAGCACATTAAATTGATCAAATTTCAAAAAAGTCCAGTCATGCAGCATGACCCCATGAGCGAATTTTTGAAGAACTCTTCGACATTTCAGTCGCAAATATTCAGGTAAATATTCATAGATTTCGATGTCCAATGTGGTCAGTATTGAAGGCAGTTGAAATCTCAACACTAGGGGGGCCTTGACATTAACGTTACTGACGGCCGAGCGGAGCGAGGCCTTGGATCTGCGTGCTAGTACGTACATAAATAGAACTTCTTCATAATTTCATGGCTGATATTTTCTAAGCCACAGTCAGTATTAAAGCTACATCAAGTCCTAAAACAGTTGAGCGTAAAACATTAAAGAGAGCGACCGAGAGAATCGGAGGACGGAATATTTCACAGAGTATCATCAGTTGTGATTACATTTTTTTTTTTCTTTTTAAACAAGCACCTACTACCTACGTTTTAAACAGCATGGTTCTAGGATTGGTTATACAGGGGTACTTCCATAAGAGTAGTTCAATCTGAATTTGGACAATGTTTCATGCAAATATTACAGATTTTTACAACTAGGGAACGGCATTATTTCGATTTTTGACTGATTTTTCAACTTTGAAATTTTTGAAAACTTGATACATATTTGTAGTGGATTTAAATATGTTTTACTTGGTGTAGGTAGACCAAGTGGGACATTTATATTCTGATTATGCGGGTTAGTCCCTGGGTTATTCCTGTAAGGAATGTGAGCGAAACCGCCAAGGTCAGCTTGCTTGGCGGGATGAACTGAGGGATAGTTCGTGTCGCAGCCGCGTGGAGCACTGGGCTCGCATAGTGGGTGCTGGGTTCGATCAGTTTGGTACTGAGCCGTTTTGTAATATTCCGGCCTAAGATTTATATCTGTAGGAGGAATATGTTGAGCTTGGTTGAGGTACTGAAAAGTATCCTTTGTTTTTTGTACATTTGGAGTGTATTTGACACTCGGATCGGCCGGGTAGCCTTGTGTCGAATATCGTGGATATTCGGAAATCTTTGTCGAATCATAATGATTGACTTCAGTGCGGGTCTGAAAGGTATCCTCGAACTTCTGTATAGGTGAGGCTTGATCTAACGTTTCCTTCGTGAATACGTTAGGTGAGAAGGCGATCTCGTCGCGAGGATCGAGCCTTGAGCCGTCGCTAGGAACAGCGGACTGGCCGGGCAGCGGGTAGGTAGCGCTGCGTGGGCTAAGAGGCCCGGCCGCGCCGTGTTCTACCTCCCCTTGCATGAGGAAATAGGACGGCCGACGTTCCATCGAAATATCCGAGTTTATTAGCTCGTTTTCGATACCTCTATGTATAGAAATAGAGGGTTTAGAAGGTGGACTCGCTTGACAGAGCTTCTTTCCTTTGCTCGGATGTCAGGGTCCTACCTTGTAGTCTTGAAAAAGACTTCCTTGGACGGTAAATTAGAGCGTATGAGCTGAGTAATTTACCGGCGTGCCCACAGCGGTCGGTGACGAGCCTAGTGCTACGAAACCCGGGCGACACGACTAGGAACGTCCCAGCGGGCGTACGATCTAATGAGAATATCAATAGATGTACCGGGTGGCGTCCTGACAGAAGAACTACGTTGGGCAATGAGCAGGATGAATAATCACTGGACTCGTAGATGCCAATGCGAGATCTGTGTGGAGAGAAGGTAGGCCTTGTAGAAAGCAGTAGGAAGCCGTTCTTGAGATGAACTCGGGAGCAGAAGGTTCGTCAGCGTAGAGCGTGTAGAAATCTTCGTACTTCGAGGTGTAGTCGTCGAGAGCGGAGAGTAGAATGAATTTCGGAGGGCTCCGAGCGGGGTATTTATAGGGAGGTGGCCGCCTCCTGCCGCCTCCTGATTGGTCCGCTTAATTTCATTAATTCGACTGTGTAATCTCATTGGCTCGCACATTGTTTTCTCAGTATCTGCGAGTATGATAGCTGAGCTGGTCCTCCGGGGTGGTTTCCCCACGTCCGTCGTTGCGACGGGGTCCCCGGGGGTGGCTTACGAGCGTCCGTCGCGGAGCCGACGACCTTGAGTTTAGACGGGGACCTCGGGTGGTTTCCCTGCGTCCGTTGTTCAGACGGGGTCCCCGAGGTGGCTGCTGGATCAGAGGTGGTTGCTTGCCGCCTCCTGGTTGGTTCGCCTATTGTCTCTCGTGTAATCAGTGTTTCTGATTGGCGAGTAGGCTTGTTTGAATTGTCCTTGTTAGTTTTAGAGGACGTTTGATTTTCTGTTTGAGTTTTCTCATTCAAGGCGACTTGGTTCGAGATGCTTGTCGCGTCTCTCTCGCCCAGTAAGTGTCTAGGGAGGTCGCCTTGTATGTTATTAGTTAATATTTCACTTTTGAGAGAGAATTTCGTATTTTCTCTCTGGTGAAATATTTTGTTTGACGGAGTTATAACTCGACGTCTTATAAATATTTTTGTGTTGTGTCTACCTCTTTTTGGTAGCCCTGAAAAGGGCTGTTGACAAGAGGGGGTGGTTTTCACCACAGGCGCCCCCCCAAGACGTCGTGTTATTAACGACGACGCCGGCTGGGGTGTTTTGAGCGCAGTCACCCACCTCTCGTCGAATTTGGTAGAGGGGACGTGCCTTCTGGCAGATTTTCGGGGAGTCTCCTCCTTATTTTCTGCCTGATTTTTGTTTAGTGACACAGCTTCGTCTGTTTTTAGAGTGTAAGCTGGTTTTATTTGCTGTTTGGGAACTTTTTTTGTATGTTCGCCAATTTGCACTGTAACCGAAAACTTATCTCTTTTAACCACTTTGAATGGTCCCGTGTAAGGACATTGCAGAGAGGTGAGCTGTGTGGGCACTCTGATATAGACATGTGTACATGTATCCAAATTTTTGGGCATGTTGACGGCATACTTCGTATTATTATGTTTAATATGCGTAGGTCGGAAGAATAGAGGCTCCGAAAGGTTTGTAGAAGTTACGAAAATGTCTCCTGGGAGTGGTACGTCAATTCCGTAAACTTTTTGGAACGGTGTAGTTTCCGTTGCTGGGTCTACTGCCGTACGCATGGCGAGTAGTACTTTTGGAAGGGCGTCGAGCCAATTTTCGTTTTGTGCTTTGAGAGCCTCTTTCAAAGATCTATTTCTGCGTTCTACCATTCCGTTTGTTGACGGTTTGTATGGTAACGTGTGAGTATGTTTTACTCCGAGACGTTCCATAATGGAATTAAATAGATCTGATTCGAATTGTGTGCCTTGATCACTTGTGATGTATTTAGGTACGCCTTTTGAAGCTACCCAAATATTGATAAAGGCGTTTGTGATCGTGGCTGTTTCGATGTTGTTAAGAGGGACTGCCTCTAGCCAACCCGTTGCTCTATCGACCATCATTAGAATGTAACGTTTCCCTCCTTTAGCTAAAGGTAAGGGTCCGGTAATGTCAACGTGTACATGTGAAAATTTGTTAGCCGTTTCAAATTCGGAGTAAGGGAGCTTCACGGAGCGAGTGATTTTTGCTCGTTGGCAAGTCTCGCACGCTCGGACCCAGTTGGAGACATCTGCACGGAGTCCGTGCCAAAAATATCTTTGTTTAACTTTATACACTGTAGAGTGTATACCTGGGTGTCCCAAATTGTGAATTTGGCTGATTATTTCTTGCCTTATTTCGTTTGGAATATAAGGTCTTGGGAGTCCTAGGTCTAGGTTACACCAAATTTCTCCTTGAGGGAATTCAACTCGTGTGAGTTTCAATTTGTCCTCTGCGTTAGGAGGAGAACGAATTTGTGCATTTGAAATGTGCAGTAGAAGATTGCACTCTATTGCAGCCGTAATTTGCGAAATTTCGGCTATGGGTGGACCCTCGTCAGTTTGGGTTGAAATCGATTTTGTTTGAATTTCAACTGGATCGAAGGGTCTGGAGAGTGCGTCGGCGACGACGTTGTTCTCTCCGGGTATATGACGAATGTCACTTGTCATTTGAGAGATGTATGTTAGCCATCTTAATCTCATTTTAGAAAAATGTGCATTTTTCTTAAGCATCGTGCCTAGCAGAGGCTTGTGATCTGAACAAATATGAAAAGATCGGCCGTCCAAGTCATTGTGCCAGTGAATGCAAGCTTGGTAAACGGCGAACATCTCTTTGTCGAATGATGCTTTATTCTTCCATTGTTCCGGAATTTCTTTACTGAAAAATCCCAATGGTTGGTAAGATTTCGAGCCGTGTTTGTCTGTAATTTCCTGCTCCAGTGCTGCTCCGATGTGTGTGTCGGATGCGTCGCAGACTATTCTCCACTCTGCTGTAGGGTGTGGATGAGCGATATTATGCAATGTAGCTTTAATCATTGCTTGTTTTAAGCTGTTGAAAGCTTTTTCTCTCTCTGATGTCCACTCGATAGGTGTTTTGTCATTTTTTTTGTTTGACTGAATGGAGTCATACAGAGGTTGTGCCGTGTGAGCGAATTTACTTGAGCAAGCTCGGTAGAAACCACACATGCCTAGGAATCTGCGTAGACTTCGTACGTCTATTGGCCTAGGAAATTGTTCTATGGCTTCTATTTTATCTCGTTTAGGAATTATCCCTTCTTTCGAGATAGTGAAACCTAGGAAATCGACGGTAGGTTTTGAAAAAATGCATTTATCAAAACCTACTCGAAGTCCGTGTTCCCCTAGCTTGTCAAAAATTTGTTTGAGGTGGTTCATGTGTTCTTTATAATTTTTAGAAGCCACCAGTATGTCATCTAGGTATACAAATGCGAAATCAAATTTTCGCATGATGCTGTCCATGTATCTTTGCCATGTTTGAGCCGCTCCGGCCAAACCCATGCTCATTTTCTTAAACTCATAAAGACCGAAAGGTGTAATAATTGCAGTTTTATGAGCGTCATCTGGGTGCATCGGAATATGGTAATATGCCGATTTTAAATCTATTGTCGAATAGATTTGTGTATCATGTAAATTCGCTTGGAAAGAGCGAATGTGAGGAGGAGGGTAGGCGTCTTTCTTCGTTTTCGCGTTCAGGAAACGGTAGTCGCCGGTGATCCTCCATGACCCGTCTTTTTTTGGCACACAGTGTAACGGGGATGCCCATTCGGAATCTGATGGTGCAATTATGCCTTCGGAAAGCATTTTGTCAAAAGTACTTTTGACTTGAGCCCGTTTTTCGCCCGCCATGGGTCTTGCTCGGAAGTGTACTGGTGTTCCTTCCGTGGTTATACGGTGGTAAACCCCGTTGTTTTTCCACTTTCCTTGAAGTTTGCTCATTTTATCATTGTATTTTTCAATGATAGAGCGAATGTTTTCGTCCTCCGTGATTTGCACGTCCTCTGGTTGAGGGCCGTTGTCACGATGAGGGATAGTAGCTGCTATTTGTTCGTCAGTGAATTTTTTGTTCATGACTGCAGCTATTTTTTGATCGGCATAGCTTTTTATTTTATCTTTATAAATGTATTTGTGTTTGACCCGAATTCCGATATCCCAAGACTCGAGGAATGGTATACCGAGGATCGCTAGATCAACTTTCGTGATCATAAAATCGGTGGTCATGTCTCCGAGGCCGATGTTAATTGTCGTGTCAGCCCGCCCTAGTGTGTCTATAGGGGCTCCGTTAGCTGCTGTGAGCTTTACGTTGGACTTACGAATTTTTAAGCCCAATTTTTTGGTGACATTGTGGGGCAGAATGTTCACTTCTGCTCCCGTGTCGATGAGAAATTCAGTGCCATTTAGTTTGCACTTGAAAAAAAGCATTTTATACTCATTAGACTGCCGGTGTATAGGCTCAGATACACTGGCAGTTATTCGTTTTCCGAACTCTCTACGTCGGAGGTTGGAACGGTACTTTCCTGTACCGATCTCTGAGTATTTTCGTTTGAAACCCAGGTTTTAGGCTGGCTTATAGTCGCTGCCTTTTTGCTAGTTTTGGAGGCAGTGTTTGCCTTCCAAGTGCAGTGTTCTGGGTCTGCACATTTGCGAGTTTCGCTACCGAAACGTGCGTGGTTTCGACAGACATAGGCCGTCGGTTTGTGAGGCCTACTCTCTACTGGTTGGGGTTTGAACTCAGCTTGTTGTGAGAGGGCCTTTTTGAAACCAGTTTTCATGGGTTTCGGAGTAGATTCTACTCCTCGTATGTTGAGAGAGGTATTCTCTGTTTTGTACGCGTGTAGCGTATCAGCTAGGTCGAGCCGGGCGGTCGTGGTAGGCTGAGCTGCGACCATACCTCGTGCTTCGATAGGTAGAGTTTCGATCCACTTTTGAGTGATCAGAGCCTCTGAGAAGTACCCAACAGCTTTAGAGTACATTTCGTGGTACTTGGTGCTGGGTTTTTTGGCGAGAGATGCGGGGTCCTCGAGTGCGAGGAGCCTGTCCTGTAAGGACAACCCGTATTCTCGCTGTAGGCGCTGTTTGGCCTCTTCGTAAGGTGCGTGGGGTGCCGTGAGGTAAGCTGAGTCGATAGCTTCCCTCATTTCTTCTGGTACCCACTTGTATATAGCTGAGAAGCATTCGTTCTGCGTTCTCAGGTGTTTTCGCACGCAGTATTGATCGAACTCGGCGAGTGCACGATCGATATTCTTCTTTTGGAAGATTGGTTTTTGATAATCTCCCATCTCCTCTAAAAGTGCTCGAAAGCCACTTTGTGTAGAGGGTTGTTGAGTGAGATGTGGGGCGTAGAGGCCCGGCGGGGGTCGCACGCCCGCAGTGGTTCCCTGAAATCCACTAGCTTCATAAGAGGGAACGAAATGCTCCGTGTTAAGCCTGTTCAAAGGCGGGGTCACCATTTGTAGTGGATTTAAATATGTTTTACTTGGTGTAGGTAGACCAAGTGGGACATTTATATTCTGATTATGCGGGTTAGTCCCTGGGTTATTCCTGTAAGGAATGTGAGCGAAACCGCCAAGGTCAGCTTGCTTGGCGGGATGAACTGAGGGATAGTTCGTGTCGCAGCCGCGTGGAGCACTGGGCTCGCATAGTGGGTGCTGGGTTCGATCAGTTTGGTACTGAGCCGTTTTGTAATATTCCGGCCTAAGATTTATATCTGTAGGAGGAATATGTTGAGCTTGGTTGAGGTACTGAAAAGTATCCTTTGTTTTTTGTACATTTGGAGTGTATTTGACACTATCTGCCGGGTAGCCTTGTGTCGAATATCGTGGATATTCGGAAATCTTTGTCGAATCATAATGATTGACTTCAGAGCGGGTCTGAAAGGTATCCTCGAACTTCTGTATAGGTGAGGCTTGATCTAACGTTTCCTTCGTGAATACGTTAGGTGAGAAGGCGATCTCGTCGCGAGGATCGAGCCTTGAGCCGTCGCTAGGAACAGCGGACTGGCCGGGCAGCGGGTAGGTAGCGCTGCGTGGGCTAAGAGGCCCGGCCGCGCCGTGTTCTACCTCCCCTTGCATGAGGAAATAGGACGGCCGACGTTCCATCGAAATATCCGAGTTTATTAGCTCGTTTTCGATACCTCTATGTATAGAAATAGAGGGTTTAGAAGGTGGACTCGCTTGACAGAGCTTCTTTCCTTTGCTCGGATGTCAGGGTCCTACCTTGTAGTCTTGAAAAAGACTTCCTTGGACGGTAAATTAGAGCGTATGAGCTGAGTAATTTACCGGCGTGCCCACAGCGGTCGGTGACGAGCCTAGTGCTACGAAACCCGGGCGACACGTCTCGGAACGTCCCAGCGAGCGTACGATCTAATGAGAATATCAATAGATGTACCGGGTGGCGTCCTGACAGAAGAATACGTTGGGCAATGAGCAGGATGAATAATCACTGGACTCGTAGATGCCAATGCGAGATCTGTGTGGAGAGAAGGTAGGCCTTGTAGAAAGCAGTAGGAAGCCGTTCTTGAGATGAACTCGGGAGCAGAAGGTTCGTCAGCGTAGAGCGTGTAGAAATCTTCGTACTTCGAGGTGTAGTCGTCGAGAGCGGAGAGTAGAATGAATTTCGGAGGGCTCCGAGCGGGGTATTTATAGGGAGGTGGCCGCCTCCTGCCGCCTCCTGATTGGTCCGCTTAATTTCATTAATTCGACTGTGTAATCTCATTGGCTCGCACATTGTTTTCTCAGTATCTGCGAGTATGATAGCTGAGCTGGTCCTCCGGGGTGGTTTCCCCACGTCCGTCGTTGCGACGGGGTCCCCGGGGGTGGCTTACGAGCGTCCGTCGCGGAGCCGACGACCTTGAGTTTAGACGGGGACCTCGGGTGGTTTCCCTGCGTCCGTTGTTCAGACGGGGTCCCCGAGGTGGCTGCTGGACCAGAGGTGGTTGCTTGCCGCCTCCTGGTTGGTTCGCCTATTGTCTCTCGTGTAATCAGTGTTTCTGATTGGCGAGTAGGCTTGTTTGAATTGTCCTTGTTAGTTTTAGAGGACGTTTGATTTTCTGTTTGAGTTTTCTCATTCAAGGCGACTTGGTTCGAGATGCTTGTCGCGTCTCTCTCGCCCAGTAAGTGTCTAGGGAGGTCGCCTTGTATGTTATTAGTTAATATTTCACTTTTGAGAGAGAATTTCGTATTTTCTCTCTGGTGAAATATTTTGTTTGACGGAGTTATAACTCGACGTCTTATAAATATTTTTGTGTTGTGTCTACCTCTTTTTGGTAGCCCTGAAAAGGGCTGTTGACAAGAGGGGGTGGTTTTCACCACAATATTCTTATAGGAAATTTTACGCTGATTCCGAATATACCACATGTTATTATGCTAAAAAATTATTTCGCACAACAAATCGCAAAAAACAGGCTATTTTGAAATTTTTGACTACATTTTTGAAAATTTCAACCCGAAGATGTAATCCGATCATGCTGGCCAACGAACTTGAACTTTCGTTTTGTATCCTTCACAGTTCTACGGACAGTTATCGTCTGGAATGACACATACGTACATACATACATATATACATACATGAAAAAATGCGTTAAACTTCAGAATATGATTCAGAACAGCCTGAAACGGATTTCTGCATGAAATTATTTCAAAAATTCACATTCTACAAATTTTGAGGCGAGAGCAAAAATGTGCTGTAAATCTCTGAAAATGGCAAAAACGGCCAAAAATCGATAAATCTATCACTTTCGGTAGAAGTTTAGTCAAATCAAAATTATCAACGATTAAATAGGACATAAAACAATTTTAGCACAAAATTATGCTCGAATTTCATTAATGTTTGGTGAGAAATCTATAAAAATGTAAAACAAAAAATCTAAAAATCCAAAATCTATTTTGAATTGCAGAACTTTATTTAGTAAGTAGGTACTTGTTTATTTATTTTATTTTTTTTAATTTTTTGTTTGCCTGAAATTGGTTTTAAACTTTTTTTTCGCTCTGAGATTGCTCAAATTTCAATATAAATCAACATTATTATAAAAGGAAAATTAATTTGAGAAAAATCGCTCCATACGATCATACTGCATGACTGGAACTTCTTTATTTATTTTTGTTTTTTTATGTTGTCTTATAATTTTTGTGTGTCAATACGAAATATATGACCAGTAGCTTTTGTGCAATTTGTTCCTCATGTGTTCACTTGACATTTTCTCAATTTTTCCATGAATTTTCAAAAATTAGAAATCTAGTTTTATATTATCACGCGAGTGACGTTTCCTGAATTCTAAAATAGTACACATTTCTTTCTTCTTGCTGGATTCTTATTTCAAGAGAACAGAAATGAGATAAATAAAAATTATGGATTTTTTAAACAAAAGTATCGATTTTACTTCGTGAAAAATAACTGAAAACAAAACTTCTGCTAAGTAGGTATAGGTAGACGCGGAAGCAAGATTACCTTCTTTGGATTGTTCGACTAAAACTAATTTGGAAATTTATGAAATCACCTTCAGACAGCCGTTTTTGCAAACTTTTCAAGAGAAAAATGATCCTCAAAAATTTTCATTCAAATTTTTTTGTTTTGTTTTAGCGTTTGATAGTTCAAATTGCACTCGGTTTTCACATAAATTAAATGCTGCAAGAGGGGTAAAGAAAAAAAAAGCTATTCAGCCATGCAGCATGGAAAATAGAGCAAATTCCCAAAGAAATTGAGGGGACAGCTGTGTGACGAGATCATAAAGAAGCGTTTGAATTCAAATTTGGATGCTGCAAGAGGGGTAAAGAAAAAAAAAGCCGCCAACTCGAAATTGAAACATTAGGTATGGGTATTTTTCACATTCCTCATTTATGAATCTTAGAGATCTGGGGGTGGTCGCAATCGACTCAGCGCTAAAAAATACTTCAACTGTGGCACCCCACAAGCCCTATTGTAAAAAACCCGATTCTTTAACATTTTTTCTTTGAAAATTCGCTAAAACTACATCCTGTAGAGCATTTAGAATCGTCCGGACAGCGAAAATACATTCTATTTGAGAATGAACCGCCTACCGAAACCGATTGTGATGGTTATTTTCTAGCACATTCAAAGAGAGTTCGTATAGCCGCCGACAACCGCCTCCCACCTTGCTCTTTGATTGAGATATATGAGAAGGTACCTACCTCCCTATCTACATGTGCTAAATTTGTACACAAGCAATAAGATCAATAGGTATGGGCCGTTGCTGAAAAACGTTGCTATTGCTATCTTCACCAAGCTATTCTTAGGCTTTGACTGTTAGTTTAGGTGTATACTGACTAGCTAATTACAAATCATCATCATGTAAAATATCCATGTTGTGCCATGCCCCACTTACCACGTGTCCATCTTGGTCATCACAGGTTGAGATCCTAAACTGAAAATCCTGAGATCACAGTTTACGTGGAACAGCCATTTCAAAAACAATTATAATATTCCATTATTTGAACAAAAAATTATCTTACCCTTAGGTAGGTACTACTTACTAAATTATCATCATACCTCAAGAAACATGAGGTCTGCGGTGAGTATAATTGTTTGGAAGTTGCCACTGGAAACCAAATACTTACTTTAAAATCGCGCGCCAACTGAAAGCACCTCATGGATACTTTATTGTTCCTTGTGTGTGATGCATGGAAGAAGAAAATGTGTGAGATTTTCAGGAAAGAATCGGGAGAACCCTTAATCTTGAGCTGTTTTCTGAAGAATTCCTTAATTTGCCAGTCTCATTAAAATAATGTGAAATCGGTGGATTTGGATTCTACATCCCGAGCTGAGAATTTTGATACCAAAACATCTTGGCAACACCTTGGAAAATTCATCTTAGAGGGATCCAAATTTTGCCCTCCAAGAGGGCAAAATCCATTAGTCAGCGAATTTAGGTTCTACTCAGCGAGGTGAGGATTTTGATACTTACCAGGAAGTCTTAGACAATCGCCATGGAACATTTCTCATTTCGCCAGTCATCCGACATGTGTACTAGCTAATGTGAATTAATGGTGGTCTGAGTGGATTCAGATTCTACACGCCTAGCTGAGAATTTTGATATTTCGGGAAAACCAAAGGAAATTCGCAACATAGAAATGCAAAATTTTCCCAAGATTTTCAAGAAATTCGATTTTCCCAAGGCTTTCCCGGGATTTTCCAAGATGTTTTGGTATTTACCTAACAAAATTCTCAGATGGATTAGTAGGTACTTATAATATTATATGTACCTACCTACAATATCTTAAGTAGGTAGGTATAGCTCGGCTGATACTGTCACCAATTTCTCCATTATTTAGGGAGACTGGCAAAATTCAGGATGTTCCAATGCGAATCTCCCGATTTTTCCGAGATATTTTCATATCAAAATTCTCAGCTAGGCGTGTAGTATTTGAATCTACGGAGACCATTGATTTCGCTTTATTTTGTAGCCATCAGCAAAACGTAAAATGTTTCAGGCCAGTTTTCCAATTTGTTTTTTTAATCAAAATTTTTGCTTTGCTGAGTAGAATCTAAATTCACTGATACTGTCATCAATTTTGTCTTATTTTAATAGCTTTGGAAAATTAAGGAGACCCCCATCTAAGCAAAACTACCTACCTAGCGTAAACCAACTGTTCCTCATCCTACATCAAATGTGTACCTACACAAACAGTAGGTAGGTGACAGTCGTCTCAAGTAGTTCCACAAGTAGGACGGATATGCTAGCGCTACTAGCGGATTCTTTAGAAAACAGCTCAAGATTAATGGCTCTCCCGTTACCATATCCTACGATGTTGCGGATTTCCACCATTCTAGCGTTACTTTTCATTCCAGCATTTTACGTGACGTGATAGTAAACTCATTTGTTATTTTAGTTTGACTTCACAGGTAAATTGTGCTTTCCCTACAAATTGGTTGTCCTTGACCTGGAGGAGTCTTCTTTGTGATTCGCGAAAGTCTGGACGTCTTCCACTTATGGAGGATCAATTGTGCATAATTGAAATTCATCGATCTCCGCGCGCGAGTACTTTATTTTGATCGCCCGTGAAGGGTGTTGGAAAGTCGATGAAGTCAAGTTTCGTTCGGATTCCGTCTAAACGGGGGTTCGAGATGAATGACAAGGAAGCTCGAGATCAAGCGGCTGCCTCGAAGAAAAAGAAGAAACCTGCAGCCCCTCCGAAAGCTCAGGACTCAAACACCAACAATGCAAATGGAGGCGCCCCACAAGCACGTAGGTCTAAAGATAATTCAAATACCATTTCGCAGGATAAAACCAATAAACCTAAAGGTCATTCCAAGTTTGCCAACATTTCGCATAAGCACAGTACGGGAGCAAGTAACTGGCAGAAGTTTTTGCAAGAGACTGCTGACGGGATAAAACGACCTACTATGAAAAGCACAGGTAACGGTGGCAATAAATACTACACAGGTCCTCGTAAAAACTCTTTGACGGAAAGTTCGGGCCCGAAGATGACGAAAGTTGTGGGGTTGGACTGTGAAATGGTTGGAATCGGAGAGGACGGTCGAGACAGTATTTTGGCTCGTGTGTCTATCGTGAATGGGCTCGGTGAATGCATTTATGACAAGTACGTCAAACCAAGAGAGACAGTCACTGATTATAGGACGTACGTGAGCGGAATCCGCGAAGAAGACGTCGTAAACGGAGAGGATTTCGAGGTTGTTCAAAAGGAAGTTGCCGAGATCTTGCGACGTAGAATTCTCGTCGGGCATGCCATCAAGAACGACCTGGAAGTGTTGTACCTCTCGCACCCCAGATCTAATATCCGGGATACGGCCAAATTTTTTCGGAAAGGCGGATGCAAGACTCCGTCACTCAAAACTTTGGCCTCCCAGTACCTGGACGTGAAGATACAAGAGGGCGAGCATAGGTTTGTATATCTTTAGTTTCGTTTAAGCTTCATTAGTAGGTACCTAAAAGAAACATTGATCGCAATTTTCGTCTACATAATCAAAGTTGCTAAAAAATAATCACTCCTGTCATTACACAGAACAGTAGGTACCTACACATCGAGCACACGATAAACCGTGACAGACTCGAACGTCTCATCACCTCATCATATTTTCTTGAATATCGAACTCATTGTCCCACTTGTGAATTTCAAAAATTTGCTCAAGATCCTTAACAATTACGAAAACTAATATATGCACACGACACAAAAACACTTTTGGAAGGATGAACTGATGGATTCTCACTAAGCAAATACTTAAGAAAGCTTTTGTCCTACCTTAGTTTTTCGGCTCATTTGAGGAAAAAAACTTTCGAGGATTTGCTTGGTTTCCTGTTTATGATCCCACAAAGGAAATGCTTTAGCGAATGCTCGAGCAACTCCTTGTCACTGACCATGAATAGCTTAAGTAGTCAACAACTACTCAGAGCTTCACTTGAGCATTTCCTTTCAACTTGGTGAGGACTATGAATTCCACCCTTGGGTTTTTCTATGTCTCGATGGTTGGGGTAGGTTCCATTTCGAAGAGCTGAGTTCAGGATCAAGGGGTTCTTCCCATTAACATTGTTCGAGCTGATCATGTACCTCCAGAAATAATAGTTTTATTTCAATATTGCTTTATTTGTGGATGAACGTGATAACTATAGAGAGAGATAAATACAAAAGAGCAATTCGAAAGTAAAGAAGTAACCCAAAATATTCATCCACAAACCCACAAAAGAATACTCTTGTGCGTGGGCATTTCTGATAGTATAAAACCTTTCTTGTCTGTTTTTCGTATTTTACATCGAACATAATAAAATCCTAAAATGTTTCAACGAATCAACACTTGCGAATATATGACGAGAATAGAATTAGAATTTTACAGGTACATTTAATATTTCCAATAATCCAAGTATTTATTTTGAGTAGTGTTTCCAGTACGTGACATGGTAGGTATACTATTCAACAAGATTGGCCCACGATACGGTGCTTGTAGTAAACAGAGAGTATTACTTTTCCGCGGTACATAACAAATGAATTTGGAGTTCTCGTGCAGTAAGTATAGGAACAGTTATTATGCGCCACCCCCAGCAAAAGCAGCATGATGCTTTGCATACAATATTAATAATTGCATAGCATATGCTTGAATGTATTATTGTAAAATATAACATTTTCCATAGAGCTGGACCAGTTACAGATTAATAGAATTTCGTGGGTGGGGGTGGTCCTCTACCGGGAAGACTCCCCCCCCCCATCGCCGGGAAGTTTTTTGAAAAAGACCTTGAAAATCTCGCAGTTTTAGAGGTTTTAGACCCACACTTCATATTATGTAAAAATTAACATGAAAAACATGATTTTTATTTGCACGAATATTAGCTTGGTTACCAAACGTCCATGTACACACAAATAAATAAAAAATAAAATGATCAAATCATTTGATTTAATCAAAGAGTAATTTTTTCGGCAAAATTATATCGAAAAATACAGAGAATGAAACGTTAAACGCTGGAGATGTAAATCAATACTACATATAATAACTTCAGTCCTCGTGATGTAATATTATTTATAGATTATATATTTATATTGTAAACGCAGGATAAAATAATCATACACTCTTCATTTTTTTTTTCGATTTACATTAGAAACAAAAACGTTGAATAATAAAATACGATAAAAATAAATGAACAACGTACATTTTTGACTAAAGATGAAAATACAAATAAAATATTACCAAGTTAAACATTTTTTTATATATTACTGGTAAATGTGAAACTGAATAATTCACTTCAATCGAAAATCACTGGTGCAATCAGTTGAGAAAACATGGTTCGTTTCTTTCTTCGTCGAAACAGTAGGTACTGATTATGTATTCTGATTAGGTATATTGTGGAAAAAGCTTCTTCCAAAATAAAAAATCACGCGAGAGGTATTCTATGCAGTCAAAGAGAACACAAACTTCAATAGGTAATCGCAGAAAGTGTACACTCCATCACGCTACAAGATTGTGCAAACTACGTGATGGATATGTTCCGGCTGCTCCCAACTGCTGCTCTTGGACGACCTCTCCATTGGCTTTTGCCTTTAGAAGTATTTTTGCTCTTCGAAGCACTTAGCTCTTAGAAGCACTCGTCTATGATCGACTGATAAATTTCCTGACCAGGTGCAACGTGCTCAACCCATGTCAACATGGTTTTATCAAAGGTAGAGCTATTGATTCAGCTGTATTTGAGCTCACCGACTTTGTGTACCGTGGCATTGATAGAGGTCAAGTAGTGCTGGGATTGTTCGTGGACCTGACTAAAGCATTTGACCTTGTACCCCATAATTTGCTTTTGAAAAAGTTTGAATTCTACGGTGTGAGGGGTGTGGCCTTGGAATGGTTTAAATCATACTTGGGACAGCGTTCATGGAAGGTTGGAGTTTTTGCCCCAGGTGGGATTGAATTATCGGATGAGAGAACCCTGCAAAGAGGTGTACCACAGGGCAGTATCCTTGGACCATTGGCATTCCTATTATTTGCAAATGACTTTCCTGAATTTGTGTCCACCTCTGACCCTAGTATAAAAATCGTAGAATACGCTGATGACACAAATGTGGTGATAGTCAAAAATACAATTTCTGAGGCAATTGATTCTTGCCTTATAGTCCTTCGCAGAATTCGAGAATGGTTAATTATGAATGGTTTGTCACTTAATGATGCTAAAACTCAATGCATGTTCTTCCGTTCTCTACGCTCTAATTTGAATCTTCCAGCTTCACTGCAGCTGGATGACATGAGTATTGCGGTCGTTTCCGTCACAAGGTTCCTTGGTATGCAGATCGACTGCAATATGAAATTTGATGATCATGTATCAGCGGTTTGTAAAGAGCTTGGCAGTTGCTGCTATTGTTTGCGGAGACTGAAAACGATTGCTTCAAAGGGTATCGTACTGAATGCTTACCATGCACTCTTTATGAGTAAGGCTCTTTTTGGCATACTTTATTGGGGTAATGAAAAAAATCTTGATGTTGTGTTCAGAGTGCAAAAAAGGGCGACTCGCATTGTCCTAGGTCTAAAACCATTTTCTTCTTGTAGAGGACAATTCAGAAATGCTGGTTTACTGACCATACCATCAGCATTCTTGATGCAATGCTTGATTTTCTACAGGAAATACTCCGCATATTTTGAAGAATTTAAATTTTACCACAGCTACTCCACTCGCAGTGTTGGTCTCCTTCGGCTTCCTCAGCATAGCCTCTCTCTATTTCAAGAAAGCTCACTTTACCAGATTTTGAAAGTGCACAATAAATTCCTGGATTTCCGAATTGGGGGTAGCTCGCTTTCTACATTTAAGAAGAATGTGAAGTCGTTTCTCGTGGACAAAGAGTTTTACTCTCTTAGTGAATTTTTTAACCATTGATTTATTCTCCATTTTTGTTAACCCTTTGCGGTCGAAAGTTGAATTCCGATCGTGTCCACAAGGACGGGACCCGGTCAGGGACCGGCATTATGCATGTACCTTACAGGACGACTTATTACACGCCATTATATCTTTCAAGGACGATAAGCTTTTTGCAATAGGTCACCTAAAAACGGTACATCACGTTTGAAGACATATTCATCAAATAAAAGCACAGATTACCTATTATTATTATTTTTTTTTTTTTTATTGTAATCATTTCCCCAGAACAAAAAATATGAAAAATTTTGGACGAAATTTTCATTCTCTTCCATCTGGTCGTCTTGCTCTTCCATTTGAAGCAACAATCTTTCAATTTGTTCATCGTTCATGACGAAAAAACCACTTACGAACTGAAAAAGCACAATTACTAAACACAGAAAACTGGGTACAATGTATACAGTGAGATCAGTGAGAAAATAATGATAAAAAGTCGAACTTCAAGTAGTAACCAGTCACAGAAAGGTTTCTCATATTCCTTCCCAATGGGTTCATTTTATCAATAAAGTGCTGCGATCTATTGTCAAAACCTTCAGTAAAACCTACTGAATTGCCCCCAATATTTAAAAAATACCAAGCTACCACCGGGTTTCGTCTGTGAAGACAAGAAAGGGCGCCGAGCAGTGACCGGCATTCGACCCCTACGAGGTAACAAGGTCGCCGAGCAGGGACCGGCATTCGTCCTGTGAGACATCCCTCTCTCAAAATGTTCCGTCCAAATGCGGATATTGCCTAGCCGGGCCCTGACCGGGTTTCGTCCGGAAAGGGTTAATATTGTGCTATTTTGTTTCGGAATATTTATGTATAAACATTTTTATAATATTGTTCTTTGTTTTAATAATATTGTACTTTGTTCGACGTTTTCTCCTCACACTTAGTTGTGATATATGGAAATAAAATATTATTATTATTAAGAACTCACCACTTACCACCGACCCTTTTCAGGGCCACCAAAATTGAGTTCACACATAAAACAAGGTAATTAAGACGTCGGGCTACCTTACGACGAAAAAAGATAACTCGCGGGAAGAAATATATAAATTACATAATCGTCGAGTCGATAAACACGTCAGAAGATAAAAAGTGCCAAGCTGAACGCTCACTGCACCGATCTCTACCTCTGATCTTGAAGATACCTTCTGACTCTTGACGAACCTCTGCCTTCCAGTCTACTGCGATTGAAACTCCATTGGGATTGATTGAGGACAAGGCTCTCAAGCCAGTTGAAAACGAGATTACTCCGCCTTCCAGACTACCAGAACTCAGAGTAGATCGAGCTCTATGCTTTGTATTGCTCTCACTCTAGTCTCGTATAAAGCCGAGATGCTAAGCAGCATTCCTACACAGACGACGCTGTTTAGTTCCAGAAAGTCCTGCAAACCCCCCTGCTGGGACAAGCCGGACGATCTCAAGAAAGCCCATAGCGGCCGATCGTCCGAATTCGGCGGACCTACTATATCAGACGGGCTTCACTCGTTCGATAAGTAGTTGACCCCAGGAGGACCCTTCAAATTTATTTGAAAGCGAGTCCTCGAATTTAGTTCTTTTCAGAACTAAATAAACTCTTCCAAATGGAGCGAACACGTAGTTTTTGCCTTTTGGAGAGCATATATGAAAAGACAGCACGACAGAAACTCCAGTTTTGCGCCGGCGGACAAGGTCACCCCGTTCCCGCGAAGGGAACGAGCGTAGTTCTGGAATTTCCCGTGCACAGTGCCGCCTACGCTAACGGGCAGAATCCGGCCTTATTCGCTGACCAAAAGCGGCGTGATTCACACGCCGAGCCCGAGACAGATACTGTCCCAACTCACCTCCTTGAAACACAGAAGGATCGAGCATATTCTGCGGCACAATCGTACATATCTCCAGCAGATGTAAGCTACACGGCCCAGCAATATCAAACCCCTACAAAAAGGGTCCCTTGTGAGTTTAATTCACGAGAGGAGATACGCCCGTCCTTGTCGACCGGGTATACACAAGATAGCGGTATTTTTCAAGACTCGCCAGACCAATTCAGTCACGAACCAAAAAGTACTTTTCAGTACCTTCAGACCCCCGTTATGCACAGACTGGAGAACATTCACCTAAAGCCCGGGAATTTCCATTCTCAAATCTGAGAAACTCCAAAAGATCAGCGTCTCACAGACCTATTCGGGAAGATGTTACCCCGTGGCTCACACACACCATATCCTTCCGAACACAAGGATATACGAGACAACAACGTTACTTTTTTGTACCTCTCACAAGACCCCTTTCAAGGGTCAAGCCCGTACAATCGCATGTCCAACGTGGCTAGAGATATTCCACTGGGAATACCAACTCCCAGTCAGACATACATAAATCCACTACATTTACTTCCCCACCCCCTCCTCCTCCATTGTGGGTCAGATTTCAAAAATTTGAAAAAAGTAGTCTGACTCGAATTGGAGTAATTCAATCATACTCGACAATCAAATCCCCAGTTTGTTCAGTGATGACAAAGATACCCCATTCCCCCCTCCTCCCCTAAAACACCACCTATGGGGCAGATTTGAAATTGTAAACCTTTTAAAACCTTCTCTCCTTCCACAAATAATTTAAGACCAAAATTAGCCAAACCGGTACAGCCGTTCTCGAGTTTTAGCGAGACTAACGAACAGCAATTGATTTATGTACATATATATTATTATTAGGTATTTTTTCTTCATTCTATTATGTATTAGGAATATGTTTTTTAGTCACGAGTTGATACCATTTTCATTTATACTGGAACAAATTCCAGTCCCTTGTTGTGAGATGAAGACGTCCAATTCATGTTGTTTGGAGGTGCTAAATTAAAATCTTAGGTAATCATGTACTGGGTACATTGGAATTTTTATAAATTTTGAAAATAACCTTGTTTCGACTACTATTTAATACATACATTTCTCTCAGTTCTGTTCAGGACGCCAAAGCTGCTGTCCAGCTCTACAACCTTTACCGCAAGCAATGGGAAATAGGAGGTGGCAATAGGAAGCATAACCGGATCGACACCTACCACCATAAACTTCGCAACAAGCAAAACCTGGCTGAGGACACGTGACCCTCTGCCGCTCACATGTTCCACGTCAATAACAATTATAGTTATTTGTTCAAAATAAAATTAAGTTTAATGATTTGTCTTCTATTTTCGATTGTTATCGTCCATTTCCAAGACCTTCTCGCATCAATGTTTTACGATTTCTATCATCGTGCCTTATCGTAACATTCAATGTTATACTTCTGTGGAAGGTAAAAGATAATAAACATTTATTTGAAACATTTTTCATTGCTTGTTCCTAGTGCAAAGCCAGTGGAATCAAGGAATGAAGTGAACTGCCAACGTAGTAACTGGGAAATTGTCAGTTATAAAATCTTTTTTTTATACAATCACAAAGGCAGACACTTATGTCCTTGGACACAGGGAGGCCATCTACCTCATGCAATAATTTTTGAAGAATGAGATGAATTAGAAATATTTCAGATTGGAGTACTTGTACAACATTTGCATTCTCCACTAAGTTACCACAGTACAGACGTTGAAAACTTGGGAATCGACATATTGATTTTTATGAAACATGATTTACTCCTATTCCATGCTGCTTTTCATGGATATATTTTCACAAACTTTTTAGACAGTGAAATCATGATGATTGCCCAGTTTCCTAGTTGTTCACGACCCTGTGCAATAGGAATAAATCGATTTTTTAGAATCGATTTAATGTACTGATTTATCAACGGAAAATCAATTTTTTTAAAATAGGTAGGTAGTTATTTGGAGTCAAGAAAAGATAATCACGAATCTTGTAAAGCCTGAAACACTGAGATGATGTTAGTTGTTGTTTTTTCTAATCCTTACCTGAGACATAAGTCGTGACAAACAACCGTCAAGAAAAGTGTGGTAGGTTCCGTCAGTACCTGCTGACCAGTAGGTAAGGTATCCGTATGGTTTTTCGTGGGTATATTACATTGTGAGTAAAATTGCTAAGATTATGACGGAAAAAAATGCTAAAAAATTGACGTGGCTACTTGTCGAGTACCTAGCTTGAAAGCAAACTCATGGGACAATAGTGCAACTAACGAGAGTATTGTATCATCCAATGCCATCATTCTCACTCAGGAGAGAAATAGGCGAAATTTTGTCCAACTTACTTTTCCTGGAAAGTGTCCCAGAGCATTTTTTAACTTTTTCATACTACTTTTCAATAATTTATATAGAAATAAGTAATGCTATTGATGAATTAAATAATCACATGATTCAACCATGTTATAGGTATATAATCACATAAATTACTGCATATAGGAAGGTATATTTTAAATTTTAGTGATTTTTAAAAACTTTTTAGATAAAAAAAGATTTTTAGGAAAAATCGAATTTTTAGGACCGACTCATCTATGAAATTGATTCTGGCTTTCCGATCATAAAACCGATATCAAAATCCATTGTTAGCCTTCGATATTTCATCCTCACTGTGCAAGCGCATTGAGGACAGTAAGTCCCGAACTAAGCTGTGTACTAACTTTCCAGGATTCAATCTGCCGAAGCATATAGTTAAGCACTCAATTTATTTTGAATTTCCTTGAGTGGTGGGGCCAGTGTTTGACACCTTACGAGGCATTTTGACTTTGACAAGCAATTAAGTTATGTTTTTTCGTTTGTTCAGACTTGAAATTTACATTTATTGCTGCATCAGGATGTCCTCAAACTGCTCGGAATTGAAAAAAATTACTAATTCAAGCCACCAAACATCGTAAATTCGTTTTTTCGAATTTTTTGACCAGTATTCGACAGCCACTTTTTTTATTGTACCTGTGATTGACACCCCATGATTGACACAGCAATTCTTCTGCAATAAATGATTCCTTGTATCAACAAAACATTTTATTTCATCATTTTACAAATAAATTGAGCATTTGAACTTAGTTTTATTAATCTAATATATAAAATTCTCGTGTCACAGTTTTCGTTGCCATACTCCTCCGAAACGGCTTGACCGATTTTGATGAAATTTTTTGTGCTTATCCGGTATCTATGAGAATCGGCCAACATCTATTTTTCATCCCCCTAAATGTTAGGGGTAGTCCACCCCTAAATTTTTTTTTATTTTTTAGACAAAATTTTTAATTTCTATTTTAATTAACGTCTGCCAAGTTGGATGGGCAGTATAACTTCCTCAAGCGAGCGAAGCGAGCAGCATCCCCTACAGAAGTTAAACCTACCCTTAGAGATCTACCGTTTGCGAGCGAAGCGAGCAACATCCCCTACATGTTTCAATTGTAATACATTACATGTATACAGCCACACTTTGCGAGCGAAGCGAGCAACATTACCTATATGCCACACATTGCGAGCGAAGCGAGCAATTTAATGGGGGGTCCGGGGGGCTTGCCCCCCGGCCGGACGTGGAGGCGACCGGAGCGAGCCGGAGCGGCTAATCTAAATATATTAATGAGTATTCATAAAGACAATGTTGAAAATATCACCGGATGTTTCATCAAAAAATAGGTACAATGTTTTCTTGATACCATAGGCACAGTACGATTCCAATGGTAAACTAGCAGCTTGTGAGTTGCTATGTATTTATATAAATATGAAAAATAAAGAACGATTAGGGCATTGTGAAGCAGAATAAAACGCTTACCTTCTTAGCAAAATCACAAGAAACAGCACCAATGAAATTACAACACGAGGTTCTGTTGGGTAACCTTCTCCAGATTTCACAAAACCCGCCTGTATACTATACTGAGAAGGTATTTTGCCTCAAAATTCTAATGGATCAAGCCCGTAAAACACTTTTAAATGCCTTATTATTAAAACTTCTTGGTGAAATGTCAATCACTGGTGACCACCCTACAGCTTTAATATCCTTCCTCAGAGTTCTATTAACTTTTCCAATACGTAAGTACTTACCTAGTTCGATTAAATTTATCTTATTCTCAATAATAAAACTTTGTAATCGACCAAGGAAAAAATATTAAATAAATAAATAAGCCCACCCCTGCTCCTAAAAATTTGTTGGTTTACGTCTCAAGATAGGTACCTATATTCCACTTCAGCCAGGGATTCGCTAGTAACATCGGCATCACTCTCGATCAACCCTAAAGTATTTTAAGGGTTGAAATATTAAAAATAAGATGTCTTGAAAACTGTCAAAATAAAAGGGTATCTTTTGTTTGATTTATGTGCGAAGGTTCGAATGGCTAAAAATCGTTAAATACATCTTTTAGAAATTTACAATTTTTTTTTTTTTTTTTTAAATCGTAGAATATTATTTAGAATTAATTTTGTTACCATAAAATTGGTAATTATTTATTTCTTTGCACTTGAAGTGCTCAAATTTCAAAACACTAACATAATACGATAATCTACAAAGAATCGCTTATACGATCATGCTGCATGACTGGAACTTTCCAATTACAAGGAATGAAGTAACAGCAATAATTCATTCCAATTACCATAACTTGGAATTGAGAAAGCTCTTGTAATGCAGTCTTATGAGTGAATTTTCGTATTATATGCACCTATTTATTTTGAAGTGATTTGAAATTTGAGCACTTTAAATGCAATAACATGTCAACTATTAAAGCCGATGACTTCAATATCTATTTGCACAGTTCTTCTGGTGCCAAGTCCATTAGCGGAGTAAATAGTGACCGGGAAGGGGTGAGCGGATGGGCCCGTGGTAATGCATTTCGCTTAACCCAGCTAATACACTACTACGTATCATGTACAGGGTGTTTACACTCAAGATTTTAAACTCCTAGGGATCGATTCTACGACTAATTTCCAACAAAAAGTTCCTCTTTGCAATTGTTTTCAAACGCTTGGTTTTCGCGTAATTAAATGTTCAAGATTTTTTTCGTGTTTTCGACCTTACATCACTAAACTTACAATATATTCTTTATAATAGATATATCGTTGGAAAGAGCGTTAAGTTTCCCATCTCCCTATGGTATTTGGATTCTTTTTAAAGTTGGACAGGTAGGCAAAAAAATTGACTGAACACGAGAATTTCTCACTTTTTGAAAATTACTCTTTTTTTAAGAGGCGTTTAGTACCGTACGCATTGCAGAAAAAACTTGCCCAAAACCCCAGTTTTCCGCCGTATAACAATTTTTATTTTACTTTGTTCATTGGAGGAGAAAAGTATATTTGTATGTTGAAAAATGTGGATTTTTTCTGTGAAAACGAGGGTTTTGGTCAAAAATTACCCCCTAAGAAAACACGAGTTTGGGCCATGTTTCTTAGTATTTTTTCACGCTGAACAGAATGATAACACTCGCAGATATCACCAACTCCGTTATAACCTAAGGGTTAAGGGAAACGGAAAAATTAAGGTTATAATAATAAGAAAGTGTATAATTTGCAATTTGAATATCAACTATTCGAGTATTACAAGGGTGGGGATGGAAATTTCGAAAACATATATATGTAGCCAACAACACAATATTTACAAAACAACAAAATAACTTAAGGCTTCATTGCAAAGGTGCGTGGTGATTTTTGTGAGAAATTATTTGGGTCCAAGCATGTCCTCAGGGCGGACCCACTTGTCGAATTCTTCGGCGGTCAAGTAGCCCAACTTGATTGCAGTTTCTTTCAAAGTGGAGTTTTCCTTGTGGGCTGTTTTTGCGATTTTGGCGGCCTGAAAATATACAGAGGGTAAACAATTCAGTTAGTATCCGGTTGGTAGCTCTTGATACATTCAACTTAAAACCCAATTGCTCACATGTTTTAACGAATTTGTGACTAAAATTTGTTGCTTATGGTTTTCAAATGTTGCTACTTCGAATTCAAAACTGAAAACAACTTTGGTTGGGATACCTAAGTAAAAAAATCAATCAATTGTTTATTACTCAAAAACAAATGTTTAGAATCTAAAGAGTCGAGGGGTTGATGTTTACGATTCCATCAGTAGTTACAAAAAAATAGAATAAATAAACAAGATTGGGAAACAGAAAGTAAAACGCTAGGGGATAAAAATACACAACCAGTATATCACTTGAAAATTATAAGTTCAGTGGGTACACCTATACGGTAACAGAAAAAATTTGTGCCTCAGCAATGCCTAAACATGAGTTTGTAAAACCTTATTATCTCATTTTTCGCTTTGTGTTACAACAGAAAACTTAAGGGTGGTAATATAGTCATTTCGAAAATAGAATCTTCGAAATGTAAGTAACGCCCTACAAGATAATTGGTGAAAGATTATAAATAATAAATTATAGAGTTATTTGTAAAAAATTAATTAATGTAAGTACCAATAAAATCAATCAACTTGAAACTCAAGAGTTGGAACAATTTTAATGATGAGTCAGTAGATCTGAATTAACGAGAACGAAAATCGTGTCTTATTGATAAGGATGTTTCGCAAAGCAGCCAGTAGGATCGTTGCTGCTTTTCGGTCATTTCAAACTTGACTTTCAAAGGCTTCAGACCATTGTAAATCAAATCGTTGTAAATGACGATGTGCATGCTCACTGGAACCAATTGAGACGCGAGTTTATATTATGATTTGCTATTGAAACTACTGAACCATGAATGCCCCTAACATTATACACCAACTAGAGCTCACAACAAGAAACGTACCTCCTCCAGGGGGTGGAACTAGCGTACCACCTCCATGGGATGGAACTAATGTACCACCTCCACGGGGTTGAACTACTGTACCACCTCAGGGGGTTGAACTACTGCACCACCTCCAGGGGGTGGAACTACCTTACCCACACAATAAGCCCTTATAAGCACACGTATCAATTGAATGTAAATATGTTGTACTCATTTTGTCATAATGTTGACACAGATACAGGTCGTTTCTTATAATCCAATATTTCACCCTTAATCCTCTGAACAATGTTATGTCTCTCATCCATCTACTGTATGAGTCAACAGACCAGCAAAGAGATGCATGCAGACCATGCCTTCATGCTCCATGATTTCCTTTCTCTAGTTTTTTTTTTTTTTTTTTTTTTAACGATTAATACATGGTGTTTGTTTTGCACTTGATGTAACTAAAAAAATTGGGTAAAACTAGATTGAAAAATGGAGTAGAATGCCGCCAACCACACCTTTAAATCTCAATCCGTTTCCAAGATATAATTTTTTTAAATTTATTATTTTTATTATTATTTTTTGTTTTTTAGAGAACCACGTTTTAGCCATAAAACCCACGTTCCTCCACTTTAAAACAAATTTTGACCACATTTTCGGATTCAGCGTTGAATAATCAAGAACGAACACCTAAGGACCGCAATTATTGTACTTCAAGCATTAAGTTTCCGAAAATACTTGTAAGTTAACTGCATTTCCAAAAAAACCGTGCTGGAAGCTGTCAAATTTCAGAAAAACTGGCAAATTTAATCAGCTTTCTAATAGTATGGTCATCGATTTCATGGAGAAATTCAAGTTTGAATGCGAAAAAAACAGTAGGCACCTACAAAAATACGGTGTCTAGAGGAGCTGGTGTTGTCGTGATTTCTCAAGTGAGGCAAGAGTAGTCAAAGGTCTCGTATCGCCCTTGTTGATAAATAAAATCTCATGAATGTTCAAGTCGATAGAATTTTACTCACAATAACATGTTTAGTTTTCTTCAAATCATGGCAGCGTTAATTTGTGAGGAGTACGAGATCTACGTGGATGTAATTTATGGTGCCTACTGTTTTTTCGCATTCAAACTTAAATTTCTCCATGAAATCGATAATGAATCGCAAAGTTGGCCATACCATTAGAAAGCTGATTAAATTTGGAAGTTTTCGGGAAATTTGACAGCTTCCAGATGGTTTTTTTTTTTTGGAAATGCAGTTAACGTGCAAGTATTTTCAGAAACTTATTTATTATTTGTACTTTTTTTTTTTTTTTTTAAATTTCTGATGTTTGAACTGCAATTGCAGTCCTTAGGAGTTCGTTTTTGATTATGAATGTACACTAGGCGGATAGGAAATTTAACACTGAATCCGAAAATGTGGTCAAAAATTTGAGAACAAGTTTTTTTAAAGTGGAGGAACGTGGGTTTTATGGACAAAAACGTGGTTTTATAAAAAATAAAAATAATAATAATAATAAATTAATAAAAAATTACATCTCAGGAACGGATAGAGATAGAAAGGTGCGGCTGGCGGCATTCTACTCCATATTCAGTCTAGTTTTGCCCAACATTTTTTTATATACCAAGTGCGAAACACCCTAACCCTATATACTACAAAAGAAAAAGTATCGAATAAGTGATAACTTTGTTTTCTGAATACCTATCTAGTGATATCAGAAGACATTATTGTCATGTCAAAGTCCTCTTAGACATCTTTATCAGGTCCTAACATTCAATCTGATCAGTCAGACAGTTTGAATTTCAAATCAAAATATTGCGATCGAACAGTTGGTAGAACATTACTTACCTTATCATATCCAATGTGTGGATTCAGAGCTGTGACCAACATCAATGACTCATGGAGCAATTTATCTATTCTCTCTGTATTGGCAACGATACCACTGACACAGTGCTCGGTGAAGGACTTTGAACTGTCAGCGAGAAGTCTGATTGAGCGGAGGACATTGGCGACCATCATAGGCTTGAACACGTTCAGCTCGAAATGGCCGTTGCTTCCACCGATCGTAACTGCCACGTGGTTTCCCATCACTTGGGCAGCCACCATAGTGATAGCTTCACACTGGGTAGGATTCACTTTTCCTGAATAAACGAAGTTATTTTAGAGACAACATCTTCACAAATCTTCAGAGTGTACACAAAACAAGTCTGTACAAGCTAGAAATCCATTCCTACATAAAAATGGCAAGCCCCATTATAAGAGACGCAAAATAAATTCGCTGAATACCGTTGAGATGTTCATCCTTTCAGAATACGAATTTATATAATATTCATTCTTATAAATATATATAATATTTTAGTATGGTGTGAATCTATGACTGAACTTGGTGTTTTCACAGAAATCGATAATGAAAAATTATACTTTCCATGAACTGAATGTAAACTAAAACAGTGAAATAACCAAAAAATTAAGAAGACCCAAACGAGTTAATGGGCAGGTTAGAAACGAGCTTGATAATATTGATTCCCAGGTTCTTGCTGACCTATTTTGTGCACACTCTGTATCAAAAACACTTCATCTTAGCTCCACATTACTACCTATACTATACAATTTGATTGGTTTGAGACTAATATTAAGTGGGATTCAAATTCACCAGGCATGATGGAAGATCCAGGTTCGTTCTCAGGGAGAGAGAGTTCTCCAAGTCCGCACCGTGGACCGGAAGCAAGGAACCTTATGTCGTTGGCAATCTTCATGATGCTCACGGCTACAGTGTTTAGGGCACCAGACACTTCAACCAGGGAATCATGAGCTGCCAGAGCTTCAAACTTGTTTGGTGCTGATACAAATGGTAAACCTGCAGAAAAATGTTACCATTAACGGGGAACAACAATAGTTGAAGGCTTCAATTGTGGGAGTCTGATTCATTCGAGAGGACCAATTACTTGAACGTCTTCAACGCTGGTTAAAAGATATAAAAGATACGGTGATTAACATATAAAGGCATATGGATGTCCTACTTTTGTCCAATTTATTCCTATACAGATAGGCAACTTGAAAAATTGAACGATATGGTATGATAAGATAAGGTAGGTGTTATTGCTCCAACCTTATGGCATTTTAATATAAAAGGCATGTTTCAGTGAGGATGTGTCTTACCAGTGAGCTTGCTTATTTCTTTGGCGCATTTCTCAGCAAATCCGATCCTGGTGTTCAGACCAGTTCCTACAGCAGTGCCACCGAGGGCAAGTTGGTACAATCTGGGAAGTGTATCCTGCACACGTTTAATTCCATATTCGATCTGTGTGGTGTAGCCACTGAACTCTTGGCCAAGCGTGAGTGGGGTAGCGTCCTAGACATCACAATACACTAATATCAAAAGGTTTGAAACCACTGCATTTGTACATAAATCCATAACAGTAAAGAATAATAAATTTAGATAATGGGACTGGTTTTTAATTCGAAAATTGAAATTAGTTTTTGGTGACCACTAACGTACCCTTAACGTCTCCCTAACGTACCCAAGAGTACGTGACCTTGAGGGGACGTTAGCAACGTCGTACGTTAGAATAGCTCATTTAACGTCACCCGTTTGGGGACCTAAAGGCACACGACACCAGCCTAACCTTCCTGCAAATGTAACAGTACTGGGCACCTCAAAATTACTCGAATACTGGTGAAATAAATAATAGTAGTTTTTCTTTTCAAATGCCTCATTACCAACTAATTTTGTTGATGTAGCGGGTAGGTTTTTGAACACCCCTCAAACTTGGTTATTTTTCGTTTCAAGTCGCGTAGATAGAAACCGAATGTGCCATCTGAAGTCCGCCTCCGCCGTCGCGCTTTACTAGCCTTCATCTCGATCGAAAAAAATCCGTTCTTTTGCGCACAGGCTCTATTTGGTCGATTAAAGCTTTGTTTTTATTATAATTTCACATATTTTAAATGAGGAACCTGAGTTTTAAGACACAACTTCTTCGCAGTATTGTTCTTAGTTAGCCTGATCTCAGCTGTTTTCTCGTGAACATTGCATGAAGTGCTGCCTCCACTGATGATTATCAGGTAAAATCCTGGTTCATTGTCATAGAGATGAATACTTTTTCATACTTCTTGATATATTACCCAACCGAAAACCCAAAAACATGAAGTTCGTAACGACTAAAGATCTAAAAGTGCAACTAAATCGCGGTGTTTCCCACTTGAGGCTTACTATCTTTGCGTTAAATCCATGCCTTGTTTACGAATTGAAAACTAAAAATGAGAAACTATCCCGTATTTGTACTGAGACTAACATGAAATTCGAATTTAGGATTGAAAATCGGCATTTCACATCGAAATAAAGAAGTCGATTAGACAACCAGTAGTCAACAAGATAGCGTTGCCCAACCACCGTTACGTGACATCAAAATTAAGGCAACCGTCTCTCGGCTCCTTTTGGGTTAGCATCTTCGTTTGCTCCCTCAATACTACGGTAACGGGTGACGTTGAGTTGAAGTCGCCAAAAACTCTCTACTAACAAGGCTTAAATTCAACTATATCCAAAATCAATCATTAATCAAATACCTGAGTATGAGTTCTTCCAATTTTGATGATTTTGGCGAATTCCTCCGATTTGCATTTCAATGCTTTGTGGAGCTCACACAAGTTAGGTATCAAAATCCGATCAATCTCAGTTGCAACTGCTATGTGCATAGCGGTGGGGAACGTGTCGTTCGAGCTTTGAGATTTATTGACATGGTCGTTGGGATGTACTGGGGTCTTGGAACCAAGTTTTCCACCGAGAATTTGAATGGCTCGGTTGCTGATGACCTGAAATATGAAATCAAATTAGAATATGTGCACATGTACTCTCGCTTGGGTAAACCTATTGAACTAGTTGGTGTGCTGACCAGGTCCCTCGCGAAATTTAAAAAACTGCTTGTCTAGTATAATGTACTCGACTTGCTTCGTATTCACGATTCTACGAGATGCAAAATACAGTGAAACCCCTCTTAACGGTCCTAACACGGTCGGCCCTGGCGTAAGAGATGGGAAATCCTAAGTATCCCGACCCCTCTAAGATGGCCACTGATCATTAACAACATTTTTTGTTAATAAATAGGTTTAAATAAAACAAAACCAAATATAATGTGCAACATTTTTGTTAATATGTATGCAAATTGGGATTGTCTCATTAGTGATAGTTCAGGGCAAATAAAATGGTGGGTTATGGTGCAATAAATTGTGTTTTTTAAACCTTCTTCCGGCCGGGGACATCATACCCTCTATCGGTCACTCACTATGCCAAAAAGATTAGACCGTTTTAGGGGGATGACCTTCCCAAGATGGACACCCCTCTGACGGTCGATTTTCTTGGTCCCGTGAGTGTCGTCCGCCTTGGAGAAGTTTCACTGTATTGAAATCGATACCAAACTCAATTTTCGGTTGATACTCGTCGCTGGATCTTATAGTGATTAAAGTAGATTCTGTGAGGCGAAAACTATTAAAAACGATACCATACTCGGTTTTTGGTTGATTTTTTCAAAAACTATGCCGCTAATTCCGAATGTCTGAAGAGCCTACCAACCAACTTTTAAGTTGATAGCTCCAAAATTGCAGCCTGTAGCGGAGCATACACTGACAAATGCGAGCCGGAATAAAGTAGAGAATCACTTCGTTCATTAACTATTTTGGCATTTTCCAAATATTGTCCACAACATAATAAACAATCAAGTAAAATTGGTATTGTCATGGAGGGAATTGCGTGGAAAGGGTTGCTGACCTAAGCTCATGCCCACGATTTCTGCCCATCTCTCTCTTCTTCAATCGTCCCCGAATTGCTTCTGGGGCATCTCTGAACCACACGAAGTTGCGTTGTTTCCACCATGTGGTTCTCCATACGTACAAGTATGACCCTCAGTCCCAGCCGAGTCAATGTATTTCATTACCATTACAAATTTGCCTTACTTGTTGAACCTTTACATTAGTTATGTAACTATTTGTGCAAAAACTGGTGCCCCCTTTTGTGATTGTGAAGACCCCCGTCAGCCACAATCAGTGCTAGGCCCATATAATAAGTTCTATAAATGTATTAGGGTACAGACAATAGTGACAAGTTAATAGGAAGAAGTTAATTCCATTAAACTGTGGTTATGCCGTCCAGTAATTCTGGTACATGGGTTTGAGGTTTGTTTATACATATATTCTCCGAGCGCTTTAGCCCTACACAGGCCTCTTTAGGGTATTATGGTTAAAATATATTGTGGCCAATCTGTTTCTAAATTTCTATTAATTAGGGATGTACCACCTACTTTTAAAAACCAATGCCAAAAATACAACTAGCGCAGCTTCCATTCAGGAGACCCAGTTTCAATTTCTTAGGAGGACAAATAATGTAATTATATCCAACAAGGTAATTTAGTAGGTGATAAATAGAAGGAATAACTCCAAATGCCATTACTGAGAAATTGAATTGAGAAGCTAATGTGATTCAGGAAGCAAGAACTTCCTACATGCGTAAAATCTTCGATTCCTAATTCCATGTGATTTGATTAAGGGGGGTTACAATTTATTCAAGTTTTTTCAATAAGTTTGTGAGAAGAGCTATGGGTAGCAGACCACACTCGTGGATTGTTTTATGAATACATTTTTAAACTATGTGTAGTGGGTAGGTACAATACCTAACCTACCTCATTGGTGTTCATGTTGCTCTGGGTTCCCGATCCGGTCTGCCAAATCACCAATGGGAAGTGACCTTCTTCGTATAGCTTTCCGGATATCACTTCATCAGCGGCCTTGCAAATTGCTTCAGCAATTTTAGGATCCAATCCGAACTCTTTATTCACGGTGGCAGCAGCTTTCTTCAAAGTTCCCATTGCCGAAATGACTGCATACTAAAAACACAAATGTGATTGCATATATTTTCCCATAAAATATAAATTAAACCATTGGATTCACGAATATTTGCGTTAAAAATTGATAACTAATTTTTGGGTTAACAAGTTTTGTAACAACTATGTAAAGATTGCAGATTTGAGTAGCTGTACTAATATTGGGGTTATCAGGCAGGAACTGGGATTGGAGCAGTTACAACACACCACCACACCTTGCAGGTAAAAACGGCAACTGGAGTATTGAGGGTTAAATTATAGACCGATATCGCTTTTGTCTGCGATAACCAAGGTCATTGAAAAAATTGCCAAAATATGTTTTGTGAATTTTCTTGAGGGGAATGGGAAACTTAGCGACTGCCAATATGGTTTTAGGAAACACAGGAGCACGGATGATGCGACTGCTCATTTAATAAGAGAAATCTCTGTATCGCTTGATGGAGGTAAACAAGTTATCGGAGTTTACATGGATCAAATTAAGGCCTTTGATACTGTATCTCACTCTACACTAGTTCAAGCTATAGAAGAGACGGGAATCGACGGAGGATTTGTGAAATGGGTTGCAAGCTACCTTGAGGATAGGTACCAATGTTAAAATCGGAGAAACTTCAAGTAGAGGGCAGCGATGCTCCTGGGGTACTCCCCAGAGCACCGTGCTAGGACCTATTTGCTTCATTTTATATATTAATAAACTTCTTGAAAGTAAATTTGAAGGTGAAATGGTTGCGTTCGGTGATGATACGTGCCTAGTAGTAGAGGGCCAAGATTGGAATAGTGCGATATCCAAAACGACACAGTCTCTCGCTCCAGTAATTGATTGTATGGGAGCCTTAGAAATGAAACTTAAGTATGAGAAGTCGCATTTCATGGCATTTTCGTTGTTGAATACGAATATTCCAGATATAGGGTGTATCAAATGTCATGCTCCTGGATGCAATAATATGAGTTGTGGCTGTCGTTGCATTTCACAAGTAGAGAGTATACGATACCTTGGTGTCCAGATGGATCAAAGCATGAGGTGGGATTCGCAAATTGAACTCATGTCAAACAGAACCAAAAAATTGGTCTACATTTTTCGAGAGGTTAGGAAATTTATGAATGTTAACACCATGTGTTATGTACCATGCTTTAGTTCAGTCTGTCCTGATGGCGTGGGAGGATGGGGTGGATGTGGGGCGACTCTTCTAGATTTGCTATTTGTTTCTCAAAAACTTTGCATAAGGTACTTTTAAAAAAGCATAGGAGATTTCCAACAGCATCCCTCTTTAGAGAGTGCAAGGTGCACACGATTAGACAGCTGATTGATCGCCTCAAGGTCACTAATGTTTTTAGAGAAATACATGTAGGCCTGTCGGCCTACAGCGGAGTCAGGGAACGAGCGGCAGGAGGAGACAGCTGGGGTGGGCGCCGGCAGTGGGCCCTCTCCTCACTACGTCACTGGCCCCCTCCACGACGGTGCCGTATAAAAGCGCCACACGGACCTCCTCCCCCCAGTCTACCATTGACAGTTGCTCAAGTTTATTGTTTCACCCAATTGTGGTAACGCGATCGTGACAAACCGTAACAGTGCCGAGTGTTGTACTAAATTCAGTCATCGGAATATCGATACAATAACGGGACATCGCGCAAATCGTGACAACAGCCGTGACGGTACCAAACCCCTTGGACATTTGGACATTCCTGTGAACCCAGTCAGCAGTTTCGATACGGTATTGTGCCCGCCATGATTCATACCATGTCAGAATTATTTGATTAACCAGGGTCTTCAACCCTTTCTGGTGATTGAATATCTCATGCCCTTCAGGTACGAATTTCGAGTGTACTGATCCGTACTTGGATTGACTTGCCTACAACCATATATTTACTACTTTTACATTCCTTAATTGTTGTATTAACTCTTTATGTTTCTGTTCTATGCTTTCATTATATTGAATCTATACTGAGTAAATGGTGCTTTATTATACCTGCATACCTAGTTTTGAGGTTTCACTTCTGGCCTAACTGCCATTGATAAATCATAAGTATTTCTTTTGAGCCCCGAAGAGCAGTCCTTATTGATTATTTAAAGATTAAACTATTCTTTTGGTTGTATTATTCAGTTACCTTCCCAGTAGGAGCTTACATACAAGTTGGAAGTATTAATTTTGTTGCTGAGGCGATTACGAGATCTAGCAAATGTAGTTTCCTGTGCATCCCCTTCCGCATTACCAGAATAGGACTGAGCAGTTATGATGCACGTGGTGCTAAAATTTTCAACAATTTACTGCTGGAATTGAGAAAAATAGATAAGTTATCTTTATTCAAGGCGGCATTAAAAGCCCATTACCTACAAGCAGTAGGAACAGTCGTCAAATTCATTTTTTGATAGGATAATGACAGATTTACATTGGTTTGAAAGTGGGGACACATACGGTACTACACCCCACTGGTTCCTACTTTTATTGTGACCTTTACATTACCCTCTCGTCTAAGAAAGGCGGGTAAGAAAAGTTTCTCTCATTTGAAAAGGAATTATTCCCTCTCATTGGGAATCCTGTTTCCTTCAGGGTGCAGATTAGTGGAGTGAAGGCTGTTCGAAGGGGAGGGGTACATCTTCCATTTTGTCAACCCTTCTTGTCGACATGTCCCATTCTCATATCTCTCACACTATAGAAATGGTGGAGACGTGGAAGGCAAATCAGGTACGACAGTCAAGGGGCACACCCAGGTCTCGTAGGGAAGTTTCACACTTCAGGGACTCGTCTCCTATGTTACAAGGGTGAAAATAAGGATTACGGGAAGAGTGGAAGGTGATGAATGAACACTTCGAATGGTTAAGATCCAAGCTGCTCGGAGGACACCATCTAGGGAGGGCATCACGAGAAGCTTACAGTGTCTCACAGCCTGGGGATCTCAATTATGCACTACAGTTTAACATCATCCGGGAACAGAAGAAACTGCACTCTATGAAATGAAGCTTGCACTTCACAGATTACAAGCTGAAAAAGTAAAGGACCCAATTAAGATAAAGTTACGATAGTTCCTTTCTCCATGGATACTCTTCAGATTTGAAGTATCCACGCTTGCGGCCTCAGAACATGCCCTCAAGCGTTTGCACCATCCCCTAGAGCTGTTGCTTCTTTGGACATATTCTGATCTGTGACAGACTTAGGTTGCCCCCAGAGGTGCAATGGGGCCTAAATCCGCCGAGGGGAGTGTGACAGTACCATAAAAGATACAACTTGTACTAATAGCGTAATGTGCTATGTAGAACATGAGAAGATGATTTCCCGGTTCTCGGATCCTCATCTATCGCCAAACACAGCATTCCAAGAACTCGTGAATGACGCGTTTGACCCGGCGCGAGAGCGACGGATAGACGCGCATTCTCTTGGATCTGACGGTAGCTGTCACAGATCTGAACCTGTTCAAGTCACATATTGGAAATTAAGTAACTACACCTGCCCAAGAAGACAACTGGTGGATAAACTAACAAGGCAGAGTACATGGTGGGTGGTGTGTGGGGAAGACTTAGTAAGGCTAGGTGCACATAGTGAGGATTTCCAGTTCAGGCCAACCTCTCTGGCCGGCCAGAGCGTACGGACCAGTCTTTTTTTTTTTCAGTTGAGATGGACTGTTCAGGCCAGACGTCCTTCTCCCTCGTGTGTATTGCTTGTATTGCTTGCTCGTGTGTATTGGTTCCTCACAGGGTTGCCAGTGTCGTGTGGAGACTCCATAAAACCACTGAGGATTCGCTTAATGAAATCGTCTCCGAAAATCGTTACTGTGTGTACCCAGCTCAACAGTACTCTTTTATTTCCTCTAGGTGATAGGCCAGAGTTGCCTCCAGGTAGATCCTACATCTCCTGTCTGGATAGACAGGGTCTATTGAGCATTCTTGGCGATTCAAAGACTTCTGAATACAATGCCATTCTATGTAATAACTCGCCAAGGTTGTATTTTGATGATTTCATCTCGTATTCACAAGTCTAATTATATTCGGAAAGTATCGAATTCAGCAAACGTCGTAATCAAATCGGGGATGCTGGTTTACTTCAAAGAGTAATTAAGGCTGGACACGAGTTTTATTTACTCTTACTACTTCTGTAACGCCCCACGACCCATTAAGGGAGTTTACAGAATTCCATGACCCAGAAATCGCTCAAAAAAATATTCTTAATGCAGTATTATTATGGAACAACCCCCACTCATAGAAAAATGTCCCTTAAACTGTTAATTAATAAAAGTGAAAGCTTATATGGATCCAGTAATACCAACCGGCATTTTTTCCGTCGGTCCACCGATCGGGAAGTTGATGGTAGATCTTACAGTTTGCGCACCATAGTAGCGATCCTCAGGAACTTTCAACTCCCCAAAAGTATCGCTTTCGATACGGTAACCGACGTCCTTATTCTGAAACAAAAATTGGTGTAGGAATTTTAAAACTGGGTTAACGAACTTCAAAATTAGGTTAAGAGATATCAAGGGTTATTAGGCACTTACTGTTATGGGGGGGAGCTTACTTCTTATCTCTATTGACAAGTCATTAAGAAACCATTCTACCTCATTTGTATTTTTCAACTGACACTATCACTAGAACACTCAAGTAAAGTTATAATTATACCTTAAATGTGGTTAAAAGACAAATATATTTCACACAATTTGGTAGAGTAGTTATTAAACACCCACTTAGGTACATACATAATTATGATGATTTCGACAATTGGTGAAAACCTCATAAAGGTAAAGAGTTTTTGGTTACCTCGCATTTGTTTGAAATAAACTACATACAGTGGCAGTTGATCAAGTAATGAATAATGCAGCTACCCGTTTTGTGGCTAATAAATCGACGTTAAGGTACGTAACTAAAGTCAAGAGTCTTAATGTAGGCAGTAAATATAGTATTTGATACCTTTAGGACTCCCCACGGGGGGGGGGGGGGGGGGATCTAGCTGTTATATATACATCCCATGCTCCTATCTATACCTAAAATCACTCGGTTTTCCCATCCAAAAACACGTTTTTAATATTTTTTGCTATGTAAAGCTATCAAGGACAGACTTGAAAATTGTTTTTCACAGAAAAATTGTGTTGTAGGCAATCAAAGTTTGCGTCGATTAAATACCTCTAACGTCGGAAAATTGGAAACAATAGCGAAGTTGTGTTTCAAAGTTTTCAAATTGGAAATTACAAGAAATGATAAAAAAAATAACCACAAAAAAATTAATAGAAAAAGTTAAATTATCATTTCATTCTGTTGCATAGAAGTAAAATATCACAATACGTTGCAAACAAATTAATTTTTCGACATATGAGTAAATTTGTTTCAAAAATATCTAAAATCAAGAATCACTTTCACTTTAATAACTCAAAATGCGCATTAGATCGCAGCATTATGAAGTGATATATGAAAACTAGACAATCGAAGTCTACATCAGCTAGATAAGTTTGACCTAAGTTAGCCGCCGTATTTCCCTTATCTAGTGAATATAATTATGTGTATTACTACAAAAAATATCAAATTTCATACAATCATCACCACTGTTAATTTAATTTAATTTTTTTCCCCAGCTCAAAACACTTGTACTGAGATCGCTCATTTTTACCTGATCCATCGGAATCACTTATTAAATATATTATAATAAATGAACTCTTCATTGGGATGCGTCGTTCTGTGACACTTGATCAAACATGAAGTTTCGTTATTTATCGCCAAAGAGCCACTCTGGCCGATAAATGTGCTTAGATATTGTCTTCATAACTAATAAATGACAACATCTGATACGAAATAGCGCGATTCTTTATCTTGATTTTGATCACCTAGTGTTCTGTTGGTTGACCTGACTAAGGTTGGAGGTTTTGTAACCTGTTGAGTTTGGATTTTAGTAAAGAGTGATCATACGTGAATCGGTGTTGCTTATTATAAAATAGTTCCCGAATCTGAATGCTATACATTAAAACATGGTGTCAGGTTTTCGTCGAGAACCCCGTGAGCCGTGAGTTATAAGTTTGGAAGATAAGAAGATCCCGACGTAAGTAATTCATTGTCATTTGTCATGGCAGAGGCCGGCTTGAGTGGTCTGCCCGTCCCAGTGAGGCTTTCGTTCCAACATGCCGGTATCGCTGAGCGGTGGCCAAAGTGGAAGGAGGCATTTAAATTATATTTAACTGCCTCTGGTAAGCTTAAAAGCAAAGATGAAGAGTTGAAAATCGCGATTTTGTTGACTGTGCTCGGCGATGAGGGGCAAGAAATTTTCGATACGTTTGAAACCCCGAAGGACACATTGGACCGTGTGTTTACCCACTTTGATAACTACTGCGTTCCTTTAATAAATACATCAGTCGAGAGTTTTAAATTTGGCAAAATAGTTCAGTCAGAAGGCCAATCGTTCGACTCATTTTTGATTGCACTAAAAACTCAAGCTAAGTCGTGTTACTTCAAGTGTAGCAATAATGACTGTGCCAAATCATACCAAGATCGTATGATCCTTGACCGTGTTGTTTTGGGTATCAGGGACAGTAACACGCAACGCTTGCTACTTCGTGAAGAAGAGTTAAATTTGAAAAAGGCCATAAAAATTTGTCAGACTGCAGAACTAGGCATAGCTTATCAACAGAAACTAAAAGCGGAACCTAAAGATGAACCCTCAGATGTTGCCGCCATCCATAAAAAGGCCGGTCCTTCCCACCGTTATAATAACGATCGCAGGTCGGATAAGGATGAACCCTACTTATGTAAGAAGTGTAACTTTAGACATAACAGGGGGAGGTGTCCAGCTTATGGGAAGAGGTGTGTGCTATGCAAAGAAAAAAATCATTTTGCCGCGGGATGTATGAATAAAAAGGGGAATTATAAAAAGAGGTCGGTTAATGTCCTATCGGACTCGGACAGTTCAGATGATGAAACAGTTTTTGATTGTGACACCTTGGATATCGTCAATGTTAACTCTCTCTCGAAGGGATCTAAGAAAATGCCGACTAAATATTGGTATGAGGAAATAATCGTTAACAATAAGCCTATCCAATTTAAGTTGGATACACAGGCGTCGGTAAACATTCTACCTCTAAAAATGTTGGATAAAATTGATTCTAATAATCATCTTAAGAAATCTAATGTCACATTGAGAGCCTATGAAACCAAACTAAACATTTGGACTTTGTTGTAGTAGATCTGGATGCTGCACCAATCCTAAGCGCCGAAGCGTGTTTCAGCTTTGGACTTGTTCGTCGGACCATCGGCATTGAACCAGTGAACACCATGACATCGCCAAAAGACGTGCCTGCAGGTTCGAGCGACAGAACTTCGGAGAAAGCTGAGTTCGTCAAATCTAATTCCGACTTGTTCAAAGGACTGGGTAAGCTACCTTTCGAATGTTCTCTAACCCTTAAAGAAAACGCCGTGCCTGTGGTTCGTCCAGCTCCACGGTTTCCTGAAAAAATTAAACTAAAATTGAAGGAAGAGTTAAATCGTCTTGAATCTCTGGGAATAATTTCGAAAATCACGAAACCTACCGATTGGGTCCATGATCTGGTAGTGGTAGAGAAAAAAGATTCTTCAGTTCGCCTCTGCATAAATCCTATTCCTTTAAATAAATACATTAAGCGAGAATACTACTCTCTGCCGACCCAAGAAGAGTTGACGGTCAATCTGGGCGGAAAGCGGTACTATACGGTAGCCGACCTCTGTGAGGGTTTCCATCAAGTGACTTTAGACGAAGCGTCTAGCCTTCTCTGTGTGTTCAACAGCCCGTATGGCAGATATAAGTACAACAGACTTCCCTTTGGCTCAAGTCCGAGCCCTGAAATTTTTCATAGGGAAAATGTGAGAATTTTCGGAGATTTAAAAGGAGTCAACGTCTTTTTTGATGACTTGATTGTGTCTGGAGCCACAGAGGAGGAGCATGATGCCAATTTAGCTGCCTTAGTTAAACGAGCTCGAGAAAATAACGTGAAATTTAATAAAGAAAAATTGCAGTACAAACAGGAAAAAGTCCAGTTTCTAGGATTGGTTTTTTCAAAGGAGGGAGTCTGTCCCAGCGATGCTAGAAAGAAATGTATCAGTGAGATGAAGGAACCTCACGATAAAAATTCTATGCAACGGTTTTTGGGCGCAATAAACTTCCTAAACAAATTTATTCCGGCCTATTCTAAAGTAACGTACCATCTAAGGGAACTTCTTAAGAAGGACATTGAGTGGTGCTGGGATCCAGTGCACCAGTCAGCTTTCGATAACATTAAGAAATTAATCACCACTGCGCCCACCCTAAAAATTTTTAATCCGAAAGAGCCAGTTACTGTGCAATGTGATGCATCTAACAAAGGCCTGGGCTGTTGTCTTTTGCAAAATGGTCAAGCGGTGGCGTTTGCATCTAGGAGCCTCAAAGAATGTGAAACTAGATACAGTGTCATTGAAAAAGAGATGCTTTGCCTCTGTTTCGCGGTGAATCGATTCCATCAGTTGATATATGGGCATAATAGTATCACGATTCAGACTGACCATCGCCCGTTGGTAACTGTGGTGAAAAAAGAGATACATAAAAATACCGCTAGATTGCAGAGAATGCAGCTTAAGTTGCTAAAATACCAATTCGCCCTTGAGTATTTACCTGGACCTAAAATGTTGATCGCAGACATGCTTTCTCGGGCCTCCATACCTCCTGAAAATGATGTGGATGACGTGGACATGAGTGACATCATCCATGCTATCTCCTTGGAAGAATACCTACCAATCCCGAAGGATGACATCGAAAAAATGAAGAATGCCACTGCCCTTGACTCAACCCTTCAAGAGGTGTCCGGTTGGGTTCATCGGGGATGGAAAAACGTTAACAAGAAGATGTTAAGCCCAGAGCTCCGAGTCTTCTATGGCCATCGTGATGGTATAATTGAGAAAGAAGGTATTCTGTTTCTAGAAGATAAACTTATTGTCCCCAGGTGTCTGCAGAAACCCTTAATTTGCAAAATTCATAATGAAGCCCATCTTGGAATTCAGAAAACTCTTGCTCGTGCTCGCACAATTTTGTACTGGCCAGGTATGACTCAACAAATCACTGATTTTATAAATCAATGCCAAACGTGTCAAACGTTTCAGTGTGCGAATGCTAAAGAGCCTTTAATTCCCTCGGAAGTTCCACAGTTCCCATTTCAGCAAATTGGTATTGATATTGGAGAGCTTGGAGGTAAATGGTTTCTGATAACCGAAGATTATTTCTCTCGTTGGCTGGATATCATATCAATCAAATCAAAATCGGCTGCTGAATGTATTGGGAAATTGAAGATTTTATTCAGTAACATGGGTATTCCCGAAACGTTGCGCTGTGACAACAACCCATTCAACTGCAGAGAATTTCATAATTTCGCTATGGAATGGGGTTTCAAAATTGTGACTTCAAGCCCTCATTATCCACGATCAAATGGACTGGCCGAAAAAGGTGTTGGAATAGCTAAAAAGCTAATGAAAAAAGCTTTGAAGTCAGGAAATGATATTCAAAAAGCGCTTTTGGAATATAGAAATACTCCCATTGCAGGACTCCAGTTTTCACCAAGCCAGCTCTTAATGAGTAGAGTTCTTTGAACAACATTGCCGGCAACCGTGGAAAAACTAAGCCAAAAACACTTGACGGAGCTTGTGAACAAATGATTGAGATGAAAATGAAAGAAAAAGTGAGCTATGATAAATCCGGAGCTCGTGAAAAAGCGCCGTTTGTTCGAGGTCAACCAATCATGATCCAATGGAAAGAAAAATGGAAGCCGGGTGTGATTGTGGAAGTCCTCAAAGAACCACGATCTTACATATGCAAGGATGAAGATGGCCAACTGTATCGCCGCAACTCCATCCACATAAAAAACCGTGCCATTCCGGTTCCTTCGCCTTTGGACATGCCGTCAAGTAAACCCCCAAAGAAGAGTTCTCCTGAGTCGAGTACCCCACAGCGCACTCCCCAGAAGACTCCTCCGAAGGCCAGCACGACTCCTGTGGGCACCCCAAAGAACACGCAGCCCCCAAGTCCAACATCCCCCGTCCACTATAAAACGAGAGCCGGACGGGTAGTCAAAATGCCCAAAAAGTTCGAGTTGTACAATATGGAGGACGCGTAGTAATATCCGGACTAAACAAAAGGTTGTTTTCTTTTCATTTTCTTTCATTCATTTCATTTATATATTAAGGCTGCTACACACGTTCCTTTCCTACCTCCTCAAAAAGGAGCCACGCCCACGAAGGAGGTAGTGAAGGAACGTGTGTAGCCATGAAGGAGGGAGGAAAGTAGGAAGCTCCTACGTAGGAAGAAAGGAAGCTCCAGCCCGTCCTACCTTCCTACGTAGGAGCTTCCCCCACTCTTTCAACCTCCACGGAGGAGCGTGTGGAGGCATTTTTGCTTTCCTTCCTTCCTACTTTTCCCTGTTTTCCCCGCCATGTGTACCAACTCCTGTTATCATCTGTTATTAATCATCCAGTGTCTCGAAAGGTGTCTGAAGATCGTCGTTAGTTTGTTTGTTTCCCCGTCAATTTATTACTGAAATGTCCGAGGAAAAGGCAGTGTTAAGTGAAATAATAGAAATGCTCAAACAGATGACAAATTTGGTCCTTTGCAAATACAAAGCTTTAGACCACAACCTCCTCTTTTTCCTTGGTCTCTGTGTAGTACTTACTACCGCGAGTGCAACCAGAGTTTGGGGTAAATTGTCAAGAGACATCAGGGAAAAATGTAGCAAAAATAAAATTGAGGCTTAAAATATAAAATTGAAATCAGTAAATCGTAATAGAAAAGGCGCTTAGAACTGGCAACGTGATAACAGTTTGATAACCGCCAGTGCTGTCGACCAAAGAACCAGGGATTTCAATACAAAAAGGGAAATTTCCCCCACAAAAAGGGAAATTCCCCGCGATGGGTCACACTGAATGACCGTGGGAAGGAAGTAAAAGGGTGGGAGGGACAACAAGCGTAGCAGTAGGAGGAAGGAGGAAAAATGAAGGAGCGTCTGTAAGAAACATCCTATTTGAGGAGGGTAGGAGGTAGGAAGGTAGGAAAGGAACGTGTGTAGCGGCCTTTACACAGAATTTCATTATTTTTCATTCAGATTTTCATTCATTTCATTTATATATTACACAGAATTTAATTGTTTTAATTTTGATTTTTTTTTAAATTATTTTTAAGAATCTTGAGAGGGAGGTGTTCTGTTGGTTGACCTGACTAAGGTTGGAGGTTTTGTAACCTGTTGAGTTTGGATTTTAGTAAAGAGTGATCATACGTGAATCGGTGTTGCTTATTATAAAATGGTTCCCGAATCTGAATGCTATACATTAAAACACCTAGATCGGTGATTTTGCCCACTGTGAGTCCCTAAGTGATGAGAGAGTCCTACCGTCTTTAACCTGCGAGGCACTCTGCCAAATTTAAATTTCCTAGGTTGAATAGGAGATTTAGCTCACTCAGCTGATCAGGAAAAAGTCCGTCATTTCATAAGCCTCTTGATGACCAAGAGAGGTTTCCTATCAAATTTCATACTCATGAAGTGAAAAGGAGATGATTCATCACATTAACCATGTCATAAATAACTTAATTAGTAGGTATCTGCTTCATCTTGCCGTCGAATACCTCGTAATACCAAAGAGAAATGCACCTCTTAATCCTTTGACGTCTTCTCCCCATAATTTAAAACATTTGAGCATGCCAAATTGATTACGCATTTCATGGAATAGGGAGTAAGAGGAGGGGGACTTTGACAGCTTGGTGGTTTTAGGTAAACTGAGAGCTTTTCAACAAGAGTGGTGAACGATTTTCACCGGGATGAAAAATAACGGCGTTACACTTCGTTAGCAATAAGGCGGTTACAAGAAGATCTGGGGTATTCTGCTTGTTTGTACTTGAGTAGAAACTCGGCGCTGCGCGCCTCCCAAGGGGCTCCGCTCTTGACCCCAATGGGGAGACCCCCTCTTGCTTTCGGCTAAGCATTTGAGGAACGTGGTACATGCTCCACTTCGAATTTCAGCGTTATTATAGGTTGACTAGCAAAGATCTTAGCTCCGGATCTCACTCAGCTGATCTGGAGGGTTCTAGACTTTATCATTCGTTTCTAGACGTTCCAAGGGTTCTCCATTTCAAATTTCACCTTCATAGGTTGAATAGCAAAGAAATTAGATCCACTGCAACTTTAGTCTCGTTTTTTCATGACATTTTTTTAACGTTTTTCACTTGTTAGGTCCGGGAAGAACGTGTTCCAAGCAAATTTTGGTTGACCCCCTCGTAGAAGACGTATCCATGTCATGAAAACACCACAGTGACATGCGACAAAATATTGCCTTATGAGTCAATTACTCAAGCTTGATATGCTAGGCGTTTAAAGCACATTGAAGAAATGAGCAAACAGAACTTTTGAGAAAATGATATTTTCCTGAAACATATCGTCACCGAAATCCCAACATGACATAATTGCATTTCTCAATTTTTTTTTATTATTGTGCTTCTAGAAGTTAAATTTCCCTCCGAATCGATTGGTGGCATCAGTTTTCCACTATGAGCGCTAGTTTCGCCAATATCGACAGGTTGACCAACATGACATAAAAAATTATGGAATCCAACATGACACGATTGCAGAGTTTCTACATTAAAGGCATGGCCGACGAGAGCTCTGACGAAAGCATGCTGAGTTTTCCCTTTTATTTCAGCTGTTATTTGGTGTTTTCCTGTCAAATTTCTTCTATAGGATTGTCAAATTGGACACTTTCTTAGTGATAATAATTTATTTTTCTTTGCTCCAGAATGTCAGAATTGATAGAGTACGCCAAGAAAAAAACACATTCAATAATGCTATGTTGTTTTGTGGAGTGTTTGTAATTATGTCAAGTTGTGCAGGCTCAGCCACGTTGATACTTGATGTGGTAGCGTGGCTTTTAAGAATTTCGCCTTTTAAATATTTTAGCATAGAAGACTTACCTATGATTCAAGTTAATTTTCCTAGTCCTTATTTGGAGCCAAGAGTCGGTCTCAATTACCTACTATTTTGTTTTCATTGAAAAGAAAAGGCTGAGATTACGTAATTTATTTTGTTTATTGAATAAATTATTATTAGTTCGTAACTATTAGGAAAAAATGTGTCTTTAAGAATGAAACTACTGATTCCTTCCACACGGACTAAGGCTGTATTTTATTGCATTTAAGATGAAGTAAAACTTAAATCTTGTCATTATAATTTATTAATATCTTGTCATTTGATGGAGTCAAGAATTGGACTCAAATAGTACTACTTTTAACAGAGAATGTGTTTTAGCGATGGACTAACTAGGCAAAAAAGCTAACAAAATCTGAAACGAAATGTGGGAAGAAATCTGTGACGACAACATTCTGATGATTTCCGCTTACAATCGAGTCGTTGCTAGGGAAATGGTAGGTACTTCGTCTTTTTTCATCCCCCGAAATTGGTTGACCACTCGTTCGAAAGCTCTCGATTCATCCAACCATATTATGTTAACTACTGCGAAGTGCGTGGCCAACAAGCTGAGTTATGAGCATGGTTATTTGAATAATTGTGTACACTCAGGTGATCACTCTCAATAATTAATATTGTGAACATGATTGCAACCGCTTGTTAATTTCTGATGATTTCATTGAGCTGGTGTTTCGATGATTTGATTCATAGCAGGTGAACCGAATATTGCGAGAACGGTTTGATTTGTGAAGCGGTGGTTAAATAAGCTAAGGATCGTGTAACCTGGTGTAACCTATGTAACCGAAGCTGAAATTTGAGAGGGAGGCTCAAGGGAGAATGCTGAAGACACCTGGGCGATCACTGATCAGCTGAGTGAGCTCCGAAGCCATTTTCTTTCCTATTCAACGCAGGATGCTGAAATTTGAGAGGGAGGGTCAAGGGAGAATGCTGAAGACGCAATGGTGATCACTGATCAGCTGAGTGAGCTCCAAAGCCATTTTCTTTCATATTCAACGCAGGAAGTTGAAATTTGAGATGGAGGGTCAAGGGAGAATGCTGAAGACGCCTGGGTGAGTACTGATCAGCTGAGTGAATTCCAAAGCCATGGAATGTGTTTTAGCCATGGACTAACTAGCCAAAAAAGCTAACGAAATTTCGTAACAAAATCTGGGACGACAATATGGATACCGATGATACGGAACTAAGGATCGTGTAACCTATGCGATATTTTGTTATGACGCGGTTTATGAGTTTATATTTCTAATCTTTAATTAGTTTTTAAATGAGTTAATATTTTAGGTTATTATCTCACTATTGGAAGTTAACCAATCTTCAACCTAAGATTGAATATGGGTTTATGTGAAATGCATGAGCTAAAACACATTCTGTGTTTCAATAATTTCGTCCGATATACGTAAATAGAGGTAACCGGGGGTCCAGGGGGCTTGCCCCCTGGAGAGGGGCGGAGCGCCGAGTTTTGTTTTTAATTAATTACAAGAAAAGGCTGAGATTTAGTATTTGAATGTTGAAAAAATTCGTTATAAAATAATGAACCTGATTCTCCTTCCAGACTGATTAAGAGTGTATTTTATTTAATGCCAATTGATAATCAAATCTTGTCATTATAAAAGTTGAAAATAAATATTTTAAGAGCCTTATCGGACTTAATTATCATTCATTCCCTGAAAATTTCATAGCAAATATGACATGACTAACAGAACGTTTCGAGCAACATGACATGATCTGCTTTTTTTAGTCCTTTCGCAAAATCATGTGTTTTCGTTTTTAATGGAATTCTGGGACCCTGGAAAACGGTTAGAAGCAGTAATATACTGACAATTATGAATAGTTGAGAAATGAAACGGGTTTTCTGTTCTCCTGAAAAGCTGCCAAAATCAATTATGTCATGTTGGGATTTTTGCGACGATACGTAAAGTTTGAATTTACAAACTGCTTCTAAGTAATGGTGACACTAGGCTTGGTACAAAAATTCGTAAGTACTTATATATATATATATATATATATATATATATATATATATATACTTTTTTCGAAGGTGAGATAAAACTGTGCAAGACAAATAACAGTAGATTGGTTCATTGTATAGAATAATTAAGATAAATTTGTTCTGAGGGGAGCGCATTTCAGATTGAAGGCGCAGCGTTATCTATGTTGACCAACATTAGGTGTGTGCTCAGTGGGTGAACGTCCCCAGGGCAGAAGGAGCGGTGTCGGGCTGCTTTATAAACTCGAAAAACCAGTTACCTCTGACGCCCAGCCACTATGATATGAGGCGCGTAATTTTCATTCGGCGATACCGCGATGAACAATGCGACACCTACTTCGAAATTCAAAGACTACTTTCATACCCTGCAAGCTTAATGCGAGGGCAACGTCAGTGCTTTGTAGACGCAACTAGATTACCTCCCTATGAGAATCACGCAACACAGAAAGTGAAAGTTCATCTACAACCTGCCCAATATGTTATGGGAGGGTCTCACACGAATCCTCGAGGTCAATCCAGAGTACCTACCTACCTACATCCACCGCAAACAAGCACTATTGGTTTCACACTACCGAAGGCCAAGTTTTGTATTGATGCAGGTCATAGAAACTTTAGTGTCCCCCAAAATCACATTTTTCCAATTGCTATTTGCGTTCAAGAGCTCTCTGAACGATTCATGATGCGTGACCAGGATTGCCAGAAGAAGATTTGTGCGGGGGGGTAACGTTTAGCGAATATTAGTAGAAAATGAAGCTATTGCAATGACTTGGAAAATTTTAAAATCAAAATTTTTGAACAGTTTTTTCATTGGAATCCATTTCGAGATCAGATTCTGAAACGATTCCTTAAGTATGCGTCTTTTCATTTTTTGTAAATATATATATATATATATATATATATATATATATATATATATATATATATATATATATATATATATATATATATGTCATTTCAGACGATAACTCTTCTTAGGATTGAGATAAAAATCCTGTTCTTGCAAAAAAATCAAGCTTTCCAAATGAAAGGGTAAGTTCATTGGCCAGAACTTAATGAGGACATTAAATAAATTGTTCAAATTTCACAAACCATGAGCTCAAAAAATCACTAAAAACGGCCACCAATTGTTAAATTTATAATTTTTAACAGAATTTCAGTCAAAACAAACAATCATCTGGAAGGGTACATGTACAGGGTGTCCCGCCCGCATAAGGTGGTCATTACCTACTTCAGGGCTTGATTCAAGAGCTCATTTCTGATCGAAAGTTCCTCGTAGAGATTTTCTTTTAAACGCTTAAGTTTTCGAGTAATTCAATTTTTGAGATTTTTCTTCGTGTTTTCGACTTTAAGTCACTAAAACAGCAATAACTACAATAATCAAAACAGTAAGTTTAAATTTGATGATACCGTTGGAAAGAGCGTTAAATTTTCTTCCTTTCTAATGCCAAATCAAAATTTTTTAATAGGATTCATTTGGTGAAAAAACAGCCTGAATATGAAATTTCCACGAGAATGAGGAATTCCAATTTTTTAAACCGGCTGTGAGTGTCCCACTTCTGTACAGTTTTTTGCGTACCTTATCTGCAAAAACTGGTCCGAGAGCTGAGCTTTGTAGCGGTACAATCAATTTTCATTTTACTTTACTAATTAGAGGATAAAAGTATGTTTGTATGTTGCAAAACAGGGTTTTTTTTTTCTATGAAATCGAGGGTTTTCGTGAAAAATGGCCGGTTTCTACGTATTTTTCCACGCTGAATCGAATGATAACACTTGCAGATCTCCTCAACTCCGTTGTAACAGAGTTTTACACTTTAGTTAACTAGTTTTACCCTTAAAAACACGTTTTTCGATTTTGTAGGTACATGATTTCCCTGTTTTTTGCCCCAAAACACTCAAAAAACCTCGGAAAAAGTGGTTTTATGCACACAAAAAAAGTGGTCAAGATTTATTCAGGGACCCTTAATATGTGGTATATTCGTGGTCAGCGTGAAATTTTCCTTAAGACATCAAACTAAGTTCGTTAGGTTTGGGACCACACCTGTATACATATGAAAAAGCGTTAAACTCAGGGATTCGTTTCAGAATGTCTCAAAACGGATTTCAAAGAAGACAATTTTAGAAAATTTTGATTTGAAAATTTTTGGAGTTATTGCAATAGCTTCCTCTCCTATGGAAATTCACTTAAAAAAACCTAGTATGATAATATTCTACTTGAATACTTCTGTGTTAACTTTTATTAGCATCGCGGTAATGTAGTTGATATTCAAGCTCTCCTAAATGATTAGCTCAAAGGATTCGGAGACTATTTGTTCACTAATAATGCAAGAACCAAGTTATAGCATAATTTAGGGACATCTTACCTCGTCCACGTGCTGGACTCCTTGCAGTATACCAATGACTTTATCCATTGCAGGTAAGAGTAATTCTGCTTCCTTCTGCCGACCTCGAAATATATATTACCAGCGAGCTCATTCTCCCACCAAGAGACTTCTCTGTCAGAGGGACCCAATCTAGTACTTCTCTTTGTTCTAATACACATACTTTTTTGGAAGTTCGATTATTGTAATTAACTTATCAATTTAGGTTAATAATTAACACTTTATTAAAATAGTACGAGTACAATTCGCTTTCTTCAACTTACAGATAGGAAGTTTATCCATTTTACACTCCTTTGTTCCTTGGGATGATAAGAATTCTTTTGTAGCATTATTAGAAATATCAATTTATGTATTACTGATTATTAAAACCCAGAAGAATCGGCCAACAACTTTTTGTGTAGTTTGTTTCATAACATGAATTGTTTCCTGCTAGACCCAGGTAAAAGTCATTGCTAGTACCTAGGTAAAAATTCACTACGACTCCGAGAGCCAGCGACACTAGATTTTTACGGGATATATAATTTTGGAGTATACGAAGATCTTAAAAGCAGTCCAAAACGAGGCGTCTGCCTGGCCGATTCGGGGGATGTTCCAAAATTAAAACTCCAGAAAATTGACTGTAAATTAGCCGGAAAAATAATGCCGTCAGACTGGGGTCATTAGAAAGAGGGTCTGATACAATATGTGCGCCTGCATACCGAATTTGGAGGATTTCTGAATATAAAATTCATCAAACGTGAAAATCAGCTCGCAAATAACCGGAAGAATATATTTATGCGATAGACAAGTGCTATTCAAACGCTTGTTGCATCAATTTTAAATTCATGAAATTAGCTCAACACTAACCGGTTGAATATTTTAGTCGGAGGACTAGTGTTATCTATAGGTTTTCACTATTAAATATAAACATGTGCGTCTTCCAAGCGATTCGGTTAGATTTCTCAACATTATTCGTCAAAATTCGTGAAGATTAGCTCGTAAATAACGGGGGAAATATATTTATGCGACATACAAGTGTCATTTGAAGGGGTTTTTAGTGCTGAATCCACGTCTATTAGGAATTCGTTGGATTTCTCAATTTGAAATTCATGAAAATAAATTAGCTCAACACTAACTGGATGAATATAGTCGGAAGATCAGTGCCATTTTAAAAAGTATTCTAAACTTCTACATTCTACTTTTTCTAAACATACGCATCTGCTAAGCCGATTCGAGAGGTTTCTCAACAGTAAAAGTTCCAGTCGTGCAGTATGATCGTATGACCGAACTTTCGTAAATTATCGTAATAAAGTTCATGTTAAATTGTTTTGAAATTTGAGGACATTAACCGAAATCGTTAACAAATTTAATAAAGAAATTGTTTGCTGTCAAATTTAAAAACTTGTTCTAAATACTAAGTTTCAAAATACTTTCGCGCGCGCCACTTGCGTCAGAAGTGGCGCCAATAACATAAAATTTGTTTCTGCAAATAGGGAACCCCCATTTTTTTTATTGCAGATTCGATTTTTACGTGAAATTTCATTTGGAAATGACCCATTACTCGATTTTCTAAGTTCGTGTAAGCGGGCGCGATTCCGCTCCATAAGTGCGCAATTCCGCTCTAAAAGTGCAAAATTTTTGATATAGGTACTGAGTTTTTGAGTATATGCAATTTCCGCATGTAATACATGATTTAGGGGTATTTTTTCTTGCTGAACCTCGTATTGATGTTCATTTATCGATATTTGCAACACCAACTTGGGAAAACACCGAAAAACCTACATTTTAGTACGTTTTGTGCTTTGTGGAAAAGTATTAGAAAAGTGCAATTCTGGTCAATTCTTCGGTGTATTCCCAAGTTGGTGTTGCGAACATCATCTTCAATCTATGTATTTCACAATTCGTGCACTTTTGGAGCGGAATTGAGTCAGTTTACGCGCACTTAGAAAATCTAGAGATGGATCTTTTCTTTATGAAATCTCACATAGAATACGAATCAGCTAAAAACTGTGGGCTCCCATTTGAAAAAAACAAAGTTTATGTCAGTTGCGCCTATTTTGGCGTAAGTGGTGCGCGAAAAAGTATTTTTCCTGAGATCTACGTAAAATATTATGAAGAATTGCGTTGGATTTTTTACGCTGTATTCTGGGTAAATGAAGGGGGGTGTAACCTATACGTGGGACACCCTGAATATGTTGAAGCCAGAATTTTGATATGTTATTCCGTTTTTGGATTACAGTTGATGACCTATGAAGAAGCGCAATTTTTTCAAAAGATAGGTAGGTACTTGGAAAAAAAAAAAAAAAATAGCACTTAGCTGGAAAAAATTATTATCCCAACATTTGGTTGCTTCAAATTGATGATGGTGTTTGGAGCAAAAAAGGGCAAGATTTCTCAACGAATATTGTTTCGTGATTTTTCGGTGATTAAACGAGGAATTTGATGGTCTACAGCAACTGTTGCTTCTGAAAAGTAAACTATTTACGGTAATTAGCGAAAAATGATATTTTTTATAGATGAGAGTTTTGAAATTGCTTAACTTTCACTGAATATCGACTCGGAACTCGATTTTCTACAACTTTCTTGTGCACCACAACATTTTTCATACATTTGACATTAGCTTGGCATAGCAAAATATGCAAAGTTTATTTATTTGGAGAGTTCAAATTATTAGAAAATTTTAATAAAAAGGCGTCTGTCCTTAATTCAGATTTTTATTTTTCTCCAACGTTTCTTCCCATGGACTGGGGCTTCTTCAGGGAGATACTAAAAAGTTGTAGTCATGCAGCATGCTCGTAGGAGCGAATTTTTTTATATTATTGTAATGTTGAATTGTCTTGGAATTTGATCTTTATGGGTTCAAAGAAATTGTTAAGTATTAATTTTTATGGTGAAAAAACTTATTCTAAATAATAATCTGCTATTCACAAGTAGATTGTGGATTTTCAGCTTTTTTTATAAGTTTTTATCGATTTTTTAGCACATATTTATGAAATTCAACTAGATTTTTCAGCATAACTTTGTACACAAATTTTTGTATGTTCTATTTTACAGTTAATAAACTAATATAAATATAAATTTAAAGATTTTTAGCCGTTTTCCCCATTTTTAGTAATTTTTTTTAGCATATTTTTTGAAATTTGGCCAATTTAATTTCAAATTCATTTAGAACGCTTGATTATTTGGCGCAAGAACGGATTTTTTCGTCCCGATTCTAAGGAGAGTTATCGTCTGGAATGATACACACATACACGTACACACATATTTACACAAATTTATACATATTTTCATATAAACACACATATGAAAAAGCTTTAAACTCTAAGCTAAACTAGGATTCGTTTCAGCTTGCCTCAAAACGGATTTCAACGAAGAAAGTTTTCGAGAATTTCTATTTTGAAATTTTCGGACCCACTGCAATAGCTTTATTTTTACAAAAATTGGCTAAATTTAGATTTCAAATGACAAATTTTAAATTATAAAATCTCTAACATTATTTACTTCGTGCTGTTGTTGAAGAAAAAAATGTAAATAGTCTTTTTGTAAAAAATCAAATTTGACAACGCAAAGAGAATATTATTGGAGATTTTATAATTTTAAATTTGTTAGGTATTTGAAATCTAATTTTTAGTATCTCTGAAGAAGCCCTAGTTCCTGGGAAGAAAAATAAAAAACTGAATTAAGGACAGACAGGCCTTTATATCAACATTTTCTAAGAACAAAATATGGCCTATTTTAGGTATAGAGACGAGTAAAGGGGTTAAGGTGTATCTTAAATCAGAGTAAAAATTTCTGCAAGAATCGGTCATAAAATAATTTTAGCCAGCATTCCTGCAAAAATTTGAAACAAAAATGATCATCCAAATGTGGAGTGAATCATTCGCCTCATGACCTCCGGTTCTCATAATATTCCGCCGCTGGGAGCATCACTAAACGCCTTCCTGCCCCTTTCCTAGCTCCAACTAATCGGCCAATCCAATAGAATTCCCATATACCTATACAAGAATATAGGAGATCCGGCTCATAAATTATGATGTCAACAGCAATTATGACTCAGGTCTCTTGCTCAAGAACGACTGCAACGAGATGCGGCAAAACGACTAGTAAACTGATAAACTAGTACGTAGTAAACGAGTAGACTGATGTAAATTATTTAATTTGACTATGTTATCAAATCTGCGATGTATTGCACGCTAAAATCTCATAATTATTTTCAGAATATAAAGTCACGGGAAGAGTATTCTGACTCGGTCTTCATAGTGTTTTTTATACAAGTCGGATTTTTGGGACTTTTGTCCAGTCATTCCAGTCATATGCAGCGTGATCCTAAGAGAGAATTTTTGTAAATTATCGCATTATATTAAGCTGTTTTGACATTTGAGCACTTTGAGTAAAACGTCTGCCAAGTTGGGTGTGGCACATATCTTCCTCGTATCCATAACAAGAATGCATAGATCATTGAAATGTTATCTTATGATTTCATAGCTGGTTCCTATGGTTGAGGGAAACGGTAAATTAAGATGGAGTACGTTTTCAGACAACTAAGCCGTAAGAAAATGAGATTTGATGGAATTTACGTTTGCACATGCACTGAGTGAAATATTAATTTGGAAACAATGAAACTGGTAGGGGGCCATCTACACTCTAATCCGCACATTCCCTGAGAATTTCATCAAAATCAGACAAAAACTGTGAATCTTGTTACAAGGTTTTTACATTTGCGCATGCGCAGAACAGGCACGTAGCCAGGATTTTGCCTTGGGAGGGGTCCAGACCCCCCCCCCCCCCCCCTCGCCCATCGGCTCTCTTCCCATTTCAATAAATTTTAAAATACTAATTTTAAGTCACAGGAGAAGAAATGTTTAACAAACATGATGAAATACAATCTTTAATAAGACAAATATATTCAATATGTAGGTAGGTACATAGTAAGGATTTTAGGTGACAGTTGAAAATGTTTTTTAAAATCATGATAAATCTTGAACAACAAAAGTTCAATTTTTAGGTATTTAGCTGATCATAGAATGTTTATACTTAGTAAGAATTTTCTGATTGCTTTTAAAGTCATCAAATCCAGCACGTCAACAGCCGCGAACGACAGTGGATAATGAATTGACATCATGGTCAAATGAGAAAGGCGTTCGTTATCCATCATATTTCTAAAGTATTTTTCTAATCTTAATTTCTAAGGTACTGCAGGATCCCGTAACGTAAAAGTTAGGAAGACATCTAGGAACTTTCGCCCCGTAGGATATTGTAAGGAGTGTGGGGCGGAATACAGAACCCCGTGACGCACATAGAATTGATAAATTTCCCCTAGACTGCAAGATCCCATGAAGTAAAATGAATTTTCTAATCCCGGAACGGATGGTGATGTGTTGTGTGAATTTCCGCTCCGCAAGAAAATCGATTTTCGAAGCGTTAGATCGCGTTTTTTTTTTTTTAACAAAAAACCGATGGAAAACGTATCAGACATGTTCACACTACCAGTCATGCTTCTTCAAATTCCTACTTCGAAGTTGAGTGCCAAATTCTGTCTCATTCACTCATTCCAAAAATGTTAACTTAATTAGGTATTGTTATTGTTGTGATATCGTCGGAGCAACGTAATTATGTAGCTCAGTAACATGGATGATACCTTGGTGAATAGTCGAAGAGACAATGCAACCAAATGTCCCCATTGTTCTAGAGGTTTTACAAGAAGAGAACTCAGTCTACATATACGCTCAAGACATCCAAATATTGCGAACCTGAATACCAACCGTGGTACTCAAAGTATAATATCTATACCAAATGTCAGAACTATTTCATAAGAGGCTTCGAGGACGGGATGTTAAATTCTCCAGGACGCTGAACCACATTAAGATGGGACATGCTGTATCAGAGAGCCATGCGTCTGCAAGGAAAGCAGTACGAGTTACTTCAGGGAGCGGTCGGCGTGTCACTCCTTGCTGATGAAGTTAAGGGCTAGCCGAGGGAATACGAGATTGGGAGAGAATTTTCTTCCTCTGTAGTAATGTCCTCCAGAGAGAGAAAGGAATCTTTTCAGGGGAAGAAGTCAGAAGGCTTCTGAACACCATAATAAAAATGTGGAGTGCTGAAAGGTATGAAGAGTTGCTACACGCCAACACGGCAAGGCTTACAAGGGTCGTTCAGGTATAGTGCTAAAGGCGTTGATCTGTCTTTAAGGTCGTATACATGACCCATGTCCATGTACCTAAATATCTAACTTCTTATCTCAGGAATCTTACTTCTACGTATTGGAGCTATTAGCAGAACCTATGATTATTATAAAAATAATTTCTGAAGAATTTCACATCAGACGAATATTCTCTGTTGGTAGTTCATGCTAGTGAAATAATAGATACTATCCTAACCATGAATAATTTTTTTAATCATAAAAAAATTTCGGGGGGGGGGGGGGGGGGTCCGGACCCGATGGACCCCCCCTCTGGCTACGTGCCTGGCGCAGAAGCAGCTATTGATACGATCGGGTTGAATTTGATACGAAAAACTCAAATTAATCGTCCTCTCCCAACTATCCTCCAAATTAGAGCGAGACCGGACGACCAGGGCATGAGAAAATTATGCTTGACGGAATTTACTTTGCGCATGCGCAGAGTGAAGTAGTTGGTTTGGAGAAATGAAACTGATACCACACCGCACATTTCCTGAAATTTTCATCAAAATTGGATTAATGCTGTGGAAATCAAGCTTGGTACAAGGATTTGCGGGAACGACAGACAGACACAGAACGAAAGTCGTTCAGAATGGTCTAAAACCTAAAATGGAAATTTTGACTTTACCTTTTTTCAATTTCCGGAGACCCCCCCCCTAAAAAAGTAATGGGTTCCATAACTAGTTCCAGTCATGTAAAATGATCGTATGAGCGAATTATATTAACGTTAAATTATTTTGAAACGAGGACTTTGCAAATGTTAACTTATCATCGATTTTATGGCTAAACATTTATTCTAAATAATAGTCTGCGTTACGACGAAATTTCGGATTTTTAGCTTTTGGCAGTCTTAATTGAATTTCTAACACATACCTACCTATAAATGAAATTTAAGTACATTTTCAGCATGATTTTGAGCATACATTTTTAAATGATCTAATTTATAGTTGAAAAACATTATTTGAGTAATATCTTGCTTAAAAATGAAAATTCGACGATTTTTAGTTTTTTTTTTTTTTTTTTTTTTTTTTTCATTTTTAGTGATTTTTGAGTTTGTTGACCAGCACTTTTTGCCAACAATAAATTGGTTAAATTCAAAAAAAGTACTAAAAAATCATTAAATTTATATTTTTTAGCAGAATAGTAAAAAGAAGTTAATCAACAAATGAACTACAACATTAACAATTTATGTACAAGATTTCATTAATATTTGCTGAATAATAGATGAAAATGGGAGAAAAAAAAATCCTTAATCTTTTTTTGCGACTATTTAGAACGAGTTTTTGAGTTTTTCTTCCCATAAAATGTGTAGTTAACAATTTCTTTGCACACAAAGTACCAACGTAACAATATTATAATTGATAATTTACAAAAATTCGCTCATACGATCATGTTGCATGACTGGAATTTTTAACGATAATCTTTAATTTTTCACGAACAGGAGTGGGCACGATGTATATACTTCAATGAAATTCGAAATAAATGGTAGATGCTGTCCATAACTGCTGTCAGTTCAAAAGAGAATCAGAAAGATCGAGGCAAAAATGGACTGTCACAAAACTGACGAGAAACGAGATATCCGAAGCGTTCAGACCACTCGCCAGCAGGCCAACTGACAGTGTGAGGCGGGGGTGGATGAGATCACGATCTGTCAGTTATCGACCTGTCGTCGATCTCTCGCAGTTCTTCGTCAGCCGGATGGCCACACACCTTCAGTCCGTGCAAACTACAGTCCATGATCTTAAGATACACTGATAAGTGTGGTGGTGGGCGACCAAAGTCTACGGCCTTAGATAATCTGCAGTTAAACTGACAGTGTGGGGCCCTTCAGAAAGTCTCTTCTCTGTAGTAGAACTCCTCCAAGCTTCTCCCGGATCGGTAAGCGGATATTTGGTACCATTCTATGAGCAGAACTGGAGTAGGTAGGAACAGTTACAGTAAAGATCAGGATCGGCACACCTCTACGTCGCAGTAGAAACCAAAACCAAACCAAGCCAAACCTTTATTGAAACCATTGAAAGAAAAACTAATCATAGTAGAGCGTGGTTGGTGTCTGTATTCTTAGAATGGCATCAGATTTCACTTAAAAATATTTTTAAAAAACATGCAGGTATCCCTCATTGCTCAATTCTACATTTGCACAATGCCTACATGTTCAGCTTTCTGTGAATACCCAGGCTACAAAACGCAATGCCACTGGATCAAACTGGCTTCGCTTTCTGAGAGAAGCCCAGAAAAAGACAGCAATCTTATCCCCCTCGCCTATCTTCAATTTCAACCTAACAACTTCGACGGCAGGTTTTCCTGAACATAACATTTCCCTTGAGTCAAATATAAGCCATCTTGGCTGGATCAGGGTCCATAATTCGGGCTCACCAGTTGCTCGCGATAGAGCAAGGTTATTGTTAGCACTTTCTTATCTTTACCCAAGAGGGATTTTCAGAATGCTCATAACGATTTGTATTGTTTGTGGTCTTCATGCAAGTTTGCATCTCACAAATAAAAAATATCGGAAATCAAACCTTTCGGTAAAATAATATGGAGTAGTTGGACAAATAGATCAGAATTACGTTGAAAAATATGTTTCAAAGGTTGAAATACCAAGGAAAAATGTGTATCTAACAGGATTCGAACCTGAGGTCCTCAGCTCCATTGATGAGTACTCCATCCATTCTGCCAAAGTGGAGATTAGCAGAATACGCCTAACAACACTACTTTGTAGCTGAGCATATCGCACCTTCTCTGGGTAACCGCTAGAGAGGTCTTAGAATCTTTCTCGGCTTTTGTAATGATACATAGGCTTTTTTATTGTGACGGTAGGTTTTTACCAGTGTGCGTTGAGTTCATGAACTAGTACGACACAGTTGCTCAGCACAGCAGTGTGACCCTTCAGCATGGTTGAGTCAGGGCGGCCTAAGGCAAAAATTGCAAGAGTGGAAGAATCAAATTTATGCCCCTACCGAGGGGTATGAAATACCCCCAGGTAAAAAGGGTAGTCCGGCGGGGGGGAGGGGGGGCTCCCCCGGAAATTTGTTGAAATTCAAGGTCTAAAACACAGTACATTGTATATTGACTTGATAGGTTCAATAACCCTTCTTGTACCTCAATCCTCTATTATGTTAAATAAACTAATGAGAGGGGAGACAAGAAGATGAGTTACAACCCTTCCTGCGTCCCCCCCTGCTCTACTGACCTTGAACCTTGGTCAAGGGCATCAGACTACTGTATTTCAGAACTCAAAGGGGTAGATCTTGGGTTTTGCCTTGGAATTCCACTGTAGTAGTTTTGAGACAAAGTTCCTTCAAGTTTAAATATTTCTGCCCAACATTTAAATCAGTATCAAAAAATTTGCCAATTTTTTTTGCCAAAATTTATAAGTCATGTCGGAATTTCCTTAATTGATTATGCTAGTGTTTCGACAAATGGTTTGGACAGAATATTGGATATGCGAGTGGATCCTCAGCTATTTTCGGATCACTTGCCATTGTTGGTTAGTTTGGGTTTAGATGTGGGCCTCAATGAGCCAGAAAGGGGAACTATTATACAAAGGTTAAAGAGGACAAAAGAGGACCAGAAGGAATACAAGAACAGGCTAAGGTCGACCATGGTCTCACCTGGGCTGCCATCTGGGAACACAGAAGCACAGGGATTGTTAGATTGGAAAAATAAAGGAATCAGCATAGGTGGGGCAAAAGAAAGAAGTAGAACAAAGAATGAAATTTAAAAGGTATGCTATAGGCTTTGAACCTCTCCATTTCTATACCCTGAAAATACAAATCGATTATGTCAAAAAAGTACTGAAATATCCGCAAAATAGGTACCCATCGCCGAAAATGTTATAAAGGAGGTGGTCACTTGGTACATGGAGTATGGGTGGCCAGCCAGGCAGTGTAATATGAATTTGACAAATGGAAGGATGGCCTGAAGAACTGTATAATTTACGGAACAGATTGATGGAGCAGTGGCGTTCAAACTTGGAGAACCAGATGAAGAATTCGGAACACCATAAGTTAGCAGGAAAACTAGATCGAACTCCTGAGGATTTGAATAAAGTCAGAATAGTTGCAAGAGCAAGAACGGAAATGTTATCGGTAAACTACAGGTGGTGGAGGGAAGGACAAATTAACAAATGCTTGATGTGTAACTGGCAAGTTGACGAGACCTCATCTCATTTTCTAGCACAGTGTCCAGTTATGAATGAATTCCGCATAGTATGTCTAGGAAAAGCAGTACTAACTGATAGCGAAATTGTATAAATATTGAATGGAAATTGTGATCTCAATAGACTAGTTAAATACATTAGGGAGGCGGGGAAATACAGGAACTTCCTAATCAGTGAATTTAATTACGAATAAAAGACACAAGTAGAACAAATTCCAAAAATACCAATCTATTAAGGGGGAAAAAACCACGATCTCAAACTAAGATGTAAAGGATAAACACCAATGATCTTAAATTATACATATTAAAAAGTATTCACTAATAAAAACAAGAATAAATTTCAACTGGAACTAAAAATAAACAACACAAGTATCGAAAAAAAATTGCCCAAAACGAACACTGATACATGCAACTACCCCCTGCGGAACGCGAAAGATAATACGGGATTAAGCAATATTAAAATTTAAGACAACTATATATATTTTGAGATAAAATTAGCTACATAATTATTGTAACATGAAAACAATCGAAAAATTTATTCAAGTATTAATATTTAAAGCAAAAGGGAACATTAATAAGTAGTGAAGCTAAGCTAATAATATATTAAGATTAAACTAGCTACAGTAAGGAACGTGAAAATTCTATTAATAAGAATATATATTACACTATCATTATCAGAACAGAAAATTGTTACCAACTTAACATATAGATTCATAGATGCTCTGATTATCACCATTGACTTGTTCAATAAATGCTTCAACTCTAGGTTTGTTTCCACTGCTTCTCCGGAGCAGGTTCAGTTTAGAGCAAGTGCAGAGCAAGAGCACCTCCATGGCTATTCAGTTCAGATGGCAGCGGAAACGCTCAAGAACATGTTCGGGGCCGTAACCATGGATACATGAAGATCCATGAAAATGGAGTCACATTAGCGGAACTTTAGCAAACAAACCCTTGTTGTTCTGTATAAGGTTATGGAAGTTTGAGGATGGATATATAAGGTTATCCAAAGTTTCAAGGAGCGCATAAGCGGAACAAGCTGCACCTGGTCTTCAGGCGGAGCAGAAAGTTCATGTTCGGATCATGTTCCTTGGGCAGCGGAAACACCGGTTATCTTGCACCAAATATAAACTGGGGGACTGCGGAAACGACTTTTTCTTACTCCTTCTTCACTGCGCAAGCGCATCTTGACCTGAACCTGTTCGGTACAGCAGTGGAAACAATCCTTCTCTCTCTCTCTCTTCTCTTTAACCTTGGAATTCCACTGCAATAGTTTTGAAACAAAGTGCCTTCTAGTTTAAAAATTTCTGCCTGACATTTAAATCAATTTCAAAAAACTTGCCAATTTTTTTTGTTAACCAAACGGCCAATTTTATGCCCCTCTAAAACGCCCGAGTGTGCGGCAGCTTACATCGCACACCCCTCAGGCCAACCCTGGGTTGAGTTCTTGTACTGCGCTGACCCTGCAGTGTTCCAGCATCCCAAGTTCTTGAGGTGAGTCATTAATTTCTTGTTCCGAAAAGACAGGATTGTGAACTGAGCACTACACTAAAAACATATCCTCGCTCAGCAGTATAACCTTCCTGGCTTTCTTTTATTTTTGCCTTCTCTCTATAACTATGCTGGTGTTTTGCCTAGTGTTAAGCCCCCCACACACGGGCGAGCATGTTCGCGAGCCTGTTGGCGAACATGCTCGTAAACATGTTCGGCGTTGCCCACAGACGATCGAGCATGCTCGCGAACATGCTCGGCGTTGCCCACAGACGAACGAGCATGCTCGCGAACATTCTCGCCGCTGCCGCACAGTACTCTGCCTCTCTCGCGCTGTGATAGTCGAGTTGTGTCAGTGTGTGTGTGAAATGGATGTTAACGCTGTGGTTGCTGTTTGTGGTGGTTTCGTTTGTTTGGAAAATGAGATAAAACGGAAGCGTCGCAAAATCTGGTGCAAGAATTGGCTTCAAAATAGGAACCGCTTCAGCCACATGTCTCTGTTGTCAGAACTAGCAGCAAACGAACCGAATGATTTTAAAAATTACCTGAGGATGACTGAAGACTGTTTCGAAGACATTCTTGGCCGTATCCAATCCAAATCAAGAAAATTACCTGCTGCGGGTGAACAGCGAACCGGCGAACATGCTCGCGAACATGTTGGTTGTCCCCACAGACGGCCGAGCATGTCCGTGTTGGCGCTCGGGCTCGCCGGGTCCGACGAGCCGAGCGCCGAGCCCAACATGTTCGCCGGTCCGAAGGCTGGTAGACCCCACACACGGGCGAGCATGTTCGCCGCCAACACCGTCACGAACATGCTCGCGAACATGCTCGCCCGTGTGTGGGGGGCTTTAAGTATATCAATTTATGTATTTAACGCTTTTACAATAAATTGTTCTGCCACTTGAAGCAGGAAATCGCAGTTTGACTTGCAGCAAAAATTATTTGTCTTCGCCATTTGTTAAGGCCGTATCACACTAGCATTTAACGCAAAAACGTGAAGAAGAAGAAGAAGTGCGTTTTTCCTAGGTCAGCTTTTTCGACCATTGCGCATCCTGGTGGAGCGTTTTTAAACTCACTTGGGAAAATTAGAACACGTTCTAATTTTTACCTTGACGCAAGAAAAATGCTAAACATAACCCTTGGGGAGGTTACAATTCAATGAAAAACCCCTAGGAGCCCCTAACCTGACAGATTTAATATAAACGCATTCCGCCAGAATGCGCTGTTTTTGCATTTATTCCTCTTCAACATTCACTACTGATCTTGAAAAAACGCAGTTAGCCTTCTTCACGTTTCAGCGTTTAAAACGCAGAAAAAATGCGAAAAAAATGCAAGTGTGATACGGCCTTTAGCCTGTCAGCTGAGGAAGGAAGGTTAGGAATAGGTTTTCCATTAGCGTTTCAGTTCACTCATCCCCACCCTCCTCGGCTGTCAAACAGAACTATTTGTACATATTCAACTCACTTTCTCTTGACAGCGCTAGAAAAAACCTAGTGTGTTTTGACTCGGTGACTGAGGAAGTGAAGATGCCAAGTCAAGTCAGAATTTAATGATCCTTCGCCAGCATCCGAACTTTTGCTTTCTAGTTTGAGACCAAAACAACGCCGCTGTGTTATCTACTAGGCCAGCTTTAATCAGCCTTTTCGACTGCGGAATTTTATTCTGAACTTAACGAGCTAATCAATGTTATTTACAGATTTTATGGTTTGATCCATCGTTGAGAGCAGGTCAGCCGGCTCTCTGGCCATTCAGGTTAATAATTAGATGCCACTTGGCCTGTTCAGTTCCAACAAAAACTGGTTCAACATTCAGCGCCTACAAAACTGGGAGGCGAGCGCAAGCCGAACCTACCGCAAATATCGGCGACGAATAGCTGGAAAATTACGCGGGGACATATACCACCAATTTTTAGTTTGTCCACGTCAAATGCAAAAAATGGTTTGAAGTATGAACATCCTTGGCCGTCACCTGAGGATTATAAATAGATCCCCTAAACTTAGGCAAAATGAGAAGATTGCGGAGGATCTTACCATGACAGTGCTGGTTGAAAGTTGGGCTCGCTCGATTCTGATTTGATCAGAGAAAGCCCTGAGCCTGTGGGCTCCCCTCCTTCCGACGCGAGAGAGTTGTATAACCGCCGCCGACATGGCCACTGCGAGATAATCAAGTAATAAGGATATTGCACGGGTCGGACTCAGATGAACTCAGAATCCGGATCGAAGAAAAGTCGGTGGGCTGAGGCCAAAAGAAGAAAATCAGGAGGGAGGATACTGAGAGGTTTACTACCACACATTGGGACAGGTTTGCAGTAAGCTGAGAATTATAAAGAAGCTAAACCTTGTCGCGATTTCGGCCAACGGAAAAGATCTAGACTGCTACGTCAATCAAACTTACGTCTTGAGTTAATGGTTTCATATCCTGTGGAGTTGGAATTCGGTAAGATTCAATAATTGGACTTGAGTTAAACAATCCGTTGCGCTTCATGAATTAATAACTGTAATTATTCTATAACAAAGCAAAACAACTACTTAAATTTCGAGCAAGGAATGAACCATAAAATTACGGTTACTACAGCGATTGTAACGTTTAATTTGAAAACTAATTGGTAATCAGAAGAATTATATTAGAAGGAAACTGGCAAGTATTAAATTTAAATTGCAAGATTTACGCGCTTACACTTACCCAAGGTGGAAGAGGGAGATATTTCAAAATCGTTTCACAGAATGCAGTGTAATCGAATATGGAACCTTTATTAGTTCCATGTGTCTGCCTCGCCTGTTGATTTTCATCGGTCCTACCAGAATATTTATAACGACCTTAGGGCGTGGCCAAGAAGCGTTTAAATTATTTTCAGTAATAACCCTTTGTCGACCAAGAAAGATACAATTTTGCACTCCCTCAAAAATTTGTTAGATTACGTTTCTATTGAATTTTTAAAAACCCGTCCATACGCCATCTGAAGCTTTCCTTCAAAACTCCTGGTGTAGCTCAGCTGAGTAACCTCGGGAGAAACTCTGAAAATTTTTTTACCTATAAATGATGAATATCGTTACAAAAATCTCACCCTTCTTTTATTTTAAGTACCCACTTGAGTGGTAATTCACAGGATTACTTAGTCTTGACAAAGTGTTCTACTGTCTCGTAGTAGTTTAACCGAATTCGCCTGGAGTGGGTGCCAGGGCATAAAGGTATTATTGGTGATGAAAAGGCGGACGAGCTCGCGAGAAGGTGCTCCCAAAGCCCATTTGTAGGGCCTGAGCCAGCAATCAGTTTACCAAAAACTACCTTCAGAAAATCCATCAACACGTGGATCAACCAACGAACCACTAAAAGATGGTCCAATATTGAAGGACACGCCCAAAGTAAACTTGTGGTGGCTGAACCCAACACAAAAATTACTGAAGGGCTACTTAGGAAAAACCGAAGGGAACTAAAAACAATGGTTGGCCTTATAACCCCTACGATTTCACCTACATTGCATACGGGTCACACAAAATTCAACCCTGTGCAGACTATGTGAGGAGACTGGCAAAATGTCATCCCACATAATCTTCGTGTGCCCTGCACTCACCCATTGCAGAATTGAACTCTTTGGGGCCCAAACCCCAATGAGCTCTATTCAGAGCGAACAATTAATCAAGGGCCTCCCACCCCTCATCAGGAGGCTGAGTCTCTTCGATTAAACAAAAAACTGTCAGGAAAGTACTACAAGCCAACAGGCTTCCGTGCTGGGGGCTCAAAACCCCCACCCTGAGAGTTTTTCTGTGGGATTTTATGAAGTAAATCCACTCATGTAAATGAGAAAAATATTAATGAGAAAAATATTATTTTATTGTTCAAACAGGGAGCACGACTTTACAAGTACTTGTAAAATCACATCGAAAAAGTCGAATTTTGTAGGTACATGTAAGTAGTTCTCTCGAAATAACGGAATCAGTTTAGGTTTAAAATTGAGGACTATTACGATATTTAGTCAAATGAGTAATGCTACGTTACCTCAGTATGATGTTCAGCTCGTGATGAAATAAACTACTTCACTATTCAGTAAATAAAAACGTCTTTAATGAAAATAAAAGTATAGAAAATTACTATAAGCATCAAAAGCAAAACTGTTTGTTACAACGTAGAAATCTGAATGAAGTCGTAGTCCTCTAGAGAGTGCAAGCGTCGGGCATTAGTATCCATGATGTCGTCATCACCATGTAGTTGTTGTTTTCAACACCCCCTCCCAACTGCTACATGGTAGAGGATGGAGCAAGATATGGTCCGCAGAAGTTGATCTGTCAGCACAATGGTGACTGCTGATATCGCTTGAATTCAAATGATTCAACTAGTTCTTCTGAGGCCAGTGATCCATTAAGGTGCCGGTTTAATAATTCCGTTTTGTGGGTTCCGTTTTGTGAGTTCCGTTTTGTTAATTCCGTTTTGACAATGTTATTATGCCGGTTTCAATATTTTTTTTTTTTTTTTTTTTTTTTTTAATATTAGATGAGTCGATCTGAAATAATACAATGTGGTTAGTTTTATTTTTCAATAAGTGTGAGCATAATGTTCCTAAATTTAATAAATTTATTTTTCACAAGGGGTTTTGTAAAAGTGTCTGCTAGTTGGTTATCTGTGTCAATCCAACTGATTTTCAAATTTCCATTTTTGAACTGCTCACGTACATATAAGTAACACAGTCTAACTAAATGTTTCATAGCAGATGATTCGTCTACTTCTGCCAGCCTAATAGCAGGTTTACAATCCTCAAACAGTGTAGGTATCAAATCAAGATTAAGAATGACTTTACACATATTTCTAAGACTTGCCAATTCCCTAGCAGCTTGGCTCATCGCAACAAATTCACTTTCAGAAGAACTTAGTGCCACATGGGTCTGTTTCTTGGTTTTCCAAGATATTGGATCACCAAACAGAGTTATTACATATCCAGTAGTGGAGTGACCATTCAGATCTTTAAGCCCCAATGATGCATCCACAAAACAATTCAATTCGTCGCTATTTCCCTTGAAAGTAATTCCTAAGTCAATTGTTCCTCTTAAGTATCTCATTATTCGAACGATCGCCTCCCAGTCTCTCTGTGTGAAGTTGGATTGCCTCCTACTTAACCAGTTAATAGAGAAAGATATATCCGGTCGAGTTCCGTTTTGAATATACAGAATTGATCCTATTGCCTGCCTGAATGGAACTGAGGGGTCTACAGGTTTAAAAGTATTTTTGATAGTTATATTCTCAATATCTGGGATCATAGGAGTCGTGGCTATTTTCTTACTTTGTGGGTCGAATCGGTTCAAGATTGCTTCAATTTGTTTTCTCTGGCTAATAGATATTGTCTTATTTTTCCTGTCTCTTTTTATCTCTATGCCTAAAAACTTATTTGGTTGTCCCAGATCAGTTATATCGAATTCACGTTGTAGTGATTTCCGAACCACATCAATTTTATTCTTTGAGTTAGAAGCTAATAAAACGTCATCAACATAAATCAACATGATTTAGTTCATCGTTTTCTTCCCATACGAATTACAGGGCTGAAAGTCGAACTGTTTAAAGCCAAGGTTGAGAATGACTTCCTGAAACCTAATATACCACCGCCTTGGAGACACTTTCAAACCATAGAGTGCCTTATGCACTTCACAAATATGCTTTTGTTTGAATGAGTGATCTTCACCAAGGTATTCAACATAACCATCTGGAATTTCCAAGAAAATAGTTTTATCCAGACTCCCATTCAAAAATGCCGTTTTTATATCAAATTGAGCTAGGTCCAAGTCAAATTTGGTGGCAACTATTAGGATGAACCTTACATCCGCAAGCCTGGCCACTGGAGCATAAAGCTCTGATAAATCGTAATTGTTTGTATCCGCAAAACCTTTGGCAACTAAACGACTCCTAAATCTGATAGTACCATTTGATTCGTATTTGCGTTTATGAACCCACCTTGATTTAATTATCTTAGAGTTTTTTGGAAGCTGTAATTTTGGAATAACTGTCCATGTATTGTTTTTTTCTAATGCTTCAAATTCCTAATTAATTGCTTCTCTCCAGTGATCTGCTTCAGCTGAGTTTAAGGCTTCTATGTAAGTTTGTGGTTCATAATCTAACTGTTCATAAGCTTCATTAGCAAGGCAAAGCCAGTTGATATTGTCCTCCTCCTCATAAAACTCATATTCATTAGTACCTCCTAAAATCTTGGTATTTTTATTATCTTGATGAATTTCATTTAAAGCTTGCTGCATATCACCAACCGCCTTTTCAGTTCTAGTTTCATTTAATGACTGTTCATCATCCTGTATTCTACCTACTTGTTCAGTTTGTTTCTCATTCTGTGATTGTTCAACTTCTTCAGTAGGTTCAAGAGTTTGGGAATCTAGTTCGGAGGTAATATTGTTTGGTAGAGTATCAAAGTCAATTGAGAACTTTGACTCCAATACCTGTTGATTGAACAAAGATGTAGAGTGAGTTTTGTTTTGGTAATCAGCAAATACCCTGTTTTCAATAAATTCTACATGTTTTGATCGAACTATAGTTTTAGTATTAGTATTGAAGAGAGTGTAACCTGTTTCCCCACATTCCAGAAGGAAACTCAGTTCAGACCTAGGGGCCCACTTGGATTTTGACTTCACATGATTGTCAAGGACATAAGCCTCACAGCCAAATCTACGTATGTATTTCAAAGTGGGAAGCCTACCTAATGTCATTTCAAAAGGCGTTTTAAAATCTAGTGAGGCATTTGGAGTTCGATTGTGAATATATATTACATGCCTCAGAGCAAAGGCCCAAAAATAATTTGGCATTCCTGATGAGATTAGATTAACTCTAATCTTTTCAGCTAACTCTCTATTCAACCTCTCAGCGACAGCATTGTGCTGTGGTGTGGAAGGCTCACATACTGTTATCCCTATATTTTCCCTAGCTAATATACTTTTTACTTCAGTTGTTCTGAACTCAGTACCTCCATCTGTCCTTATCTCCCCTATCTTAGTGTTTGGTCCCTTTAGTTTTCGTATTTCTTCAAGATAGTTTAACAAAGCTAAATTTACATTAGTTTTATTAGCAATTTCAAAGGCCAATGCATACCTAGTTGCATCATCAGTAAATGTGATAATATATTTACATTGTGATCGATAGGATACTGGTTTAATGGGCCCCATCAGATCACAATAGACTCTGTGAAATGGAATTATAGATCTATTTCTTACTTCGCTGCTAGCTTTTTTAGTGGATTTGGCAATTTTGCAATCTGCACAGTCTAATATGTCACTAGTAAACTCAACATTTTTTAGTTCAGGAAACTGTCTCTTTGCTATTTCCAGATACCCTTTAGAACAGTGATTAAGTCTGACATGCCATTTATATCCAGGATTGTCCCTAATGTTTGACAGCAATGGTTTCAAATAATTGTTGGATTTCAATTGTTTACTTTCACCAGCATGTGAATTGTTTGAATGAGCCGTTCTTTTAGTAGAGGATCCCCCTCCCATCCCTGATGCTACTAAATGTGCAGGACCTACTTCTTTAGCCAAGAGTAGTTCATTTAGTTCGAGCATAATTGATTTTTTTTTATCAGGGTTGGCAGTGGCAAGAGGAAGCCTAAATGGTATCCACCAAAACCGACCATCAAAGTTTCCCCTTTTTATCACTTCTTGAGTACTACTATCTTCAATTATAACTGAGTCCTTATTAAATCTTACAGAAATGTTATTCGTAATGATTTTTCGTATAGAAAATAAATTCTCCAAGAGTTCAGGAGCATATAAAACATTTTTCAGAAGACTTAACTTGTTGGTTTCTTGATTTAAGACTACTATGTCTCCTACTTTTGTAATTACTAGATCGGCATCAGAACTACTATTTGCACATGAAATAAGTCTTCGACGTGGCAAGTTTCTAACACTAGCAAAAACATTTATATTATTAACAATATGTTCTGTAGCTCCGGAATCAACGACAAAATACAACATTGAAGGGCTTGTTGATTTACCTTCAAACAATGCCATGGCTGCTCCTGAAGAAGTAGATGGTGCTTCCCTGTCTGTAGCAATAACTGCCACAGAATCTTCAGCTTCTTCCTCCATGTCAATACATTCAACCCAGCATTGTTGTTGGTCAAATGGTAGGTCTTCAGTGTCCGAGTCCAGATTTATGGCAAGTCTGAGACTGCCTTTCTTTGACCTTAGTGCTTGAGAAAGTGGCATCCTGACTCCACGTTTCTTGTTTGTCTGGCTTCTAGTGGCTCCATAGTTTCGTGCTGAAGTTTTTGAAGAACCAGCCTTGGTTGCTGTATGTTTTAGTGGCTTGGTCCGTGTTTTATATTTTTCCCGGGCTCTGATAGTAAAGTCTGAAGGTGGTTTTGGGCAGTTGGTTGATAGATGGCCATCGAAACTACCACAGTTGTAACACATTTTTCCTGGGTTTCTGCAGACTAATGATTTGTGCCCCTTAATACCACAGTTAGTGCAAATCTGTTCGGTACAGTCAAGGTCATGTTTCGTCCATTTGTTCAATGCCATTGATCTTTGATTTGAGCGTTTTCGGAAGTCAATCGAAGCATGAAATGCCTTCGGAGTGGTTATACACCTGTCATCTCTCCGAACATTCTCTTCAATAAAACCATTTTCCTGCAGCATTTCATCATGTATATCTTTGATAGTCATTTGAGGTTTGTCGAGTGCATGGTCTTTAATCTTTGGGCATGCTTCTCCAATGGCAGTAACAAGACCATGTCGAACAAGAAAATCATCAAATTTGGCATTTGGAACTTTCCGAATTGTCTCAACAAGATCATCAAAACGTGTCAAGAATTCCAACACTGACTCTTTTTGGGGGTCAAATCGAATATTGACAAATTGGTCAAGGTATCCAAACACATTGTATCCAGTAGTTGGTTGTTTGAGCATATCAAGGGTCTCAATAATTTGTTTGGGGTTTTCACATCTCTTAACCAAACGCTGGTTGTCTTCAGGCAAGTTAGAGCAAATGTATGACATAACTGCATTTTTCATCCTATCAAGTTCTCGTTGAGAGTATTCTTCAGCAGGAGGTATAGTGGGGTCAAGAAGGAACATACAATCTTTGGCTTTCAACTCGAGTTCCAACCGGCCTTTCCACAAAGAATAATCAGCATCATTATTCAATTTGTTGTCGCCATTTGTACAACGTAAGAAGAGTTCTCTCCTTATGGCAGGATCAGTATTTGTAGACATTCGTACTGATGTGGTCTTTGATTCAGTGGGTTTCGAATTATCATTATTAATCAAGTTCTGTTGACATCTGGATTCATCACCCTGAGTATCAACACCACCATCCTTTCTGAACTCATCTGAAATCACTCCGCTTGCTTGACTGTTTTCTATAGAGGGTCTAGAGTTTTCTGCTTGGTTAGAACGTTCAGTTTGGTTTCCTTCATCATTTGGTTGAACAAAAGTATTGAAAAGTCCATCTTGATCACAGTCCGTTTCATAATTATCAATAGCACTCTGATATTTTGAAGTAAGAGCATCTATTCGCAAACAGAACTCCTGTGCCATAGCATTAACGTTTTCTTTCAAATCTTGGGCTTCGCTTAAGAAAGAAAGAGTCAATCTACGTCGAAACAAAGTTTCTCTCCGTTTTATTTCATCAATAATCCGTTTTTCAAGATCAAAGTCCATGATGACGTTTTCCGTTCTGTAACATAGTATCCAATTTCTGTTACTTTTGTATCGAAACAATGTGGACATGAAACCGTTTTCCGTATTGTAACACAGTATCCAACAAAATGGACATGAAACCGTTTTCCGTTTTGTAACAACATCCAACAAAATGGACATGAAACCGTTTTCCGTTTTGTAACAATATCCAACAAAATGGACATGAAACCGTTTTATTAAAGAAATGGCTAACACATTTCCTTAACCGTTTTTGAGAAACAATGTTGACGTTAGACCTATTTATTCAAGGAATGCATAACACATTTCCTTTATCCGGGGGTTTTTTTTTTTTTTTTTTCGAAATAGAGGCTTATTTAGTCCGTTTTTGACTAAACAATGAGTTTGAAAAAGGTGAGTAATATTGGAGAACCAAGGCTTTAGAGTGCTGAAACGGGGCGGAAAAACACACTCGGATCGTCCTGCTGGTTCGCTTTCCCCTGTTATGGGTAATTGCTTAGGAACTGCACTTTACGATTCTAAATGTGCCACCCATTCACGACGCACCATCACCTTGTCAATTAATGAGCGGAGGCAATGAAAGCCATGAAGGAACTCCAATTCTTTGGTAGACCGTATTAGCAATAGTCAAATGGCTACTTCAAGTATTTGTGGGTAATAACTTACTCACCCAATTCAAATTACATGCTGCTTGTATCCAGGCAGCTACTAGTTCATATTTGATTAACCGTTTTAATTTATTTTATTTGAATGTAAATAAATTTTCAATATTCAATTTTATGCATAGAAATATGTTGGTCCCAGTTCATCACCACCTTAATTGCATCGTAACTCAAGCTAACTAGCAGAACGCAGAACATTATAAAACTGTAAAACACAAAATTACAATACCAATGCACTTGATTGGCTGAGGGCCTGGTCATTATTAATTGATAATTATAGTAGTTTTACAACTAGTAAAAATGTAATTTACGCAGCTCTGTTTGTTTTCGTTGTTGATCTTCCCTTCCAGCAAACAGAAATAGCCGAGCTGTATGTGTTTAGAAGGCTTGATCCATGATCACAGAACACCAGTTCACAACCACCACCACCATAAATCCATGTCTGGATGAATTTAGCTCGTTTATGTGCGTTTTGCGTTGTTTGAGTTGGATTTTCCGGATCTTAAAGTAATTAGGGTTTTTTCTTATATTATTATTCTTATAGTAATCGGGTTTTCGAAGAAATCAAGTAACTGATTCAAAACGGGCGACATGCCGTCCGAAGCAATGGATCAAGACGGCGGCGATCCTTGGAAAGATTGGGAGACCTCCGGAAAGCAAAACTTCCTACAACAGGTAAAACCGGTGATTGAAGCCAACAATTATGCCGTAATCGATAAAGATGGGAACAGGTCGGCTCTTCCCAAGTTATTGTATAGACTCATCCACGAAGGGATATACGGAGCACTGACTCCTGATAATGTTGTTGACGGTTGTATAGCTTTGTCAGAACTACACGATGAGATCCCATCCCTCATTATGGACACATTGACAGTTTTTGACACTGAAATCAATTCGCAGGATTCTCCGTCAACCGATCGTAAAAAGCTTATTCGCATTATGGTTTTACTTGTAGACAAATGGTGCCCTGAATTAGCCAGGGAGAGACTTGAATTCGATACTCTTGGTGAATTTGACCAAGGCGTCAAAGCTTTCCGCAGTAAATTCATAAAAGTGAAAACCAGGCTGTATTACAAACAGAACAAGTTCAATCTATACAGAGAAGAGAACGAAGGTTACTCCAAACTAATTATGCAGTTAAATCTGAAGAATCAAGAACCTATCGAACCAGAAGAGGTACTTGGTAACATAAGGTCGCTGATTGGTTGTTTCAGCCTGGACCCCACAAGAGTGATCGATATTATTTTAGACAACTTTCAATTGAATCCGTTCAACATTGATCTATTTGTACCTTTATTGAAGAAATACATGCCTGAAATCAATTTGCTAAGTGAAGTAATTGGGTTTCGCTACCTTACTTTCAATGAAAATGAAACAACCCCTCGAGCTCTTCACGTCATGGTTTCGGTTATGCTGCACTGCAATGTGATTAGTATAGACGACGTATATCCTTGGTTGTCTCCCGAGGATGATGAAATCGTGAAAGAGTTCGAGCAAGCATCAACTGACGAGAAAGCACCGAAGAAACCACTCCCTCCGCTCAAAACCAAAGAAGAATTTGAAAAACACCAAAAGCTTTCGCTGTGTGAAGTGGCAGTGTCCCTCGGATCTTGGAAAACTTTTGAAATCCTACTGACACGCCTTCCCAGGAAGTACGTTTTGGATAAACAACAAGTTGCTACTGCAATCTGCAAATTCGTTCACTACTTGATCGCACCAGTGTATGCAACGCATTCAGGGTTCAGTGACAAAATCGAAGGAGCTCCATTGCAGTTCGAGCCTAATCCCATATCAGATCCGCAATGTCAATCCATGACTGAAGTTGTTGACGTAGTGTTTCCGATTTTGTACACTCTCGGGCCTAACTTGCGATTCGATTCCGTCCTGTTATTTAAAATGACAAGGATTTGTGCTACGACTTTATCGAAGCTGATTAAAAATCAAGACACGAGCGGAAAAATATTTACAAGCATCACCAGACTTCTTGAATTGAGCTTGCTTCCCACATTGTCCAACTTGCAAGCTAATTGTTGTGTCAGTGAAGCCATTTGGAATGTAGTAAAGTTATATCCATTGCAAACCAGGTATTCCATTTACTACCGCTGGCGGAAATACCTGCAGGACAATCAATCAGTTTTGCTAAAGCGCTGTGAGGGTAAAGTCAATGCAGTTTACTGCTTGAAGAGAGTCAGCAAAGAGAATGTGAAACAAATAGGGCGACTCCTCGGGAAGCTCTCACACTACTCTCCTGCCACGCTGTTTGACTATATCCTGTTTTTAATTCAAGTCTACGATAATCTGATTGGACCGATTGTCGATTCATTAAAGTATATGACCAACATGTCTTACGACGTTTTGGGATTCTGTATATTCAATTCGTTGTACAATGATACCAAGCAAAGGCAGAAGCATGATGGAACTGCAGTATTACCTTGGTTTCAAAGCACGTCCTTGTTTTGTGCTACTGTGTTTAAAAAATACAACATTGACCTATCAGGCATTCTGCTGTACACTATGGAACAACTCAAATGTAATCGTAGCATTGAATTGCTTATTCTGAAGGAAATCTTACAAAAAATGACTGGTATTGATATTACAGATGATATGACTCAACATCAAATAGATGTCTTGAGTGGTGGAGAATTGTTGAGAGCTGAAGCGGGCTATTTTGTTCAACAGCAGAATTTTAAGAAAACTGCTACCCGTTTAAAAGAAGCTCTCGTTGAAAACAATTTGGTGGCTCCCCTTGGAATCATGTTGGCTCAACAAAGAAACTACATCATCTTTATGGAAAGTAAAAGTAACCATCTCAAATTCACAGGAAAACTGTATGATGAGTGCCATGACACACTATTGCAATATGGAGCATTTATTGGAGGCCCTATAATGACTGATACTCATTCTTCATTTCCATCTCTCCACGACTTGCTGCTGGTATACAAGCTGGATATAGATGTTGCCTTCTATCTTTGTAGGCCGACTCTCCACTCATTGGCAGTAGACAAGAAATCAAGTTCCGAATCGTCGAAAAAAGTTTCCAAGAAAAGTGCTAGTAGTATTGTTGAGCCTTTCTTTGACCTCATCGATAGCTTAGGCCCGACTATTGAAAGCTTGCATCCTTCGAAATCTTGGGACGACATTTCTCCCAAATTCGTTGCCTCGTTTTGGTGCTTGTCTCTGTACGATATATTGGTGCCAGCCGCTGCTTATGCAAAGGAGATCGCCAAGCAGAAAGAAACAGAGGCATCGCAAACCAAAGCCACAAAAGGGGACACAAAAAGTCACTCCATGTCAGAAAAACTCACTCAAGAAATGAAAGAACAGCAGCAGTATGTAAAAAATATCATAGATCAGTTGAAGAAACGCAAAAATGAGTGGTTTTTATCTAGATCAGTAAAGCCTGCCAAAAATGAGATGATAACTCAATTTTTACAAATTTGCATTTTTCCAAGATGCAAATTATCAATTACTGACGCATTATTTTGTGCACAGTTCATTCATACTTTGCACAGTATTGAGACAGCTAATTTCAGTACTCTGTTATTCTACGATCGTTTATTTTGTGATATAACGTTTGCAGTAATGTCTTGTAGTGAAAATGAAGCTAGTAGGTATGGACGCTTTCTGTGTGCAGTTCTTCAGAACATCATGAGGTGGCATTCAAGTAATGAAATATATGATAAAGAGTGCGCTAATACCCCTGGGTTTGTTACAAAGTTCAGGGTCAGTAACGAATTTTCGGAGCCTAACGACAACGTACATTATGAAAACTACAGGCATGTTTGCCATAAATGGCATTACAAAATTACGAAGTCTTTATTGAACTTGTTGGAATCAGGAGAGTATGTTCAGATCAGAAACGGACTGATTGTATTGATTAAATTGTTACCCACATTTCCAGTCATCGCAAAGTTAGCTCAGTTCATTGAAAAGAGGATAAATAAAGTCAGGGAGGAAGAGAAAAACAATAGGCAGGATTTGTACACAATCGCAACGAGTTACAGTGGTCTGTTGATGTCCAAATCATCTGAATGGTTGGCAGAGAATGATTTTCACCTTGTAGCCAGTGAAACTTCTTCGAATTCGAGTTCACCGTCCTCAAGCGATTCGAATAGTCAGAAGGAGGACAAATTGGATATGGAAACTGAAAGCTTAAGTTCGGACATGCCATCGGATCTGCTTTTGTCCCCGCCATCCAACCATTCGTCATCCCCTCCGTCGTCCCCGCAGCCAACCGCTCCTTCTTCCAAGGAGACTTCACCCGCTAGAGAGCGCTCTGGTGACAACTATGAGAAGAGCTCTGACAGCCATCGAGACAGCAGTAAATCGTCACCTAGGTTCTCCCCAGACTACAGGTATTTACCATTTTCCGTTGTAATAAGTTCAAAACGCTGCAAATTATTTCACAAAGGTTTATTATTTCTTCAATTGAGTATGATCGTAGTTTTAGTTGGCTTTTGTACGTCATAAGGCCCGTCCAGACTCCTCGGCGTGTCCTATTTCGAGTTGCCACAACCTATACTTCTATAAATATATACGCATGTTTATATTTCTCGATTTGAGCTCCTATCTATTCAAATAGTTATTGCCTTAATAATATTATAATCTAAGTACATACGAAAAGTCGAGAGGATATGTTATTAAATATGCGTAGGAAAAGCATTGGTATTAACACACAAATATGACCTAGAAAAAAACATATATTCATGCCTCGAAGGAACGCTGTGCCCACCTCATGGTGCCGCGGCGCCTCCTCTCACTCCACTAGGGAACCGCAATCGGTAAAAAAGTATCGATTTTTTGAATTAATTCTGAATCGGTTTCAATCGATTCCCAAAAAATCGTTCCTCTCAAGTATCAATTTTTTCAAAATCGGGTTTTTTGTGATTTTTACTTTTTTAGGGATCAAACTCGATCATATAAAATAAACCAATCAACTGTAGAAATAAACAAATATAGGTACATTGTTTGAGGACTCTAATATACTTAATGAATTACCTGTGTAATAAGTAACTAGGTACATGTACGAAAAAATACTTTCAAATTCAAATCTTTTTTTATTTGGTTCTTTTACAATTAATACTAAAGGAAACAAATGTTTTCAATATTCAAGCAAACCACATTTCGTCCTCCACATCCTGCAAAAATAATAGTTTTGAAGCAATCTCAGGAAAACCCAAACCTCCTCTAAACGACTTTTTGAGAATCGATTCTTTGAAGCCGGTCCAGAATCAATTTAAATTCTAAAATTCATCCCTCATTATAAATTCTAGAAAGTAAATGCTTCAACAAGAACAATAATTTTCAAAACTAGGTTAAAAATCGATTTTTTTTTTAAATCTCGATTTTTAGACAAATGGGAATAAAAGTATCGATTTTCGATTTTATCCTATTAACGAAAATCGATTCAAAAAACTGATTATTTTACAAGAAAGAATCGATTTTCAAAAAAATCGGAAATCGATTGCTGTTCCCTACACTCCACCCCCTGCTCACCCCCCTCACCACCCACCGTGACCCCCTGCTAGGCGTGCGTCTAACACTCAAAGCGTCGAAAAAGCATCTATGCGAGTAAAGCGATCGGGATGGTTAAACGTTAGGACCAACTAGACCCCAAATGGAGTCTATGTGCGAAAGGACGGGTTTTTTAAGTAAATTCTTAGGCCTTTTATGGCCCGGACGGCGGACGGACATTTCAAATTTGGATTCTACGCACCTTGAAACGTAAAGTGACAAAGTTTGAGGGGGGTTATAAAAATTTTTTGCTACACGATCACATAGGCTTATTATTGGAAATAATAAACCAAAATTTATAAGATGAAAATATTCAAGCTTCAGCTCTAAATATTCACCCCTACTAAATTTACCATGTATTGCGCTTTTTTCTGTAAATTTTTAACCCAGTAGTTATTTTTTGTTGGAATAATTTTAGACAAGCTACAAATGATTGAATGAATGACAGTTATGCAGCATCTAATCAGATATAAATTTCCGAAGATTAAGCTTTTCTTGGCTCAGTAAAATATAACATTTCTTTTGCCTCCGTCGAATCTGCACAATAATGAAGCTCTAATGTTACACGGATAGAAACAGGGCCTAGAGATGGGTAAATCCTGTTCACTTTCCTGAGCAGATCCTGCTCAACCGCTCTTTGCTAGGAGCTAGTCCCCCCTTATTTGCGTCCCCATGCACCCAGGGTGAGGGACTACAAAATGCACTCTGATGGATGTTTTGTGAAGCCCTAATCCCACGTCTCATCACGCATAGTGAAGTAGGTACTGTCATTGTTCATTATTCTACACCATCCACCGTGGTCTAGTGGTTAGTATATCCGGCTGGGGAGGAAAGGGCCCCAGGTTCGATCCCAACTTGGTACCAATTTTTCGCATTGTGTTTCAACCACTGAAACATATTTTTAAACGTCATTTTGAACTCTCTGTTCAACTAATTGTATTTTACTAAAAGGATTGATTTAGGATTTTTTTTAATTTCTGAGATACGACTCTATTTGTCCACCTAATCTGAATTTTTATTAAGCGATTGTTTACTTGATGTTGTGTATATTTGAGGTGTGAGCTTGCCAACATCCACACCACCAAACTATACAGGGCATTCTGATCTATCTGTCCAACTAATCTATATTTTACTTTAAGAATTTTTGGTGATGGAAGTTGCTTTTATATTCTAGTTTCATGGATTATTAAAATCAAGTAAAACACCTACAGTTTACAAGTCCTTCTGTATTTAACAAGATCTGACCCACGAACTGAAAATTAATTATATAAAAGTGAGTTTGGGTTGGGTAGCAAAGGTGAACTTCCTCACAGTCCCACAAGTTGCCCCTGCGAGTCCCTCGCCCTGGGTTCCTGGAGACGCAAGTGTCACCTGTTTACTGACTCACTCGGTGTCTCTACCATCTCACGGCTCTTCACTTGTAAGCTTCCCTCAAAGGGCAGTTCACTCACTCTCACGGCTCTCCGTTCTCATCGATCTTCCGCTCTCCCTGTCCTTACGCCTTCCCTTCATGCCCTGGACATTGTTCTCAATTCGTAAGTTGAATCAACACTCCTAACCTGTCTTCTCAAACAAACAAAAAAGCTAAATAAGGGTATTCAAAGCAGAGCAAATCAGAGCAAAAAACATTTGAAATTTTAGAGGAGTGTCTGGAGACGGACTGCCAGTGGCGCCGCCAGCGCGTTCTGTCGACAGTTTTTGCAACTTCCTCTTATGACACATCCCAAGTATGATTAACACTAATTATTTGTGGTTCTATAAAATTGGGGGCAGTAGTGAAGTTTTGCCTAGTGAAAAACCTTACTACCGCCCCCTCTTTCAAACAGCAGAATAATACAATAAAGATCTGTCTGATGAAGCAGATATTCGCTATCGAAAGTTAGGGGGTTGAGAATCAGAAACTTGATTAGGTGCCTATGTTTGAGATCCAGACCACCAAAGAATACACATCATTCAGATCAATTTATCCTAAAATATATCCTAAATCAGTCCTGATCCAAAATCTTCTTTTAATGAGCACATTATTATTTAGAATAAGTTTTCTTTGACAATGAATTGGTAGTTTGCAATTTGATTACAATCACAGTGCTAAAAATTTCTAAACAATTCAACGTAATTAAACGAAAATTCGATCATACGATCATGCATGACAGGAATTTTTTGTTATAAAATTTGTCTTATTCATTGCATTTTTTAAAGGATATCAGTGATTCAGTATGGGTACTGATATGACAGAAAATGAAAAAAAAAAAAAAAAGTAAATTAAAAACAGTGGGTATTCGAAATCAATCCTTCTATTAAAATATAGATTAGTTGGATAAAGAGATCAGAGTTAAGTTTAAAAGTATTTTTCGCAGGTTGAAATTAATAAAAAATTTATTGGTTCCGGTTTGGAATCGAACCCGGCATCTACTGGACTGTTGTGGGAAGCATTAGCCACTCGGCTACACTCGACAGTAGCCCTACACCGGCCCGTGGTTCCCTCCTCCGCCGCGCAGCAGCGCTAGTCTCCCACTTTTATCTCCCTCCTACTGAATAGTGAAGTATTGTGATTGTCTCAGAACACGATAGTTGAGGTGTAGCTCAATGGATATGATTACGGTCTCGGGAGACATATGTCGTGGGTTCAAAAACTAATGACTGGTGTAATTTTTTTGCTCGTAAAACTCCCGAAATGTACTTCTAAAACGTCATTCTGACCTGCATGTACAACTAATTTGAATTGTCACTAAGGGATTGACTACTTGATGTTATGTATTTTTTAGATGCGAGCTTGTGAGCATCCAGATCACCAAACTGTACACATCATTCTGATCTACATGCCCAACAAATCTGCATTTTCACTAAGGGATTGACTACTTGATGTTATGTCTTTTTGAGATGCGAGCTTGCGAGCATCCAGACCACAAAACTATACACATCATTCTGATCTACATGCCCAACTAATCTGCATTTTTACTAAGTGATTGACTGGTACACAATCTCCTCACCAATAAATATATTTTTTCTTGGCATACGGATAAATCCGTAGATTTACAGGTCGGAGTGATCATACAAGCCCAGACTGATAAAAGAGGAGGCTAGCGCCGCTGCGTGGCGGAGGAGGGAACCACGGGCCGGTGTAGGGCTACCGTCGAGTCTCGGCTACGGAGAACCTTCGCCAATGCTAATAACTAAAGTACCGTCATTGCCAGGGGGAGTTCGGCCGGACGGAGATAGTAGGTGGGTAGGAACGCTGTAGGAGGTAGTTGCAAAAACTCTTGACAGAACGCGCTAGCGGCGCCACTGGCAGTCCGTCTCCAGACACTCCTGAATTTTAGTATGTCAACAGGAGAGGGCATGGAGGGGGTAATAGCCAAACCTTTAATGCGCTGCCCAAGCAACAATTTATAATACATATACCATGCAATATACAGGGTGATTCCCTCACAGATGCAAAAAAAATTTGGGTGAAACTACATCAAAAATGGAGTAAAATGCCGCCAACTGAATATTTTTATCTCAATCCGTTCTCGAGATATGATTTTTTAAAGGTTTTTTCAGAAAAACCGTGTTTTTTTCCTTTTAAACTCAAATTTCTCAACTTTACATCATTCAATTTTAACTTTTGACCACATTTTCGGAATCAACATTAAATTTACTATAAGAATGGTGTACTTGGGTTCTTAAAAAGTACCATCCAAAGGCCCTCACATCAGCTCAAACATTGACGATTTTGAAAAAATAATATTTCTGAAAATCTTTAAAACTTTACTACTCTTTTAAAACGAATCCTGGAAACTGGCAAATCTCATGAAAACTGCTTCGTCTGATACTCTTTCCAACGGTATAATCAAGTTTGCTTTTATTTTGTGATTTAGTGAAGAAAATTACGTTTTAATGTTAAAAAATGTGGGTTTTTCAATGAAATTGTTGGTTTTCTCGAAAGATGACCCTCCATGAACCTACGAGTATGGGGTCGGTTTCTATGTATTTTTTCACGCTGTATCGAATGGTAGCATTTGTAGATCTCTCCAACTCCGTTATAACCAAGTTTTACACTTAAAATCGCAAATGTTTAGTTTGTTTGTTACGATTAAATGTATGTGTGTTATGGGGTAAAACTAGTTAATTAAAGTGTAAAACTCGATTATAACGTAGTTGAGAGGTATGCAATCTTCTTTGAGTTTCCATTCGATCCAGCGAGAAAAAATACATAAAAACCGACCCCACACTTGTTGGTTCATGGGGGGTCATCTTTCGAGAAAACCAACAATTTTATTGAAAAACCCACATTTTTTAACATTAAAACATTATTTTCTCCCCTAAATAACAAAATAAAAGTAAAATTGATAATACCGTTGGAAAGCATATTAGATGAAGCAGTTTTCATGAGATTTGCCAGTTTCCAGGATTCTTTTTAAAAGAGTAGTAAAGTTTTAAAGATTTTCAGAAATATTATTTTTCCAAAATCGTCAATGTTTGAGCTGATGTGAGGGTCTTCGGATGGTACTTTTAAGAACCCAAGTACACTATTCTTATAGGAAATTTAATGCTGATACCGAAAATGAGGTTGAAAGTTAAAATTAAATGAGGCAAAGTGGAGAAATCCGAGTTTAAAATGAAAAAAACACGGTATTCCTGAAAAAACCTTTAAAAAATCATATCTCGAGTACGGATTGAGATAAAAATATGCGGTTGGCGGCATTTTACTCCATTTTTGATGTAGTTTCACCCAAATTTTGTTTTGCATCTGCGAGGGAATCCCCCTGTATAATTCTCAACTGATTTTCGTGTTTCTTTTTTTGCTCGATCCCAATTTTAGTCTAGTTGTGCTACCAAATCTTGGAAATTTTGGATTAGCTATCTGTTGGGGGGGGGGGGGGGGGGGGGGTAGACGATCCTAATAAGCGCTGCCCAAACACTATTCTTGACCGATTTTCGTCATTCTATTTGTTCAATCCCAGTTGTAATCTAGTTGTTCAATAACAGTGGACAATTTGGATTTGCCATTGGAGAGGGGGTGGAGTGGGTAATAGCAGATCCAAATAAGCGCTGCCGAAGCTACAATTTTTAACCAATTTTCGTTATTCATTCTTCATTGAATCCCAATTTGCGTCGAGTTGTGCTAGGAAATGATTGATTTCCCATTAGATTGAGGGGGGTGGGGTGGTGAGGGTTATAGCCGAACTTTTAGGCGCTGTCCAAGCTGCAATTCTCCACCAACTTTCGTCATTCTTTTAGCTAATTTTCGTAGAAAATGAACTATTGCAATGGCTCGGAAAATGTTGAAATCAAAATGTTTGAAACATTTCTCCATTGAAATCCGTTTTGAGGCATTCTGAAACGAAGCCTAGAGTTTAACGCTTTTTCATATATATATGTAATTATTTATATATATATGTCATTCCAGACGATCACTCTCCTTAGGATTGAGATAAAAATTCCATTCCAGCTCCAAAAAATCAAGCTTTCTAAACGAAAGGATGAGTTCGTTGGCCAGCCCTTTTTGAGCACATTAAATTTGTCAAATTTCTAAAAATGTACTAAAAAAATCACTAAAAATGGATAAAAACAGAAGTTAAATTTGCTTGTTGCATATTCATGTTAGATTAAATTTGATAGGGTACATCCAGCAAAACTTGATTCGCTATCATACCAAAATCATATAAAAACGTACATAGGGACGTCCCTTTAAGGCATGCAGTAGGTACTTACCAATGTGTTTTCCTTCTATATTCACTTCATATATTCCCCTGAATGATAAATGTTGAAATCATTCGAAATTATGACTGAAATACACGTGTTTTGGTACACTGGTCAATAGCTTAACATTATTGTTCTTTTTCTCTGTTTAGGGAGTCCAGAGGCCACGACTCAGACGGCTATCGAGATGAAGATGACAGTTTATACGAAGGGGATTCAGCTAGAGATGAAAGTGACGGGAGCCGGCCTCGTCAGCTGAAACGTGAACGCACCCCCAGGAAAGACCGAATTGAAGAAAAGGAAAGACGGAAAGGCACCAAACGACGAATGAGAAGTAGATCTGGGAGATGATGTTTTTGAACCTTCTTCTCCTACCTACCCTTACCTATTACTTTATTTATTACTTATAAGAGAATTGGTGGAATAATGTGGTGTACAAACTCATTGATCAATGAAAGTTTTCTTTTATATCAAACTATCCTGGTGAGTGTTTTTTTTTTTTTAATGAATAAATCCTATTCATTTCAACTCACTTCTAATGAATCTTAATCATTGAACTTATTCAATAAATTCAGATGACTATCCTTACTAAAGTGTGACATAGATGTGATACCTATGTTGTCAATAACATGACACAATAACATGACAATGCCGGGGGGGGGGGGGGGGGGGGGGGGGTTGAGTAACACCTAGGTAACTCAAAATCTTGAGTTTTTTCATTATTTGTGCCAAAGGTAATAGTTTGACTCTATTTTCAAGAGGTTAAAAGGATTTCCCAAAAAAACATATGTGTAACAGTCTAATAGGCCAAAAACAAATTTGGATATCTAAATAAGACACGAAGTTCAATTCAACAAATGGGCAACTCGACATACCTATCTTTTTGTTCTATTAAAACATGAAGTCCAAGGTGCAACAACTACGTAACTCTAGATGCCTAGTTGTAGTACCTACTTTCCGATTTCAGTGACAGACCAATGCGTTACTGGTAACACTTTGGTTGTTTAATATTCTATAATATTAGCCGTCTGTTGCGATGCGGACTAACTAGACAAAGCGAAAGAAGAATTGCAAGCCTTAGCATCACCAGCTCAGCTGCATTCATTATATTGGTTGTTTGCCTTCCTAAATGTTATTCGTGTGTACCTATCCGATTTCATTCGTAGCCGCGAGGTCGGCATAGCTATGCATACAAGAATGAAAAGAATATTGGCATTGTGTGAAGAATGTAAGTGAAAGTGATTGGTACAGTTAGGTCCATATTCAGTTATTTAAAATATCGATGATTCAATGACCAATTGAGTACTACCTACTCATAAGCTGATAAACTGACACTAAAATTTCATAAACAGAACATCTAAATGTGAATCGCTTCCTCACTATCGAAAGTAGGGAAACTAACTAATTATTATTGCAAGAAGTCAAAAAAAAAAAAAAAAAAAAAAATCCTAAAAACCAACTTGATTTTTCACTATTTAGTGCCTTCAAAGGAAGAATCAATGGTATTCTGGATAGCTTCATCTAGAATAGGGTTACCAATAATCAACAAAAAAACTATTGACAGTGTGCATCTGCTCATATAAAGGTGTTGAGACTCCTGCAATCAAAGAGGTTTGATTTCACTGGCCTTAGGGGTGTAGTTGGCTAAAAAGCTTCTTTAGTACACTTCTCTCTCAAGGAAGGCAAATGCATGAGTTTGAACTATGTGACAGTTCCCGTCAATTCCAAGAGAGTTCGTGTCTATCCGTGGGTCTAGCAGCGGATTGAACTCTCCCTTCTCGAATTATTGAGCTGCTGTGAAAAAAAAATCTTCTCCAAACATGGCACATTACGCTATTAGTACGAGTTGTATCTATTATGGAACTGTCACACCACCTCTCTCTATTTATTGCACGGATTTAGGCCCCTAGAGGGTGCCTAAGTCCATGATAGGTTTTTGGGAAATCTGGCCATGGTATCTGAACCCTTCAGTGGCACACAGGATCAGTAAGGATCTCTCATAGTCTCGTCCAATCCTGGGGACTGGATCTTTTCAGTTCCTCAGAAATCCTGGGAACTGGTTTAAGACCATTTATGACTATTGAAGGACAACCTTTATTCCCAACTCAAGAGGATCCTGAGTACTTTCTGTGAAAGGGGACAGAAATTTACCAATTAATTACAACGGCAAAAAGGAATATGTCACAGTTTTATTCACAGCAAACGCTGTAGGACAATTTTTTAAATCTAATATGACCCATAAGTATGTAAGAATTCCAAATGTTACGGAATTCAGTAGGTATGCCCTTTGGCAGGGGATTAGGAAAGTCAGGTTCAGGATGGATGAAAAGTTTTATGAACCTCTGGCTAATGTATTCCAGCCATGGCTGAAAACTCAAGTACCTACTGGATTCAGAACCAATAATGTGGATGGACATGTATATCATTTACCTAAAACTTGAGATATCAGATTCGGTGAAAAAGATAAAATAATTTGTATCACTTATTCCAATGCTACTCATACTTAGCAGCCACTGGACGTTTCTGTTGTGAAGTCCCCCAAAACAAAGTGAAAAAAAAAAAAAAAAAAAAACAGAATAGATGATGAAGAACCTCTTTGAGTGGGCTTATTGTAAAAAGAAAAAGGAAAAAAGTTCCTTCTTTGGAAAAGGCAATCAGAATTCCAAGACCACAAGTACCAGCCGTCTCGGCTGGTTTGGGGTCGGACGAATGACGAAGTGTAACTGCAGGCCGCTGGCTCAGCAGATGCCCTCTGGAACAAGTCAGCAGTCGAGCGAGGTCATTGTCACGGTGTGTTTTGACTCAAGTGAGAGAGGAAATGAAAGGCATAACAATAGGAAATGTGATGTTTACAGTCTTTTGGCTCGAGAGGGATTTAATTAATTATTGTTTAGTATGATTTCGGGTCCTACCGACTGCGCCACTGTAACAGGCTAAAAATATTTGATATCTCGACAGGAGTTCGAACTTGCGTCGTCAAAACTATGGGAAATTTCCCCGCAGTTGCGACACTAACGATCAGAGGTATGAGGCCAGGGTTACCAAACCTCTTCGACTGTGAGAGTTATTTTCCTGGAGCGTAACACAAGTAACATGGAGAGGATTTGAAGAGTGTGGACTCAGCCCTTGAATCCTAACAAAATAACAGATCCTTCAGGTGTAAGAAAAAGTAGCAGGTTGGAGAGCGACAGAAAACATATTGGGCTAAGCCAGTTGAAAACTGCTGTAAACATTATGGAGAAGTAGGTACCTTCATTCCCTCAGAAAAATAAGTGTCATTCAAAGAAATGGTTGCTTCTTGCCTTAAATTCTCATTTCTGTAATTAACATTTTATAGTTGTTTACTCAGGTATTGTTCTTTTGAATTTAATGAAGTTTTCGTTCTGTATATAAAGGCATTTTACATATTTTGAAGAAAATAGGGAATTTAATATGTGTCTGTTACTGAGGATCATAAGATTTTCGGTGTCTGCTACTGGGGGTCAAACATCTTTTCATGATTGAATGATTGAAAACATAATTAACTAATCTAGAGGATCCAAAGCAGCCTAACGTTAGAGGAGATGTGCATGAGAGAAAAATAGTTGGAAAACTCTGAATACATTACAAAGTTTGGAAAATTGAGTTAACCTGAATGTGGTGTCTGTCTTAAGTATGTCTGTAAGGTGTCATTACCCTAATGTGAAGATTTTTTGATCTAGTACTGTTCTCAGGAAGTATCGTGATTAGAATGATCAACTTCAGAGGTGGTAAGTCACATTCGAATGGACGGAAATCAGGTTTTACTTCGTGCAACAACTAGGTAACTCGTACACTTTGGTGAAATAATTTATTTTAAAAGGTATCTCATATTACAAGTCGACTTTGGTATATTTATATTGAAGTTAGGATGTTTAAGTACACGATACGATTTTCAGATATTCAAATGGGACCCAACAACAATGAGTAGAAGAGTTCGAAAATGCGTAAAAACTTTGATCGCCATTTTATCAAAACTGCTAATTTGCTAGTTGTTGTTCTAAGCCCATGGTATGAACTATGGATCAAAGAGATGTACCTACCTCTTGCACCGGTGGGTCATATTTACTTGTTTGAACTTGCTTTTTCATGAAAACATTAGACGAGGGTCTAGCCTGGAATGATGGGTGGAGTCATTGATAGATTTTGTATTGGGCTTTTAAACATCCTTTCACAGAGTGTTTAACTTTACCCTAGCACAGATTGAGTCTAGAAACAGATTTCGTAACACAAGAATTAATTGTATTGTTAGAACTGGATGGTAGTATCTACGAAAATGGTTCTGACAATGTAAGATTTTGACCATAACCATGTAGGGACTTGTCGTTATTACTGTTTATTAAATTACTTCTCAACAGTTGGCAGTTAATTAAGCTGGATTCACATGGAGCAGAACGAGGGTGGAAAGCGGAAAACCGGAAGGACGGAACGCGATCTGATTGGCTGTTGGGACAACAGTTGAGGAGGGTGGCTGCCCTCTGTTGGGTGGTGATGTTATAAATTCTTATACCATTTCCACGTTCTGTCGAGCTCCGCGCTAGTACAGTGGACAGGAATGTTGATAACCGCAAGTAGAGGTTTCAGATCAGAGAGGCTTTCAGTAATAAGGTTATGATTCCGTTCACGACGGAGACCTCTTCATGTGAAGACTCTTCCGGACTCCGCCACCCCCTCTACTGGTTTTTCCGTCCTTCCGGTCTTCCGCTTTCCACTCCATGTGCATTCAGCTTTAGAAGAATAGCTAGCAGTTGTGATACATGGTTGATACCTACATCGTTTGTAATGTAATGGTCATCATGCTCACCCCCAGGAGTTTGCTTAGAGCCTGCTGGGACACTTCACCATTTCGAAAATCGAATGGTCGAAAATCATATGAATCAAAAATAGATGGTGTCATGAGGCTCCATCGTCAAAAATCGAAACGCTAAGCAGCTCCCTTGTGGAAATTGGTGAAACCCAAATCAGTGTAGGTTGCTTCTTAAGAAAGGTAAACAATAAACGATACAATTATTTGTAAAACAATAAACGCAACAATCTATAAACTTGGGAATTCGAACAATGTTTTTGACAGATCTTGAACGTCATCGATGAGGATGTTTCGTTGCTACTTGTTGATGATTTGGCGTAAAAAACTTGACTTCCGAAGCCTTCAGCCTGTGGATCGATTGGACAAAGCTTAAATTGAAATCTATGTCGTAATAAATCCACTTTGAAATTGGAAGGAGTTATTTTTAACTTTTAAATTTGATTAAACATTAGGATATTAGAGTTCCTTGTGACAAGTGGATTTACCTTAATGTGGTTTTAATAGAGAAAACAGATTAATGAAACTTCAAAACTGCAGAAATAAATCGATTCTAGAATGTATAATATGGAAAGCATTAATAAAGTACTTTAAAAGAAGACAGTAAATACTTTTATACAGTTTTGTTTGCACGTACCTATGTCATTCCTAATTCGCTAAAAACAAAAGATGATTATAAACAAGTTTCTACTACATAATAGCAAAGTAGGCTCGAAAAGATGTCCATTGTGCATGGTCATGGTTGTTCATGGAGTTGGAACATAGATAAAAATAAATGAACACAGTGTTACAACATAACCAAAACGCAGTAAATTTTTACATAAAGGTCACAATAGATATTATATGGCAGTTCTAATGAGATCACTTGTCTATAATCAATAAACGAAGTCTATTATAATTTCTAATAATATAGTTTGAAATATAATGTAATACAACGTGAAACATCCCAAGTATGATTAACAATAATTAATTATGGTTTTAAGATATTGGGGGGGGGGGGGGGCACCCCCACTTCCAAATAGCGGTAACCGCTGAATAAATAATACAATACAGGCCTGTTTGATGAAGCAGATATGCACTTTGATTGAAAGTTAAGGGAAGAATGGAGTAAATCGTACTCCACGCTGTGTAATAATGTTGGTGGGCGTATGTGATGTCACCAAATTCAAGATACCTCCCCACAAGATGTTCAGTTATTATTGCAAGAGGGGTGGTAGTGAATGGACGCTTTCCCACCAAGGAGTGCTGCTTCTTTTGAAGGTCAGTGAGTAAAAATTACTCCCCCTTTCCAATAACGTAGGTCTGCAGGAGTAGAAATTACCCTACTTTTCCATTGCAGGGACGTTTGAAGGAGTAAATATTATTCCACATTTTCATTGAAAACCCTTTCAATGGAGTCTCTATCGCTTATGTTTTCAAGTTTTACATCCAAAGTACCAATAAGAACTTCCAGAATTCAGATATTTGAGCCTCGAACACTTGGAAAATCATTGTATAGGTACAATGCCCAGAGAATCTCAAAGCAAATTTTTGACTTTCCTATAAACATTTATAGCAGCTCATGGAAATGGTTAGTTTCACATTTTCCTGTTTGGTATATTTTTATATTTCACAGGTGCACTTCATGGATAGTGACCAGAAGTCGAAGAAATCCAGAGATTTACTAGATGTTACTGTCCAGAATAATTATTGTGAGAAGGATGGTACATGGGAAGGTGTCAAAAGAAAATTTTCAACTACTGGTCGTGGTTAAGATGTGAAAAAAACAAAAAGCTGATCAAAGATATCGTAATGCGTCTCTTAACAACTGAACTTGAGAAGAAAATACTCTATTATACACCCAGACCCGTGGATTCTTGTCACTCTTATCTGGCCTGGGAGGTGTCCCCACTCACCAGGCCAGTCCCTATAAAGCACTTTTTGACCAGTACTCCTTGGAGTTATTATTTCTGATATTCTCCATCCCACACGAAGCCTCATTACACTGGTGACTACCCAAGGTGATATAGCGGTTTCTTGGCGTCCATGACGGAATAGCGCTGAAGCTTTGATGAGGATGGTATATTTGAGCGCCCCACTTGGCTCTTTTATAGCTACTGGCCTGGTGAGGGGGGGGGGGGGGGGACCTCCCAGGCCAGATAAGAGTGACAAGAATCCGCGGGTCCGGGTGTATACTACAAATACTATCTGTACCATTGCATTAATTGTACTGTATTGATAATGACTCCATTTGTGGGAATGGAAACGCTTTCGTGTGGAAAGGAAGACCCATCCAATATGTGGCCAAGTGACTACACGAAGAACCGTGGTGCACATTATGACTGGACCACGCAAAGCTGCTTAAGAAGCTCTGTAACCAATTGAATGTTGTTAACTGTTCATTACTGAAGATAAGTTAGAAGTTATAAGAAAGCACACGAATGGAATGCCATGTATTGCATCTGCGTGTAAGAATGTTTCAAGTTGCTTTAATTGAGCAAATAAATACAAAAACATGGTCATCTTCATGAAACACACCATTTTCAAATGACAAAATGAAATATTTCTAAGTGGGAGTAAAAATCACTCCATCTTTCCTCTGAGATCCCTAGAGTTGACCTTTCCATTCTAGGGTTAAGGAGTTGATAGCTTGATTAGGTATGGCTGGACTCCTTCCCGACCAATTTCAAGAAAGTCTGGGGATTTCCCCTCAACTCTCTAATGTGATCCATTTGTCCAACTAACCTGAGCTTGCGAGCATCTAGACCACCGAACTATACACATCATTCAGAGCCATTTGTAATTTGTAAAAACTGAAATTTGTTGATTTATTTATTTAACTGTCTGTATATAATATGAGTGGTGTGTATAATTCAGTGGTCTGTATGCTCTCATCTCAAACATTAAGAAACATCCTAAATCAATCCTTCGATTAAAATATGGATTATTTGGAAAATAGATCAGAATGATAGGTATATTAAATATACCCATCACTCTGATCTATTTTCCAATTAATCCACATTTTGATGGTCTGGATGCTCACAAACTCGTATCTCAAGAATAAAAAAATATGAAAAATCAATCCTTTTAGTAAAAATAGATTAGTTGGATAAACTGATTCAAAGCTGTGGTTGGAATGAAATGTAGAAAATCCCCCAGACTCTCCTGAGACCGAACAGGGTCGAGTCCAACAGTCATTACCCAACTGATTGCTTGGTGGTTTTTTTTTCCCCAAATATTGTTTCCATGTAAGCACTGGGGGGCAGTTTTTGCCTAGTGAAAAACTTTACTACTGCCCCCCAATTTTGTAAAACCATAATTAATTAATGTTAATCATACGTAGGATGTTTCAAATGATAACAGTAAAAAAGAGGGAGTTTTGAGGAGTCCAGATAGTACTTTCAAAATGAAAAAGTTCCAGTCATGCAGCATGATCGTTTAAGCGAATTTTCTTAAATTATCTATCGTATTATAATATGTTAGTGTTATGATATTTGAGCAATTTCAGTGGAAAGTAATTGTTAATAACCAATTTTATGAAGAAAAAAAAAAAGAAAAAGGTTGTACTAAATAAAATTCGGTGATTCAAAGAAGATTTTGGAATTTTAGGTTTTTTGCAGTTTTTACGGATTTTTCAGCAAATATTAATGAAATTCAAGTACGCTTTTCGGCACAATTTCTGCAAACATTTTTTAATGTCCTAGTTAATGTTGTTTTGACGAAAACTCTGCTAAAAATTTTAAATTCAACGGTTTTGGTATTGGTGATTTTTTGAGTACTGTGGTGAATTTCACACCACACAACGCTTCGACGGCCCTTTTAAGGGCCACCAAAGATCAAGCTAAACACTCACTACGTGAGTCATGCTATTTAAGACAGCGAAATACGCCAGAAAAATTACCTTCCAAACATGACAGGAAAACTATACAAACGAAGGTAACAAGAAACACAAGTTTCAATAATAATGAGAAAATGTCCTTCAAACAGTCAAGGACATTTTACTCAAAGTACTACGGGCGCGCACAAGGTCCTAACGGGAGTCAGTACTCCTGAACTAAAACAAGCCAAACGCTCACTGCGAGAGAGGAGTCCCGCGCGCCGGCAAGTTGACACGGACAACTCGCCTTCCCACTTAGTGCCCTAGGCTCCCACAAGGACGTACGCGGCGAGGACAAGTCCACCTAAAACGCCCTTGAGGCCAGCACGGTCAGAAAACCGCAATCCCATTGGCCAGCGGAGACTGAGCGCCCTAGCGGCGGACGGAAGAAGTTACCACTTCGCCCCGTCACACACAGGGCTCGAATAACTGCCGCCAAATAGAACAGCCAATCACAGAGCAACCGGGCGGAGCAGGAGGTATAAATATGGCACCCGACGGCCCTGCCGGGCATACCGATCCTGACCAGCCTACTAAGAAGACCTCCTCTCGAGAAGAAGAACCTCCGAAGAAGAATCCTTCCTCAAGAGAACCAGCTGTGATCCAACTCCACTGGCGCTCACAGGCTTTGGGATCAAGACGCTCATTCAAGCGAGCATACCTACCTACGAAGAACTTCCAGATCTTCACATAGGTAGCAGGTCCGGCCTTTTTGCCCGGCCGTCTGACCTCCCTATCAAGTCCTCATATACAGCCGAGGCCCTAGGCAGGAACGGAATTCGCCACCTTGCTCTGGACCAGCAAGCCCTCGCCACTGGGTTACACTTTGTAACCGTCCGAGAGGTTCGAGGCCGGGTAACCCTTAAGAAGGTGCACCTAGTGCAAGGATCCTGAGCTCGTAGGAAGCTTCACTTCCTCATCTCGGCGAATCCGCAGTGAGACCCCGTGTTCAATAGGAGGCCTCGCCTCATAGCACCCCGGTCCGCACGTTCAGCTATACACACTGTCAAGGAAGCACACGGCATTCCATTCGACACCTCTTTTCAGAGGACAGACACAGCAGCCTACAAAGGTCCAACCACGGGCTTCCACCCTCTCGAGTCGTCTCCCACGACACCAAAAGTCCCCTACGACTATGGTCCTTTTCAGACTCAAAGACTAGATACCATAAAATTATACTTTTATACAAAAAAATTTTTGTTGTTGTTTTACCTTGTTAGTTTCTGATTAATATTTATACTTTATTATTGTTATCCATTAATTATATTTTAACGTTTTATCGATATTTTTACTTTTTATGTTTGGTTTGTTTTCCTTAGGTGAACCTCTATATGTTTCTGACAAATCCGTTATTCGGATGTTTATACATTTTTTCCTAGTCACACCAGTAAGTTTTTTGTTTAAATTAATTTTTATTTATTTTTTAATTTTTGTTTTGTGTTTCCTATTTAACATATAATGCCTGTTTTTGTCCGTGTAGAAATCTGAAGATGTCCTAAGCTAGAGGACGAAACGTCATCAAATAAAATAATAAATGAAGTAATTTCATTTATTTTTTCCCTGGGCCGCATCCCGACTAATTCGTACAAAACAATAGATACCATAAAGGGTTCATAATCGATAACCACGTCTCCACATTCACCCCCTTTTCATACCCAAGGGAATAACACATGATCCTACTGTGGATCATTATTTCTCACAAAACTTTCCACTGAGAGTACCAACTCCCAGCCAAGTATATATAAATTCACCCAAAGCGGTGAATCCGCATAACCCACCGTTAAATCCTCTACAGTTTCTTAATAAATTATCAAGTTTTCTAGCCAAATTATAAGCAGGAGCACCAATATAAGATACCATTGGTCTCATCGCCACTTTCTTATCTATTTTAGGGAGGCAAGATAACCTAGGCACATGACGCTTATGGGCACTTGAAAAACTGAGAGGTGGGTTCCTCCATGAAATTTCACGTAGGATTTCAATCTGGATTTAAAAAAAATGGGGGTTCCCAGTTGAGAAAAACAATGTTTATGGCACACGAGAAAGTATTTTTGCTGAGATCTACGTAAAAAATATGAAGAATGACGTTGGTTCCAATTTTTTACGCTGTATTCAGGGAAAATGAAGGAGGTTGTGACCTTTCCGTGGGACACCCTGTATAAATAGCAAGTGGTACTTGATGCCAATGATCTTACTCTCTGAGTTTAAGATGTATCACTATGGAAGAAAAGAGGTAGTTCCGCTTTCTAGCGTTCATTTTTGAAAATATTCTCTTCTTCCATGATATATTATCTACATTATGCCTTTTGTAACGGGCTAAAAATATTCGCTACCTAGACAGGAGTTCGAACTCGCGTCGTCACAACTACGAGAAATTATTATTAATTTCTCGAAGTTGCGACACTCTAACGATCAGAGCCATGAGGCCAGGGTTACCAAACCTCTTCGACTGTGAGAGTTATTTTCCTGGAGCGTATCATTTCCCCTGGAGTCAAATACCAGCCGTCTCGGCTGGTTTGGGGTCGGACGAATGACGAGTGAATCTGCAGGCCGCTGGCTCAGCAGATGCTCGCTGGAACAAGTCAGCAGTCGAGCGAGGTCATTGTCACGGTGTGTTTTGACTCAAGTGAGTGAGGAAATGAAAGGCATAACAACAGGAAATGTGATGTTTACAGTCTTTTGGCTCGAGAGGGATTTAATTAATTATTGTTTCGTTTGATTTCGGGTCCTACTGACTGCGCCACTGTAACGGGCTAAAAAGATATTTGATACCTCGACAGGAGTTCGAACTCGCGTCGTCACAACTACGAGAAATTATTATTAATTTCCCGGAGTTGCAACGCTCTAACGACCAGAGCTAAGAGGCCAGGGTGACCAAACCTCGACAGGCTGTGAGAGTTATTTTCCTGGAGCGTAACACTTTCTAGCTGCTAGAGGGTGGTCTAGTGCATAGAATGCAAGGACTAAGTAACTCAAAATCCAGTGACGGATTAATAGAATTTCGTGGGTGGGGGCGGTATTCCTCTACCGGGAGTACCCCCTGTGGTGAATTTACCACCAATATCTTCGACAAATAAAGACGATTGGCCACCTAAAAGACAGAATCCTAAGCTCCAACACGAGAGCTCCCTAACGGAAAAACGGGTAATACAGCTCCCAAGGAAAAGCAGACGACTGAGAATCACAGAGAATAATTCTCATTGTTTTGAGCTCCCTAAAAACGGAACAGAGAAGGCAGGCAACGTCCTCACAAAAGATAATCCCAGATCGAGAGGGATTATCCAAATCAAATAAAAACGATAGATCTAAGTATTATCGTTTACTATACATCCCCTTGGACAAGGGAAAAGTAGGTAACACACAAAAGTTGCCTTGAAGCTAATGACATTCAAAGCCAATCAAGGGCAAACAAAGCCAGACGCGCTCTATGAAGGAGGGGTGAAAGATCACATTACACCTTCCGCCCGCCAAAGCGCAACAGATCAAATCGGAAGCTGCGGTCCATCTCGAAACGGACTATTAGGAAAGCATCAATTTCAGCCAATTGCTGTACTTTCATCCGTTCCCACTCCCTGAAGGAAGAAAACTTCAGGCCAGAAAAAAGAACGTAACTGTAGGTATCGTTCCCTAGCTGCTACTCCTACTCGTGAGAGTTGTCATATGGATAGAATAGAAATAGGTACTTTATTGTCACCATACAACAAACATTATCTAACAAACGTCAACCGAAAAAAAAAACAAGCAAAAATTGCATAAAAACAGGTAATAAATTGTCAATATTTCTCAATACTTCACTGGAGAACACCGCTCTCACAAGACACTTCATTTGTGCTGTACGGTGCCATGGCAATCAGCCTATCCTTTATTTCCCTCTGAAATAGGGCAGGGCTCATCGACTTCAGAGCAACCGGCAGATCATTATACATCTTTATCCCCACAGAGTCTGGATTATATTTCTGAACTAGAGCCAGCCGACAACTTTGAGTAGAAAGCAGATCCCGGTTCCTTGTATCATATTGGTGATTTTCCCCAGGCGTGGAAAATCTTCCAAGTTGTTCTTGACTCTGATTAAAATTGCCTGGATATAAAGCACAGGAAGATTCAATAGTCCCAAATTCCTGAACAGATCTCTGCTGTGAGTGTCACAGCGAGCCCCTTTCAAAATCCGAATCGCAGATTTTTGAAGTCGGAAAATCTTCATGCCGCTGCTGCAGTTGCCCCATAGAATGACTCCATATCTAAGACTAGCCGCTCCGGCTCGCTACGCTCGCCTCCACGTCCAGCCGGGGGGCAAGCCCCCATTAAATTGCTCGCTTCGCTCGCAAAGTGTGGCATATAGGGAATGTTGCTTGCTTCGCTCGCAAAGTGTGGTATGTAGGGAATGTTGCTCGCTTCGCTCGCAAAGTGTGGCTGTATACATGCGATGTATTACAATTGAAACATGTAGGGGATGTTGCTCGCTTCGCTCGCAAACGGTAGGTCTCTAAGGGTAGGTTTAACTTTTGTAGGGGATGCTGCTCGCTTCGCTCGCTTGAGGAAGTTATACTGCCCACCCAACTTGGCAGACGTTTTTTTCAGTTGGAAACTCTTACGAACAAATTAAATCTTATAAAACTACGTGGAACCACGAAAAGTTTATTCGGGGATGTTGCTCGCTTCGCTTGCAAGGTATTGCTGTATTTGTGTAGGAAAAAAAGCCACAGTTCCTTTGAGCCTGACGGCTAAAATTAAAAAACATGAATATGCTTTAGCCGTACACGACTCACTCCTCCTCGATTCTCTGAACCCGACCCCCCATCGGCCTCTGAACTCTGTTTATCATTCAAAACAAAAAAATGTTTTAGCTCCTCGCTCTCACTTTATTATAGAAATGATCACGACCATTGAGCTCTTGTGAGATGATGATCTCCTAATAGAAACTCGCGAGTAAACATTCACTTTATTATAGAAATGATCACGACGATTGAGCTCTTGTGAGATGATGATCTCCTGATAGAAACTCGCGAGTAAACATTCACTTTATTATAGAAAGAGGCTAAAGAGGCTACATACGAAATTACAGCTTCCTATAGTGTAAAGTATAGAAATTACCTATTAAAATAATTTAACCACCGCTTCACAAATCTAACCGTTCTAGCAATATTCGGATCACCTGCTATGAATCACATAATCGAAACACCAGCTCAATGAAATCATCAGAAATTAACAAGCGGTTGCAATCATGTTCACAATATCAATAATTGAGAATGATCACCTGTGTGTAAACAATTATTCATATAACCATGCTCATAACTCAGCTTGTTGGCCACGCACTTCGCAGTAGTTAATATAGTATGGTTGGATAAATCGAGAGCTTTCGAACGAATGGTCAACGAATTTTGTGGGATGAAAAACGACGAAGTATCATATCCCTAGCAACGACTCGGTTGTAAGCGGAAATCATCACAATTATGGGCGCTACTTTCGTTGCACTCTCGTGGGACATTTTTCGGCAGTTAGGTCACGGCTAAAGCATATTCATGCTAAAATCCGTATTTATTCTGGTGAAATGGCTCTCGCTTCGCTCGCAAGGTACCTATGTGTACCTGCTCGCAACATTGTGAAACACCTGAGTCATCGAACTCCTAACACGTCTTCCGAGAGCCTTCTTGCGTCCACAGCACAATTAATTTCTCATTTTAAACGCTTCGCCTCGCTTCCACTGGCAATTTGACCGAGTTCTCGTCACTGTTTTTGATATCCGATTTCGGATTCAGATTCGGCGGACCCAAAGCTGTATTTCGCCCGCGAAAACCGTTCGAAAAAACGTACCTTTATGGGGTACATTTTAATCGGAAAAAACGTAGTTTTTCGTCGCACTTTTCGAGAAAACGGGTCCGTACTCTCGCACTTTTTTGACGCATTTCCCGATACTTTTTTCGCAATCCGATTGCGCCGTCCTCTTTCTCGTTCAAAAAGTACCTAAGGGTAGGTTTAACTTCTGTAGGGGATGCTGCTCGCTTCGCTCGCTTGAGGAAATTATACTGCCCACCCAACTTGGCAGACGTTTTTTTCTGTTGGAAATTCTTACAAACAAATTAAATCTTATAAAACTACGTGGAACCCCAAAAAAGTTTATTTGGGGATGTTGCTCGCTTCGCTTGCAAGGTATTGCTGTATTTGTGTAGGGAAAAATCCGTATTTATTCTGTTGAAACTCTCGCTTCGCTCTCAAGGTATAGCTGTATACCTATGTGTACCTGCTCGAAACATTGTGAAACACCTGAGTCATCGAACCCCAAACACGTCTTCCTAGAGCCTTCTCGCATCCACGGCACATATAATTTCTCATTTTAATAGCTTCGTCTCGCTTCCACTCGCAATTTGACCGAGTTCTCGTCACTTTTTTCGATATCCGATTCAGATTTGGCGGACCCAAAGCTGTATTTCGCCTGCGAAAACCGTTCCGAAAAACGTACCTTTATGGGGTACATTTTAATCGAAAAAAAACGTAGTTTTTCGTCGGACTTTTCGAGAAAACGGGTCCGTACTCTCGCATTTTTTTGACGCATTTTTTTCGCGATCCGATCGCGCCGTCGTCTTTCTCGTTCAAAAACCTACGAAACCGGTATTTTTCCGGAATTTTCGACGGCCGTTTAGAGGGGTAGGGGAAGCGGGGAAGTCCAAAAAGCGCACATTAATTCTTACTTCGACCCCCCTCCCCCCCTACGGCCCATGGTTCGGGTGGGATTAGAAAATTGTAAATTCGCTCGTTCCCCCTTTCGGGAAATCCCAAGAAGATCCCCCCACTCGTAGACTCCCCCCACTCAGCCGTTTGGCCGTGCATAGACACGACAGACAGACAAACAGACGGAGTTTCATTCTTATAAATAGTATAGATGGGATTCGAATATAATAATAATAATAATTTCTTTATTGCCCACATAGGATACAAAGTCCCACCGAGTGTGGAGCACTCAATACAATATTGAATTGCTTATAATTAAAAGAACAAACAAACAAAAAATAAGTAAAATAATAATAAGAAATAGGTTCCTTTTTTATAAAATCATTAGAAGGGTTGAAGTTGAAAAAAAAGAGTAGATGCTGAAAAGGGATACAAAGAGAGAAAAATAACAGGTAGAAACAGAAAGGAAGGAAACTGAGGATAGGAGAAAGAAAAGATCATGTACCTGGTCATTCAGTGTGTCTCGCAGTGATGGCTGCCCCGAAGCGAGCCAGGGAAGGAAGGGTCCGAACATTCAACGGCAGATAATTCCAAAGCCTTGCTCCAGCTACCTTTAAAAAATTATAATATTGTTTGCACTTATACCGTAATATGCAGCGAGAAGAACAGAAGGAGACACTATAAAAGACAGCGAGGTTGTGACATGTGCTGACAAGTTAGTTTCCTACGTTGAACGAAAATATTTTGAATTCTGGCGGCAACGGAAAAGACAGAATGCGCTGACATCATGGACCTACTCCCATCTAGGCCCATCTTGGAGCTCTGAGGTCCATGATGTCCATGGCCGATACACAGGCCAACAAGCGCGTCCGCCATCTTTGGAAGAGATTTAACCGGAAAAACGAAGAAGAAGATGGAAGATGTCATTCGGTGTGATTTTGATGAGGTGAGAGGACTCGGATACACAATTTTTTTGTAGTTCTCTCTCTCCCTTGATTTGGTGTTGATGAATTCATAGGCGTTGAATTCGTCAGTCGGGTATAATTTTTTTTCGTCGAACTCAAGTTTCGTATGTGCGCGCAGGAAGTTGATTTGGTGATTATTTCATCGTTTGGTTTTACTTTGCTGTGATCTATGATGATTCCGGTCTCCGGCGTGTTCCGTACGAATTATCATAGAGGTTAGTGACTCAACTTGTGTATGTATCATGGTTTTTTCCTGTTATTTACTTTTAAGGTGAACTTGGTCCGTTTGCCTGTTCTTCAATCGACAACATTCCATCCTATCGATCCGCGAAAACGGATTCAGTTGAAATGCTTCCGTTTTTTAGGCGTTCAATTGAGATTCACTGACCTCGAATATATTGTAGATGGCAATCTTAATGGTGATGTTAAGAGGAAATATACAGATTCTTCCTCTCATTTTCTGATAGGGTTCGCGTGTAGTGGGCTACTAACGACCCCAAATGCCTGTTCTAACTCTCAATTTTGAAGATCGACGATCCTTTGTGGACCTAGTATGCTATAAGCATACACACTGCAGAATGTAAATAGATTATAATTACTCCATATATCCGCATTTACTTAGCGCCGATCTATGTTGGTATGTATGCATAGCTGAATCTACGAACAGACCAGGATTAAATGTTCGTATCAACTTAACATTCTTTCAAAAAAGTTGGCCAAGAACAATACCAAACATAATGTCCTCTTAGCGCATTTCTAAATAGGTGTAATATTATAGGTAGGGGATTTATAGAAGCTTTAATTGATTCGCTAATTTTAGGAAACAGATACTATCTAATTATTGCTTACAGTCATTTTTAGCAGGGTATAAAGTACCTACGCAGGGTATTATACCTACTTACCTATGAGTACCTATTTCCCACACTAGCTGGTGAAATACTGGTTTTTACAAGTTATTGCGCATGCGCACACCCCGCGATGAAATCCAATGATGAAAATGATTATAAGCGACTTTCTGCTACCCCCCAAACTATTCCTGGAAATTTTATTTGATCTGGCCGAAAAGTTACGGCGTCTCGGACAGAGTGTTTACCTTTGCATGCACATTAGTCATAGTTAGTCTAAACTAAACGAAAGGATAAGTTCGTAAACAATTTTTGAGCCCATTAAATTGGTCACGTTTCAAAAAAAGTTGCTAAAACTGGCTAAAAACTGCCAAAAATCGTAAAATTTATCATTTTTAGCAGAGTTTCTGTCAAAACCTAAATATCAACGATTAACTAGGATATCGAAGAATTTTTGCACAGAGTTATGCTTTAAAAACATACTTAGATTTCATTAATATTTGCTGAAAAATCTATAAAAACTGCAAAAAACCTAAAAATCCAAATTTTTTTTAATCACTGAATTTTATTTAGTACGAGCTTTTTCTGCCCTAAAATTGGTTAACTATTCCTTTCTGCTTAAATTGCTCAAATTTCATTACAATTTAAGATATTATAATACGATTTGTAATTTAAAAAATTCGCTCATACGATCATGCTGCATGACTGAGACTATTTTTGACTTTGTCATAAAAATGGAAATAATTCCATTTATTTACACTAAAATAAAAATTGTGGATATCGTATCTGCTCTAAGAGTTTGTCTGTGGTTTCAAGAGTTTAAGCCATAATGTACACGATTGCGGCCATTCGGTAAGACATAAAAGAGTTCCAATTTCGGGGTTGAGTTTCTTTATCCTATCTACATCAGCTTAAAATGATAATTTTTGGGGGTTAAAAAATCAAAATAGGCGATAGTCGTCGTTTTCGGCACTTTTTTGCCTTTTCTCCAAAATGGCTCGGGAGATTTTGATAAAATTCATACGAGAACTCCTCTTCTGGATTGAAATTATATCCCATATCCCGCATACCAGGAAAGTAGTCTGAGGGCGCTAATTAGAAAAAAACCTTCAAAAATAGGCCAAAAATACTCTTTTTAGCACCCTTTTAGAACCATTAAGGTCTTTCCTTAAATATGGCCACTTAATGATGCAAAAAAACTATCCTTTTATCTTGTCAGTGTTTTGTTCCATTGCCAAATGGAAATGAATCTTTTACTTCCCTGAATTAAAGAGAGATTCAATGGAATTCCGATACCTTTCATCACCTGGCATTTGTTTGTCAACGGAATCAAAAAATGGCTGGAACGTTTAGAAAAATGTGTGTCTCTAAATGGAGATTATGTTGGAAAATGAGTTCATATTTTGTTATTGTAAACATTTCTGTGAAGTATTGCATTGGTGTTTTTAATTTAGCCCCGTTTTGAAAGCTGTGAAAAAAATAGGAGGCGTTACTTTTTAGCCCCCCCTTGTACGTTGTACGTATTTTTGAGAGGAACTCCATGGAAAACACTTTCTTGGAACCTTAGCTTTCAACGATCGTCAATTTTAATTTTACTTTATAAGGGGAGAACATTTTGTTTTGATGATGCAAACGGGATTTTTCAATGAAATCGACTTTTTTTTTGTTGAAAAATTACCTTTGTGAACCTACTAGTTTTCTTCACGCTGAATCGAATGGTAGGTAACTCTTGTAGATCTTTCCAACTCCATTATACCTAACCGAGTTTTACACTTTTAACTTACTAGGTTTATCCCTAAAAACACCTAAAATTAAGCTTAAAGTAGGTAGGTATCTAAATGTGTAATATTTCGCATATTTAACTGCTTGGAAGAATTATAGCTGAGTTATTATATCTTGGATGTAGTTTTTTCCAACGACCAGGTGCCGTTGTAGTGTCGTCGTGTGGCCCGGGCTTGAATCGGCAATTTTTCCCACTATGCACTGGTGAAAGGCTCAAGCCTGGGGACAGCAATTATTTACGGAAGGTTTACTTCTGCCACAAAGTAGAGTCGCGTTTCTCCCTATCTGCTCATAATGCATGTCATTAGTCCCAGATATGAAGTTGGGTGCAGTGGAACGGAATATTAGCACACGACCGCGATCTGTTCAACCGAGTTCCCATCGATTGCGCTTGTTAATACTTAATTTTGCGTTTGAGCTTCATCGGATCTAAATGATGATTAGGTCTGGCGTTGGACTGGATTCCCATTCTTTGCATCATTGGCAGGGGTTCTTGGGTGACATCCAAGATCGTATTATTCTTTTTTTTAGTATTTAATTTAACGAGGAATCAAATCTGCGAATTCGTTGGATCATGATGATGAGTTGAACGATTGAGTTTGTTCGACTTCAAAAAGTTTCAGTCATGCAGCATGATCGTATGAGCGAATTTTCCTAAGTTATCATATTATGTCATGTTAAATTGAAAATTTGAGCTTTTTGAGTGCAAAGAAAATGTTAACCATTATTTTGACGGCAAAAACGTATTCTAAATAAAAATCTGCTATTCAAAAAGAGCTTTTGGAGATAATACTAGGGGATAGGGATGCATTTTGTTTACGTTTCAGAGGGTGTAGAACACGTTTCAATAGTCATTAATTTTCAAATTCAGTCTCTGGCTGTCTGGATATGCCTTTGATAGTACACCTATTTAAATACTTGAAGGGATTTACTCCCCACATTGGCAGAGTCTGAAGTTGCTTCTTCCTCCACCACCTTTTTCTATCCTTTTTTTAATCACGATTATGGGTCTTTCATGTATCAACCGAATTAAACATATTTTTATTCTGACAATTTTGAGTTAACAATGATGATGTGTAGGTTGAAATTATGTAATATGCCGGAAAATATTTACCCCCAAAAATACCCGTTTTGGAAAATCTATGTAGGTACCTATTTGTACCACTTTTTATAAGGAAGAGTCTGGCAACATCGGGAATAACTAAGTTTCATGAATGACCGCCAGATAGTGTTAGGCATATGCAAGTAAGCAGCATACGCGCCTCCTCCACGGTTTTGGCATTTCGCGGCATTGCATCATCAGCTCATGTAAGGAAAGTTTAGGTGTGTTATTTAATTGTGTTAATTTCATTAATTCTCTTCAGTAGGCGTTTACACCTATGCAGACACATTAAATACCTACCTAATGATTCGTTTAATAATATAGACGACAGGTGTTATGCGTAGAAGAGTTACAATACAGAAATAATAAACCTCTGTGTAATAATATGCAGCGTTTATGCACCCAAAATCCAGTTACCTAGTTGACACTTTCACTTCGACTGCTACTTCTGCTTAGATCATTCACTTGGTCCCATACTCTATTATTTTATTAGCGAATTTTCGATGAAAATTAAGCTATTTTTGTGCGTAGAGGGTCGACACAAATTGCTTGTTCATTGTTCAAGTTATTATTTTTTTTTTTTTAAGCCGTATCTCAACCAGAAGGGTCATTAGCGGCATTGAACAAGGTGTCCAAAGGACACTGGGTGTGGCACGATTCTAAGGGGAGCCTTGCGGTTATTAATATTGTAATGATTTTCATGATACTCGATTCGAATTCCACGAAATTTCACTACCAAAAAAATTGGTCTTTTCCGCTCCCACGTCTCAGGATATTCGTGCTATTCATCGATCCCGCCGTGGAACAGTTCTGCTACAGTTTGAATAGCAAAAGTGGAGTATACACACCTATTCATATTTAAACTCCTCCCACTCCGTGAGATAGAAACGCCGCTCGGAATATCCCTCCTATTAAGAGATATTTACTCGAGTAGAACTCAACTAACATCCTGACAGTTGCCTAATCTCTGTTCAAATAGCTCGTGGTGCTGACTCATGGTCACGCCGGGAGGCTACGTATAATTCATTCTTCTAGATTGTAATTTAAATTTTCATTTTTAGATCCAAATTGTCAAATTGTTTTGCAGTTTGATCGCTTTTGTGCATAGAAACTTTGGTTAACGGTTACATCATGGTACAGTATCACGAATTTAAGAAAAATGCGTAGGGCTCCATTGTGAAATTCTGTATCAAGAACGGGAAGGGAGTATGACAGCTCGGTTTGCCTTTAATGCTGTTGGTTTGTTTCCACTGCTGTACCGAACAGGTTCAGCTCAAGCAGCGCTTGGGCAGTGAAGAACGGGAAGAAAAACGCGTTTTCGCAGTCCACACAGTTAATATTTGGTGCAAGATAACCGGTGTTTCCGCTGCTCAAGGAATGTGATCCGAACATGAACTTTCTGCTCCACCGGAAGTCCAAGTGCAGTCAGAAATCGACGTTATAAGATATCAACGTTTCCGCATGCGCACAGACTATTCATGCGACGGAATAGAATGTTATAGGGGATCCTCTTGAAGCTTACCCGCACAATTTCTGATAAATTCATAAAAATCGGTCCATTAGTCTCCGAGTTTTGTCTGTGTCGATCAATTCTAGTTTTGCGAATCCGCTATAGTTATTACTCCACCAATCACGATATAATTCATAGGGAATTCTCCTGGAACCCATCTACTCCCCGAGTTAAAAACAAATCAACCCACAGATGATGAGAAATTGACGATACGATAAATTCACTTTTGCGCATACGTTCAGGCGACTGTTGGTTTGACGGCATTAAAAATTATAGGAGTCCGTCTAGGACTAACCACACAACCCCTGAAAATTTCATCGGAATCGGACTAAAATTTGGAGTAGTTTTGGGCGTGACAAGGATTTACCTCAGACAGATAGACAGAAAGACATCAGACAGACAGACACGGAACCAAAATTGATCAGCAACCTCTGAAACGCAAAAATCAAGTGGAAATTTTGATTTTGGTGGACATCAATTTTTCCGAATTCAATCACAAAGCTTCCCTACCTTCGATAGTGAGGAAGCAAAATAAAAGAAAATCAGTAGTTTTTTAGCCTATTGAGCTCTCTGCATGTCGAGTCACGCAACGGGAAAAGTCCGGTGGCTCCTGGCAAAATAAATAATGCGTGACATACATGACTGCCTACAAACGAAAAGAAGTGAACAACTAAACTGACGACTCCTTTCTTGGCTTAGTTGAACCGGAAAATCCAATTTTATTTGACCTGAGCTCTATTTTTGACAAAGGTGATTTCAAAACCTTGTCCACTTAACCTCATTGTTTTTATCATTTTTTTGCTAAATTAGAGGCAGCGAATGCAAAAGGATTTCGCAAATTTGTGCTTTTTGGTCGCTTTTGGAAGTACAAAGTGTATTTATCTAAAACCGAATATATCCGTTCGCTTTTCGTGTGTGTATTCAATAATATTTATCATGTGAAACTACGCTAGCTCTTAGATCCATTGATATTTCAGAGATCGAGCCTTGTAGAAATGAAACCAGGTAAATTGAATTATATACGGACTAGTAAAAATCGTCAATATACTTGGACTAGTAAAAATCGTCAATATTGTATTTGTAATGTGAACTATATACAGTAACATAAATTTTATTTCCAATTTAAAAAGACATATTTAAACAATTTTTGATTTGTCAAATAATAATAATTGCTTTATCTGTCATTCCAGACGATAACTCTTGTTAGGTTTGAGATTAAAACTCCGTTCTTTCGCCAAAAAAAATCCATTCTAAAAGGTAGGATGAGTTAGTTGGGGAGTTTTTTGAGCACAATAAATTAGTAAAATATTATAGCTAATTATTTCGTTACACTCTAAGTACTTTTTTAAAGTTGCGAATCTCCTTTTCGGCAAACTCTGTCAGAATATCGGTCACCTGCTTTTCGGTGGAATATGTAGTGGTTCGAGCAATCCTTCTTTATACTTTTCTCTCACGAAATGATATCGAACTATAATATGTTTTGTGCGCTTATGATATTCCGGATTTTTAATTTGTCGGATCGCACTCATATTGTCCATGAATAGTGTAGGAACTTCACATGTATGAGCTAAGCCATAAGTCTTTTCAGCCAAACAAGTTCCTTTACTGATTCCGATGCTGCAATGTATTCAGACTCACTGATAGATAAGCTGACAGATTGTTGTTTCATTGAACACCAAGAAGGAAAACATATGTAGACGTTGATTTCCTGGTGTTTTTGTCTCCTGCGAAATCTGCATCGCTATATCCAGTCAGGGTTCCATGCTTTTGAACAATATTCCATTATTTAATGTCCCCTTCACGTACCTCATTATCCGTTTTAACCCGTTCCAGTGTTCTTGAGAAGGATTCGCACAGAATTGACTGAAAGTATTTACAAACAGAATCACAAAGTATTTAACAAAGAATCTACAATCTACTAACTTTCTCCCCGGCACTGATTCAACCAAAGTTCAGGTTTGATTTTTCTCCAATGATTTCATCTCATCCCTCATAGCTTCTAGCCATTTCTCTGGATGAATACTTGCTACAGCTTCTTGAAACGAAGCAGGTTCTGATGGAAAAACAAAACTAATAGCTGAGAAACAATCATACCTAGACGGTGGTTGAATACTCGACCTATCGCGAAGACTATCGGTTGAATCTACTGAACTTTGTTCCCCACCAATAATGCCAGGCTGAATCGCTTTCAAGCTCTTTTGAATTAGTTCGGTCAGTTTCAGGTTTCTCGGGGTTTGTGGATGCCCTTTCTCAACTGAATGACATTCAAATGGATCAGAGGATAAGGACTTTGAAATGTCCTCATATACTATCTATATCTGCACTATTGCAGCTATCATATCCCCACTACTGCATCTTCAGGCTTCTCATCCATTCGAAAATCCAAAAATACAGCTCCGCCAACCTCAGTAGTTGAATTACGGCCACTAACTACAGAATCCATATCTTTTTTGAAAATCCCATCTCTACTAATTTAAACTTTATCCTGATCACAAATTCGTCATAACCCACGAAAATCCCCTTCTTACTTTTTGCATCAGGTTTCTTTCTATTTTGTTTAGGAACGTGAACCAAGACTTGTGAACCAAAAACTTTGAAATATTTGAATTTTATTTTTCATTTGTCACAACTCATAGGAAGATTTCCTGTTCAATAAATATGTTTGGTTTAATATAAATACAGAGGTGTTAACTAACTGCTTCCGCCTATAATCTTACATCTAAAGATTTACTGTATAGTAATGTTCTAGCTGCTTCAGCTATGATCCTAAGTTCTCTTTCGGCAGATCCATTTTGCTGTGGTGTAAACTACGGTTCTCTGATGTAGTTCCTTCTTTATTTAACAGTTTACCAACATCATCATTGCAAAACTCTAATGCGTTATCAGACCGAAATGTTTTAGTTTGATAACCCTTTTGATTTTTGAATTTCTTAAGGAATAACTCCAGTTTTTCAGTCCCTTGGCGTCTAAACTTAAGGAAATATACTTTCCGAAATCATCCTTTAATAACATAAAATATCGTGAACCTCCTACTGAATCCACTTGGATGGCCCATATATAAGTCCCTATGAATAAGCTCTCCAGGCTTCCTCGTACAGGACTCACCTGACGGGAACGGTAATCGGTGCTGCTCCCCCGCAACTCAAGCTTTGCAGAAAAACTAAGTTTTCTTACAAGAAAAACTTGACTTCCCCTGTAATATTGTTTTTATTCAATTCAAATATTCCTTGACTCTTCTTTCATTCTGGTGGCATAGCCTTTCGTGCCAAAGCCTAAATGTGTCTAGTTTACTCTTGACTAATCCACTTTTTGTTTGTTCATCTTCCATGAACCATTTCTAGTAAACTCACAATTATTCTTATCGCTTTTCATTATAAACCTCTTATACATGGCTGTTCCTGTCGAATAAAGGTCCATTTTCATGTCAGGTAAATACAAAACATCCTTAAGGTATCTATCACTCCAGCCCTGATTCACGTAAGCTTTTATCGGCTTTGAATCTAGTTGGGTCTTTCCTTTCTGGTCGTACTCAAAGTGTGTGAGTTGGTTCTCGGTCTTCTCCCCCACTTCCCTTATTAACTGGAGTGCCTCAAGGTTCTGTTTTGGGTCCACTTCTTTTTTCACTCTATGTTAATGACTTATCAAAATGCCTTCAATTTTCCATCCATCACCAGTATGCGGATGATACACAAATATATCATAAATGTCCTATAGATAAGCTACATGAAGGTACACAACAGGTAAATCAGGACCTTGAAAATATTTCTGCCTATTCGGTCGAAAATGGTTTAAAGTTTAATCCTGCAAAAACCCAAGCTATTATATTTTCCCGGAATAAGTTGAGTTGACAACTCTTCCTAATATATCCCTAAATTCTATCTTAATCCCGTATAGCCACACTGTAAAAAATTTGGGAGTTCTTTTGCAGTATGACTTATCATGGTCTGCTCACATTGATTTACTTTGCCAAAAAGCATATGGAGCATTGCATTCCCTGCGTAAACTTTCATTCTTTACTCCTAAATTTTTAAAAATCTCGACTTGTGAAGTCATTGGTCCTGCCATAGCTAACATATGTTGAAATACTGTTTACTGCATCAATCGATGCGGCCTGTTGGCGTAAGCTCCAGGTTTTATTTAATAATTGTACCCGGTATGTTTGCAACTTGAAGCCTAGGAGCCACATCTCACAACACTCTACTGAGCTGTTGGGCTGCAAGTACTTACCATACTTGCAGACCCGTTGCCTTGTTTTGATTTTCAAGATTTTAAATCCTGATACCTTCTGCCTCCCTTCATATATGAAGAATTTTCTTTCATTTGGACCATCTACTCGATTGCGAACGGTGCGTTTGGGAAGAGCCAACAATCTCTCCTTTAAAAATTCATTTCGTGTTGCGGGTGGAAGGTTGTGGAACTCTTTGCCCATGAGAATTAGGGCGCTTCATTCCATTGAGTCTTTCAAGAAACGGGCATTAGTACTCACTGGGTTTTTACTCAAAAATGAAAAAAGCAAAATGAAAATAATGAACACACTTTCGCTTTTCTTGTTTCCTTCTGAAACATTTTTAATTTTATTTTGTAAAATAAAAAAAATGAAAAACTTTTTCTATCGTTGTAATACTTATGCACTATGAGTGACAACTATGTTCTATGTACAATAAAGAATATTATTATTAATTATTGAAATATTACCTTTTCCTTTTGCATACATGAATGCATCCACTAGAGAGGGGTTGGCGTTGTTTATTCCCATGGCAGAAAACGCCTGAGTTAAACTCGATTCAGATTCAAATTCTGATTACACGCAACCACACCAATCATTTACAGTGGTTTTTTTTCATTTATTTATTTGGGTAGTAGTACTGGAGAACACTTTTAGCGACTTTTCGTAGAAAATGAAGCTATTCCAATGGATCCGAGAATTTTAAAATCAGAATTTTCGCAAAATGTCTTAACTGAAATCAGTTTTGAGGCATTCTGAAACGATTCCTGAAGTTTGCGCTTTTTCATACGTATATATATATATATATATATATATATATATATATAGATATGTGTCATTCCAGACGATAACTCTCCTTAGGATTGAGATAAAAATACCGTTCTTACGCCAAAAAATCAAGCATTCCAAACGAAAGGATGAGTTCGTTGGCCAACAATTTTTGAGCACATTAAATTGGTAACATTTTGAAAAATGTACTAAAAAAATCACTCAAAATGGCTAAATACGGCCAAAATAGTTAAATTTATAATTGTTTGCAGAGTTTTAATTGCCAACGATTAACTAGGACATATAAAAATTTGTGCTCAATATTATGCTGAAAAACGTTCTTAAATGTCATTAATATTTGCTAAAACATCTATAAAAACTGCAAAAAATCGAAAAATCAAAAATCTTCTTTGAATCGCCGAATTTTATTTAGTATTGAGTTTTTTTGCCATAAAATTAGTTTTTAACAATTTCTTTCTACAGAAATTGCTCAAATTTCAATACAATTTAACATATTATATTACGATAGGTTGTTTATGAAAATTCACTCATACGACCATGCTGCATGACTGGAACCTTTTCCTCCTATTTGCCGAGTGATCCCTCATGTTAAACTTTTTTTTTTTTTTTTTTCGCGCTGAACTCGATGTTCTCAGACAGAGTGGCACTGGTATACCATGATGATGATGACGACGATGATGCCTCTGGGATGAACTGGATTAAAATATTGAACATTGAGCTTCGAGAAAAATATAAATTTTACTTAATGTGTGTCCAATGAATATTATAAACAATAAAATGCTGCTATTTCTCCTCCAACATTTGGCAACGTAAGAGTATAATTCGCATTAAGAATTCAACTGTGCATTTCTAGTAGGAAGTATTTAAGAACATTTACAATTGATTGACATGATTGAATTTCATACCCTTACATTGTTGGTCTTGTTCGCTACACCCAGAAGCCTTGAGTAAAAATGTTTTTGAAAGCTCAGTGTTCAATATTTTAATCCAGTTAATCAATTAAGCAACTTTTTAGATAAATCGTACTTCTTTATGGTTCATCAGCCACTCTGAGAACGATTGAGATATCGCAATTCTGGTTTCACCATTGTGCTCAGCGTTCAAAAAACCTCAAAATGAGGTGGCACTTTGCTTTGGATAGTCCAAAAACTTAGTGTGTATGTGCCTAAAACTTGGGTATTAGTTACCCAAAAATGCTCTCCATGCTTCGCTTCGATGTTTAAAAAATTGTAGAAAATAAGTGGGGAGGTTTTCTCTTCCTGTGAAAAAGCAGTAATGTGCCTTTTGAAAACCAGATAAATTCAGTAGCATTCAGCGATTAAGTCACGCAGCCGAAGGAAGGTCGTTAGGATCTCACCATTATTTAAATATTCCCCTCATTATCTTGAGACGCTGATAAAATTTTCGTTTTCCTCGTGTCCTCTTCATTGATTGTGAATATTTCCATCAATCGGGTCTCGAAGCGATTCAGTACGAACGCTCAGATAGCATTTCTCAGATAAAGAATTCAAGTGGAACCTCCCCCCACCCCCCCGGCTCACTTATATAACTCAATGAAGTAGGTACGAGTGGTATATTGTCCCTCCATAGGAGAAATAAGGATGCGTATTATTATACAGTAGTTGACCAGTAGACCGTAATTCCCTTATGTTGTGTGATGTAGTTGATCTCGTTATAGTCCCTCTGATGTTTTTTCTCTCTATCCCATCGGATTTATAGGTACGTCTGGAAGTCTTTTTATAGCGCTCTCCCAGTTTTAAGTGTTGCGTGTTACTCCGTTGTCACGATGATTGGTACGAAATGCTCCCACTTTCCCTTGTTTGTTAATTTATCCAATTTCCCCCTCCCCCGCCCCTCTCTCCGCATCCTAACCTTCCTCATAATCTTTTGACCCTTCAAACGTGAAATGAGAGAGTTGCTTTTGTACTCACTATTTTGCTATAGTAGTCCATTCCACTCACGGTTGGATACTTTCAAGGCTTACTAGAATCATCAAAAATCCCAATTAATTTTTCATGGACAAATATGTATACTTATTTGGACGTTTCTGACGGTGAAATTGGGCTACGAAAAAATGAAACCTAAGAAAGTTGGGTGGGCAGAATAGCCTCTTCACCTATTTTTTCATGGACGTATAGAATTAATTGAAAAAACCAATTACAAACAAATCGACGTTATAAAAAAATTCACAGTTGCGCATGTGCACACACTACTACTGGTTCGACGGTAAAGAAATTTATAGGAGACCATCTAGAAGCTAACCCACCCACACAACTCCTGAACATTTTCGATTAAATCGGTAGGTACATTTATTTCAGAGTTTCACGGGTGTTAACCAACTTAAGTTCTGCGCAATAGTTATTACTCAACCATTTGTGATACAATTTATAGGGCCCCTTCTTGAAACCTTTACCATACACCTTACAAGTTGAAACTAAATTGGACCGATAGATCGTTGAGACATCGACGATATAAGAAATTCATGTTCCCACATGCGCATACGCCATTATTGATCCGAAAGCAATGCAATTCATAGGGAACCATCCAGGAGCTAACCCGCACAATCACTGAAAATTTCATCAAAATCGGACTAAAACTTGATATATTTTTGGGGGTGACAAGGATTTACCTCAGACACGGAACCAAAATTGATCAGGAAGCTCTAAGATGTAAAAAGCTACTAAAACTCTCTATCTACCAAATTTCCTTGTGGATTTACTTTTCCTTACTATAAGAAAAGAACAAACGTAATGACGAAACGCTTGCATACGAGTCTGCAACACATTGGGACATTTTATGTCTTTAGTTGCAGACTCGTATGAAAGCTCTAGGAGCCACTCAGCTGATCCGGGCCCTGGGCATCGTCAAGTATGTGTTGTGTCCTAAAGAGGCTACATACGAAATTACAGCTTCCTAGAGTGTAAAGCATAGAAATTAGCTTTAAGAACCACTCATCTGATCCGGACCCTGGGCACCATAAAGAGGCTACATACGAAATTACAGCTTCCTAGAGTGTAAAGCATAGAAATTAGCTTTAAGAGCCACTCATCTGATCCGGACCCTGGGCATCGTCAAGTAAATGTCCTAAAGAGGCTACATACGAAATTACAGCTTCCTAGAGTGTAAAGTATAAAAATTACCTATTAAAATGATCTAACCACAGCTTCACAAATCAAACCGTTCTCGCAACATTCGGATCACCTGCTTATGAATCAAATCATTGAAACACCAACTCAATTATTGAGAATGATCACCTGAGTGTACACAATTATTCAAATAACCATGCTCATAACTCAGCTTGTTGGCCACGCACTTCGCAGTAGTTAACATAATAAGGTTGGATAAATCGAGAGCTTTCGAACGAATGGTCAAAGAAATTTTTGGGATGAAAAACGACTAAGTACCATTTCCCTAGCAACGACTCGATTGTAAGCAGAAATCATCAGAATATTTTCGTGAGCAATTTCCGTGACTTTTTTTTAGTTGATGTGCCATAGCAAAGACATAAAATGCCAAAATTTTGATTTTGTGGGAATCAGTTTTAACATGGATATGTTTTTGGGCTGGGGGTCATTCTAAAATTTGCTACCGAAAAAAATACAACGCTACCAACGATAAACAAATTCGGTAACTATGCAGCAACAATAATGAAGAAGCACCCTTCGGTTCCTATTTCTATTGAATTTCACGTACAAACAATGCGGTACTAGCGGAGTGTAACTCTCTTAGTTTTCATAGCAGGAAAATCATTCGCCACTTTTTGGAATGCTGTCATTATATCACAACATCTCATGAACCCTAAGCCATTGTAGTTTCAATGAAAGCTAATTTATTACGCTAAGTTATAAACTAATATTGCTAAGTAACCATAATGAACTAATAATGTGAAAAGAAGGCACTAGGTACGTGGTAGGTATACTATTGAGTAGTAGGTACTTATAAGCAGTAGGTACTAGACGATGCATAGACCTCTGATCACCTGATAGGCTCCTGAGGCTGATGGGCTCCTAAAGCTGATGATTTATATCGTATTTAATCTATGAAGCTGGAATTAAGAGACGATTGGAATGATCGGCTCATTCCTACTGAGCTGAGTGAGCTAAATTTTCTATCCTAGGAAGTTGAGATTTGATAGGGAGACCTTCTGGGAGACAAAGAGACGATTGAAATTATTGGATCTTTCCCAATCAGCTGAGTGAGCAAAATTCTCTCCTGTTACCCCTAGGAAGTTGAAGTTTGATAGGAAGCTTCTCTAGGGTATTAAGGGATGAATTCAATTACGGGTTCCATCCTGATCAGCTCTCTGGGACACTAAGAGACGATTGCAATTATTTATTCATTCCTAATCAGCTGAGTGAGCTAAAATCTCTCCTGTTCATCCTAGGATGTTGAAATTAGACATGGAGACTCTCTGGGACACTAAGAGACGATTGAATTGATTGGGTCTTTTCTGATCAGCTGACTGTGCTAATTTAATTGAGAAATTTTCAACCTGAGGCACAAAACACATATTTCACTGTTTTTTTTTTTTCGACTTCTTGCATTGACATGTTTATCAGGATAATGAGTGTACATCATACATTACAAAGAAGGTTTTGCAAACACTAACACTAATTGTCCAGTCACTTGAAGGACTAAGCTGCTGACGCTGAGTCCGTCCAGAGCATTAAAACGCAGGTCCGAGATCCGGCCTCGGACATTAGAGGTGTGGACGTGGAGGTCTAAATTGTCCTGCGCCTGAGTAGATAGAGGGAGGATAATACTACTGGCTTTGGCTTCTGATAGGCGCTTGTCTTCCCCATTGTGTTGTCATGAGTTCAGTTGGTCAAGTCAGCTGGCCATCACTACATGCCAGGGCGCAATCGTTCTGAATGCTGCCCATCTGAATGCTCCTCCGGTTAGGACTCTGGTGGTCCATCCATTCCAGTATCATGTAAAGAGCCTTTGTCAGTTCTGTTACAACCTCTTGTACCATACACCACGCCAAGTAATAGTTGCGCCCATTACCTTTATCTGGTGAAGTTTTGTCGTTAGTTAAGGACACAGAGTAACAGAACACAAAGGATCTGGATATGGTTGGAGAAGAGCGCCAACTTGATATTTCCTAGATTACTGAAACATCAATAATGTAACTAAGCCCCTGATTGTCTCACCACGAGGAGCTCGGGTCGTATCCACGATCTTCCAGGCTGAAGTGGGGTTCTGCCAAGTCTGCCATCCTTTCCGTTCAGCATAACCATCTAGTAGATTCAGGGCAGCATTATAACGAGCGCATCTTGGTCGGACCATTGAAGGAGACACAAAGCTCATTTACCTTCGGTAGTGAGGAAGCAAAAATAAAATCTACGAAATCGTTTAAAAACATTTCCATACATTTTTGAACGTAATACATTTAGAGGAAATTCCTGAAAAAAGAAGTCAAGGTGTTACACAAAGCTCAACCCTGTGCACATGTGAAGACTAGGTGAACAAATTATACGAAACAGCGTCCCACATAATCTTCGAGTGCCTGGCACTTATATACTGCAGACTTGAACTCAAACCCCAATGAGGTCTAATCCGAGTAATAATTTAATCTAAGGGCTCACTTCTTCATCAGAGGGCCGAGTTTCTTTGATTAAATATAAAACAGCGGGAAAATACAAAAGCCAACAGGTTTCCGTGCTTGAGGCCCAGAATCCCCTCCCTGAAAGTTGTAATCTTCATCTACATCTACCCCTCTATTTTTTTTCCAACCCCTTGTTGAGCGCGAACGGTTGTTCGTATAGTGAGCTCGAACGGCTGGCCTCACTCGATCCAAAAAACCGAACTCTTCATTAAATTTGATGTGAAAGTCCAACCCTATTAAAGTTATATGAAATATAGCGGTGATGGATATGGAACCAACTACCGATATATAACCATCAACAATAGATAAATTCCATTATCATATCATAAATGATACTCAACAAGACTTAACAATCAATTTACGTTCCAAAGGGGAATTTCCACGGTTATTTTTTATTTGTTCATTAAAAGGCTCTTGACGAGAGCTATCCAAAAAGGTGCTATATGATGGGTATCGGATCAGTAAAACCGCTCTTGAAATTCAAATGCACGTTTACGTCACGGCTTCCACCCGCCTGGGGGGACCCTCAGCCTCCTTGCCCTACTACGTCACGTGATCTTCCTACCTGTTTATTGACCAAACTAATCGGTTTTTTAGCTGAAAATTGCTAATTGGGGTTTTCAAGTGCGCTGAATCCGAATCTGACGCCAAGAGTGTGAAATTCCACATGATGAAAGTTCCCCGTAATGATCAAATCACACTAAATTAAAAATACCATCAAAGAAACACAAAAGTTAATTCGGTGAGGTATATGAACACCTTTTTCTCTTTCAAGTTTAATAAAGTTTATGCGGTTTATTATAGATCTGCTGTGTGGTCTAGTTATTATTTGAACATGGATATGAAAAAGGTACTTTTTGGTTTATTATTTCTGAATACCTTTGTAATTTGCCCAAATAATAACTACCTAAAATAGACTATTTATTTATTTATTTTTTTTTTTCCGTTGAAAACATCAAAATCGAAATCAGTAATAATGTAGCGGGAAGTTTTCTTCGCGCAGCATGACTTTATGTACTAGTTTTCATGTAAAATAACAATATTAGTTTGTGTTCGCATGTACTTTGACCCGAAAAATCCAAATATGTTCACTATTTTGGCTCATTTATAAGAAAAAAATAAACATTAAGAAATTCGCTCATGTAGTCATGTTACATCCATGTCATCTTCCGAGAGTGAAAGCAATGTTTTCGCCACTTACAGGTAAATTCGGAACCAAATTTAGCTATTAATAAAGACTAAAAACTAATTAGTCATTAGTCAGTAGTAACTAAATTGTGTAGCTAAATTAGTTGTTTTTTACTAGTAGTAACTAAATTGTGTAGCTAAATTAGTTACTAGTGGTAACTAATCGAACAACTGGATCGATTACCCCGAAAATAATAACTATTAGATAATTAGCTGTAGTTATCATTCGCCATTATAGTAAGTAATTTAGTTGTAGTTATTAGTCGTAATTACTTTTTGCCCAACGCTGTTATGATTGAGCCCAATGTTGTGGCTGTACATATGTAGATAGTCTAGTTAACTAGTTAAATATCAGCGTCATAGGATTCGGTCTTATCTTAATATCCGAAATTTAGTAACTGTAGGCTTTGCCGAGTTTCGGTCGCATTATTGCCGTTTAGAACTACTGAGCCCCCCCCCCTTATTTTAATGGCAAATAATTGATCTACATGGTTGCTATTGTGAATTAAATTTTCTCATGCCTCTCTGTGTCTTGGGATTTCCAAATATCACATCATTTTGTTGAGATGAGCGGCAATAGGGGATGATGGGATGCGGCTTGTCCTGTTCCAGGAGATGTTCTCTTTACTTCGTTGATTTTCTGTCAGACTCGGAAAGGTTTTCGTATTTCATTTCCCCAGCTCGTCGGTGTACTTTCGAAATTAGTGTCATATCCAGTCCTCAATTTCATGCTTAGTTGATGTTTCTCAATCTACCTACGGGATCGAAGCTTTGTTTTCACTTTTGTGATGGAAAATATATTCTCCACCGAAAGAGATGAACAGGAACACGCCATGCACTCATTACTTAACAACACGCTTCTTTCTCGTATGTCCAGCGGCGCTAAAACCATTTCAACCCGAGAACAAGTTTTCTGCCTCTACCTCTGAATTTTCCAAAGCGACGCGTACTCTACGGTTTTTGACATAAATATGTCTTATCGCTGGGGATTATATTTAAAAATGTTGTTACCCGTACTGTGACCCAAAATGTTATCATGTTTTCTGATGATTTTCACTCAAGCCAATGCTTTTTCTACAGAAATGAAACTCCTGTAGTTTTTATCGCACAAGAATCGTTCTCTATTCGTTGGAAAGCTCTCGATTTACCTGCCAGCGCGCTGTGCGCGGCCAACAATCTGAGGTATGAGCGTGGTTGTGTCAATAAATGTTTCCATACAGGTGACTTTCTCGATCAATTTTTGCTCATTTTTGCCTCACTTTTGACCACCCACTTCTACCAGTTCTCCTCATCCGATTTTGATGTAATTTGAAACATAGGCTATAGTATCCTGACAAAGTGCCTTTTGGGGTTTCGGAACCTCACCAACCGAATCCTGATCAGCTGAGTGAATTCATTTCTCTCCCGTTCACTGTATTAGGTTGAAATTTAAGATACGAATAAATTCAGGGTCTCTTTCCTGATTGGATGAGTGAGCTACAATCGAGCGAACATAACAAAGTTTCCAAAAAAAATTTTTGTTGTTGAAATTTTGACTTGAAATTTTAATTGCTAGTTTAATTTTTTTTTAATTAAAAAAATCGCTAATATCCCGTGTTTGGAAACAATTCAAGTGTATGTTGGCATAGGCATGAAATTTTGATTCTGAAAATTAGTGGCCGCATGTGAGAATTGGGAGCGAAAAACGTGGTTCCAGGAAGACGAGTGTATTCGAGACGCCCAGCAACTGATCTCAACGTAAGAACCCACTCACCGAGCCGAGCCGTCTCTCGAATTTTTGTACTTACCTACTGCTTCTTCCACTTTTATCAAAATATACTTTATCAAAGTGTTAGGTTATAGTGCGTTCGAATCACGATCACAACGCCACTTTCGCCACTTCAGTTAAGGCACTTCCCCTCACAACGATGACGTCACGGAGGGGTGGTATCGGCCTCGCATCCCGTGCATTTATCGCATCCCGCGCCTAGGAATGTTAAATTTGACAGGAAGCTTTTCTAGGGTATTAAGGGATGAATACAATTACGGGTTCCATCCTGATCAGCTATGTGAGCTGAATTCTCTCCTGTCATCCTAGGAAATTTAAGTTTGACAGGGAGCTTCTCTCGAACAACAAACTCGAATGAAATGACCGACTCCATCCTAAGCAGCCCGTATATTCCAACATTTTCCTCGTAGACCAACAAAAATGTGCGATATCCACAAAATATGCCAAGCCACAAAACGCATGATATCAACCAATTTAGGCTAAGCCAATAGTTGGATTATCCCACTCTTTTGTAATGCGTTTGGGAGTGAGAGCAATCAGAGAAGAGGAGGTCCAGAACGTTACCAGATGCATTGTAGAAGTGATTAAATTGCCTTAAGTTGAAGAACTGAATGAAGTCGAAGACAGTAGAGACCTTGGGATTGTTATGAGAGGAGCCGTCCTCAAGATTCCAAAATCCGCAATCAACCCCAGGCAGATTGTAATCACCAACCAGAACGATTTGAAAGTCCGGATAAGAAGTGGTGACCCGTTCAAGCTCCTCGAAGTGCTGCTCGTAGGATGACAAGGGCATGTAGTCTGGAAGATACACAGTTCCGACAATCAATCGCTGGTCCGGTAAAATGACAAAAACACGCTGCATCGAAACGGTAGGGGGGTTGAGAGAAGTCAGGATTTTTGAGGCTGATTAGTCGAGTACAACTTTGATGGGACGTGGCTTCCCAGTATCCAATACTGTACCCAGGCGATTGAGACGCTTAATTAAGTTACCAAAATCAGGAGAGAGGTGATGAAGTAGTTCGTTGACTTTAGTGATGTCCTGTTCCATGGCGCTCAGTTCAACGGTTATCAGGTCCTCCTGCTTCATCTCAGTGACTTCCGATTGTAACTGGTGACTTTAGCGGAAAGATCGGCATACTTAAGTTCGGTTTGAGATGAGGAGACACATTTCATTTCCAATCGCCCGCTTTATCTCGACCGACAGGCTTGGCATATATTACTCAAATTCTCGGTATTCTACGTTGAATTTTGAGATCTAGTCACTTCACTTATGTGGTAAACACCAAAAATAACTAGAATGCAATTTTGCTCCCTCACTCATCTTTGTAATCCTCTACCGGGATCAGCTCTGAAAATTTGAACAAAATCCGATAAAATTAACTAAGCTGTGACCGTAACAAAACCATCACTTTCGCGCATGCACCCAGCGTACCGCTGCTGATGATCGCGAATACGGGACCTCAAGAAACCTTGCCCGCATCATCCCTGAAAATCTGACCGAAATCCGTTCACAATTGCCTGAGTTATGACCGAAACAAGAAAATTTTGTTTGCGCCTGCGCAGAGGCTACCGTTGATTCGATCATGACGGAACTGATAGGGCACCATGTAGAGCTATACCCGCGCGATCCCTAAAAATTTAAAGAAAATCGCATCAAAATTCTGGAAATTACGGCTGTTGCAAGGACCGTAACAAGAATATTTCGTTCACGCATGCGCAGAGCGTACCGCTAATGCAATTATGATGATTGTCTTATGGAACCTCAAGGGACCTTACCCACATCATCCCTGAAAATCTGACCGAAATCCGTTCAACATTGACCGAAATATGACTGTTTCAAGGAATTCACGTTAGCGCCTGCGCAGAAGCTACCGTTGATTCGATCATGATGAAGTTGATAGGGGACCATCTAGAGCTTAACCCGCACGATCCCTGAAAATTTGGTTAAAATCGGCTGTTACAAGGAAATGTGGACGGACAGACAGACTGACAGACACGGAAAAAAATTTGTTCAGGAGGCTCTGAAACGCAAAATGCGAGTGAAAATTTTGATTTTGGAGCAAAAAATTTTTTTTCATTTCGAAAGTGAAAAAAAAGCCTCCGCTGCAGTCTCGGAAGCAAAAAATGTTCGAGAGACGGCTCGGTAAGCGGGTTCGTACGCGCGCGCGGATGAGGTCAGTTGCTGGGCGACGACGGCGCCAAGGCACGCACCCCTCAAATACACTCTATTTTTCCTGGAACCACGTTTTTCGCTCCCAATTCTCACATGCGGCCACTAATTTTCAGAATCAAAATTTCATGCCTATGCCAACATACACTTGAATTGTTTCCAAACACGGGATATTAGCGATTTTTTTAATTAAAAAAAATTAAATTAGCAATTCAAATTTCAAGTCAAAATTTCAACAACAAAATTTTTTTTTAAACAATGTTATATGATCGCTCGATAGGTTTACTCGTCCTGATAATGTTTCTGAAGCCAGATTTTAAAAAAAGTGTACTCAACTGGAGATTTGCCCGATAAAGTTTCATCCGACGCTAGCGCCATCCGTTATCTGAGAATCACACTAAACACCCGTCCCCTTTAGCCTTAAGTTTGACAGGGAGCTTCTCTCGAACAACAAACTCGAATGAAATGACTGACTCCATCCTAAGCAGCCCGTATATTCCAACATTTTCCTCGTTGACCAACAAAAATGTGCGATATCCACAAAAGATGCCAAGCCACAAAATGCATGATATCAACCAATTTAGGCTAAGCCAATAGTTGGATTATCCCACTCTTTTGTAATGCGTTTGGGAGTGAGACGCTGCTTCAAAGGCTTGGCCGATTTCCGCAAATTGCTGTTCTCAAAATGTGGTGTGTGAACATCTCCTTCAATCGCTCTTCCCTGATTTTCATTTCGTTTCTACATAAGGACCAGAACCCACGACCTCCACATAGCCTACTATTGCAGAAATTTACAACTTGAAACCTGTCCGAAGTATGAACACTGTTTCATACCTATCTAATCCCATTTTGTGAAACTTCCATTCCATTGCGAATATCGTTCTCTTGAAATTATATCATAGAATGACTTTTGCGTTACGTACTCTTCTTACAAATGCAGAGCGGTGTAAAGAGAACTGTACTAATCCACAGTAACATTAAAGGGTTCACATCCCCACATAATTTTTAATGAAATATTTTATTATTCAATATTAGAAATATATTTTCAGTCTCGGTGAGATGTGAGAATCCACTTTCACACTTACCAGTACGGTTGTGCGAATGGCGAAAATCGGCCAAGCCGTTGAAGAAGCGCCTCACTCCCAAACGCAGTCAGAAAGAGTTAGACCAGGACGTAGTGGCTCACGAGTATGCACAAAATTTGGAACGCTGTTTCTCTTTTGCATCGTGTTTATGATATTTTGGGCTACTCAAAAGTGGAAGATGCCACCGCCGCGAGTGGTCTTGGAAGGGGGGGGGGGGGGGGGGGCATAAGAGCGCAAGGGACCGCGTTCAGTGGCAGCCAATCACGCGTGGTTTTGATATCATCATCGTAAACCCTTGGATCTGTGACGTTTTATTTTGCCCCATGTCAAGACAAGTTCTGTGCACCCGCTAGAAATGAATTAATGTCTTTACGGATTTTTGTTATTGGATTTACTATTTTTATTGATTCGCTTTCGTAGCATTTCGCTCGTAATTTCGGCTTGAAAAATTTGATGACAAATCTTCGTACTTATCAAAAACAAAATCCATCCTGTGAACATGCGAGGAAAAATGAGCAATAATGTATTGACAAAAATGTGTTGGCTGTTCAATATTGGGACTAAATGAAGCGTCACGGCTGCAAAAATCAAAACCACGTGTGATCGGCTGCCACATTGTTGCTGAAAGTCTAGGCTGCTCAGCTTCAGAGGTATTAACTGCCTTCATGCTTTCCCAGGGTGTGACGTCACAAGAAAAATTGCGACTAAAATATCTGCGGTGAATGCCTTGAGGAGTTGTGAAATAAAGAATGCATTAGCGGAAATTTCAAATAAGTGTGGTAAATGGTGATGCAAACTATAAATAACTGATTATATAGTAATATATGCTATTTTATAAAAATGAAACTCCGTCTGTCTGTTTGTTTGTCTGTCCATGCTATGCACGGCCAAACGGCTGAGTGGGGGGATCTTCTTGGATTTTCCGAAAGAGTGTATATAATTTTAAATTTAACACAATTTTTTTAATTACACAATTTAAAATTTTCTAATCCCCCCGGCTTGACGTGGAGGCGAGCTAAGCGAGCCGGAGCGGCTAGTAATATAATAAGAGAACTGAAAATGGCTCATAACCATATTTCCAGCTTTGAACGTATTTTAAATTAAACCTGACAATTTTACAGGTATTATGCTAATAACTAAAAGTGTAGCTTGTTTAAAAACGAACAATTTGAGCCTCAAAATGATTGTTTGTGATGGGCCATTTGTAAAGTATTGGGGTCAAAAGGGAACGCGGTCCCATGCACTCTTATGCCCCCCTTCTACGAACTCTCGCGGTGGTGGCATCTTCCACTTTTATGTAGCCCAAAACATCGCAAACACGATTCAAAAGAGAAACCGCGTTAAATTTTTTTTTTGCTTATTCGTGCGCCATCACGAATGGTCTAAGTGAGAGAATCCGGCTATTGGCCCAAATTGGATGATATGCATTTTGTGACTTGGCATCTTATATACGTGGAGAGTTTGGGGGAGGGGGGATTTTGTAAACTCTTAATGACTCTCTGGGTCATTAAGAGATGTGAAATGATGGGATCTTCCCTGATCAGCTGGATGAGATAAAATCATCGAATACTTTATTTAGTACACTTCGTCCTCTCCTGTCGATAACGTCCTATACCTCCAGTGTCAGTGATGTTAATAAAAGTGCCTAAGAACATATTCATGTCACAATTTATCTGCGTGAAGCGTTGATATTTTGTTGTTCTACTCATTTGTATCTCGTCAATATGATTCGGTTGTGGAGTGGCGAGAGAGCTGAACAAACACTGAAACCAGGAGCCACCAACTAACAACCAGTCCCAATCAACACTTAGCACACATTTTTAGAAGACTCGTAAATTCGAGTTACCCTGTAGTTTTCCCCACGCTCAAGATAAGTGTTCGTAATACAAATTGAGGATCGGCCAGGTTTTCCAGTTGTCTGTCCATCCTGCCGCCTGAAACGGCGATAGCTTATCTCTCCTAATCTCAAAAGTGTAATCGTGGAAAGAATTGAGCTGTTTACGCCTACGCCTCGTTCAATCCCATCGTCCCTACCTAATTTGTCGTCCATTTTCCATCGTACCCACTTCATTCTCTCATCTAGATTCGAAAGAGGAAGAAAAAACGCTGTAAATAATTAATTACACAAAGGTTTATTATCTGCATTGTATAGCCCTTCTACGCACAACACTTGTGTTTAATCATTAAACGAAGTCTATTATACATTATCAAATATATATAAACACATTATGATATATATACTGGGTGTTCAGAAAATCCCCCACCCTGATAAAATCGTTACCTATTATTGAGTCAAAAAAATTTTTTTTTAATCTTATGTTTTTTTGTAAGGATCTCAAAAGTGACAAAAATACGCACGTGCGCAATCGACATAAAATTCGTTTTTAAAAATGAGAGCCCCCATTTTCTATTGCAGATTTGATTTTGACGTGAAATTTCATGAATAAATGACCCATCACTCGATTTTTCAAGTGCGCAATTCCGCTTAAAAGTGCAAGAAATGTTAAATAGGTACTGAGTTTTTTACATTCATGATTTTAGAGTATTTTTTCATGTTGAAACTCTTAATGATGTTCACTTATTGATATTGCAACACCAACTTGGGAAAACAGTGATAATTGACCAGAATTGGAATTTTCTTACAAATTTCTACAAAGCACAAAGCGTACTAAAATGAAGGTTTTTTTCGGTGTTTTCCCAAGTTGGTGTTGCAGATATCAATAGATGAACATCATTACGAGGTTCAGCCCTAAAAAATACTCGAAAATCATGTATTAAATGTTGCAATTTAGTATATTTAAAAACTCAGTATTTCACATTTTATTGCACTTTTAGAGCGGAATAGCGTACTTTTAGAATTGCACACGTTTGCGCGCACTTAAAAATCGAGTGATGGGTCATTTCTTAATGTAATTTCACGTAGAATTCAAATCTGCAATAAAACATGGGGTTCCCATTTAAAATAACAAAGTTGATGTCAATTGTGCAATGTGAAATTATGTCATTTTTTAGATCCTTACAACAAACATTCATTGAAAGAAAAAAAAATTGTTTTGACCCATTATTAACAATTTTAGCAGGGTGAGGGGGGGGGGGGGGGGAGTTCTTGGGGACACCCTGTATATATACGCCTATCGAGCTGAAGTAATTAAATTAAATACGATACCTACACATTGCTAGTCCTTATAAATTTAACAAGAGATGATATCTTAGTACAATAGCTCCTACATAAACCCGTAAACTGAAAATTATGAGATAAACTAAATCACCTACCTCATAAGTGGGTGTCATTTATAAATGACAAAAGTTATAATAGTCTCGATTTATTATAAAAAAAGATTTGAAAACTAGGTACCAAGGTTTATAAAAAAAGTGAACATTTTATTGGAATTATATCAGCGGATATGATCGTCTTAGTTGTAAGTTTACTGTTCTGTACTAACAATATTGATTTAAAATGTATAGCCCACAAAAGCACATCATTAGGACTTCAAACACGAAGTAGAACGTAATCGTTGAAGCAATTAAGCTGTTTACGCCTACACCTCGTTGAATCCTACCGTCCCTACCCCATTTGGCGTCCATTTTCCATCCTACCCGCTTCATTCTCTCAGTTAGCGTCGAAAGATGAAAGAAAAACGCTGCAAATTATTACAAAAAGGTTCATCATCTGTATTGTATAGACCTTCTACGCACTTGTGTATAACATGTCTATAAAAAACGAAGTCCTTCAGCAAAACCTATACATCAACTAAATATAACTGCATAGAATATTACTGCCTATCGAGTTGAAATTAATTAAACTGAACAAAACTCCTATACTTTACTGGTCCCTACACGATATATTTATGCAATATAGTACGCCTTCACTTCAGGAATCTTCGCTTCGATGATGTCACTCAAGTCAGTTTGATATGCATCTTTCGTTTTCGACCTACTTTTTTCCCCCCGTATTTTTTCTAAATTTTTCGTCTTTAATAAAAAGCGTAAAATTGAGGGGTGCTGGAGCTATGAAGGCGTGAACGCGTAATTGGGACGCGCGAAGCGAATCTTTTTGTGATAAACTCATATATGCATTTCCCAATTGAGTTAAACTTTTTCCATTTAGGTTTAGTCCTTTTCCATTTAGGTTTAGTCCTTTTCCATTTAGGTTTAGTCCTTTTTCATTTTGGTTTAAACCTTTTCCATTTAGGTTTAGACCTTTTCCATTTAGATTTAAACCTTTTCCATTTAGATTAAACCATTTCCACTTAGATTTAAACCTTTTCCATTTGGATTTAAACCTTTTCCATTTAGATTTAAACTCCATCAAAACGTCAGTAGTTAGCCCTATCATAGTAAGTAAGTGCCTATCTACTAAAATTTCATTAGGCTAGAAGTAAAAAAAAAGGAAACGGATAGTTTTAACTTAATTTATAACTTCCGTTCATGAGAAATTCTTGTGTTCAAAAAACATTTGTTCATTATTATATTATATTACATTTCTGTGCATAAAAAAACACTTGCATGATTTAATTTTCAAGTTGTGGCATAATAACGTCGGGTTAGAGGTAAAAGTAACGAAGAGGTAAATTCATATTGTGCAAAAATCAAATTAAAATTTCAAAAGTTAGTTTGGTAAATATGATTATTTTCTTAGGTTGGATACATAGTTTGATGATATTGATCACCAATAATAACAACAGTTAAATAATCATAATATTCTCCATTTGATTTTCCCACGTGTTGAATTTGTGACTTGGGTACTTTTACCTCTAACTCCACGATAATTTCCTGAGTTTAAATCCAAATGGAAAAGGTTTAAATCCAAATGGAAAAGGTTTAAATCTAAGTGGAAATGGTTTAATCTAAATGGAAAAGGTTTAAATCTAAATGGAAAAGGTCTAAACCTAAATGGAAAAGGTTTAAACCAAAATGAAAAAGGACTAAACCTAAATGGAAAAGGACTAAACCTAAATGGAAAAGGACTAAACCTAAATGGAAAAAGTTTAACTCAATTGGGAACTATATATGTTAACTAATGATCTGCTCACTAGGACTAGTGATACAGAAATAATAAACCGATGCGTAATGATTTGTAGCGTTTTCCCCCTTTTTGTTTTCTCGGCTTCCGATTTGAGAAAATGAGTGTGTGTGTGTAGGGGGGGGGGGGGGGGGTTGGAAAAAAACCTGTATAATGAATTATGAAATGCGAGATGCAGTGTTGTACAGCACGGACCAACAGGTAATACAGACAGAATCCTCGGTTAGGCTGCGGGGCGAGTTCGTGTGTCGAGGAGTTTGGGAACAGGAGAGAGGCCATTCTTGATGTCATTGACACAGATGCGCCTTCCCATGTCTCCAGTCCAGTAATTGCCATCCCAAAATCAGCTGACGAAGTAAAAACGCTTTAAATTACTACATTAATCGTTACAATGGTTTATTATGTATTTCTGTATTAGTAGAAAATCGAATACAGATCTGAGCTAATCATCTACGCAGGTACCTACTACTTCAATAAAAAGAGCCCACCTTCCCCACTTACAGAGGAAGAAAGGATTGCAATTAATTCTTCTCATCACACACCTTTGCAGTGATTCATTGGGTGTTTTTGTCATGCTTTAAACGAATTATTAAATCAAGTTTTTTCGTTCTCTAAAAAAGATGGGTATCTCACCAATTGAAGTTAGGTTTAATTATATATGTTGAAATTGTAAGATTGAAGATTATTCGGGAGGCGTGGGAGGAAGGATTCCACTTTGAGAATTAATGAAGCAACATGTATCACAACAACATGTCAATCACGATGCATGCGACTGCACTAAGCTCAAATGGGTAGAAAACGTGAAATGCAAGGGCTCGTACCTAGGGCTAACGTAGGAATCCTAGTTGAAGAGAATAAGAAAACCATTTTTTGGTTTATTATTTTCAATAATGAACCTTAGTAATCGACCAAGAAAAAACAAATTTCCACACCTCATGAAAGTTTGTTGGTTTTCGTTTCAAGGTGCGTAGGATCCAGAAATCGTATAAAAAAATCCATCACTCCACCGTTCGCGGCTTTTCTCTGAAAATACTAGACCAAACTATGTGAAACTTGTGTTAAAAATCACGTTTGCGGTCTAGATGGTCCGAGAAGCTCGGCAACAATTTTTATCGTCCCTAAAGGGTTTTATTAAAGGGCTGAACATTAAAAAATCGAGATCTCGAAAACTTTGTAGGTAACATCTTTCGATGATAAATCTAATCCCAAAGAATCGATTAAAACCATCCGCAACGCTGTACGTAGAATGGTTCGCTTTCCCTAAGGGCTTGAACATCGGAAAAAAGAAACCTTCGAATTTCTAAGCGCGAGAAGATGAAGAAATCACTCGCTGCTACAGTCAAGCTCTAAATTCCATGAACGACCGCTGGATAGTGAGAACGTGATACAAATTAATTGCCTTATAAATATCAGCTGATATAATGCCAATAAAGGAATATCAGGTGATATAGTTCCAATAGATTTATTCTAATTTTGCGAAATCGAATTTATTAACTATGCCCGTGTGTAAGACCAACTAGTGAATCATTGGTACCTAAATGCTTAATTGCATCTCTTGAATTGCTCCTAAGTCCACTTATAGGTAGTGGAAGCATTGTTTAGTCTCCGAAAAATCAAACGGTTAATATTTTTTTCAGCGGTAAAATTTCCTCTCGCATTTTACGTTTTAGAACATTCTGAATCCATGCGCCATGTTCTGATCATATATTAGGTACATACGGGGTTTCATAATTGTTGACCATTGTTCTGCGTAGAAGGGCTATCTAACAGAAATAATAAACCATTGTGTAATAATTTGCAGCGTTCTTACATTATATTCGTCAGTAAATGAATTTCAAAATACAAATTAAAATGTATTTATACCCAACCCCTTTTGATAGCAACTGCTCTCATGATAGCATGTTATTCTGGATGTTTCCTCCTATTCTGTTCCCCATTCCTTGTTCATTTCTTTGGTTTTCAGAATTGCTATCACATATCCCACCACAGATCTATGTGTATAAGTCAATATCAGTAAACTAAAGACAAATACACGAGTCTTGTGGCAACTAGCTCCTAGACAGGTTCACGAACTTGGTTTTCAGAAGTGCTATCACATATCCCACCTCAGATCTATTTGTAGAAGTCAGTATCAGTAAACTAAGGACAAATATCAATTGCCTTGTGGCAACTAGCTCCTAGACAGGTTCACGAACTTGGTTTTCAGAAATGCTATCACATATCCCACCTCAGATCTATTTGTAGAAGTCAGTATCAGGAAACCAAGGACAAATATATTAGTCTTGTGGCAACTAGCTCCTGGACAGATTCATGAACTTGGTTTTAGCAAATTTAAATACCTAATTAAAATTGAACATTTTCGAAAAATTTCTTCATTGAAATCCGTTTTGAGGTATTCTGGAACGAAAACTCGCACACTCCAACCCCCCCCCCCCCCCCCCCCCCCCGATAATCTGTTAGTATTACTATTACTGGTAATTGTCATTACCTGACAGTTCCTAATTGACAGCGTCGAATAGTCTATTTCGGAAATCCTGAGAAGTAGTATCACCTTTATAAATAGGTAACTTCCTTTTTATAGCCCACCTTCAATAAATTGACATCCCAACCATGTTGGTATGCGTTGCTGCCATGTGTTTCAACACCTCTTGTTCGATTTTCTATTAATAGTACGAATTACAATCGTCGCTAAGGTTGAGGACATTGCGAATTATCTATACCTGATTCATAATTTTTGAAACCTAATTATTTTGTTTTAAAATGGATATGGCTTACGGGAGGGGGGGGGGGGGTTACAAATTTGAGTCCCATTTTCACACTACCTTGCTCCCTATTATATTGTACGCATAATCAATTTGGCATGTAAATAACAATCTGCGTTAAATCATGGCGAGATGACGTCAACAGGATAAAGAGGCGTATTTCTTTTTCCTCGGACTCTGATTCATTTTGCTAGGCACGCGACGGCAAGATGAAGCTAGTATCCACTAATTAAATTATTTTTGGCATGGTTACCATGATCCATCGATTCATTGAAAATCATTTAAGAGTTCCCGTCATGCAGTATGATCGTATGAGCAATTTTTCGTAAATTATCGTACTATATATGTTAATTGTTTTGAAAATTCAGGACTTAGAATGAAAAGGAAATGTTAACTACCAATTTTATGGCCAAAAAACTTGTTCTCAATAATATTTGGCTATTAAAATTTTTTATTTTTATTTTTAGGTTTCTGGCAGATTTTATAGATTTTTCAGCAAATATTGATGTAATTTTAGTACGTTTTTTTAAGCTGTTTTGAGCAAACATTTTTTAATGTCCTAGTTAATCGTCGATGATTTTTTTTTTTTTTTTTACTGAAACTGTGCTAAAAATGGTAAATGGCAATTTTTGGTCGTTTTTAGATAAGTTTAGTGATTTTTTTAGTACATTTTTTGAAATTTGACCAATTAAATGTGTTGAAAAATATTTGGCCAACGAACTCATTCTTTCGTTTGGAAAGCTTGATTTTTTGGCGCAAGAACGGAATTTTTATCTTAATCCTAAGGAGAGTTGTCGTCAGGAAGGACACACACACACACATATATGTATATATATATGTATATATACTTCAGGAATCGTTTCAGAATACCTCAAAACCGATTTCAATGGAGAAATTTTTCAAAAATTTTTATTTTAAATTTTTGTGTGAGCAATAACTTAATTTTCTACGAAAATTCGCTAAAAGTAATAACTGCAAACGGTTGTCAGTGCACTTTTCACTACAAAAATAGTCCGAAGGGTTCTGGCCATAAAGATCGATAATCTTTTTATTTTATTAATGCAAAATGAAGTCTGCTGTTTAAATTTTTCCATGTCCCATCTTTAAGTAACATATCAAGAAATTTCTTGTTTTCCAAGAACTTGACGAAATCAAGTATCGTTTCACTCCTCCAGACTTTACCTCTACATGTCTATAAACTTTATTTTTAATTTATTAATTCATATTACGCCGTTCTCCCTACTATCTATCAGTCATTTCACAGTAACTACACAATGATAATACTGACAATCATTCGTTTCTCTTCCTAATTTGTGTTTTAAAATGTTCATATTATATCCAGACTATCGGCCTGGCGCCTTGACTAGAGAAAACTAGATAAAACACCACTTAGCTAATGAATAGATAAAGATTACGGCCTAGATAAACTCTTTACATAATATTCTGGAGACGAGCCCCATGTACGTATTAGTTGAATGCTAGAATAATCTGTCACCTTCATAACTCCAAATGAACCTTCCAATCGGAGGGTATCTATCGATTTGTATTGATAAACACGAACTACCGTTTTTGGTGGAATTTCTCTGACAAAAATTTGGAGATTATTCTAATTTTACGAGTGGAATTTTTGTTTCGAAAAGGTGCCTTGCCTCCTTTAATGAAGCAGATACTGTCGAGAGCTCACACTTAGGGTACTTTTGATGTTTGAGCATGAAAATGAATCTCTTGATGAAAATTTGAAATCAATCAATCAATTTTCTGGTATTTCCAACATTTTAAATTCAAATATAGTTCCGTAAAAAAAGAAGTAATAATAAACGTGGCATTTTTCAAGTTAGGTGGTGGTCTCCGCCTTGGCACAGTGATGTTTTTTGTGCTTGTACCATTTATAAATCCCCTCATTTCAACTTGGGGCTCCTCAAATATAGTTCCGTAAAAAAAAGAAGTAATAATAAACGTGGCATTTTTCAAGTTAGGTGGTGGTCTCCGCCTTGGCACAGTGATGTTTTTTGTGCTTGTACCATTTATAAATCCCCTCATTTCAACTTGGGGCTCCTTAAATAACGCCACTAGGAACCTTAAAAAGTAAATGAATAAAATAAAATAAATAATAATAATTAAACAAAAATAGCAAAATATTGCAATATTTCGCCAATTTATCTTGCATATGGACCTCAAAGCTTTTTCTTTTCTTCGAAAATTCGCTGAAATTAACGAAATTTGCTTGATCAAATAAACTTAAACCCGAATCATGTGTTTCATAAAACTGAGGGAAAAAATGAAAAATTGACAACGAAAAACCTAGAAATATATATATTATTTTAACCAAACTGGGCTCAACTCCATTGGGATGAAGATGAAGAGGAAATTTCAAAGGAGTTTGCAAGTTAAGATATCGCCTGAGGTCGTGTTAAGGACCCGTTTATCAATTACTATGGTAACTTCCAGGCGAACCTCCGACTGATACCTCGAGTTTACCGCGACCCATCGAACAAATTTGGTAAGGCGTTTATCAATCAACTGTGTGCCTGGAGGTAGCTAACTGCTCAAATAACGTCGTCTGTAGGCTATAGGATTACCACAACAACAACAATGATTTCCCCACAAAACAGCCTTACAACACTTCTATTTTTCGTTCTTCATGGTTGGGTGAATGTACCAGTTATTTGACACAAGATGAAACTCGAACTTCATAAACGTCTGGTTATTCGTTATCTCTCTATTTGCGGCAGCTGAAAATTGTATTTCACTCTTCAGAAACGTGAGACTTGAATAGACTAAATAAAATGTGGAATTATGTAAAATGAAAAATTTTATTCCACATTTCCATCCTGAAAACGAGTTGGTTCCGATTATTGAACATCTTGTCCCAGTTACTGGACTCGTTGCAAATTATCTTACATAATAATTTTGAGTAAATTGTTGTAATATCCATGAAAAAGTTCTCAATATCATCTCAAAAAATTATTAAATTGTCTCCTATCTATGAATAAAAGGAATTTTTAAAATAACAATCACTCAACAAGTTACAAACCTTTTATAAGTTCTTTATTTAATTAACCAAATTTTCAAACCAAAATCTTTGTTCCTTTCTCCGAAGTATTTGGTTCCAAATTTTGTCGTTGAGGTGTGTTGTCATTAACAACATGATCACTAACCTTCGAAAAACTTATTTTAACACACAATATGTTGTAGCCTTTGTAACTCCAACCGAAAACGAAACGTCATGTGTTAACGAAAATGTGTTGCAACAATTTACTGATGATTTCTGCTTACAACCGAGTCGTTGCTAGAGAAATGGTACTTCGTCATTTTTCACTCGAAAGCTCTCGATTTATCCTACCATATGTGTTAATTAGTGCGAAGTGCGTGGCCAACAAGACATTATTAGCATGGTTATATGAATAATTGTTTACATACAGGTGATCATTCTCAATAATTGATATTGTGAACATGATTGCAACCGCTTGTTAATTTCTGATAATTCATGTTATATGAATAAATGAAAGCTTATGACGAGGAGGAGGGGGGGGGGGGGGGGTAAAATATGAATTTGTCGTGTGAGGTCTCAAATGAAAGCTTATGACGAGGAGGTTTCAAATATGGCGCTGGTGATAAATGAAACAACTTGATATCTAGTGATAAGATACACTGCAAAATCTGAGTCCTTCTTATATGCGGGTTTCACGGGTTTATGTGAAACGCGTGAGCTAAAACACAGTCTGTGTTTCAATAATTTCATTCGAAGTATGTAAATAGAGGTAACCGGGGTCCAGGAGGCTTTCCCCCTGGCGAGGCGCGGTGCGCCGAGTTTTCAAACAAAAATAATCTCCAACGTAAGTACATAAATATGCAACAAATATCACCCAACGTACGTAAATGCGTACACAAATATCACGTGTGGAAAATAAGACTTCTAAATGATCAGAATTCTATCATACTCAGATTCGATGCTAAATTAACTTACATACCTAACTGCCTTCAACTCGAAACTAGTTTGGGACTGTTGCTACGGCTATTAAATCTAAAAATCAAAAAATGAAATTCTCTTTATGATGAAGAAGTTTTCAAAATGCTTCTGGGAATAAGGCAATTTATACTTGAAAAGGCAACTATGATTAGTGCACTTTAAATGAGATCTATTAGCTTTATGGAAAATTATCGATACTAATTTTTTATGTAGAGCCTGAAAAGCCAAAGCGATTCGACCCAAAAACTATGAATTATCTCGCGGAATAAGAGAATTGAGTCCTCTCCTCCCCCCATCTGGACTTTAACCCTTCAAAATCACCTAACGGCCTTAATATCGGTCTGATTCAGGTCCGCCAAACCTCATTCGATTCTGGGTTAAATACTTTCTAAAGTTCATATCGAGCATATTTTAGCTGAGACCCTTTCCCATTAAAGTACAATGTTAAAGGCCGTTTTTGAGAACTTTATGTGTAAAATGACATAGAATTCATTCATTCGGCTGTAAGTCAATGGGGAAAGGTCTCAGCCAAAATACGCTCGATATGAACTTTGGAAAGTATTCAATCTTGAGTGGAATGAGCTTTGGCAGACTGAAGTCAGACCAATATTAATGCCACTAGGTAATTTTGAAGAACAAAATTCTAGACGGGGGGAGGAGAAAACTGACCCAAAACAAGCCCGATTTCAATTGTTTGTAATTCGCTTATTTTGAGAGATTAGGGTGTACGGCTTAGGAATTGATAGAAAAAAACCTTAACATAGGCAAATTAAGCCATCTTTATGAGGCCAAGATTTTCTATTCCACCAATTTCGAGATGGCAGACAAAGATTTTCTCACCCAGAACGGACTTAATTTCCAAAATCTAATATCAAACCTTCTCTTGAAATACTACCTATTTTTGGCCTTGGCTCCTGGTTTATAAGCGCAGTTCACTCCAAACGAGTTATTCAAATCCTTTCTTGTCTTCTGGGGCCAAGTGCAAAGCCAGTTTCATTACGATCATAAATGAAGGTTGGGTTTTCAAGATCATCAAGTCAGTTACCCTCCCACAAGAGTGTTCCACCTGATGAGGACCATTCACGTTGAGTGATTTCCAGGTGCCAGTTGAGGAAGCTATGTGACCATTTTCTTTCCTGTGTCATATTTAGGAAATGTAAAGCTTCTACTGGCACACAAAGTTATCCATCCTACTGCTTCTCTATCTAAAGAAAGAACGGTTTCGTTACGTTAAGGAACGGTTACTTATATAAATTTTCTAAAGTTTCTTCATGGAGCAATACTTAGGAGTAAATTTTCTAAACGTTACACAAAACTTACCACCAGAATAAACCGCTTATTGGGGGAAGAGAATCTGAGGTAGGGAGACCAAGCTGATAGCGGTATCTTACAGGTAAAAGTGCGTTGATAAACAGCCATCAAGAGGTTATCTGAGGCCGGCAGGAACCTAACCTTTGCCTAGGCTTTATTTGTGATTGGTAAACGGGCCCTAAGAGCGACAAACCTTTTGGATCACATGTAATTTTGGGCAGACCTTCAACTTCACTTCTAAACTTACCGCTTTCCGACGAAATCGTGGAAAATTCTGGTATTAAATCTGAAGGGTTATTTCCGCTTGTAGTAATAATGAAATCATTATAAACCTACTTTTCGGAGGAGTCTGTCGTCACTAGCAAGTCGAGTACCGGGGACGATCGCTTTAGATGTAAAGACATCATCATCATCAGGCCATCGAAACTACTGAAGCCAGTCAGTCTATCTGTCACTTTATATATAGAGGTGTGATTGAGGGGGAAAGGGAGAAGAGTTTATGGTGAGGGGCGGGGCGGAGGGGAAGGGAAGAAGTTTACAAACTGCAGGCACCTGTAAACACGCATTTATGCACGGACCGAACTTAACCACTGCGATATTTCAGACTGAACACTAGACGATCCAATTACGCCAACCACTTATATGACCACGAACATGAACGAACTGAAATGAAAGAATGTATGAAACTTTTACACCCACAACAGAAATGGCGTAAACTCAACGTACTTGAAAAATTAGAGATATACAAACAACGTAAATTCGACGGACGCATTATTAAAAAAAAAAAAAAAAAAAAAAAAAAAAAACATGGAACCACGTGAGATACCATATTCACACCACTGACTGAAAAAATGCAAAAGACTCACAGACGAACACATTGACGACCACATAGCCAAATCACCTAGGAACTCATAATTTATAAAAGAGCCCACTGGGTTCACATTTGGTGAATTTTCATTAGAAGCTTATATATATATATATATATATATATATTGATTTGATTATAACCATATCTCATATAGAGTATCATATTAAACAATAGATATAGTTGATATTATAGACATTACATACGATAGTAGTTAAATCTAGAATAATAGAACTCAGCAACAGACAGATTTATTTACTTACAACACCACTTTTCCCCCACTCCCCTCTACATATAGAGTGACAGAGACTGACTGACATCAGTACTGTTTCGACGTCCAGATGATGATGTCTTTACATCAAAAGCGCTCGTACCCGGTACTCGACTTGCTAGTGACGTCGGACTCCTCCAAAAGGTATGTACCGTAAACCGGGGTGAAGGCGATATACTGGGGGGAAGGCGATCATTTTGATTTTGCTTACTAATTACTCTGGTGCTCCTAGCAGGTGATCACTGATGGCTCCATGGAATGTGCAGTCCATATCCACTATTGTCTATCAACACGATGATGAAGTTTTTAGCGCGTTTCTTAACCTTATTGGTGCCTTATCAGCCAGTTTTGTGAATCACGTTTTCGTGGCAAGTTTATTCATAACCGAAAAACCTCTGTGGATAATAGTTTAAGAGTTCAACTTCTGCAATTGTTTTTAAATATTTTCGTTCTTTGAAGGTAAGAGAAGAGAAAACCGTTGCTAACATAAATTTTGGAGTAACTGTGTTGTCTATGCAGTACCAAATGAGTGTTTTTTCATTTTACAGGGGTGAAGGCGATCATGCCTCAAAAATACATTTAAAATTCCTAGATGATGTTCTAGTTAACACAAAGCATGGTAATATATTCTATATTACCATAGAGTACTATTTCTATTCATAGCCTCAGGGCCAAGCCCATAGATTACTGTACCTATACCATCTTATTTTTATTTTTAACACTCCTGTTTTTCCTTCTCTTAACTTATTCTAGTTTGCTGAATTTGATTATCTCTGAAAATGTTTTGCTAATAATACCACTTATGTTCAAAGTCTTCCTAGCTAATGGATGCATTCATAGCTTGCAATAACTCAAAAAGACTGATAATGTTGACTAATAAGTGAAGTTCTAGTTTTAATCATTGAAGTTCCTGTATTCTAAGGTGTTACCATGACAGGTAATGGTGCCTACTTACCAATTTCTACTCCTACCTATGATTACTAGTTATTATCTTTATCTCAACCATTCTGAAACTGATGTCTCGTGACGTTGAGTCATGTTCATTTATCTTCCTACTAAATAATCTGCTTTAATCCTCCAAACCAATTTTCCTGCACTTGGATGTTTATTAAATATTTTTTTAAAAGTTTAATTCTGATCGCCTTCAACTTTCTAGAAAGGTGAAGGCGATTTCAAGTGTAAAAACATGAGTGATCGCCTTCACCCCTACCCATGGGGTGAAGCCGATCAGTGTTTAAATAAATAAAAAAAAGGTAAATAACATGATCAATTTAATGTAATTTATGTCATTGCAATTGTGAAATGTGAAGGAATATATATTATTTTTTGCAGAATTTTTGTATCCATTTAATAGGGAGAAATAATAGAAAAACTTGAAATTTTGATCGCCTTCACCCCGGTTTACGGTACGTGAAAAATTCATGCGCTGCTAGTTATTACACGCAGAAATGGTTCTCAGACAAATCCAAACAATTTTCACACGAAGAAACACAATCGCACACTACCCTAACTCACTGGAACAGTCCTCCCTCCCTTCCCCAGTTAGAGCACTTGACTGTCCTCTGACTTTGGAGCAGAGCTAATGCCCACCCAATATTTTGTAGAATTTAAGCCGCGTCTCAACCGGAAGGGTCATTAGCGGCAATCAAAAAGGGGTGTCAAAAGGACACTGCAACGGGCACGATTCTAAGGGGAGCCATGCTGACTGTCCGTCACTAAACGGATTGCCATCGTTGGCTCCACTGGCAGATCGGAGGGGGAGAAATAATAATAATAATAGTAATAACCCACAAAACGAGGCATCGCCGCACTCTCCCTCAAGGGATACAGCGATGACCGCTTTGTAACCCCTTCAGCGGATAAAATACCCCGTAATAAAAACTAAACTACGACTAGATGATCCTTACGAATACATACATATTATCGATAAATATATAATAATAAATACTATACATCTTGGTTAAATAAAGGTATGACTAGATGTACGTAAATAAATAAATATATCACAGATCAGGATATCACAGTTTGTTGTAAAGCTCAGTGGCTTTCAGGTACACCAACAGGGACTGGACCTTGTCTGGTCCTGACAGAACATCCACCCACTGAGGGTGTGAATGCTAGACCCTGAGGTCCATGAGGGCTGGGCAATCCTCCAAAAAGTGGCGGATTGACAAATCACCCCCACATCTCCCACACACAACATCACGAGCTACTGGATCTAGCAGGTTTCTGTGAGTAAGACGGGTATGGCCAGTGGCTACCCGATTGACCACTATTCGGTCCCTCCTTGGAAGGTGGGTCACGAAAGGATCAACCGGGCAAAGGTCCTGAAGGACTCCACGCAGACCAGTGACCTCGCCGTGCCATTGCTCGAGCCAGATGTAATTGGCTTTATGATGCATGTAGGAGATTTGATCCTCAATGCGCATAGGCAACATTTCGATGGAGTTATCACCAATGGCTCTGCTTGCTAGGGCATCAGCACACTCATTGCCGTGAATACACATGGCTTGGCACCCACATAAAAGTTATGTTTGTGCCTAATGTTGTGGCCACCCAATATTAAACTATAATTATAGTCATTCGATTGTAGACAGCTGCGATTGGCATCAACGAGTGACGGAATCAGATGGATGACGAAATGCAAGAGTTTACAAGGTTCCTATAATACCGAGTTAATAGTTGGGTCGGCGCTTAGTGGTCGTGTTGCGGTGCAGGCGACCAAAGTTTTGACGTGACGGGCTCCGATAACAAGCGAGAGATGGAGTTGAAGTTGGCCGGACAAAGTTTTCCTTTGATAGCGTTCCGTAGAAAATAACAATCGTTCGCTGCTCCTCCCGGAAATCATTATACTTTCTTAATATGATTTTCTTGCCCAATCAATCTTGAAGAAAGGAATGAGGAAGTTTCGGTTCCGATTCAAGAAATATCAGGTAAGTTTCGAGACATGAAGTTTGAATTTAGTCTATGATATAAATCCAAGTAATATTGAAAATTAGTATTGAACATTTTCTTTATAAAAGCTCCCCCATTCCTAAAATACCGCTTGAAGGAAAATTACCCATGCTCAATATATTCATGAGAAATGAGATTTAGCCGTAGGAAAATGAGCTTCTCGTGTATTGTATACATTTTTTTCCCGCGTTCGCATTTATTCTTAAATTTTACAGAGTTACATCAAAATCATAATTTTCTTCTTAATGCGCACACTCCTCTTTCGCTGAGGGGTGGCGTTGCTATGGCCTACATACATGCAAATATTTGCTACCATATCAAATGAAGGAATACGAATTCACAGTTCCTGATGCTGAAAAAGATATAAGACTTAAGACTCGGATACATCGAAAGTCATCCACCCAGCAGTCTCACATATGCAGAGTATAAGTTTCACCATAGTAGGTTGAATAGGGAAGAACATTGTTTCTAAGTTCCCTCAGATGGTCAAGGATACTTTGCCAGTCATTCGTTTGTATAGGAATCTATTTAGCCTCAGAGCTTTTCTAGTTTATAGGGTCGGGGATTATCTCTACCTAGTCATCCTCAAACATCAGTCCCTCAAATCTATTTTAAAACTACTGAATCCTGTTGAATGAACAAAATTAGTTTCTGGGATCTCATATCTATTCTGCAGTGTATAATACTTCGTCACATGTAATTCTTGTTAATGTTACAAAAAATACTTGACTTTCCAAAGGATAATGCTATGGCATAGTTGGTAGTATCATAATGGTGAATTATATCAATGTCTTATATGCATCTTTCATTTACATCTTTACTAACTACCACTTTTCTTCTTTTTTTTTTTTCAGAAACTCGCAATCTCTGAAGAGATGGATTTTTGCTGAGAATGAAGACTTTGTCTTTTATATCACTGGCATGATTGTGGAATGTCCATGGCTTCATTGTTACCTGTGAGATAAAATTTGCGCAAAATGGGGTAAGTCTAATACACTCAATTTGATGTGGTATTTCGATCAGATACTGTTGATCAGAACGGTGGTAGATAAAGATGAACATCTCTTGCCCAGAAATAAATTATTCAAATGAACAGGTAAATTGTGAATTGGCCTTATTTGTGATGTTTTTAGTTGCGATTTTTGTACGAAAAAATGAGTATATTGCAATGAATCAAAAGATTTTAGTAGCGAATCGAAAACATTTTTTCATATGAGTGTATATACAGGGTGACCCTCAAGCTTCGATTCTAGAGTTCATTTCTGATCGAAAGTTCTTCCTAGAGATTTTTTCTTTTGAGCGCTTAGTCTTCGAGTAATTTAATATTTTTTTCGTGTTTTCAACTTTTTGCCACTCACTAAAACGATTATAACTCCCTTAATTTGCTGCCTAAATTCAAATCAGGATATCGTTGAAAAAACCATTAAATTTTCTATTGGATAGAGGCCTGAGCTGTCTTGAAAATTGAGGTTTGAGACATGAAGAAGCCCTCAGAAAAGCAAATTTTACCTAAATTGGGAGACCTTGAGTTTTTTCAATTGGGGATTGAACTATGAGAACCAGTATTTTTTCAAGACACAGGAACGGTAATAACAACGCCAAAATCTCACCATTGCAATGTTGTAGTGACTACAACTTATTTTGCCAAGTAGCTAATAACTCAAATGACGTTCTTTTAAGATAGTTAAAAATAATGTTGTGAACAAAATATACCAGACCTAAGTAAGACAATTATTAATGATTTTTACTTAGGCCTACTTTCACTGAACATTTCAATGATTATTTCAAATACCCATACATTTTTAATATAACAAGATGAGTTATTTTTAGTCCTGCCTTAGGTACAGTCGGGGTAAGCTTTCTGCCCTTACACCACCACAGTACAGTCCGTGCAAAACACTGACCATCGCTGAATGGCTGATCGCTGCTGGTTTACAGATAACTTAACACTTATCGAGAACGAAGGGACAAAAATAGATACGATTACTGTACTCGTAGTTACCGGTAAAAGTGTTTTAAGGAAAATATATTTTCAAATAAATTTTTTTTTTTTTTTTTTTTTTTTCCAGTTTGTAATTTTTCCGAGGGCCGGTCAAAATCTGCTCGCGGCCCGGATGTGGCCCGCGGGCCGTAGGTTGGAGACCCCTGTATGTAGTCGATTTGACTTTTGCTTTGCTGATTAGGGTAGGAAACTATGTTTAAATGTTGAAATACGTAGTTTTTTCACTGAAATCGAGGGTTTTCTTGAAAAATTACCTTCATGAAAATACGACTTTGGGGTCCGTTTCTACGTACTTTTTTACGCTGATTCGAACGGTATCACTATCCCTAAATCAGAGGCAAATTAAAGTTAAATGAGTTGTTACAGATGAGTAATGAAAATATGTTTAGAAAATAATTGATAAAAATCATTAACAAAGAAGCATACGATTACTTAAATAGTTATAGAACTTCTAATCAATCGTAGATATTTAATAAGAAATTATTAAACTTTTTCTTGGTTAAACCATTTACCAACACCTTTGGATATTATACTAAAAGACAGTGTGTATACTAAAACATTTTAACAGCAAATTTTGAATATATATCGACTATCAGTGCTCTTATCGATATTTTAAACCTCATTCTACGTTTTGGGTTTTATCTCAAAACCAACATTATCGACAAGAAGTCCCTTTCCATTTCCTCGACCGGCGAAATTATTATGAGATCTACAAAACTCTACAGAAAAGTAGCTGGATTTCATCCAGGAAAATCATAAGATGGTGGCTTTTATAATAGTTTGTTTCGTCTATTAGTCCAATTTCCTAGCTAATATGACAAATGCAAAATGAAATGTTTTATAACCGCTGCGTCTACCTGATGAATATTGATGTCGGAATTCCCTGCGTAACTCGTTATTGGTCTATTGTTGCTCGCCCTTTTAACTTGTTGACTCATTTTCTCATTTACATCCTCGTAATAGCTTCCTACGACCGCTTATGTGCCTAAACGGTATCCTGGCGAGAATCTGTGCTCACCTACGAATGAACAAACAAACATAAACAATAAATTGATTACCTGATGAGCATTAGTCCAAATACGGGTAAATACAGACGCACTAATCAGTTAGCATCTAATATTCCTTGTTTTGGTTGAGTTGAAAATGAGATATTGACAAAACATTGGAATCTATTAAAGCTGCGTAAAACCCCTTATGAAATTCTCAGCTAATTTAATTTGATACCCGACTGAAAAAAGAATTTATTATCTTTGCCGGGATATAGGTAGGTGTGGGTGTAGTTCCGTATGTGTCCCCACGCTCACTGTGAGTAAGTAAGTTGAGCAATGAACCCTAAAACCCTTTTGTTGTTGATCTCTGACTCTTGAATAAACATGCATCTTATACCGACGGAGAGTCGGACTCACTTGAACTGGGCACCAGCAATAACTAAACCACCTGAACTGGGCACTTTCCATATCTTAGGTATGCAGGGTCTGCTCCAGAATGTTTACTAAGGGATTGACTACGTGATGTTATGTATTTTTGAGATGTGAGCTTGCGAGGTTCCAGACCACTAAACTATACACATCATTCTGACCTATATTTATGTCCAACTAATCTGAATTTTCACGAAGGCTACTTGATGTTGTGTATTTTTGAGATGTGAGCTTGTGAGCATCCAGGCCACTAAACCATATACATCCTTCTAATGTGTCCCCACCATATTTCTCTTGTAGCCCAGTAAGGAGAGGGTTTTCCAAACACAAAACCCCAGAAGTATTTTTCCAAACTTTTCCTTATGTTTTGCGGGGTGCTGAATCCGAATTTGAGGGTTCCCCTCCCCCCTGATCCGAGTGTGGTGTATGTTCAAAAATTGTAAAAAATCTCAAAAATTTCTAACTTTTTTCAAATTTTTGCTTATATCTTGAAAACTAAGAAATTTTCGAAAATTGCCATTATTATTAGATTTAAAGTAGACAAAATTCTCTACGGAGTGCACTACTTAACTTACGTACCTATGTACCATGTAACTTAGTGTTCATGTTAGCGCTATAGGGGCTGAAGTCATGTGATCAGTGGCTGATCTCATAATAATGCAAATTTTCGAAAATTGCATAGTTTTCAAGATATAAGCAAAAACCTGAAAAAAATTTGGAAATATTTGAGATTTTTTGCAATTTTTGAACATACGCCACAATCGGGCCAGAGGGCAAACCTCAAATTTCGGATTCAGCACCGCGAAAAACATTAGGAAATGTTGGGAAAAAAACTTCTGGGGTTTTGTCTTGAAAACGCCCTTTTTGAAACTTTGGTTACTGGACTATACGATTCAATTCAACAATGGGACACAGCGGTCAGGAACTAGACAAAAGTTCGGCAGCGATGCCGACGAAAACCCATGGTGAAAAACGATACTTTGAAGAACCAGCAAACCAAAAATTCAAACCCCAAAATCAAAGCGGTGCATCTCCAAAAACGGCGCATGAATTGAGAATGTATCGGTTACAACATTTTTTGACGTTCGACTATGACCCAAGCACAACGATATGGTGGTTAAAAAAAAAAAAAGAAAAAAAAAAAAAAAGTTCTGGGATTTTTTTTTTTTTTTTTTTTGCTTCCTCCTCTTTATGTTAGGATGACACTCCTAAATTTTTAGCAAAAAATATTAATCCTAATCACTTTACCTGGGTCAATTTTGGCCAGTTATCGACCGCCATCGTAAACCAACCTCTAAATTGGTGCCGAGGTGATGATTTGACGGACGGATTTCAATTTTTTAGGTCAATTTATGGGTTATCGCATGCGCTGAATACGATGAACTTATTTATTTTACGCTCCATCTACTAGTTATAAAATTTGGTATTTTCCAGGATACTCGCTACAAAGTCGTTGGTAATTTGGCAAGGACTTGAACCGGCATTGTACTTATTCGCTTAACGACCCGATACCATTGTACAAGCTTTTACACGTGACCGATACCTCTGACAATAGGTAGCCCTACGCTCAAACGATCCAATCACAGTTCAGACAATTCAGAACTACGTATTTGACCCCGGAAAACCGATGAAACTAAGGAATTTTACAGAAAAATTGGAAAATTTTAGCTATTTTCTCCATTTTGCCGCTATATTTGGCAAATAAGTACAATGCCGGTTCAAGTCCTTGCCAAATTACCAACGGCTTTGTACCGAGTATCCTGGAAAATACCAAATTTTATCGGCACAAGGTAGGTATTTCAGAACCTTAAACTATCAACGCGACATAATTTCCGGTGAAATTAGGGTGAATTTGTCTATTACCCTACTATTAATTTGAGATTTATGGCCGATAAACGAAGCAATCATCGGCGGAAAAGTATAGTAAAAAACGGAATCATGTTCAGAACATGCCAAAGCATATTATCCGACCATTTTAGCATGTTTTTAGTACAATTCTTAACCAGGCGACAGCATTTTCGGTGAAATTTTCGGTTTTTACTTATCTTCAAGCAGCGCCCTCTGCCAGTTTACCGGATAACTAGTGGACGGAGCGTAAAATAAATAGGTTCATCGTGTTCAGCGCATGCGATAACCCATAAATTGACCCAAAAAAAATTGAAATCCGTCCTTCAAATCATCATCTCGGCACCAATTTAGAGGTTGGTTTACGATAGCGGTCGATAACTGGCCAAAATCGACCCAGGTAAAGTGATTAGGATTAATATTTTTTGCTAAAAATTTAGGAGGGTTATCCTGACATACCGAGGAAGGAAAAAAAACAATAGGGACAAGAAATCCCAGAACTTTTTTTTATCTTTTAGCGAATTTTTGAAGAAAATGAAGCTATTGCTCTCGCCTCAAAATTTGTAGAATGTGAATTTTTGAAAACTTTTTATGCAGAAATCCGTTTCAGGCTATTCTGAATCATATTCTGAAGTTTAACGCATTTTTTTATGTATGTATGTATATATGTATATATGTATATATGTATGTATGTGTCATTCCAGACGATAACTGTCCGTAGAATTGTGCTAGAAACTTCAAACAAATTTTAAAATGTTAAGGGCACAAAACGAAAGTTCAAGTTCGTTGGCCAGCATGATCGGATTACATCTTCGGGTTGAAATTTTCAAAAATGTAGTCAAAAATTTCAAAATAGCCTGTTTTTTGCGATTTGTTGTGCGAAATAATTTTTTCAGCATACTAACATGTGGTATATTCGGAATCAGCGTAAAATTTCCTATAAGAATATGTATCAAGTTTTCAAAAATTTTAAAGTTGAAAAATCAGTCAAAAATCGAAATAATGCCGTTCGCTAGTTGTAAAAATCGGTAATATTCTTCAAAAATTCGCTCATGGGGTCATGCTGCATGACTGGACTTTTTTTTTTAAACCACCCTATCGTTGTGCTTGGGTCATAATCGAACGTCAAAAAATGTTGTAACCAACACATTCTCAATTCATGCGCCGCTTTTGGAGATGCACCGCTTTGGTTTTGGGGTTTGAATTTTTGGTTTTCTGGTACTTCAAAGAATCGTTTTTCACCATGGGTTTTCATCGGCATCGCAGCCGAACTTTTGTCTAGTTCCTGACCGCTGTGGGGAGCCCAAGTAAGTCGGGAGAACCAGTGACTTTAGTCTTGGCCTGAAAAGGCCCATTTCCAATCTCCCCTTAGGCTTCTTTGTCTTAACTTACGTTGTAGGTGCACATTTTATTGTCTTATCTAAACATCCTATATTACTGGACTATTTTACGCAAAGGAGAATGTTAATCTATCATGAAAACATGGGAAGAATCAGATTCTCAGGATTCCGAAACAGTCGTCAAATTCATTTTTTAGGAGGATAATGACAGATTTACATTGGTTTGAAAGTGTGGACACATACGGCACTACACCCGTAGGTCTTATCTTATTTATCTTACTTTCAAGATAGAAGTTACCTAGTCTTCTTATCTTTAGCAGACTTAGTCTTATCTTTGGCATGTGATCAAAAGTGTCTCAAGCAGAATTGATAACATTAAGAGGGTGATTACAATAGGCGGGGAAAATGATTTTATTTATGCAACGCAAATCTTTATAAAAAATGTAGTTCAGTTACCAAACAGGTAGACGTCATCTCATGTAACATGCCTTCATTAGGGTTTTTGAATAAAATCTTCTATTCTGTCTCGTTTCGAGGGTTTAAACATCTCAATACGGAAGTGAGTGAAAAAACGTTGTCTATTTCCACGAAAAATTAAGAGTTACTATGTTAAATCGATTTCGACGGTTAGGCCATTATCAGTAACAAACAATAACTAGTTATTGTATAACAATAGTTATTGTTTGTTACTGATGATGGCCTAACCGTTGAAATCGATTTAACATTGTAACTCTTTATTTATCGTGGAAATAGACAACGTTTCTTCACTAACTTCCGTTTTGAAATGGGTTTCCACAACTTCGTCGCGAGTGATTTAGTTCGTATTTAGTTTTAGTTCGGTTAAAAATGTTGGTAAGTAATGCATGCCTTTACAGGGATGTCCCTGAGAATGGATCGTAGATAATCTTCCATCATAAAACTTACATCGTGAAATTTGAAACTCCTGATATATTTTCCAAAACTCGAACAAATTCATAAATGAACGAAAGAATTACCACCAAAATCTATCGAGAGTAGTTAAAACATCATGATTCATTATTATTACCCCCTCCATTCACCCCCTTCAATGATGAAATTTGCAACTACTGATATACAATCCGAAACTAGACCGAATGAGCGTTACCCACGTATTTATCTTATATTGGTTTATTATTTCCAATAATAAGCCTATGTGATCGTATAGCAAAAAAATTTTATAACCCCCCCTCAAACTTTGTCTCTTTACGTTTCAAGGTGCGTAGAATCCAAATTTGAAATGTCCGTCCGCCGTCCGGGCCGTAAAAGGCCTAAGAATTGACTTAAAAAAGCCGTTCTATTGCACATAACGTTTAACCATCCCGATCGCTTCACTCGCATAGATGCTATGGGCCAAAAACGGGCGAAAAAGTGTCTTTTTCAAGGCTTTGAGTGTTAGACTTTGCACGCGCACGCCTGGCACGCTTGGCAGGGGGTCACGGTGGGTGATGAGGGGGGGTGGAGTGAGAGGAAGAACAGAGGTGGATACTAGAAAAGAGACTGGCGAAAGCCCCAGAGCATGCTGGTTACTATAGCTGGCTATCTGATTCAGAAATAATAAACCATTATGTAATAATTTGCAGCGTTTTTTAAAATTAATTTAGATTCCATTCTGAAAAATTTGATACCGTCCGCACTCTCCTACGTTAAGTAGTTTTCAGTATCAGTTTTCCTAGTTAAGTAGATTTTTAAAAGTTCACACTGGGTGGCAAGGGGGTCCCGCGCTGGTGGGTGGGGGTGCCTTGACGTCGCCAGTGCGTGAAACTTTGAAAAATTTTCGGCATTGGAACACTTTTAAAATCTTGTCAAATGTTAGATTTTAGCATCCGCAGTTGTGTTACTTGGAGGGAATTCTGAATCCTGCTGTCTTACTGACTTTAGACTCGTACGGTTCTTGGCGCGTTGACGTGAGGACTCAAGGACAGGATGTGCTGCAGTAGCGACCAACGCGCAAGTTGATATCTCGAGAGCTATGCTGACACCCCGCTCTGTTCGTTATCATGATCTCATGACGAGCTTTGAGACTTGGAAGGGGCTCAGTTACTATTTCCCATGACCGAAGTTGTCAAATGGTTGTGATGAGAGCTGTTTGATACATCTTTTTAGGTTGGGAGGTTGATTAAAAAAAAAAAAAAAAAAAAACTGTATCTTAGGCACTGATCATCGTAAACTTCGGTAGTGAGGAGGCAAAACAAACGTAAAGACGAAGCGCTTGCATACGAGTCTGCAACACATTGGGACATTTTATGTCTTTAGTTGCAGACTCGTATGCAAGCTCTAAGAGTCACTCAGCGGATCCGGACCCTGGGCATCGTCAAGTAAATGTCCTAAAGAGGCTACATACGAAATTACAGCTTCCTAGAGTGCAAAGCATAGAAATTAGCTTCAAGAGCCACTCATCTGATCCGGACCCTGGGCATCGTCAAGTAAATGTCCTAAAGAGGCTACATATGAAATTACAGTTTCCTAGAGTGTAAAGTATAGAAATTACCTATTAAAATGATTTAACCACCGCTTCAAAAATCAAACCGTTCTCGCAATATTCGGATCACCTGCTATGAATCAAATAATCAAAACCCCAGCTCAATGAAATCATCAGAAATTAACAAGCGGTTGCAATCATGTTCACAATATCAATTATTGAGAATTATCACCTGAGTGTACTCAATTATTCAAATAACCATGCTCATAAATCAGCTTGTTGGCCACGCACTTCGCAGTAGTTAACATAATATGGTTGGATAAATCGAGAGCTTTCGAACAAATGGTCAACGAATTTTGTGGGATGAAAAACGACGAAGTACCATTTCCCTAGCAACGACTCGTTTGTAAGCGGAAATCATCAGAAAACCAAACGCCTTTGTTAACGCTTTTTTCGTTTATGTGCCAAAGTAAAGACATGAAATGTCAAAACGTAGAAAGATCGTAGGAGAGTGCGTTGAAGCCAAACTTCTTAAGATGGAATCTTCTTCCATTTAAAAATAGTTAAAACACCTTTTTCGTACCCGTGCTTTTTGGCTCATTCCTAGTTGTACAAAAAAGAATCACGAAAATCGGACGAGAATTGTTGAAATATCATGATTTATCAGTATTACCCCCTCCATTCTCACCCTTTCATGATGAAATTTGAAACCCCCTCACATACTACCAGGGTGGCCCCCAACGGGAAAAGTCAGGGAAAACCTGGAATTGTCAGGGAATTTTGTGCGACGGGAAAAGTCAGGGAAATGTCAGGGAATTTTGGAAAAAACACCAAAATGTCAGGGAATTTTTTCAATCAATACTTTGTGTAATAATTTGCAGTGTTTTTAGGTTTATTTTAACTCCTAAACAATAAAACTTCAACGACGTACTTTATCATACTGCATAATATTTTATAGATGGGTAATACGAATAAAAAAAATAATTGTCAAGAGTCGTGGTATTGTTCAAAGAGTTACATTGTTACACACACAGATACATTGTGACATGGATATGTCTTCGGCTCTCCTGGTTACTTCGTCACCTATTAGTAATCTATTTGTGAGAAAAATCAACAGGTTATTGAACTAGGGAGAAAACCCAACAGAGTAGTGGATTGATCCAGTTAGAGTCCCAACAACGAGTTGGTGTACATAAGCTAGGACTTCTCATGTTGGCCTATTGAAATGTGAAGCCATGTGTAATAAATTCATAGCTTTCCAACGAAAGATTTTTGTGGGATGGGAAATAAGGCACCGATTGGAAGTAGGTGGAAAAAAGCGAGACATTTATTGCAGTCGGGCGAAAATTTGGAATTATCCACAAAGCTAAGAAATATCCTTGTTAAAAACTTTTCCTTTTTTCAACACAAATGATTAAAATTTGAATTTGATCTTCAACAAATCGCTTCAGATCACAAATTGTGAGACCATAAAATATTAAATGAAAAGTAATGCAGCATGATTAAAGGCCAATTTTCGTAATTTGTCGTTTTACATTTAGGTTAGATAAATTGTTTTGAAAATTGAGAACTTTGAGGGCAATGAAGTTGTTAAATATACATTTTATGGCAAAAAACTCATTCTAAATTATGGTCTACTATTCAACAAATGATTTCGGGTTTCTAGCAGTTTTCTTTTCTGCAGTTTTTATTTATTTATTATTACTTATTTTTATTTTTTTGCACATATTAATGAACTTTTATATATATATTTATGAAATACTTGAATTTTTGACGAAAGAACGGATTTTTTGTATTGATCCTAAAGAAAGTTATCGTCTGGAATGACACACGCACGCATACAACCTAATATGTCATTAACAATTAGGTTGTATTAATATGTAGTATGTCACTAGTCATAGAATCTAGTGCTTTGATACGATAGTGTTTGAAGAACCTTGTGGCCGTTTAGCATTCGTTATTATGTTTTTGAATTCGAAATACCAAAACTGGGTTTTCACACTTATTGTAGTTTTTTCCTCATTCTCAGTTTATTTTTTACCTGAATTTACTGTGGAATATTTTAGTTACCTTAAGTATGTAGTGTGTCAAAACCATTCTGTTCGTCTAACGGCGATTTTTAAAAAACTATTTAATTAAATTCTTTCACAAATTCAATTACTTTAAAAAGTATCTTTTCTCCCATGCTTCACCTTCATTATTACTCCTAGAGTAGGCTGTTTTTATTTTTTAAATTATACGATTTTCATTTTTGAAGCATTAAAGGTGACGCTCTATATATATATATGAGTTTGATATTTTTTGTCAGGGAAATATGGAGTTCGGTCAGGGAAAAGCCAGGGAAATGTCAGGGAATTTTAAAATTTCCATTTGGGGGCCACCCTGACTACGTTCCAAAACTATATTGAATTCGTAATGGAACAAAATAAGAATCACGAAAATCGATCGCGATTTGTAGCTTGGGTAGCGCATGAAAGAATAGATATCCCCCATCTCGTTTCAAATCCGGAATTCCTGAGGTTTGTTCACAACTGGACTAACATTTGAATCGAACCAAATAAGAATCACGAAAGTTGGTTGAGAATCGTAGCCTGGGTGACGTCGACAAAATTTGTCGTAAAAACCACTTTTTTCCTTTACCCCCTCCATTCCACGGAATCCCTCCCTTTCCCTCTTCCGTCACGAAATTCAAAATTGCTGGGGTATGTTGCACAACTAGACTGAAATTGGGATCGAACAAAGAAAGAATTTCGAAAATCGGTTGAGAATTCGCACATTCCATTTTAAACAAATGGAAGAAGAAAGAATTAACTGTAGATGCGTTAACGATAAATCTTTCTTAACTCTCATCATCAGCCGTTTTCGCTCAAACATGGATGGTAGTTGGAGTTTGACTAAATGATTAAACAAATGACTGATTACGAATAATGGATGCTTCTGCGCACGTTGAAACACGAGAAATCTTCGCAGCAAGCAGTTAACTTCGACAATTTGCATCCCGAATAATAATGCGACAAGTGCCTTTTGGTTTATCATATTCAATTATGAACCTTTGTAGTCAACCAAGAGAAAAACGTCAGCCAAGTTGGGTGGGAAGTATAGTTTGCTCACGTATTGTAACATGGATGTATAGAATTAGTTGAATGACAAAGGACGAGTCAAAATTATTGAATGCAAAATATAACAGTAGTCTATCTAATACATGAGAGTATACATACATGCTAGAATGCAAAATAGTTCTATAATTCATGTTTTATGCACAGAAATTGTCTAAAGGTTAACCCACATAATTACAGGATACTAGCTGACCCGGCGGACTTTGTCCCGCCTAACATATTATTCGTACAGTCATGGTTACAAGTACCAAACAGTATTCATTAAGATTATTATTTAATTAAAGCGAAGAAAACATTGAATATAAATAATAAGTAGTACGTATAAAGGGTGAAACGGGTATTTGAATTAGTTCCTGTTGATGAATTGCCTCACCTTTCGTAGACGTTGATGTTTCGTGGAAAGAGACCATAATTTTATTCGTTTCTTGGTGTTCAAGAGAGGCTTCCTATCAAATTTCAAATTCCTGAGGTGAATAGGAGAGAACTTAGCTAAGTCAGCTGATCTCGTTAGAACCTGTCATTGCATTCGCCTCTTTAAATGCCTTAGAAAGACTCCCTGTCATATTTCACATGCCTAGGATGAAAAGGAGAGAATTTAGCTAAGTCAGCTGATCTCGTAGGAACTCGTCATTGCATTCGACTCTCAATGTCCTCCTTCATAAATATGTAGTTTCACCTAAATTTTTATGCCACATTCGGTCGTATCCACCTTGTATATGTGCCATTCCAGGCGATAACTTTCCTCAGGATTGAGATAAAAATTACGTCCTTGTGCCAAAAAATAGAGCTTTCCAAACAAAAGGATGAGTTCGTTGGCCAAAACTTTTTGAGTATATTAAATTGGTCAAATTTCAACAACAAAAAAGTGCTATAACATTAGAAATGGCTAAAAACGGCCGAAAATTTTAAATATATTTTTTTATGCACAATTTCAGTAAACGAATGAACTAGAACGTTATTAAATTTATGCAACAAGTTTTTCAGAACAATGTACTCAAATTTCGCTGAAAAACATTGCTGAACAATCGATAAAACCTCTCCAGAAATGCCAAAATTTCCAAATCTTTTGAGCTGCAGAATATTATTCTGAACGAATTTAGTTTCTAATTGTAATAATTGGTAGTGACTATTTCTTTACACTTGGAGTGCTCAAATTTCAAAACAAGGTAATATAGTAGGGTGATTTAGGAAAATTCGCTCATAATACAATCATGCTGCATGACTGAAACTTTTTCCAATAAATTTGAGTCGTACTTCGTTATTCAACTAATTTTATACGACTCAACTTGGCAGGCTTTTTTCACCATTGCATTTGGGCTTGGCAGTATAAAGTTAAATCTGTGAAATAATACATTATATTTTGAATAATGTACAACAGTGTTTTATGTTTTAGTGTTGTGCTGGTGATCAAAGGGATTCTGAGAACATGTTTTGTTATCCTCAATAATATTTATTGCATCCCTACCTACTGCGTATGGATGTTCATGTTTCAACCTATCAGATATTACAAACCCAGTATCTATTGGAAAATCGAAGGGACGTTTTTCCACTGGCTGCTCGCGATGGTGAGCATGTGGAGCTGGTCTGCCGGCTATGATAGTAAGTATATTATTCCACTATTATCATTTAATTTCTATATAGAAAACAATTCCGATTGAACTAACCAGGAATTATCTTTTAATTTCTGAATGAAGAAATTAAAAAATTTCTGCACAAGGCGCTATTGTTTAAGTAAATTTTTGTCTTTGTCGAGGTTGGTATTGTAAGAAAGTTAGAGATTAGATTTTGAAAATCTTGTCCGTTCTGAGTGAGGAAATCTTTGTCTGCCATCTCAAAATTGATGGAATACAAAATGGCGGACTCATAAAAATGGCTTAATTTGGCCATTTTAAAGTTTTTTTGTAATAATTACTAAACTGTACATCCTATAGACATTATTTGTATTCTTAGCAAAGCAATAGAGCATACAAAAATGAAACTATTCGATCCCAAAACTCTTAATTATATCCTAAAATAAGCGAAAATTACAAACAATTTACAATCGGGCTAATTTTGGGTCAGTCCTCTCCTCCCCCCGTTTAGATTTTTGTCCTTCAAAATCGCCTAGTGGCGTTAGTTTTTAACTGATTTCAGTCTGCCAAATCTAATTCTACTGAGGGTTAAATACTTCCCTAAGTTCATATCGAGCATATTTAGCTGAGACCTTTCCCCATTAACTTACAGCTTAACTTATGAATTTTATGTCATTTTGCACATGTAATTCGTAGAAACGGCGTTCTAATTTTTACTTTAATGGGAAAGGGTCTGAGCTAAAACTTGCTGGATACGAACTGTAATATTCTCGAGGAAGGAATATATCGGGACACGGGTTGAACAATTATGAATTTTAATCGAGACTAGAGACCAATTCAGAATATAATGGAAAAGCATCAAGTAATCGAACGCGGCTAAGACGAAGAAGGGGGAACAGTGTTCCCTACATGATAAATATTAAATGTCCATGAATAATTATCATTATTCCGTAGTATATTACATGAACTTTGGAGGGTATTAAACCACGATTCAAATGACGTTTGGCAGACCTGAATCTACGGCAAAATTCTGGGCGAAGGGAGAAAAGAAACCTCCTAAAATTAGCCCTACTTCGATCGTCCTTGATTCCCTCATTTCAGGGGATAATTCATAGCTTTTACGTCGAATCGCTTCAGTTTTGTATGCTTTACAACTTGGCTACGTATAAAAAATTCGGTTTTGGAATTATTAGAGAAATACTCGTACTTTAAAATGGGCAGGTTAAGCCATAGTTATGTGGCTGCCATTATGTATTCCACCAATTTCGAGATGGTAGAAAACGATTTTTTCAGTCGAAAACGACCAAATTTTCAAAATCTAATCTCAAACCTTCTCCTGAATTTACTACCTTTTTTCGGCCTTGGCTCCTGGACTATGGTAGTCACACCACACATGTGAGGTTGATTTCTTTAATCGCTATTATTTTGTGTATTGTTCTCTGTTTGTCTCCTAAGTACTATGTATAATTATTATATACCTACTGGTAGGTTGAGGGGAGGAAATCATAGGCAATTCCTCTTGTGTCAGTTTAGTAAATCTGAGCGCTTTCGCCTTCCGGTCTCACCAGAACTATTATATTCTTGTTTCGTTATATTTATGTTTCATGTATACAAGGCTGGTCATTAGCATTTGCTCAGCAGGTTTTGGTTCATGGTCGGTAATATTTATGTAGCTATCTAGGCTGATCTTCAGAATGATTGTTTTGGCAATGATAGGATCATGTTTGGTTAGATTCATGTATTTGCGGGAAATAGTCATCATCATTATTGTTTCGGCTAGTTACTGGTAGGAATATGCCAGTTCTGGTAACTACATGCATATTATTTTAATAGTTTATGCATGTTCATATATGTATAGTTTATATTTGTATTTAGCTTTGGTAGCACCAGGCTAGGCTTTTTTTTTTTTTTTTTTTCGTATGAGGTTCTATATTATAGGGGTTACTAGAAGAGCATGTGAAGGGGGGGGGGGGGGGGGGAGGCTCCCCTATTGATAAAATATGTACCAGAACTGGCATATTCCTTACAGTACCTAGCCGAAACAATAATAGCTGAGCAAATGCCAATGTCTAGTCATGTATAAACATAAATATAACGGAACAAGAATATAATAACTATCTCTTGAGGCTGGAAGGCGAAAGCGCTCAGATTTATTAAGCTGCCCAATAGGAATTGCCTATGATTTCCTCCTCTCAACCTACCCTACCAGTAATACTGAAAGGCCACAACCACACACCACATGCATCAATTACTATATACTAGGTAAACATTAACTATAAGCCATCAGAATAAACTGATTTTCTGAAAAACCATTTTTTAATCCGTCTTAGACAACCAAATTGTTTGTTGCAACGTTGACTTGTTTAATCTCCTCCTATTTTACAGCATAAGCTATTTTAGTCTTTATCTCGGTAATTAAAAAACAGGGATTCGATTAGATATGAGAATTCAGAGAGGATACGTAAGAAGGCTAATCAAATTCTAGCTTAAGAACAACTCATTAAAAATATGCGGTTGACATGGGGATACGAAATAAAACGTTTACCTCCTCAGCAAAAACTCAAGAAACGTCAGGGTTCCAAATGATCCCATGAGGTGTCGATGTCCTCCTGTTTATTCATTTATGTGGTACAAATATAATAAGGGCCAATAATAAATTCATAAATGAGAGTGCAAATGATAATATGATAGTTTTCAACCCAGGACGAGGGGATATTATTGTACGATGAAAACTAAAAATGATAAAATAGTTTCAAGGTTGGGCAAATATATTAAACAAATGATTGAATATAGCATGCTGGGTATGGTGAGTGGTCGTCAGATACGTGCGTGGAAGTTTTTTCAGAAGAGGAATTAATACTGCAAAGAAATCAATGTACATGTATGTGATTGGAGTGGTCCGAAAAATAAGTAGATGACAAGTAAAAATTATAAATAATATAGCAATAAAGAAGAAAAATACATATAGCAATAAAGAAAAAAATCAAATACCGCGCTCCGCGCAAATGTCATAGTTGGCAGACTCTTTGACACATTCAACCTAAACCGAGAAACTATTACATTATGTAAAAGGGGAAAAAACACAATGCCGATATTTCGTATGTTTATTCTTAAGAACACAAGAATACAACAAAAAGAAAACCCAGCTAATCTGACTTCCTTCCAATCACTTCCACGTGTCCCCAAGAGGCTGTTTTATAGGTACCTGATTTCAGAAATAATGAAAAATATCGATTTGTGACGGATTTTCGAAACGATCCATTTGTGATGAATTTTCATAGCACACGTTCTTTAAAAAACAGAATACGTTTTTACGGAGATCTTCTTGCCAAAAAATCATTGTCATCTAACAACGCAACGAAAAAATTACATGTAACAACGACATATACAAGAAGGCTTGTGCCGTTGCTTTGTGATCTTCAAAGCTAATTTCTTTATTCAACCTGTGTTAATTGTGTCTAACCATCACTAGAAGTTCGCGAACAATCAATTTGAGACACGAGTCTCTAGAACCTGACCAACCAATCTAAATTGTTACTAAGGGATTGACTACTTGATGTTATGTACTTTTGAGATGCAAGCATAGCGAGCATCCAGACTACTAATCTAAGCAGAAAACTGATATGTGTAAAATCTCATGGCGACTGGAGCACTGGGAATGCCACGCAGTGGGTAGTCGAACTAAAGAGCAAGTCGTCAGGGTCAAGAGTCTCGTGTCTCAACTTGATTGTTCGCGAACGTCTTGTTCTAACCATCATGTACCTAAATTCTCTAAATTATTTCTTGAATTTCCAACCTAGAGTTTTGGCTAATAAAGGCTTGTATCTGTTGATCTTTTACAGAGTTGAAATTCTACGTTTATCACTATATTGGCTTTAGGCGCAAGGTTTTTTTTTTCTCCACTTTTCATACTTTTGACCTCGCTTGTGTCGCTCTGTCGACTACAGAGAGAAAAAGAAGACTTGGTTCTCTCGGTAAGCGAGGCATTGGTCGAATTTCGACTGACACAGTGGCACAGTTGGTGAGAGCGAGTGAAATTTTTCCTAGTGGTGCCGCCACCATCCCGACTGGAAATCCTAAATATCCTCATAATGGCAAGACTTTGCACAATACCCCGTGAAATGGCGGGGATTTCGAGACTTCCTTTCTACTTTAGTCTAATGACATACTGTGCGGGAAACCGCACTGCGGTGACGGTGTCCAGTTTTTTTCTGCCACGACATGTCGCCGATTTTTAAAAGCTGCGGCGCTGTTCGGAGGGGAAAACCCAAACAAACAAATGTCTAGAGACACGTTGGCTGGCAGAATCGACACATTTCGGTTTTCCACACAGTATGTCATGTAGCTCCAAACGCGGTTTTTCCCCCTGCAGTTTTGTGGCTGCAGAGAACTGCAAACCGGAGCCGCATAGTATGTCAAGAGCCTTACTCTCCCATTTTCCGCAGACTGTACCTTCTAACTAACTCCCCGTGGTTTCTTTTTCATTTTAGCAGCCATACTGAACTTTGGGATTTCCTGTGGGCGAATGAGGCTTGCCAATTGTGGCTCACTCAAACTACACATACTTTCTCTTCATGTTATATATATGTGCTCTAAGAGTATTTCCATGCTGTCAGGCTCCAAAGGAGAGGTCTGGGGCTTTCTGGGATTTCACTTCTGATATGTCTGTAGAAGAACGACAAGTCTGCTGATCTTCTACTGATTTCCAGAAGTTTCAGCCCACGGTTATATACCAATTTGCTATAGCTGATTTTGTCACAAAATAGTTGCATCTTGAAAGGCAGGAAGCTGAGAAACCTGTGGGGAATGCTCTCCATAGTCGAAGATAGGCACTACAAGTGACCTCTACAATAGGATTACAGCTGCTGGGCTCTTAAATTCACTCCTCTTCTGGAGTTCATGCAAATGTGACGGATGTTCACAAATCGTCCTGAAAAATGAAGCTGTAGATCAAAGAACACCCCTAGATTTTGCTGATTACATAACAATATGAATACCTAAAGAAAGAAGATTTCACAAATGCATAAGTCAAATCCAACTTGGTTATTTCCATTAGAGCATTTGCCTGTTTTGGTAAGTGAGGCTTTGATCGAATTTGGATTGGCAAACAGGGGTTATAACAGTTAGTGAGAGCGATTCGGCGGATTTCAGTGCCATTGGGTACCAAGGGAGAAGTCTGAGGCTACTCAGAAGTTCCAGCCAATTTTCTGTAGTTGATTTTGTCACGGGGTATGTGCATCTTGAAAGGCTTCCAAAGAAACCTGTGCTGAATTCCCTCCAAATGGTCTCATTGCTTTGGCGAGCATACATTACAGGAATAGTTGAGGACTGGCATCACAATAGGATTATGGCTGCTGGGCTTGTAAAGTCCTCTTCAGAAATCCAAGCAAACGAGACAGACGTCCACAAACTGTACCAATGTGAGCAGAGAAATCAAGCTGTAGATCAAAGAGTTCCCCAAGGTCATGGCTAAAAAAATGGCGGGACAGCTAGCTTTAGTTCTCATACAAATTTTCATCAAACCTTTTTATTCCTAAAACTATAAATAAGGAGTTAGGACTTTTCAATTAACTGTCAATTACTGGAGCCATATCAAAATGTAAATCCTGTGCATTTGTGAAGCATTCTATGACAAATCTAATATTTTGTTGCTGAAATCATTTTTTCTGTTGCAGTTGTCGAAATGGGAGACGATATCCGCATTTGTTTAGATGAACGAACTTTAGTCATAGCCAACCATCAATCTACCGCAGATGTACCGATGCTCATGGCTAATTTTAACGCAAAAAAAGGGGTACTCCCAAATATCATGTGGATTATGGATAGAGTTTTCAAATTCACTAACTTTGGCATAGTGTCAATCATTCACGAAGATTTTTTCATCCTTTCGGTAAGTCCATGATCATGAGGTAAATGTAAAACTACGTATGCGCCATGTATATATTTATGAATGACTTTTTGTAATGCAATATCTAACGGCATTGCAGGGGAAAGCTGCTCGAGAAGAAGCAGTGACACTTCTTATGGAGCATCTGCGGGAATCTTACATTCCCCTGAACAGAAAACTAATGGTTCTTTTCCCTGAAGGAGGATTTTTGAGAAAACGGCGGGAAACCAGCCAAAGGCATGTATATTATTTGTTTTCCCTTAATCATTATCGGTGTCATCTAAGCAGCATGCTGCTGCAGCCTAACGTATTTACCTTGAGATACCTCCCCCAGACCCATTGCTTCAGTTTTACCGTTGGTTTATAGAGTATAGCAGCCCATTCCTGCTGAACCAGGATTCTTAAGCCGGGTCCACACTTGTATCAAAAGTCTGTATTGTATCACCATTGTGTATCAAATAGTAAGTGACGCCCCGTGTATTTTCATTCATAAAGTTGGCGGTTTTCCCCCCTCACATCAAAAGAATGCTAAGCAATGAGGTAGCAGTGTAGTGTGGACGCTCCATTGCTTTCCTCCCCTTTTGAAGAACGTTGCTTCAGACATCTTGTCAATGATATTCGCCACACCTGGATGTAGTCTTTTATCAATGTATCAACTATCGCCTGACATACTTCAAGGAAAATCGTGCTTATGGCCTGCTTTGATATTTTAAACAAATAGTGCAGACTTGTGTAGGGAGTCTCCGGTGGCCAAAACCCGTAGAGTCAATGCCAGCCTTTCCTGTGCAGGTATAGCTTTTTACAGTGTAGTGTTGCTTTTTGAGATTTGTGATCCGACCATTTGTAACAAATGCTCAAAATGTGCCTGGTGCATCAGGGTGAAATTTTTGTACATTCTGCTGACATGCTGGAATTGCAAATCTGCCAGCATGCTGGTTCAGCTGTACACTTTTCGGTTACGGTAGACATTGCACGCCCACCAACGTTTGTTTCCTCATTTTTGAGACTATAGTCAAAGAAAATATATGCAGCTGCTGCAAGTTGCTGTTGTGTCACCATTGTATTTGTTGAGGAGCTGCTACACTACTCACTCGCTGAACGCATTGCTTCCTTTTTTCTTCTTTTTCGCCTATCTTTTCACCATTGCATCCTATTTCTACGGATATGCCTAGAGGATGGTGAGGTTCGTCTGGAGGGCGTTGCATGTGATTCGGTACGCAACGGTGATAGGATACCGACATTTGATACAAGTGTGGAGCCGTCTTTGTACATTATCTGTGTAATGCTAATCTCATAGTACACGGTGATGGTACTTTTATTTATCTAGAAGAAAGGTCATGATGGGAAACCAGAAATCGCAGGTAGTCATCGTTGAGTGTCCACTTTAAAAGAAATGGGCAGGGACATAGCCTCGCATGCCTTCCATGTAAACCCCCATGTATGCTTTCCATTCTAAGAAAGTAACGAAAAAAAGCATGAGACACTCTTTTGAAAATGCACACCCACACTGGTGGGTCCCACTCATGATGAGCCTGTGTTCTCATTCGGAATCGCAAGTCAAGATACGAATCTCAAAATGTGGCAGGCGGTGGAAGGTGAGGATTTCAGGGGGCTGTACGCATGCTATAACAGTGCGAGAGTAGATAAGAGTACGATTTCGTAAAAACAAATCTGATTGGATATATACAGATGTCAAAGGTTCAAAGACCAATGAAATTGCTCCATACATCTCTGACGATGAAGGTGATAGCGCTTACTAGTTCTAATTCAGCGCTGCTTCCCTCTCACCTGCATATGTGCGCATCCTCATTTTGGGAATGGTCCTGCGCCATGTGCTCGCTTATTCCAAATTCAAATGACAAAGCGGTTACGATAATTTTTTCATCCGTTATAATAGTGGGTACACATATAATAGGTACCTTCCGATTTTATTCATTCTGATTCCTGTCATTGATCATTAATTCATTATTATTTATTAATGTCTCATTCACGCATCTTGAATGGGGAGGGAGTTCAATTATTAAATGCCTGATGTATCTCTGGTAGAATACCCTAGCTACGCTACTGGAAATGGAGTCTCAACTACAGTTGTCCTTCATTTCACTCCCCACAAAGTGGAAGCCCGATCGAGCCTCCTATGATACCCTTCCCGTTCATTCCTGTGGTGTGCCTCAGTCAAAGTGATGCTAAAAATGCCGATTAACCGTCCCATGTTTATATGAGCTAGTTTCAATTATGAGTTCGAACGAGATTAACACGGAGAGGTTTCAAGGTGCCGCAAAAAGGGGGAAAGACGTCGTTTTTCGCTGCGATGCTGATGAAAGCAAATTTGACGTTGTTGGCGTGCAAATTTAGTGAAGTGACCAGAACCATCAACGCTTGCGAGTCTTTCCACACCTTCAGTAAAGATTTTAGTAGTCCCCACCTAAATATTTACTTTTTTTCATCATCGGAGGCTCGATCGGACTTCGACTTTGTGGGGAGTGTAATGACAGACGCCCATATAGACACCATTTCCAGTAGCGTAGCAATGGCCTTTTAACCAGGGGGAACGTCAGGAATTTAATAATTTAACTCCCTCCCCATTTAAGATGAGTGAATGAGACGTTATTAAATAATAGGACCGACCATCAATGAATGACATCAGAATGGACGATCAGAAGGTATTATGTACCCACTATTATAACTAACATGATAGCCACATGTGCTTGGTTGCAGACATTCTTCAGTCTGAAATTAGGAATGGGTTCATTTTAATTGTTAATAGCAAAATCGTGAGTGTAAGCGAACACCGACTATATATTCGGGGAGTGTAACATATCAGCAGCAAGATAATTCAAGGTGTATAACGTAGGGTTTTTGAACGTCGGGGAATGTAATGGGTAGTGACTAGCTCCCCAACGATTTTTAGTTTTCAAAACTTCCGCTATTGTGGCGCTTCAGTCGTTGTATTTCCTACTGAGTAGAGAAGTACTGTGATTGTTTCTTGAAACGATAGTTGTGGCGTAGGTTATTGGTTATGATACCGGTCTCGTGAGACGAAGGTCGTGGGTTCGAGTCCTGATGCATGGTCATTTTTTTTAGCTCGTTCAACTCCCGAAATATACTTTTAAAACGTCATTCTGACCTGCATGTCCAACTAATCTGAATTTTCACTAAGGGATTGACTACTTGATGTTATGTATTTTTGAGATGCGGGCTTAGGAGCATCCAGATCACCAAACTATACACTTCATTCTGACCTACATGTCCACTAATCTGCATTTTTACTAAGGGATTGACTACTTGATGTTATGTATTATCCAGCCCACCAAACTACACAAATCATTCTGATCTATTTGTCCCACTAATCTATATTTTAGCAGCGGACATAGATTAATAAAAATTGAGGCGCCACTGTAGCGGAAGTTTCGAAAACTAAAAATCGTTGGGGAGCCAGTGACTCCCGAATGTAATGTCGAACTCCGATCTGTTGTCATCAAAGTAGAGTATGTCTGTACGACCTGATAGTAATGGTCAACAGAGAATGGGGCTCCTGGGCATCACAACCCTGTAGCGCATCATTTCCGCTGATGTTTTGAGAGAAAACGGCCATTTTCATTTGAAAACAAACGACTTTTACAATGCAGATGCTACGATACGGGAAAAAATATTACAAGTTTGTTCTCCCCTTATAACTGATTAATTCGGCGCTCCTTCAGCATTGATTGTCAGGTCTAGTTGATGTGGTTTGGAATAAAAGATGTCACATTGGGCAGCGAATGTCCATTTCGTCTAAGGTTCTAACCCTTCTATAATCAAGTCTTCTCTTCTACACCAGGTTTACCGTACCGCTAGATAATATAATAAAAATTTAAGTGCTAATTCCCTAATTTTCCTCTATCATTCAGCATAACATATCAGCAACTTCCTGACTAACAATAAATGGAATAATAATAATAATAATAAATTTGTTGTGTGTTCCTCCAGATATGCCGAGAAAAATAACTTGCCACGACTCAATCACGTTTCCCTTCCAAGAATGGGCGCTATGCACGGAATCACCGATGTCTTGAAAACTTCAAACAATGACCAAACACCTTCTACGACATCTTCAGGTTCGCTAGGTTAGGTGGCATTGATGTGATTTATTTTTCGACTAAACACTTCTACATTTAGATATTTTATGTTATGTAACCATCCTTATTTTTTGTCTTGTTATGTAATCACCAGGGCCAGTCTAAGGCGAAAATTGCATGTGTGTAAGACTCACATTTTATGCCCCTACCGAGGGGAATACCCCCCCCCCCCCCTCCGGAAAATTGTTGAATTTTAAGGTCTAAAAACAGTTTTAGTGCACTTTTGTACCTTTTAGAACATTAAATTCATGTCCCTAATTTTGATTTATTATTGATTGACTTGATAGGTTCAATACTCTTGTACCTTAAACCACTATTATGTTAAATAAACTAATGAAAGCTTCTAGGTCTTGTTACAATGATTTTTTTTTAAGCACCTGTAGCTACTTTCTAGAAAAACAAAACAATGGGAGGGGAGGCAGGAACATGAGTCTTCCTCTGTCCTGCCACACCGGCAGCCGACTGCTCTACTGACCCTGAACCTTGGTCAGGGGCATCACACTACTGTATTTCAGAACTCATTGGAGTAGATCTTGGGTTTTACCTTGGAATTCCACTGTAAAAGTTTTGAGACAAAGTTCCTTCTAGTTTAAATATTTCTGCCCAACATCTTAATCATTTTCTAACAATTTGCCAAATTTATTTTCTTAACCGAAATTGTCCAATTTTATACCCCTTCAAAAGGCTCGAGTGTGTGGCTGCATACGTCGCACACTCCTCAGGCTGGCCCTGGTAATTACACTAGTAACCATCTTACTAAACTGATTGGGGTTGTGTTAACAAGAGAATTATTCGTTCGCTTTCACTTTCATTAATTTATTTGTGATGTTTAGCTTTATTCAAATCACGTACTGGTTGTGGACGTTTAATCCATAAACCGTACCAATGCTCAAACGAAGAACGAAATTATCGCTTGGAAGGATTTATGGTTGAAAGTTGCTTTTATAGAAAATAATTGCCATTTCATTAAAGATCTACCCCAAAATTTTAAAGAAACTGTAGATTTTTACCTATGAAAACAAAGTCTTTTCTATATCGGGTGTCTCTCCCACTAAATTGCTAGATGGTAATATGGTATGGAATCAAAATCATTACCATCCCATTAGAGAAGAAACCTCCATGTCGTGAACCATGGTCGTGAGAGCGAATTTTCGTAAGTTATCGTACCATATTGTTACATTGTGTTGAAACTAGAGCAGTTTGAGTACAACGAAATCGTTAACCACCGATTTCATGACCAAAAAACTCCTTCTAAATAATATTCAGTGATTCAAAGAAAAATTTTAGATTTTTAGCATTAATTTGAAAATTTTCATTTGTTTATATATAATTGATATTTAAGTAAATTTTTCTGCAGAATTTTGAGCATAATTTTTTTAGTGTTGAATTTCATCGTTGATAAACTTCTTTTCACTAAAAGAATCAGAATCAGAAATCTTTATTCAATCACCAATGCTTTGGTACAGAATGCGTCAAAATGTATATTACAAATGTCATTTCACTTATATGCTCCAAATTCAGTCCATATGCAATCCGTCTATTTTAAGCATAATAATACCACCAATAACACAGGAATAAACAATAAACTTTTTCATACAAATAAACTCAACAATAATAAAAACAGATTTTACATATATATATCACATATTTAGAATTTGTTTATTCTTAAAAACTATTCATTAGGTTGAGTACTTTTATTAATATTCCTCAACACTAATTCGTCATCGGATATATAATAATTAATGACAAATAAAGGTACATCTTCAACATCATCTAATTTGCAAGTGACTGCTAAACAAAATATAAATTTAACGATTTTAAACAATTTTCAGCTTCTTTTTTTTTACAATTCATTGAGCTCAAAAAGTGTTGGTCAACAAACACATCCTCTCATTAAAGCTCGATTTTTTTGGCACAAGAACGGAGTAAACTCGTTTAACTAGTTAAACTCAAGTTGAAAGCGTTAAACTAGTTAAACTCAAATTAAAAGCGTTAAACTCTAGGATTCATTTCAGAATGTCTCAAAACCGATTTAAATTATGACCATTTTTGAAATTTTTGATTTTAAAATTTTTTGAGCTCTTGCAATAGCTTCATTTTTTACAAAAATTCGCTAAAAACTCCATTTCTTCTACCGTATACCTTTTAGGCAAGTCCCGCTGTCTGGACTGATTATTTCGTTTTACTCATGTCTGTGTGTGTGTGTTTTTGCCATTCCAGGCGATAACTCTCCTCAAAATTGAGTTTTGAAAAATCCGTTCCATCGTCAAAAAAATCAAGCTTTCCAAAAAGAAAGTTGAGTTTATTGGGCAGCACTTTTTGACTACTTTAACATGAAATGCTTAAAATCTCTAAAAACACCAAAAGATTAACAATTATTGTTGCATTTATATTTTTAGTTAAATATTACTTGGAAAAAGTTTATCAATCATGATATAAAATATGCAGACCTTGCACAAATTTGATCAAAATATGTTTAAAAATCGATTAAAATTACAAAAAAGAAAGAGAAAACAGTAAAAATCTTTACAAAAAAAGGTTTTTTTTAAGCAGTATTATTAAGATTTTTTGCCATGGATTGAAAGTTTTTGTGCACATAAAGTGCTGGAATTACAAAACAGTTTAACATAAACACAATTCGAGAATTCGCTCATCCACTAACTTAATTATGCGTATTTTCCCGCTGTATTGATAGACAAATGAACTATATAATAAAAGATGGGGAAAATAGTATCTACTTCAATAATTTCACTCCTAAATTCCTACGAACAAAATTCCATAAATTCTAGAATTTCCACAAGTGCGAATTCGAATAACGATTTTCAAGTTATTTTTGACATTATGACTTGAATTAATGGTATTACTAACTTACTACTTTATAAGTTACTAATAATTTCATGTACCATAATTTAAGGATTACCATCAAAACAATTTTATTTGTGGCGTCAAAATTCCAAAAAACCTTCTTTTTTTTCCGAAATGTATCTGCTCTTTTGTAAGGGAATTTTTGTAGAAAATTAAGCTATTGCTACGCTTCCATTAATTATAAAACGAAATTTCGCAAAATTCTCTTCATGGAAATCCTTTTGAGGCATTCTGGAACGATTCCCGCATTTTAAAGATTTTACACATATAAGTAGAACATTCATGAAGTTATGCTGAAAATTTTCCTGAAATTTCATTAAAAACTGGAAAAAATCCTAATATTCATTGATTTTGAAAACGTTACATACCGAAACCATAAAATTTCTAGTTAACGATTCCTTTGCACACAAAGTGCTCAAATTTCAAAACATTTTAACATTTATATAAATATGATACGAAAATTCGCTCATACGATCATGCTGCCTGTCTGGAACGTTTTCCTTCTGTATAGACAATAACGCGAAACAGACAGCTAGACAAAGTTATTATGGGGGTATTCATGGTCCAGTAGTTTCGACTTCATATCATCGAATCTTCGAAACTTGAGTTTCGACGGACTCCAATGCGCATGCGCGGGGTCATTTATGAAGATGCTATTTACGATGGGTTGAAGCCTTCTAAAGTCGGGTTTCGACATGGAATCATCGAAAAGTAGCTACATCGAATCATCGAAACATCCTTATCAATAAAATCCTATTGTCATTCTCGCTATTCAATATCAATAAGGCCATCATACTGCCGAGGCTATTATTCGGAGTATTGGAAAGGTGGCCAGGGATGTAGAGGGGAAACATCCTGGGCTAGTTTGACAGAGTAGTGCCTACTTGCGACGAGTGCTTTCCGGACCACTCCTACTAGTAGCTTACAGGTAGTTCTGCAGGGTCTTGCGCCCATAAATACACAAGCTATGGTGCAGTCAATGCATGCTACCATTAGGGTAATGAATGAGTACAGGGTTGTGGAAACACAATTACCACACAATTACTCATATTAGACAACCAAGTCATACCGTCATAGCACCAGCTATGCTAGAGTACATCCCAAAAATAAATATGCCACATGGCGAGCTTGGGAAAACTTACAAGGAATACTTATATATAGACTTATATACTTAGAAGGATCCCTCGACCTACGTCATAGGTAATAGACAAAACTGGAACAGGATAGTCCGACGAACACAGGAATAGACTGTCGTGCTTTACAGATGGTTCCAGAGGAATCTGAAAGTACAACCATGACAGGTGCTGGCATATGTGTATACCTGAATTGGATATAGCTGAGTGCTTCATCCTGCATGTACATACCACTGTCTTCCAGAGTGAGCTGTATGCCATTAACAGCTGTGTTGACAGCTTACTAGAGAATAACAAGAGAAATTGACAAGTAGTCATACATACAGACAGCCAGGCTTGCATTAAAGCACTGATGAATCCGGTCAACCTCGTAAATGCTAAAAGAGGCTAAAGATAAACTGACCAAAATCGGGCACTTCGTTTGACAATCAAGTGTATGATAATCGGGTCACGAGGCACACATGGAAAATAGGGAGGCAGATTGCCTTGCTAGGCTGGGGTCGACCAGAGATTATCATGGACCAGCCCCCGCGATAGGCATCATGCGTCATGCGTGTAAGGCCAAGGCAAACACCTGGGTCATCACAGATCTAAGCAATAAGGAGAAAAAAGGCTAATAGGTGTAGACGATCTACTTGTAGGATGTGTATCTCCGGCTGCGGTAAAATTGCTCAGACTGGATTATATCGCAGCCTCGAACACCCACAAATGAAAAAAATAATTGTTTTTCTCTCAGAGCAGCACTTTAGCTTTAAGAGGTCCCTATTTATCATGTCCAAGGTACCTTCTCTGCTCTGCGGATGTGGAAATGGCTGCACTCTTCCTGAGTGACTGTGATAGATTTTGGAGATCAGAAGTCTTCCTGAGTGACTGTGATAGATTTTGGAGATCAAGGCAAGAGGCCTTGGGACATCTTATGTACTCGTATAATTGAAAGGGCCTCACTTACAGATTTAGATGAGAAAAAGATAAGGAATTTCGTTGTACTGAGCAACAAATTTAGAGACATTGTGCAGCCGTAGAATCCCCAAATAACAAGGTGCCCTTTTTGGGGAAATATAAGCCATCAGGCCTGGGATTTCTTCCTACGGAAGCCCTATGCAGTCAGTCAGTGAGCTATCCAAACTTACTAACGTGTCAATAATGTAGTTCACTTTCTCGAGTTTGAGTTACAGATAGTTAAGATATTATGTTTGTTTTACACATAATTTTATTATTTATAACCGGGTTACTAGGTAACCTGCACTGATTTGACTTTCACCAATTCCCTCAAGGGAGCTGCTTAGCATTTCGATGATTCGCCGTGGGAGCCTCATGAAACCATCACTTTTCTATGAATTCGATTTTCGAATATTCGATTTACGAAATGGACCATGAATATCCTTTATGTGTACATAATTTACTATACATAAAAGAACAGAAACTCGTCCGTCTTATCATATCCAGGCAATTATTATTTTCCCTTGCAAATACCTACCTACTGATACTCTATTTTTTCCCCGCAGAGGATCGAAAAGCTGAGCTGCGTTGGGTGTTGGACATAACTATCGCATATCCTGAGGGGAAGCCGCTCGATATGCCCACGATCATCTGTGGGTACAGGAAGCCCTGCCAGACGTTCATGTTTTACCGGCTCTATCCGTCCATTGAGGTGTCTACTTATTCACTAACATTTTTATTCTCATTTTAACTAATGTTTCGTGGAAATGTACCTACTTACTCGTTCTCACCCATCTATTGATGTCAGATTTCTCAAAACGAATCGATTTAAATCGTATCAATTCTTTTGAAAAGGATCAAAATGAATCTTATCGATTCTTCCAGAAAAAAACCGATACTTTTTGAAGATTTAGAAAAAAATCATTAAAATTTAGCTTACTAAATTTTTATGGAAGAATTGACACGCACTTGCCTCAATTTTCAATGATTACCTAACCTTTAAAACTTGAAATATGTAATATATGTTCATGAGTCGGGTTGCAAGTATTCGAATTCCCTTGCACTTGGCAGGAACAGGAAGGACAATTTATTCGTTTAAGCCGCACGAGGGATGTAGCTCGAACTGCATGCAGACGGGATGTCAAACTTCATTCCTAGTTTCAAAACTCATGCGATTGGCAAGGCGACGACAGACGCAAGTTTCATGGGGTTGTTAGAGATTTTTTGCTTTCTACAAAAACTGACTGTATGTGGCTGTATGGCTTTGTCAGCTGATCTTATGATAACCAAAAACCTAAGGAACTAACACGAACCGGCTCCCGTTCCGAAAACAAATGGCGGAACACGAACTCGAAGCTCCGCCCCTACGGCCTCCGGCATCTTACACGCAATGGAATACAACCTAAGTGAACTTTCACTGACAAGAGCTTCTAAAGCCGTCAGTCTCGTCGCCCAGCGTGAATTAACCCTTTAAGTAAACATCGAATAGTTGGACCAAGAGATCAAAATCTAAAAAGGAAAAATCGAAATACGTTATTTAGATTTTTGTCAACCTTGTAGAAGTCTAATGGTGAAACAAACAATTTATGGAACGCCCCTTCGTCCAAAAAATAAGCTAAGCATCCACCTTGTTTCGGGTTCGTAACTTAAATGCAATTGTTAGGAACTGGTCAATTATACAGTTGATTCTTACTTAACTATCTTGGTTCATTGTACCTTATATGATTCTCACTCATATGTCAATAGACCAACCAAACACAATTTAACTTTATAAATGAATGATGAGTAAAATAGAGGTTCTAGTAAAATAGAGCTACTAGGAACTCCTGCCATCATGGTATGTGTGTGAGCTCTTAAGTGATAAGACCATAAGTGACTGAACTCTCTTCTATTGTATGTATTTATATTATGTAGGTATATTTCCCATCACTTCTTGATGATGTAGGTAGTAGACAAAAATTTGACGACCAACAACTTTTATATCTGACCAGATGTGATAGGAAGAGTATTTCTCCCGTAATATGAAAACTCGTCAGAACACGCAATTTGTTCATCATATTTATCCAATTCTAGGTATACGTACTGAGGTATACGTTCCTATTTTCCATAAGATTTAGCTACTTTTGTGCTCAGTTAATGTACATTTAGTTGGATACCTACATTTTATTAGATTCCTATCTTTAAAAAAAGATAGGAATGCAAATTTACGTAGAAAAAACTTACAAAATAGTTTATATCACGTTTTTGCACGAAAACGGGGTGATGATTTCGGTTTTCTGTAAACCATTTCAGTGGTAGAACAAATCTATGGCTGGGTTAGCCGGTTCCAGTAGGTTCCGGAGCAGGCATGTAATGAGAGAGAGAAAAAAAACTCCTATCACAGTGAACTTCCGGAGTGATATAATTTCTCAGTTTTTGAAATTTTTTCGTGTTCAATCGACGCAGAATTTAATGTTTCACAACATTGTTACATGTCGAGATTCGATAAAATGAATATTTAAGGGCTTTATTGTACGATTAAAAGCGATTTTATCAACATTCAAACTTCGAAACGCCATAACTTTCTCATTTTTCATTGGATTCAGCTGCTTTGTGCTCAGTCGACGCTGAATTTAATTCTCTACAACTTTTCTGTTTTAACAAATTGGATAAGAGTGCAAGTTCACTTCGTAAATTTGAAAAAAATGAACAAATAAGCGCGTTTTTAACGATTTTTTATGGAAAAATCTAAGAAAAAATCGTTTTAGGTATAGGAATAAGGAGTACATTCGGAATCAGCGCAAAATTTCCTATACAAATAGATTAAAAAACGAAAAGTTTCCCCCAGATGTCAATTCTGGACCACTGTGTGCCGTCTCCTCCTGCATTGTTGGGCATAATCTTATCGTCGAATACAAATACGATTGTAATCGCGATAATTATTCGTTGATTTTGAGTCAACTGCAATTATATTCGTATTCGTGTAATCGTATTCGTCTGTCGGCGATTGCATGAATACAACCCATAAAAATGCGTCACGGTCATCAATTTCAATAGGGTGTCCCTCCTATAATATGCGAAGCCTTGCTAATATTACCTAGCTTCAGAGGGACATCCGATTGAAATATATTTGAGACAAATAGGCTGGGCTCCAATCGTTGAATTCGCTTTAAGGACATCCATCTGAAGCTAGGTAATATTAGCAAGGCTTCGCATATTATAGGAGGGACGCCCTATTGAAATTGATGGCCGTGACGCACGGGTTGTATTCGTGTAATCGCCGACAGAAGATCACGATTACACGAATACGAATATAATCACAGTTGACTCAGAATCAACGAATAATTATCGCGATTACAATCGTATTCGTATTCGACGATAAGATTATGCCGACAGCACTGGACAGGGGCAGGTAAGGACGGAAACGTCCACTGCCAGGATGCAGCAGTTTTCACTGTGAGAGCGATCTCGGCAGTTCCCATACATTGCTTGGCTCTGGCCATCAGGCCAGGCTGGTGTGCATACGGGCGTAGGAGGGCTGCCACCTTTGATGTTAATTAGGCATATAAATGTCCCGTCCTGTTCCTGTTTGTGTGAGAGGACCTTTAGGTACCTAGGTTCCTATAAATTATGTACCATCCACTAGTAAGGTACTCTAAATTATTTCATCAACTTTTTATCAATTCTTACCAACTTCATCTAGCATGTCCATTCTTTCATAAATGGAATAACGTAATAAAATACATCATGAATCCATGGTTGTGAAGAATCAACACTGACTGGCTCAAAAACCCACTGACCTTGGCTGACTTTTTTAAAACCATTTTTTGTCCTTTATTTTGATTACTCATCTTAATTTTCTTTCGACAGTTGCCCGAGGACCGGGATGCCATCACGAAGTGGCTGTTCACCAGATGGGAAGAAAAAGAGAAGATTCTTGACAAATTTTACAAGACTGGAGAGATCCCAGTGTCGGAATACTGTACCTCCCCATTACCTCCTCAAGTAGTCCAACAAGATTTTCTACGATTTATCTTATTACACTTATTCTTTATAGCTTCATCCTACCTCCATTATAGAGTGCTAACTTACATAATAACCTCTGTTGTATAATAGATAATACCCCCGTATACAGCTTCTTGATACAAAAAAATACTCGAGGGTGTACGCAAGTCTGAATTTAAACATATTGATAAAGAAATCTATGCTCCACTTCTGGTTGAGGATGATTTGATGAATAATTTCCCTAGAGTTACCTTAGTGAATTCTATTCGGACATTCTTTAGAAGAAACGGTAAAACTAAGTTTAGGTATGTGGGTACATGACATTCCGTAAAAGTAAAAATTAAAAAACTGGGCCTATTATGTATTGAATGGTTGGCCTGCTAACATTCTAATGTCATTCTGATCGTGTACATATTGTAAATGTTTTTAATTCGCAATTTTCTTTGATAGCGTGAAGTGTGACAGCGATAAGTGCTTATTATACGTTACTTCTTACTCGTGCCTGAACTAAGCTTAACATAATTACTTTGTATTAAAGTCTCTTCGAGCTTTTGATGATTTTTAACCTTTGGGACTCCTTCTAGTTTAGGCATATCTGTGTAATGAAATTATGGGTGGTTCCTGCACTCTGGTTAGTCAACGTTTAGATTTATGTTACATTCGATTGGTGGCACCGAGGATATAGTGATAGGGTGCCTTACTATAAGGTGGTTGTGAGACTTCAAGCCAAAACGCAAGTCAATACGCTAGGAGTACTCTTATTTTCTGGATATTGGCACGACCTGTCGCTTGTATAATTCACGATTCATGATTATACATCTACATTCATGCAATACAAAACGATGTTATATTTTACTCATCTCCTTTATTTACCCTTTTCTACTGTTCTGTGTTGTTTTCAAACTGAATATGATGAAATGAACTCAGAATTCACCAGTAATATTTGTTCACATGTACTGGAAACGCCTAATGAAGGATACCCGGGTGTTCGTTTTATATTTTAAATGAAAGCAGGTGAAATTTCAAAAATACAGACACCAACCACACTATTCTACGACAAGTAGTATTCTTACTATTGATTTTTCAAATTTTTGGCAAACAACTACGTCGTCGCATCACCTACCTGCCTAACATGACGTCACAATTTGCCAAAATTTTGAAAAACCATCTAAACCAAACTACTCATCATAAGAAATAATATAAGGATGGTGTCAAAATTCTCGGAATGAAATCTACTTTTATTTAAAAATTGTAAACGCAGTATTTTCAGGCCAATGGCTATACTCCTTGTTGATAAATGGTAGATTTTTCGTTCATCGCTTACTATGGTGGATACGACTAACGAACTGTCACTACTGGAGTGGCAGCACGCCCAGTTTAAAGCAACCCCACCGCGATCCGGCTGGACTCTGCCAACCCCCACTCCGTGGTGGCTCACTTCCTCCCGCAGCCTTCCTTGTTATCACGCAAAATTGCTCTACTTAATTCTTCATCATTTGCCGTTTTAAGTCCATATTGAACTTCCAATAAAAAGTAGTACGTCGAAAATGTTCTGAAAAGGTAGAACCATGGTTCAGTATTTTTATGGATGTACAAATAGACAGAAGAAGGGATAAGTTAAATATTTATTACGTACGTATTATCTTTGAAATACCTCTGCACTAAAATAATCTTGAATTTATATTATTATGTTGTCTTCTTTTAAAAAATAATGGTTTACAAAAGTTGTTATATAATGTTTTTTGGGGTGGTGAATCTGAAAATGACAACTACTATTTTTGTAGTTGTCATTAAATTTTCGAGGTGTTGTTATTTTCAGTTGAGTTTTTGGGATTTGTATAGTTCCTGTAATCACTCGCTGGTTGTCCACCAGACCCCAAAATTGGTTCAGTCTTGCGGCGTGACCATTTCAGCTAATTTTGGCATTATATTTATATCCGTTTTTTTTTTTTTTTTTTTAACTAGTACCTATTGAATACAATTTTTTCCAAATAATCTGCGTTTTTTCTTTCCTTTTCTTTTAAACCTGTGTACATAAAAGATGCTATCTAGGTAAGTACGTAAAATCTTGAAATACTTCTGTAGAGATGATCTTGATCTTTGTTTTACCTTTTGTGCGTGTGCTTTCTATTTTCATTCCAGATTTCCTAAATTCCCCCGAAATTAGCCAAAATGGGTGATATTAACTTAATAAAAGATTTTAGTCCTCCGAATAAAATGAAGGAGATCATCTAGGATCTAACCCTCACAATTCCTGAAGGTCAATTAGTTAAAGTTTCATGTGTGTTAACCAATTTTTAGTTTTGCACACGCGTAATATTTATTACTCATAGTATGACGATAAAAATGCATAGGAAAGCTTCCTGAAACCTTTACCCAACTACCCATCAAGTTTGAAAAAATCGGACTGATAGATCGTAACAAATCGACGTTGTTAGAATCTGACGTTTGCGCATGTGCACACCCTATTTTTGATCCGACACCGGTGAAATTTATAGACAACCATGTAGATGCTAATCCTCACAAAACTTGAAAATTCCATCAAAATTGGTCCATTAGTCGGTGTCGGTCAAAATCGGTGTTTCACATGTGTCAACCCATTTTAGTTTTGCGCATGCACAATGGTCATTACTCAATAAATCACAATAAAACTCAGGAAACTTTTTTGATACGTATAACCCACTACTCTCCGAGTCTGAACAAAATCGAACCTATAGATCTTAATAAATCGACGTTGTAAGGAATTTGCTTTTGAGCTTGTGCACGTCATTATTGACTCGATTGCAATGAATTTTATAAGGGACCATCTCGAAGCTAACCCACCCAATCTCTGAAAAATGCATTAAATCGAACTAAAATTGAGAATGGGGGGCGGTGAGCCCCTCAACCCACACGCTCATTGCTGACACAGTGTTACAGTTCGTTGGATGCGACCATGTGCAACAAAAAATTTAATTAATTTAATTTTAACCACATTTTCGGAGTAAACTTAAATTTTGTATCAACATAATGCACTTTGATTCCTGAAAATTTCCATCTAGAGACCATTGAAGAGGATTAATTAAATCAGCCTCATCTTGTTGGAGAAATTTCTGCTTAGTAAGTTAGGACATGAGTTCCAACTCGGTTGAGGAATAAAATATTTTTGAGCTGTAAAAGTTGGCGGAGTCGGTAGGAACCCGAAATAATACGAAAAAATTAATAATTAATTCCTCTTGAGCCAGAAGACTGTAAACATCACATTCCCTGACGTATCATCTTTCACTTCCTCACTCACTTGAGTCAAAACAAGGTGACAATGACCTCGCTGAACTTCTTCCAGCAAGGTTCTGCTGAGCCAGAGGCCTGCAGTTTCACTTCATCGTTCGTCTAACCCCAAACCAGCTGAGACAGCTGGTATTTAACTCCAGGAACGTTTCAAGGAAAACTCCTGCAGCTGAATAGGTATGGTTAAATCGACCTCATAGCTCACCTCTTTGGAGCGTTTTTTATTAGAGAAATTTCTCCTTAGTAAGTAATAGCATGAGTTCAAACTCTGTCGAGGTATCAAATATTTTTGGGCCTTAACAACAGAAGCTCAAACATAGACGAATTTGAACAATTTGCTAGGTGTTCGATTAATGAACAGGTTATGTTGGTAATAATCAGCAGTAGTAATAAAACGAAAGCATGTGCTAAAAGGAAAAGCATTTTTTTTTTTTTTTTTTTTTTTTTCATATGAACTCACTCTGCCTTCACTTCGAAGGAAATGCTTCATGGGTAGAAATGTGGAGGTTGCCAGGTTTTTTTCTTTTTTTTTTGTCCCCCAAGAGTGTACACATACAGGAACATAATAAGAAAATACTTTTTGAATATTTTAGCTTGTCGATAGGCAGAGCCTGTGTTGACAAGCTAGAGTCCCATTAAAATCCGAATTTGGTTCGACCAAAAACATTTTCGAACTTGAAGAGTATGGTGTACAACACAATTCTCACATAGATAGACAACGTTTTAAGAATGTAGGATAACAGGCAGTATCGTAAACGTATAAGCCAGTATCATAATCGGGAAAGATGATGTAGTAATAACAAAAAGACGTAAACTATAATCAACAATGCTCATACAAATGAGGTTTAATGGACGTACACGCTATTGAGAATATCATCAGCATTCGCTGGCCCCAAACCAATGAGCCAGGTAAAGATGAGCCTCTTGTAGGCGGAACGCGAATAATTTCACGGGTTTTTGAGATAGACGGGCATGGAATTGAAGATCAGATAAATCAAATATTGAGGGCTTCTAGAAGTGATGGTCAAATTAATTCTGGGGTTGACAACACTCTGTAGAAATCTGTAACGGGTAGGGTAAGAATGAACGTGGGGGCTATTTACAATGGATGGGTGAGGGTAGTAAAAAAGGGTCAAGGTTTTAATGAAAAGCCCTCTTGACAGTAAAGACCTTCGCATCCCGGTAGAGCAACTCACTCGGGTATCTCCTAGGTTTACCCAGCATAACATAGGTGATGAGCCCTGCCAGATTAAATCATGGGGTACATAATAATCTTTTTTGTGCTTTACGTTTGTGTATCTTATTTGTTCTCTCTCTCTCTCTCTCTCTCTCTCTCTCTCTCTCTCTCTCTTTTCCAAATAGAATCCAGTGATAGTTATGTTCATGATGAACTGGAAGACCAGAATGAGTACAGCAATGTGTAACGGGCTAATAAAATATTTGATACCTCGACAGGAGTTCGAACTCGCGTCGTCACAACTACGAGAAATTATTATTAATTTCCCGAAGTTGCGACACTCCAACGATCAGAGCTATGAGGCCAGGGTGACAAAACCTCTTCGACTGTGAGAGTTATTTTCCTGGAGCGTAACAAATGAAATGGAGCTCATTGCTAATTCAATCGCAGACAACTCTGTAGTCCTTTTCAAATCCCATCTTCCTGCACGTAAGAAAGAAGCGATAAGGATTTTAGTAGAACTGGAATAAACTTTTGAATTCAATTAAACGAAGAGTGCACAGCCTAATCACATCAGCAGTCAGCCATTTTGAACTCCGTGCAACTCTAGATCGTTCACAAAATCTGATGTCTTTACAGCGGCACCAATTGTAATACAAAATCTCGCTATTTCTGCGCAAAACACGATGTCGGATTGTGTAAAATATACTTTTAGCCTATCATAACATTGCATAAAAATACTGAGAGATGTAGGTCTGTTTATTAATTTTTTCTGTCAATTCTACGTTCTATTCATACTGCAGACTCTTTTTGAAGTAAATCCCATCCTTTGCTTTAATTTTCGACCTCTTATTTCGATAATTTTATTCATACCAGATGAAGCAATTGAATGGGTGTCTAGTTTTTCTTAGAAGTCATCAAATGATGGCTTTAATTCATTTAACCCAGTATGTAGTACTCAGAAATGGATTCAATTTGAATTTTAATTAAATTCCTATGAAACAAGTTCTAAGGGAGTGTAATGAATATAAAACAGTAGTCAAAATTGAAAATTTATTTTACAGCCCGTGACATACTTCTCAAAAACTGAGAGAACTACAGCTTCTCGATCCACATCTCTCAAAAATGGATCTACATGAGTTCCCCATCGGTGGAGTAGCTCTCTACTGTGAATATTCCACTGGGACTAAGTGGAATATTATCATCCATGGTCTTAGCAACCGGATGGCCGGAAGTGGTTCCACTATGTGAAATTTCGGGAGAATCGGTCACACAGGCCTTCTATTCATTGGCGGCTCCTGTCTTGAAACTCAGGGGGTGTACAGAGATCAACAAGGGCTATCGCGGGGATGGTAGAGGTGCTTTTCACTAAATACGTACACCAGGCACGAGAAATGTTCTCAAATGGAAGACAGAAATTCTGAAATACTTAACCATCAAAGGAGTTAACCCAAGGAATGATTGCAATAGCTGAAATGTATACCCGCCCAGCAAGAACCATCGTGGAGGTGAAAGCAAATCTTGCCATAGAGGGGAAGGAAAGGGAGAGGAGAGGTTCATGGGGAAAGAGAAGGGTTAGTCATCATCTAGATAAATAATGTGTAATATAAAAATAAAATCTATCACATTATAGGGGTTGAACTTACGGACCGAATTAGAACAATTTTTGATTTTCAAAGTTTGCGTTAGTCCCAATAGTAGCAAGGGGCGGCCAGCATTGCGAATTCTGCACTTTTCTTCAATTGACAAATGGGACTAGTTCAACTTGATGAACTCAACTGAATTATTCATCGTAAAAGTATCTACTCAACAATCATTAACTTCAAAAAATCGTAACACTAAATGAAATAACACCGGGAAAAATAGAAGAAGTGTGACTGATAAAAATGATGAGGAGAATCGGTGTCGCTACCTAGCGGAAGAGCATGCCCCTAAGTATGCTCATCTCTTGATGTAACGGGCTCTCTGATTGGTCAATCTCACATGCCCGCTTCAATTCAAACTGAAAATGTTCAATCCGGAGATAGGCGGTCAAGTCTGAGGTTGAGCACTTAGGAGTTGTTGCTCCCGCTAGCTTCTGATTGGTCAGGTTGGATGAGCTTCCCCCTTCAGCCCCTCCCTACCGCAACCTTCTTTGTTTCGCGCGTAGATTTAGATTTCCCGTCTTCTGTCACTAGCTAACTTTAAATAAGAGTGGAGAAATTTTGAAACATTATTATTTTGATTTGACTGGGGGTGCACATGCGCCTATGCTCCTATCAGTAGCTTCTATTCCACTTGGATCACACTTTGGCCCCCCTGAATATTTCACAGCGGACGAGGGAACTCAATTTACGTCTAGCTCCTTCTCAACCATTTGTCAACAACTGTACATTGTCAAAAAACTCCTGTTTTGAATTTGATAGATTTCATTATAAGGATTGAATTATCACCCTCAAGGGTACGAGAAGGCTCAAGTGTTGAAATATAGAAATAGATGGAAGAAATATATAGGTACATTTCAGTGTAGCACAGGAGTGATTTGTAATTATTACAGTAGAGGTCTAGTAAAAATTTAGCGAAATTATAAATTTTAAAGGGGCCGCAAAACTGATTGTTTTCTCCTTGGTTGTGATTTCCAAGGCGAAACGTCCAGTGCACAGTGCATAGCATTTATAGTAGTGGCACTACGAAAGGCAGTCATTGGGGGAGGGGGGTGAAGACCCCTTGAGATTTGTTGCTGTAGCGGTAGCCCATCAGTATAGCCACTCATGAGTACATTTATATCGATTGTATCTAAAACCTCACGAAAAAATATGCCTTTCAGTCTTCAATTTTGTTTTTCTTTTTCTTCCAACATTTCTCTTCCAAGGAATTGGAGCTCCTTCATGGAGTAATACCTCAATTTCTCTAAATCCAGAGGTTATACCAACCATACTCACATGATTCAATAGCTAGGTACTGCCCCACTCCCGATCACAATAGAGGAATGAGGAAGAATACATTGGAAGAAGTTTATTTTTAGATATCGACATTTTCAAAAATGAAGGTGATACAATCGTCAACAAACCACTACCTAATAACATATCTGACCGATTACTCAACATAAGCACAGCTACAAGAATAATGTGAAAAATATTTTACCTACTATTTCTGGCCGCAAGTTTCAGAAAGGAAACAAAAAATTTGAAAGTGATTCTGACGGCTAAATGGCAACTCCATCAACATGGCAGACTAAACTATACAACTTAAGTAGGTGCACTTTTAGAGAGCCATTCAAAACAGTAGGTAACCCCCCAACTAAACAATTATAACAATCTGTCCTCTATTATTCTATGACATACTTGAGGGGGAGGCGACCGACGTACGTTGCGCTCCCAGCTGGCCGCTCTGAAGTGAAAGTCCACGCGGCCACATTACGATGCGCTCCTGTACGTTTTGAGTGAACCTTTTACCTTGTGCTCCCGTGCGAGATAATGCAGATCGTGTATATTTATCATCGCTTCAGGTCAGCCACAATCATGAGTTCATACGAGACGGTAACGGAATGGATTAAAGGCGGAGCAAAAGGAGGAAGGAGGAGGCGACGTCACTTGGCAAATGAAACGGATTGCCCTGTATATAAGCTCGTCAAAGTACTGTCCTACTAACTGCGACCTCACGTTACTACTTAGTGAATGTAAACTTGCCATTTGCTTTTACTTTTATTTGCTTTAGCATTGCTTTTTTTTTTTTTTTTTTTTTTTTACTGACCAACGAATATTCCAACGTTTAGCGAAATTCGTAGATTTTATTTAATTGAACGAGGTGGCTCATGCCACTGGTATGGGTGGACAACGTGAGCAACCTCCTCGCGTTGTCCCCTGGGTAACGTTAATAAGCTCACATAACAATGCATTGATAACGTTTTGTAACAAACACAATTAACAATAACTCACCCTCTAAGTATTACTCGCATTCTGCAAGTTGGTATTGGGAGCGTAACGTCATTTTTGTAGGGGAGCGCATGCTAATTGCAGCTCCGGGTGGTACAATATTCTCAGTCTCAGGAGCGATGGAGCGAATCATAATACTAATACTTCACCGGGCTGGGAGCACAACGTAAGACTCCCCTTGAGGGCGGAGGCAGAACCAATTTCATAAATAAAATCTCCGAAAATAATTTGGCTGTGTGTCTTTTTCCAGGCGTGAGAACAGGAGAGGTGTCAACCCACTCTAGTGGCTGATAGAGAAACCTTACTCACCTGCTTCAGAGTTCCTCCAGGGAGTGTACTTTTTCAGATTTTTTCAGTTGGTTGACAACATCGCCCTTTTTCAATTTTGCTGACTTTTGGGCTACATACGGAATCCCATCTGAGTGTGCTTTAAAAAAATCGTTAAAATTATGTTTTTTAGTAGAATTTTAGTTTAAAAAAGTTCATCGACTTCAAATGAAGCTTTAAAAACTCTTTTTTGAATTTTGCTTATTATTTAGAACGAGTTTTTAATAGTTAAAAATGTCATTTCACTCAGTCCTGAATTTTCAAAAAATTTAACGTATGGTACAATGATTGACAGAAATTCATTTGATCATGCTGCATGACCGGACATTTTTATTCTTTCACCAATCTTTTTCAATCGACATCAGAATGGGATGCGAAAAATTAGACACCTCATTGGGTAAAGGCACCAATTGCTGACACTACTCCAATTACTGACACTTGCTCCTTTTACCTTGAAAAACAAGCGTTTGAGGCCACCTAGGGATTCAAAATTGGCGTCAATTCAAAGCCACATCAATCTGCCACAGATTTCCTCAAAAATCAATTCAGCATTGACTGTTAACGTATGCGGGGATAAAGCTTTATCATCATTCCACCTTCAGCTGCCAGATCGTTAAGGTTTTTGTTAAGGAGGTGAGGTGTGATTCTATCTATTATAACCATTTCTTCTTGGTTTCTCCATTTGAATTTTGTGTTTACCACTCCAATACTGATGTTAGGTAATAAGAATACACTATTCCAATGTAAATTCCCAATAAAATTACATCTTTTTGGGATGTTAGGATTTGGGTATCCAAAAACATACCTTTACCCAATTCCTAACGCCTGTATCAGTAACTGGGTGTTTCATAGAACTCTTGCTCTAATGCATAAAAAGGTAGTTTTTTAACGTAGAACACGATGGTGCTATCCGTTTTTTGAATAAAGGAAGGGATCCAATTCCTAACAGGGTGTCAGTAACTGGTTTTGAGAGTGTCAGTAATTGGGATGCACGCACACCTGATACTGACAGTGAGCATAGCCAGTTACTGACACTCTCCCGTGTAAAGGTATAATCTCGCCTCTCCCACGTATTTTTGCTCTCTATGAGAAACGGTCTCTAATTTATGAATTCACCTTTCATATATTCACAAATGGCTCCCTCCAAGACATCTAGGAAGAAAAAACACCCAATTCAGAAGGGATTCGAAAACAGGAAACAGTACAGAGAGGTACAAATGCCAGCAGCACTCACTGACGTGAAGAAAGGAGTTCCTGTGGCGACTGCAACACAGGAAGGTAACTGCAAACATCCTATTTCTGGTAAGCCTGGGCCTGCAAGTATTCTGAGTACTAAAGAAGAAGGTGTCATTGTCAGCAGAAAAAGAGAAGATTAAATTAGATAAGGCAGCTGAGAGAGAAAAGAAGAAAGCAATGACGTAAGCAAAGAAGAAACAAGCTATATCAAAGAAATCAAAGAGAGTAGTTCAAACTTCTTCTAGCGAAGAAGGAGAAAACGAGCACGAACAGTGCAAGATGAGTCAGATGAGAACAGTGAAAAAAACGCTGCAAATTATTTCACAAAGGTTTATTATTTTTTCAATTGAGTATGATCGTAGTTTTAGTTGGCTAGCGTACGTCATAAGGCCCGTCCAGACTCCTCGGCGTGTCCTACTTCGAGTTGCCACAACCTATACTTCTATAATTATATACGCATGTTTATATTTCTTGATTTGAGCTCCTATCTATTCAAATAGTTATTGCCTTAATAATATCATTATCTAAGTACGTACGAAAAGTCGAGAGGATATGTTATTAAATATGCGTAGGAAAAGCTTTGGTATTAACACACAAATATGACCTTGAAAAAAACATATTCATGAAGGTGCCGCGGCGCCGGCGCCTCCTCTCACTCCCCCCCCCCCCCTCTCCACCCACCGTGACCCCCTGCCAAGCGTGCCAGGCGTGGGCGCGTCGAAAAAGACACTTTTTCGCCCGTTTTTGGCTCATAACATCTATGCGAGTAAAGCGATCGGGATGATTAAACGTTAGGACCAACTAGACCCCAAATGGAGTCTATGTGCGAAAGAACGGGTTTTTTAAGTCAATTCTTAGGCCTTTTATGGCCCGAACGGCGGACGGACATTTCAAATTTGGATTCTACGCACCTTGAAACGTAAAGTGACAAAGTTTGAGGGGGGGTTATAAAAATTTTTTGCTACACGATCACATAGACTTATTATTGGAAATAATAAACCAAAAGGATTACCTCGAACAAGATCCATTTAATGCCGAGCAAATGCAGTTGGATATCTCATTCACTTTCACTTGCATTCCACCTGATCGTGAAAAGAACTTGACGGAAGATACTAACGGATCTATTCTACTGACTGATCTTTGGAGGCTCTGATATTGAAGAAACACGAGAAATTGTCAAATCTATTGAGGAAGTGTTCGGTGTAACATCGCATTCCCTAATCGAGAAAATGGACGAGGAAGGAGTTTGGGGAGAAGAAGGATCTACGATAGACAATGAAAATCATAGGAAGAAGGACGGAAAACTCTTAAGATCTATGAGTTGAAGGCAGAGAAGAATCGATGAAGAAGATCAGAAGAGGAAAGACAAGAACTTCGTTGAAAACAGAACTGTAGGGAAGGGCGACTACATCATCGCATTTATGTCCACTACAAAGAAGAAGATCCGTGGCGAGCTGTGTATTGAAGATTGCAGATGGAAATATACAAGCTAAATGTACGACAGCCTTTAATCGTATGAAAAATGTTTTTACGTTCAAAGAAGAGGTGATAACAATCGAACAGAACAGTATAATAACACAGCTACCAAAACCAATGGTTCTTGCCAACAAAATATTCTTGTTCAAACTCCCAATGGAAATAGATCTGAGCTTCGATGTTGTGATAGTGACGATAAATAGTATAAATGATTTTTCTATTAGGTTTTAGAATCAGAGTGAAATACATATTTCAGGTATTTAAAATCAATCTAACTAATAAATAATATTTACGAATTTAAACCCCTTTCACTTCGATGGAATTTAATAATAAGGCTGATGATATTGATGAGTTCCTAACTTGTTTATCTAGGTACTCCATTAGGTATCTATTTTGAAATATATATAAATATATAATAAAATTATTCTGAAGTTTGAACAGGGTGTCAGTAATTGGTACCTTACACTGTCAGTGATTGGTGCATGTGTGTTAGTAATAGGAGAAAAAACATGCATCCGAATTTTAAGTTAAAAAATGGATTAATCCATAAACTTGACATATTTAATGAGCAGAAAGGAAACATCAGATATTGACCAAGTAGAATAACTTTGAATTTTGAGGATCGGTCAATAAATAAAGGAGAAATTTAGGAAAACCCACAAAAGCTTCCTTAGAGCGTCAGTAAAGGCCGTATCACACTTGCATTTTTTCTGCGTTTTAAACGCTGAAACGTGAAGAAGGCAAACTGCGTTTTTTCAAGTTCAGTAGTGAATGTTGAAGAGGAATAACTGCAAAAACAGCGCATTCTGGCGGAATGCGTTTTTATTAAATCTGTCAGGTTAGGGCTCCTAGGGGTTTTTCATTGAATTGTAACCTCCCCAAGGGTTATGTTTAGCATTTTTCTTGCGTCAAGGTAAAAATTAGAGCGTGTTCTAATTTTCCCAAGTGAGTTTAAAAACGCTCCGCCAGGATGCGCAATGGTCGAAAAAGCAGACCTTGGAAAAACGCACTTCTTCTTCTTCACGTTTTTGCGTTAAAAACGCAGAAAAAATGCGGAAAAAATGCTAGTGTGATACGGCCTTAATTGGTGAATACCCTTATTATTATTGTTTTATTGTTATTTTACTTTTGCCGGCACAACGCTCCTCTTTCCTCCTTCGTTCACATAGTCTTGACCTGTATTGCATCCGAGTCTACCTATAGGTGGCGGAAGCATTGTTTTCACTTTCGAGAGAATTTTTTTTTTGTCTCCAAAATCAAAATTTTCACTCGCATTTTACGTTTTAGACCATTCAACAACTTTGGTTCCGTGTCTGTCGTGTGTCCGCAAATCCTTGTAACAAATCCTTTCCACAATTTTCATCCGATTTGGATGAAATTTTCAGAGAAAGTGCGGGCTAGGGGGTAGACAGTCCCCTATCAGTTTCATCATTCTTGACTCAATACTTCACTCTGCGCAGCGCAAACATAAATTTTACCAAGCATCATTTTCTCACGCCCTAGTTGTCGTCCCATCTCGCTAAAATTTGGATGATAGTTAGAGAATGACGATTTGATTATCCCATATCAATTTCATCATGATTATGTTATTAATAGCTACTGCGTATGCACCAATATGAAATCCTTGTAACAAGCTTATTTTTTACAGTTTTCATCCGATCTGGATGCAATTTTCAGGTAACTCGCGGGTTATGTTGTCAATGGTCCCCTATCAGTTTCATTGTTGCCAAATCAATACTTCATTCTGCGCATGCGCAAACTCAAATTCCATTTTTTCACACTCTAATCGTTCGATTTCGCTTAAATTTGGATGGTAGTTGGAAGAAGACAACTTGATTACCTTAAATCAATTTAACATGATTTTATCATTATTAGCTACTGCGCATGCGCCAATGTGAAATACTTGTAGGGAGCTTAATTTCCACAGTTTTCTGTCTTCTGTATATTTTCGCCTTTCTTTCTTCTCTCACCTCGTGGGATTTTATAATGATGTAATGATGTACTTGCGTTGCTTTCTTCTTTATAATGTATTCTTTTTACTACATTGAATAACGTATGGTCCTTTGTGCAACCTTTTCTTCATCTGCTTCTCATTGTTCAATATGTACCTTGCACCTATGTCTATTCTATATATCTATATCTAATTCTTGTATTTTCGCTGCCTGCACGAACTTTTGTATCGCCGGAAGGCTTTTACAAATAAACAATTTCATTTCATTTCATTTCCACAGTTTTCATCCTATCTGGATACAATTTTCAGGGAACGCGCGGTTGAGGTTGTAGATGGTCCCTTGCCTATTTCATTTTTCTCAACTCATCAGTTCATTCTGCGCTTGTTTCTTAACTGACCAAAAAATCACGTTTCACGCTACTTCTTGATTTACTTTTTTCCGCTATGGAATTTTTCAATCTATACATTCATGATAGGTAAACGAGGAAGCTATGTGCCACTCCCAACTTGGTAGAATTTTTTTTAATAGTTTCTGTTTCTAATCCACCCACTCGCCCCCGTTTGGTGACCGCTTTCTCCCACTACTCACGTTTTAGTTTCTCTTACCTCCTCTTAACTTAGGGAAACTCCAAACTGAATGGAGCCATGCAAATAGCCATGGCTCCCGTTAGAAATTATGGGGCGCGCGTCAGTCTGCTATCTTTTACGTCTCATTTCCTGCACAAGTCTGTTCTCTTTTACTGCAATCTACCGGTAGTTTAAGATACCAAAACCGCTCCCTTCACGTTCATCAGTTAACACAGGTCATTTATTCGCTAAGAAAAAGAAAAGAAAAAATCGTAATTTTCAACATCCGCCTTTTTTTTAGACACCCATTCAATTGCTTCGAATTGTGAAGTGAAAGCTTCTTTTTATTTATAAGGCTAAATAGAGCAACACCTACTCGTGAATACGGAAAGCAAAGTGGTGTTACATCCAGTAAAATTGAACTTTACAAGAAAAGATTTATTTTCAATCTCTAATATTACAATAAATACAAACCTCATTATAACATGCGTCTCAACATCTTCATACAAACCATTTTAATTGATTACAAACAATTTTCTTTAAATAGTACAACATACATTGGATAGTTTATTTCAATCGCAAATCAATAACATTAAAAAAAAAAGAATAGATGGAGTAAAAAATAAATAAATAAAACATTTTTCCCATTTTATGGTTTTCAGAAGTGATTTGATAGAGCCTTGTAAACAATAATTAAGCCTTTAAAGCACAGCCAAGTTCCTATACCCAGATTCTAATTTATTCGAATCAGCTATTACGATTACAATACAATTGAATAATTACATACATCATTATACAGTATGTTATAATATTTACAATGAACGACGTAAAATAAAAGTACAAATATACAAACGTAGTCAGTCTAATCAGATAAGGCTTTGTGAATGCTTTCACATGTTTAATAAAAACTGAACGGCCTTTGATACGAAATGCAGCTTTCCCACTTCCTTTCACAATGTATCGCGTGTAAATATTATTTTAGCTGGAAAAAGTGAGGAAATAAATTTACATGGACGACCAATTGTTGTGTTTTTAAGGAGAAGATCCAAAAACTTCCAGTTTTCTCTGATTTTTAGTGGATGGTCATGTAGCTAATTCGATCGATTAATTCGGATCATAGAAGTTGAAGAGAGGAAGTGGTGAAGCTTAGTCATTGCAAATTAAAAATGTTTCATTACAGCTTGCCGGGTCCATTAATAGAATGTACAGAGGAGACAATCATATTCGCGAATGTTAATGTGCTAGTAGTACTGCATCATACATGAATTTTATTATTTTCGGGTATATATGTTTGGCGCTTTGAGTATAAATAATATGGAGAGCTATTGCTCTTCTTTCAATGCTGTTTTCCTGTAAGTTGATATGTGCCGCTGGAGATGCGGTGGACCAGATAAATAATGCTTCCTGCCACGTGCCTGCTCGCAGTACACATTAACGCTTAGTAGATATTAGTTAAAAAATCACAAAACATTCTGCGTCGAACAATTTGAGTAAGTATATTCGAATACGATTCATAGAACTATAATACGTAGGTACCACAGAATACACTATTAATGAATGCATCTCATATGACATCAGCAGATCAGTGTAGCCATCTTGAAAGTCGCGTATTTTACCTGGCCCATTGTGACAAACGTGGCACCTATGGTTTGACGACTCAACTATGACGACTCTGCATATTATTTATACTCAAAGGTTTGGCATCAATCAAGTATTATAATAGGTTATAAAGAGCAATTAACAATATCCTTGGAAAAATATGCAAGGATGAGAGTGGAACACAAGATGATTGCCACATTCCTTATAGTATCTACATTAAGAGTGGTCAAGTGATATTTTGCCACTACTCGACAAAAGACAGCAGCTTTACAATAGAAGCACAATGAACTCATGAAGCTCTAGTTGATAAACCGATGTTGCTATTTTTGTTGTATCAAGTAGTTACCTGTCATAAATTTATCATTAAATTTTGATTTTAAATCCTGTGCACAGAGAATTTTTCAGTTTAGTAGCACTCAACATGATGAATATACACATCGGCGCATTGCAGGAAGTTCCCTTATAGCAGATCCAAAGAGGCACTCTAATCAGAGCTTCACAAAACCTCTGAAACGGGAATTTCACGTCCCGATTTCAGAACCCCAAAGCGGGCTTGATTGCTGACAGCCCTGAAAATCCGATGAGGAAATTTGTGCTCCTGCTCACGAGGAGAGGGGGGGGGGGGGCAGACTGGAAGATAGGGGGAGAGATTTCCAACCGATTCAGGAGGAAGGGTAGGGATAGACCTCAGTTTTTCCCTGGTGAACAGGATGTGAAATACCCCACCAGGCGAATCATTCTGTCCAACGTCCTGAACCCTGAACGTCTTCAGCGCTTGTTTGTTTTACATTTTTGAGTGATGGAATCGTCAGAGCAAAAAGAAAACGACATTTATGACGGATGTTATAGAGGTTTACAAACCCTTCAAATGTTGTAGGACACTTCCCACGTTTTTCATTTTAATAAAGATGCAAGAAACCAAGCGAACTTATTTTCTAAGTTATCGAATAAATTTATCAACTTTCATTATTAAAACTAATAATAACTGTTTCCGAACTGAACAGCAATGCAATACGCAACGACTGAGCAGTAGGTTGGGCACCAAAGAACAGGTTGTGAACTTACAGTGCTCAGCTAAGTGGTGGGGAGATCTGGACCATGAAGGGGGTATTGTTGTCGGAGACGGATTATGAAATCGCCCGTAGCACATTCAACACCAGACATACACTCGTGATCTCCCTGGCGGACCACGGATATTTGTGTTACCAGAAATCACATTTATGTCACTTAATGGAATATCTGGATTTTTGGATATGTAAAAAACCGTGTCAACGAACTAACTATTCACGCCAATGGTCAAGGCCTTACTGAAGACATTTACATTGGGGAGAATATGGTACCATCTGTCGTCACAGGCCAGCACTTTCTCTGATCCTTCTCCTTACTACGCAGCATGGGATCGAGCCACCCGGGAAGTCCGAAATGGGATCATATTATCCCATCGGTTTGAAATGGGGGAGAGGGGAATGGGGTACATTCTAGGAATGGGCAGGTAATCTAAAATGGCCGAGAGTAACGCCAGAAAGTAGTGATAATGCGGTTCCCAGTTCTTGGGTGAAACAATAGAGGGTGCATGTGCTTCATATGCCTCACTCCAGACAATTTGAGCACAGGGGTTTTCATCTTGTAAGCCTTTTCGTGTTCAACGTGTTGACGCTACAATGAAGTCATAGTCTCTCACACTTTGGGTACGTCCTGCACGCTGGTTTTTGAGTCAATATTGAGCACTGAGTGAGTGTGCGTTAAATCCATTGTTTCTAATCCAAAACTGGCCATAATGCACCTTCACGCCAACATCCAACGTACTGGTAGTCTGACTAAGATGTTTACTGGAATGATTTGTTTATTCTGGTTTCAGACAGCCGGCCTTTTGGACTAGTGAGTTGATTTTTTCTCATTACGGATATTGACTTATATCGAACGTCCATATTAACCCTTCAATAAGGAATAAGCTGATTAAAGGTGGTCGTCCATTAGGTCGGCAGAGCGGCGCGGCGCGGCGCGGCGCGACGCTAAAATCTTGAGGTTCGTCCACTATAGGGCGGATTTCATTTTTCGACCCGCCGTTTTGCCAGTCCTGCGTCAACCGCGTCGTGCAGTGAGGTACCCTCTATTGAAAAATGCGGTCGGACGGAGGAATATTTTCTTCGGACGACGAAGAAATGTTCGCTTTTGCTGCAGCTCTGGAAGCTGAAGAGGAGGAGGAAATTACTGAAAGCAGGAAGAGGCAATGGATCCATCCGATCAACGCAAAAAGATTGGACTTGGGGGAACACAACTACCTTTTCCATGATTTATTGAGAGATGAAAAGAAATTCGTCCAATATTTCAGGATGTCTCAGCAAAAGTTTTTTGAGCTTCATGAAATGATCAAGCCACTGAGAGTGAAGCTAGACACTAAATTTCGACTGATAGACTGACTGACAGACACTCGATTTCGTGTCTGAGGTAAGATCCAGAAAATATACACGATTAAGTAGAGATAGTACTTATTTCTTTTTATTAGAAATAATAAAACATTCCTTTTTTAAAAAATATAATAGGCTTTTCCTGGCATCTAATAGCAAAAAACGACAGTTGTTGGTTACAAAAATAAGGAAGTCTAGAACGCACATAATACCTAATCTTATAATTTTAGCCTGCTATTCAAATGGCTGTTAAAATTATTGCAATTTTAATTAAAAAAAAGCGAAACTGATTTGGCTCTTGTTTAGCAGGTTATTCATAAGAATGGCTTGTTCATTATATGATTCAAAATCCTTTCAATTATATGGTTCAAACAATAAGAGATTTCAGTTAAAAATGGCCGAGGTCGCACGAGCGCTTACGAAAATGGCTGAGGTCGGAAATTTTCCGCTCCGCCCTTCGTCCACTAGGTCGGTGGGGCGGTGCGAAATATTTCGGCGCCGCGCCGCGCCGCGTTCCAGAAGTTTGGAGAGCGGTCGAGAGCGGAAATTTTTCGACTCACCCGCGCCGCGCCGCGCTGCCGACCTAGTGGACGGACTGCCATTCATTTACATTATATTTCTAGAGAAAGATTTTGGCGCCGCGCCGCGCCGCGCCGCTCTACCGACCTGGTGGACGACCACCTTAACACTCTTAGTATCGCGTGTATCAGATACCGCATGCCCCATGCCGCATGTATCAGATTGTTGATTGTTCTCCATGAGAACAGTCTGACAGTCCATAACCAAATTTTTGTGGGAATGTGGCCATGGACACTCTAGAGAGCCTAAGCGTGAAAAATATCTCCAACAAAGGTCAGGACGATTTCTTAAAGGTAGAGCTGTTGTTGAGTACAAGACTCCTTTCTTGTTCCACAATGGGTCTGAATTTCAGTCAGAAAAGTGCTGCTTCACGGACTGAAAGAACAAGGGGGCAAAAAAATCGATTCTACGCTCACAAAATTATTTTATGAGCAATTATTATACAAAATGTGCTGATTCTGAATAAACGCCATGTCTCTATGCCTAAAATAGCTTCTTCTACCCACAAAATTGATTTCTGACACTTTTTTCACTTTTTATCTTTGGAACTGACTAACTTTTTTTCGTACGAAAGAAAAGTTGTACAAGTCGGAATTTTGCATCGAATGAGAACCGCCAGCATTTTTAGCGATTTTCAAAGTTTTCGTGATCCACCGACTTCCTTAGAAATCCTTGACAAGTGGTACGTCAAAAATACTGTGAAAACTCGCCTAAAATCGAGGAAAGGAATCAAGAGATCTGACGGTGGTCTCATTCGATGCAGAATTCCTTCCTCTACAACTTTTCTTTCATGCAAGAAAAAAAAGAAAAAGAAAATGGAGGCCAGTTCCAAAGGTCAAAAAGTGAGAAAAAAATGTCAAAATAGTGTCGAATAAACTATTTTAAGTGGGTATAGGTACATGGGATACATTCGGAATCGGCTCAAAATTTCCTAAAAGAATAACATAAAATAATTTTGTCCACCCAGAATCGGTTCGCTGAACAGAACTTATACGCTTATGTATAAGTGTCGAGTTGTAGCTATTTATGGTTTATTTTCTATCGTTTTTAAGGTAAATAACATTATATTTTAAAAGTTTCTGTCCTCAAAAACTCAAAGGAACCAACAAAAATCGATTATGGAGAGAAAAAATCTATTTTCAAAATATTCATAGGTACGAAGGTCTGTCTTAGCAGGGCAGAACGGGCATACTAGGATGAACTGATGGGAGCATAACATCCCGCCACCTCAGTAAAAATACCTGCTTCGACGGACCAGGAGCAAAAAGAGAAACTCTCCTTGACTAAAACCAAACCTCGGACACGCTTACAACTCAGCTATAAGCACATATATGACAAATTCAATGAAATAATGACACATTCTCCGCGGTAAATATTTAAAATTATCAACAGTAAGTAGCAACAGTTGAGCAACGGAATTAGCCAAATGTACCTTCAAAATATCTATAAATGGACATGGCTGCCATGGCTTGGCTGCTGTATGGCTCTTCTAGTTTAAATATAAATACGATATGTCAACAAGTTTTTAACCAATTGAATATCATACTATTCCAAACATTTGAAACCAAGAAATCCACGATATTTGAATAGAAACAATTTATATATGCCTAACCATACTAATAAATTATTGGATACGATATTTAATATGCGTGTCTACAGGAAAATTATGGTTGAAATCAATGGACCCAACTGACCGCTCATAACATTTCCATAATTGGGAAACACCAATAATCGAAAATCAACTCGTCGAATTCATGTACAGAATTAAATAATAACAAAAAATCGGAAAAACATAAATATTGATTTACATTTTTTTTATGCAGTATCTTATGTACAAGAGTATTTACACAAAAAGTTCAATAATAACTAAAAAGGGACTGAGTCAGCACTAGGTAAATCGTGGTATTCAAATTCAAACGCTGAACCAACATTACAGAAAAGTAACTGTAGGGGAAAGGAATTTTATTTGGTACAATAAAGGAGTAGGTGATATGAGAATCATCCGGACGAACGATTGTGCTTATATAAGTACAGATATTGCCTAACCGTAAAGTCGTTGTATGTTTTGTAAAATTTCGGACTTATTCTATTTAGTAGGTTCTTCGTCTATCTACACAGGGATATTTCAGATAGTTAATTTTCATTGCAAATAATTACACGATTATAGCGTCTCTGGGGATTTCAGGACAAAAAAGATGTTTTCTTCGAAAAGAAGCAGTCACAAGAGATTTAATAAGCAGTAATTTAATAAGGGAAGCTTCATTCATTTCTGAAGGGTTGGCACAATAGCTGTCAACGACAACAATGTGACTAAAAATGGTGTCAATTTCCAACTCTCATGGAACAGTCTTGGTCGGGCTGCTTTGATTGGCTCTCGCTGGCTTCTTAGAACAGGTCACTTAATGATTCTGGATCCAGTTGTTCTCAATTCACCTGGGGACAACTGGGCCGAAAAACTTTATTTTAGGGAAGTAATGGAAAACTAAAGCATCGGTTCAATCGAAAGCATCTTTTTTAAGATTGGACTCAATGTATCAATCTCTGATAGGAACGGCTTTTCATTCTTGTGGATGAATATATAGCCTTACGTCATTGGCGTCCCCAATGTTGTGTCTCTCTCTCTTGTTGGAATATAATTTATTATCCTGCTAGTAGGGACTCAGCATTCATTTTTAAAGGGTTTGCACAGCTGCTATTCGTTGGAGAATGCTGTAACGATCCTCCCCATGAAACAGGCACCGTTCATGGACTGATTGGGCCATTCTGATTGGCCCTCATGGGATTTTTGGAAAAAGAACACTGGATGACTAAACCCAATCATTGATTCACATGGGGACAAATAGAGCCAACAACATTTCTAAAAAAGTGGAGGATCCATTCATTGAACGCATCTTTGTGAAGAGTGAACGAATCAAGTATCGTTCTTGGTGAAAATATAGCTTAAGTCATTGGCGTTCCCAATGTCGTGTCTCTCTCCCATTTTGGAATATAATAATCCTAACAGCAGGGACGCACCCATTCATCTCCAAAGGGAGAGTGTACCACGGACGTAGGGGAAGAGTGTAATAACCAAGAGGAACTCATTAAAAAGAGAAATAAAGTTTTCCATAAATTCCTAGCTTAGTTTGCGAGAAACGAGTAAAAGAACGTTGTTACGTGAGAGAATCCTTATGATTTTGAGGTACGGAGGTGTGTTGTATACATACACATCGTCAAATGTGAAAGGAATGATCCCAAACAAGTCATTTAAATTATTTGGGGACTCGTAATAAGTATGGGGTTTCCAAACCGATGTGTGTTTCTGCACTTCCCCTTTCACTAAAGAGACGTGATATGTCAGACAACTTATGTTTTCACCGACTCTCTCAATTCTAAGGCAATGAACCATATCCCTTGTTTTTTAAATAAAATATTACGTAAAAGTGAAGAAATTTGAGGCTACGATCAAACGAAATAGTAAAGGAGATAGACTCATGCTGCTGGCGATCCCGCTATTCTGTCAGGATCTCATGCTTGAATGTAATTAGCCTACTTGTACACCTCTGAAATGCATTAGTTTGAAATTTAAAATGTTTAATTAGTTTCGGAAACGATAAGACTAATTTGTGGGTAAGTACAATATTTAAATTACTGGATATAAATTGAACGCAACGGTATTTTACGTGAAACATGAGCCTAAAAAGAAAAACAAATCTTTGAATTTGTTCATAAGGAGTATCAACGCATGTTATCATTATGAAGAAATTATGAATTCGAAGTTAAAAATAAAATTTGCAACCCAGGTACCCCATTAAGTGTCCCCAACTGCAAACCACGAAACTTAAGATGAATTTAAAACCTAACCTCAATCATTATATCAAGTATGATCGAAATGGTGAAAACAAATGTATCACTGTGGATTGTAGAAACCAAAGTCATGTCCACAATCAAATACAATTAACAATAAGTACATAGGTAAAATAAAGCCAATTTTTATTCAACCGAAACACCCAGAGACGGATCTAACAATTAAAATAAGTTATGTGGTTATTGCAAAGATGGGACATGTTTAGAAATTGAAAATATGAACTTACAGAGAACTAAATTTCACCCATTTTGGATGACAACCGATTACGCTGACAGTTAGGTAAGACAATATGAAAAACAATGACAAATAGACTGCTGACTCAGATTCCTTTAAAAAATCCACGAAGTTCAATTCGAAAGGAATAAATATTATGGACAGTGACATATTTTACAAATCTGGCCCCAAATCCAAAACTCCAGATTCGGCTATAGGAACATACCTATCTTCAATTTTAACTAACAAAATAGTCCGATCCACGTGCGATCTTCGGGTGATGTCTCGGTGACAGGGAATCCATTTGTGAACCACCTATTAAAAGAAGAAGAAAGATCAATGAGGACAGCATACTTTTTTATGCGAAGAGAATCCCTAAAAACTCTTGTTTTAGAGTATTTTTGAAGAAAATTAAGCTATTGCGATGCACAGCATTTTCTGAGTGCAATAAACTGATCAAACTTCAAAAAACGTACTGATATATAAATAAAAATGGGAAATAAATCTGAAGGCAAAAAACTTTTAAAATGGCAAGGGAACACCGTCTTCAAGCCAGAATATATCATGTTCTCTGTCAAATGGGGATCTCAATCAGTGCTGACGAGAGCATCCTCCTGGCGTCTACCAAACTCAGCAAAATAATTTGTATGGTAGCACAGCAAAATAGCTTGCATCGTGTAACATTTGCATGGGGCTTCTTCCACTTGCCTCAATAGTTCTTTCACCAATCTAGATAACGTCCCGAATTTCGTATGAACCTTTTATAACTTTCTCACACGAAGTCACAAGAGAGTCACTTGTGTCACCAATATCTCCTTCCAGAACACGTGTTTGGTAGTTGGTAGTCCTAAGGCAGTCTACCGTGTGGTATCTCTCTGAATCACAAGTGCTGTGGGATGATCCTTCTGACAGGAAACTTCAAACAGTGTGTGTGTCCTCGACATTTGCCAAGTCCCCATGGTAACCAAGGGGTTGAGGTTCTAGCTCGCATCTAGTTCTAGCAGGTCAGTGCCCGAGTTTTTGGATTTCCATAAAACTCCAAATGCCAAGGTTCATGAAAAGCGCGAATGCTTACACCACGAATCATCCCTACTACTCCATTATTGCAGAATTGATTGCACGTTGGAGGTGAAGAAACCTCTGCCTTCACGAATCTAACTTCAACTGGGACGCAGACAGTTGGTGCTTTGACGAAGTGAATTTAAGGGTGAATATAGACCACCCTTTAACCTTTTTGCGCCTGACTTTTAAATGCCCAAGCGGCTCCCCAGTCCTAGATTTAAAGGGCCCGCTCGTATCAAGACAGCTCTCCTGTCCTGACTTATTTTGCGTTTTTGCACTCTTCCGTTCCGCCTATCTTTTAAGAAGCATTACAGGTTCAAAATTCGGGTTCAAATTTCACCAAATTTTGAGATAATGTTTGTTACATCATATAGTATTCAATCACGTAAAAATATCCAGTATTTTATCTTGCAAAAACCCATCCGCAAGTTCTAGGCATTCTTCCTTGTCAGAAAAATCGCTGTACTCTTCATCACTGTCAGCATCTGTCACAAGTTAAATTATTTCTTCGTCCGTGAAAGCATGGCGATTTCTTCGCGACATTTCACAGAAAATAACAAGGATGGAACAATTCAAGACAAGCTCGTACGAAAGGGCAAGCAGTACTGGAGCTTCTGGGAGGAGGATGGTAAACCCTCCCTCCCTCCACCCAGTAATGTCGAATGTTCAATGTAATAAACACACTCCAAAGTCTTTCAACTACCACTCTGAGTCCGGAAAACCATGAATGAAGGGAGGAAAAATGAATGGAGTGACGTTATAACAAAACTAAAAGTAAACTGTATTTATGCGGAGCCCGGCAGGGAGGTGATCTAAAGTCGGACTGTATATATGCAGACCCCGGCAGTGACGTTCACCTAGGTAGCTCTACATATATGCAGACCCTGGCGCAAAAAGGTTAAGGCTTCAATTGTAATTGGTCCAACACCGAGAAGGTGTCGCTGTGCCTACCGCTTCGTCCTCGCCTGAAGAATATCCGCAACACAATTAGCGGTATGTGAGGAGAGATGGTACCCAAAAAGTAAATGAAGACCCCCGAAGATGATTCTTCAGCTCCGACACCGTATTTTTCATGCTAGGATCCTTGTGGATCAGCCACTCTCGACTATGCACGGTGGGCAAAGGAAGACAAGTTTGCTACTCGAATGTCACGGAAGGAACCCACTTACCCCATAATCCTTGCACTTTAATGTTTGCAACCCGGCCAGAGTCTTCCTCCCCTCCTTCTCGCACAACCCACTCTATCACTCCCCCTTCGAATGCTAGCTCGATAGGTCTGCTACAACGTTGGTTGTACCTCTGTTCCACATTGACAGGTAAGTGCATAATTTTTTGTAACCTTAGCCCCACATTCTTCTGGGAGAAATAGCTTATATTTTTGTACATTGAATACTCCACGCAAAGTGCGCCGCAAAACTGTGATAAAGATCTAGGGGGAAAAAAATCTAGAATTCTAGACCATATATTATTAAGAGAAATAACGGTGAAACATCGGGATGTGTTTCCGTCAACGATATACAGTAGCATCATTCTCTTCCAGCGCCTGATGACTGAGTACGTCTTCTAAATTTTTTCACAAAATTCTTATCAGGCATTTGTTAAAACATATTCTGGGGCGATTTGAAACTAAGAAGGAGTGCAGAATTGCAAATACCATTTTTAGCCAAATTTTTATTGAAACTATGTGATTTTAGCGAATTTTTGTACTTTTAAAAATCAAAATTTTCGAAAAATTTCTTCGTTGAAATCTGTTTTGAGGCATTCTGAAACGAATCCTAGAGTTTAACGCTTTTTCATATGTGTGAGTGTGATTCCAGACGACTAACTATCCTTAGGATTGAGATAAAAATTCCGTTCTTGCGCCAGAAAATCAAGCTTTCCAAACGAAAGAATGCGTTCGTTGGCCAGCACTGTTAGCTAGCACATTAAATTGGCTAAATTTCAAAAAAATGCTCTAAAAAAATCACTAAAAATGGAAATTTGGGACAGCTAAAAATCGTTAAATATATGTTTTTTAGCAGAATATTACTCTAAAATGTATCAATTATAAAATAGAACATTAAAAATGGATGCAAAAAATTATGCTGAAAAATGTACTTAAATTTCATCAAAATTTGCTAAAAATTGTTAAAAACTGAAAAAAAGCTAAAAATCCAAAATAACTTTTTGAGTAGCAGAATATTATTTAGAATACCTTTTATGCCATAAAATTATTGGTTAACAATTTCTTTGCATTCAAAAAGCTCAAATTTCAAAACGATTTAACATTATACAATACGGTAATTTACGAAAATTCGCTTATACGATCATGCTGCATGACTGGAACTTTTTCAAATTGTAGCTTTTAGGGTGCGTTCCACCAAAGGGGGTTAATGCCGACTCGGGAGTTATACCTCAAAAACGGCAGTGACATAACTCTGATAACGGTTAACTACGGACTAGTTTGTGATCCTCCATGGTGGAACAGGCGCTTAGGGTTCTGAAACAATCATAAATACATCATACTAGTTCATATACAGGAAATGAATAAATACCTGTCCTTCCATGCCTGACAGGGGAACCCAATCGCCCCACTGTGACCGGCCACCTTGCGCCCTCATTTTCTCATCTGGCCAGACAACATCGATTCGTCGACCAAGGTTGATGCAGTCATAAACTTGATTTGGATCAACGACCTATGAAAATGCAAGTTCAATGTAGAATTCAAGTTAGAGAACAAAAAAGGCACAGATGTGACAGTCAGGAGTGAATGTATCAAAAGACCTTGTCTTCAGAATGAACGTGTCCGAACTGAATGTATTGTTAAAATGTTCCCGGTCACACGTTCACGGGGAACGGTTCTCAAAAAGGAATAGCTAGCTGGTCCCACCCCTGAAACCCGAAAGGGGAGAAAGAGAAATGACTCCTTCCCACCATGTCGCTCCTTCCAAAACGGTCTTCCACTCAACGTTCACTTTTCCCAGTTCAGTTTCAGTCTCTCAACAGGCGACCATTAAAGTAAGTTCGGGATTTTAAGTGACCATGTCCGTTCAGTCTTTAGTGTATGTATCAATTTTCTAGTAGGCATGCAAAAAACATTAAACTATGTAATTTCTAATTATTATACCTACATTTTTTATTTCACTCTCTCCACTCCTTTTATCACCTGGATTAGCACATACATGTAAGTGTTAAAAGCAAAGGATTGTTTCAGAATGCCCAAAAACGTATTTTTATGGTGAATATTATCAAAGAAATTGTTAAAAATTTTCCAATCCATAGCATTAGCATAATTTTATAAATTAATCATTGGAAAAAAGAGTGGAAAAGATATATCACTGGGTAAGTGAATGTAATGAACATGTGAACAGGTTCAATTAACCTTGTCCGTGAATGGAGTGAAGGTTTGGGATTCGAATCCTCCAGGTGACCTTGTCTTACACATCTCTACACTAGAGGGGGTGTGAATGACTGCATAGGACTTCCGTAGAAAGAAATCCCAGGCCTATAGGCTTATATTTCCCCAAAAAGGGCTCCTTTTGTTTTGGGGATTCTACGGCTGCACTATGTCCCTAAATTTGAGGTTTAACTCAACAAACTTCTTGATCTTTTGCCAATCTAGGTCTCTGAGTGAGGCCCTTTCGACTGTATAATGTCCTAGGGCCTCTTGCCTAGATTTCCAGAATCTATCACAATCACACAGAAAGTGTTCAGCTGTATCCTCCCCGTTTCCACATTCGCAGAGTGGAGAAAGTGCCTTGGACATGATAAAAAGGGTCCTCTTAAAGTTAAAATGCCCTGTGAGGACCACAATTATTTTCCTCGTTTGCTTTCTAGGCTGTGATATAATCCAATCTGAGCAACTCTTATCGCAGCCAGAGATGCACATCCTAGATTGTCTATACCTGCTGCCCTCTTTTCTTCATAACTCTTTTAGATCTTTGATGGCCTTGGCCTTACACGCGTTCCCCGTTATGCCTAGGGCTGGCCTACGCGGCCCGTAATAGTTTCTAGACGACCCAAGCCTGGCAAGGCGATCTACCTCCTCATTTTCCATGTGTCCCCTCGTGACCTGGCTCCCAATTGACTTAGTTGTCTAATTGGGTGCCTAACTTGGTCAGTTTATCTTTAGCCTCTATTGGAGGGGGTCATAAAGTGAAGAATATCGACTGATCACTAAGTGGTAAACGAAAATAATGACTTCCGACAATGTTCATTTTCTGATAAAAGAGGCAGAAGAATTGCCATTTATTACTCGAGCTTGATTATGTTACTTCAAAATGAAACCAAAAATGTCTGCCAAGCAGTGGCGGCCGGTGGTCTGAAAAAGGAGTGGGGCACAAAAATATTTACCTATTTGACAGTCAAAAAGAGCATGGAGGTTTTTCATCCATTTGTTTTGCTTTCAGTGTAAATTAATTTTGATCTAAACACATGAAACATTAATCCCACTTGGGTTATGTCAAATGCCATGGACAATAAATCATGATCATTAAATATTATTGATAAATAAATATAAATAAATTAATTAAATAAACTAAATTAAAAATACTATCTTATAGGGACCTACTTACTTACTAAAGCTGGTTTCACATGGAGCGGTATGTCCGGAAGACGGAAAGATTGAAAGCAATCTGATTGGCTGTTGGGACAACAGTTGAGGATGGTGGCTGCCATGTTGCCGGAATGGGCGGTCTGCGGACAGCGGTAGAAATGTTTATACCGTTGCCGCGTTCCGTCGAGCGGAGCGCAATCTTATTGGACAGGAATGTTGATAACCGCAAGTAGAGGTTTCAGATCAGAGAGGGTTTCAGTAGGAAGGTTATGATTCCGTGTGTCCATGTTCATGTGAACACCCTGCCGCATTCTGCCGCCCCCTCCACTGGGGTTTCCAGCCTTCTGTCTTTCCGGTTGTTACGCTCGTACTCCTCCATGTGAAACCGGCTTTAGGAATGACTATAAACAGCCAGTTTTTTTATTGGTCATATTGCAACGTTTCTGCGTATTTGTTGGTTGGTTGTGGCTTACATGCTGGTGTGGATACTATACTATATATTGGGTTACGATGGATATTATGTTCATGGAACTAGGTGTGACGAACTAACATGGAAAGAGCTGAGAAAAATTATTATGGATGTAGGTACGTTGCAATAGGTCCAATAAAAAAAACTGGCTGTTTATCGTCAATCCTAACAAGAAAAACACCTACACTACTTTATTATTAGAAGTATTAAAAATTATCAAGGCTTCGATTGTATTGCACTAGTCAACTACTTAGGAGAAGTAATTCTGAAGGAATATTAAAGAACTCAAATTAAATTATGATGAAATGATTGGAGTGTGACGTCATACGTCAATTAAAAATTGTTTCAAAAGTCTATAGAAATGTTGTCTAACCCCACAACTACCACTCACTTATGTATATAACCTTTTTCTTCAATGCAACCATGAACCTAGGAGGGGGATGGTTCATGAATGCAACACATCCAGAATGATCAATATTCTACTGAAAATATTGATCAGAGACGTTTTCGTTACTCATTCTGTATGGTTTTGGAGGTGCCTTTGAACACTGTAGCTTTTTCCAAATGTGACGTCAAAATGTCGTCAGTTTTGGCTGATTTTGTTACTATAAGAGGCTACATAAGAAATTACAGCTTCCTAGAGTGTAAAGCATAGAAATTAACTATTAAAATGATTTAACCACCGCTTCACAAATCAAACCGTTCTCGCAATATTTGGATCACCTGCTATGAATCAAATCATCGAAACACCAGCTCAATGAAATCATCAGAAATTAACAAGCGGTGGCAATCATGTTCACAATATCAATTATTGAGAACGATCACCTGAGTGTACACAATTATTCAAATAACCATGCTCATAAATCAGCTTGTTGGCCACGCACTTCGCAGTAGTTATATGGTTGGATAAATCGAGAGCTTTCGAACGAATGGTCAACGAATTTTGTGGGATGAAAAACGACGAAGTACCATTTCCCTAGCAACGAATCGTTTGTAAGCGGAAATCATCAAAATATTTTCGTGAGCAATTTTCCGTGAGTTTTGACATGGATATGTCTTTGCTCTGGGGGGTCAACCAAAAATTTCCGTGACGCAAAATTTGTGTCACAATTTCAGTGTTTTTCACGTACAACCCATTCGTTGCTAGGGGAATGGAACTTCCGCAGTTTTCATCGCACAGAAATCGTTCGCCACTCGTTGGAATGCGCTTGATTTATGTGTGTCACATCTCAAGCTACCAATTCCCCCCTCCTAAACTAAGTTGATTGGACTATAAACAATTTTAATAAGCCGGTTACAATATTCTTAACGTAAAGCAATAGCAGAATTTACTCCACTTCATAGGAAACATTTTCATCCACTTGACAACAGTCGACTGTTAATAACAACTCATTGTAGTGGCTTCTCTCCACAGTCATTTTCAACATTTCTATAAGTAAACCGTTGTTTTGTTGGAATTAGTCGGGATTCGTTTAAAGTTGAAGGATTTATTTACAACTCTCGTGTTCAACCGTTATGAAATCCCCAATCAAAGACATAGGTATCCATGTAACATGGTATCTGCTTGTAAAGCAGATAGTGGAACTCGTTTACGAGTTACTATAAAATTTTTAGTTCATGTGCCATAGCAGACATAAAGAAAACAGTTGATTGTTCTCTACGCAACACAGTGAGTCTATTTTATTTATTGGTAAGTAGCGTGAGCAAGTTTTCGTCACGATTTTTCAGTTTATGTGCCAAAGCAAAGGCATGCAAATGTCAAAAATGTCAAAATCAGTACCTACCTGATTAAACTTCTTACGTAAATCCGTCGATGAACGTCGTACAAAGTGATCGTTGCTTCTTCTTCATTGCCAAAATGCCAAAATTTCTTTTTGTAACTAACGTTCGTAACTACCGACGGAAAGGGTTTTGTAGCTAGCTCTACACATAAACAACGCACTCCAACTCGACCGACAATACAAAGGACTTTATTACAAAAGACGTATTCAACAACTTAGGACTGAATAAAAATAGGTACTTTTGTTAACACAACGCTATAATACGGACTTTACTTTAGAGTAAATTCTTGGAAACAACCACATGCCCGAAGGAACTTAAAAAACATCATAAATTACCAGCAGAGACAGCAAAACATTACTAGAAAAAAAACCTACCAACTATGAACATTCAGTTTGGCTAATGGAATAAACCGAAACTCCTCTAGTGGGAGCCACTCATAACGTTAATTTCATTCTACGGTCTTTAGAAAAGTGGAAACCCTGCCTGGGGCATGGCCCCCTAAAATGATGAGAAATCTACTGTTATGACCTCTTTTTCCCGTTCCTTGCCCCTTAATTCCCGTTCCTTGCCCCGTAATTCCCATCACAGTCTAACCTGAATTGACGAAATTTCTCTCTTGATAGAGTGATTTTATGGCAATCTACGTACTTTTTGACTGGTAGATGGATCTTAAACCTCCTTGGATGGAGCGTAAACCTGATCCTTCTAGCATCCACCTTGGAGCCACAGCATGGAGCTACAGACCACTTTTCGTTCTAATTTGAAACGATGAGTTTTGTTTGTAAAGTCTTCGTTCCAGTTTGTTACTTTTTTCCCAAATGTACTGGGGCAATGTCCCGATGCCCCCCCTCACCGGCCGCCCCTGCTGCCAAGTTTGGTGGGCAGTACAGCTTCATCACTTGTTGTCATATGGACGTAGGTATAGCATTAGTTGAAGGAAAAAGTACGAGTCAAAATGATTGAATGCATAATGTAATTGCAATACGTATGTATAGATGCTAATATGTGAAATGGGGTTACACTTCATGTAGGCGCATGCACAGACCCAACCATTAATCCTATAGCATTCACCATATAAGGTATATATGGGAAACTAAGTTACACAATCATGGCACAATCCTTGACCGTTTAATCCAAATCGGGCAATTAGTCTCGTAGTTTCATGTGTAACAACCAATTTCAAGTTTGTGTATGCGCAATGATTATTACAACCGATCTTTCAACAAACCCAACTACAACCCCCCCCCCCCCCCCCCCCGTGGAACGAAATCTGATCAATAAACCTTGAGTAGTCATCATTATTAGAGAGTTCCTAAACGATAATTGGGATAAGATGCTTTGGGATTTTATCATCTGGGAGGAGCCACAGCGTATGCTAACCTGATAAAGTCAAGAGGGTCGAATTAGTGTTTTATCTTAAGGTGACGCTACTTATCTTCAAGTAACGCTGAACCAACAAGGGGATTTTCCGCCTATCACATGTGTTCAGTTTCCAGCATTTCTAAGTTTCCTAGTTCTTTTCTTATTCACAAAAAGGTTTGGCAATGGCTGATTTTGAAAATTTATGAACAAGAAAATTAATATAACTTTCATAATCATGAATATCACTGTTATCGGTGTGTGAGGTTACTTTGCAATAGGGAGGAAGAGATGAGATAGGTTGGTTTGGGATAAAGCTCAACAGAGTTGAGTTTAGCTCTGTATGCTTGCCAGCAGTATTTTCAAAGTATTTTTCAACGTTTTTTCAATTTTAGCCTCTAGTTTTTTAGTCCTATTCATGTGCCAACCTTGTCAGCCTCAACTGCAACCATTTATTGTTTTTCTTATGACAATTGACTTCTAAATCCATGACCGTGTCCTATATTTTGACACCGTGAAAGATCCTTGAGCCCTGAAGATGGTTTTATATAAACCGAAAGCTCGGCGATAAGGACTTTTATTCGTTTTTTGACCCTTATTCTGATAATTTGACAACATACATATTGTGGGTCGATAATCTCTTTCTCTATCATTGTACCATAGAATAACTTAAGGGGCGTGATCGGGATCCGGCCGATCCCAAGTCTTTGAGGCCCCTGTGTTTACTCAGTGTGCCGGGCAAGGTACTGGAGAAGCTGGTTGTCCGTGAGCTTGGACCTGTGCTAGAGCAATGCTCCAGGCATCAATACGGGTTTGTAGCGGGCAGATCCACGGTGGACGCCTTGGAGAGAGTGCAGGAGTTGGTAGGCATGTCGGAGCATAAGTATGTCTTGGGGGTGTTCGTGGACATACGAGGTGCGTTCGACAATGTGTGGTGGCCTGCCGTGATGAAGGAATTGTTGGGGAGGGGTGTCTCTGCTCGTGCCTATAATATCCTGTCTGATTATTTCACAGATAGGTGGGTAGAGTATAGAGAGGGGGGTAGATGTGTCAGGAAGGAGCTGTCCAAGGGCTGTCCGCAGGGCTCTGTTCTTGGTCCTAGGCTCTGGAATGTCCTGTTTGATGGAATTCTTGGGGCCTTGGATCGGGTGGGAGCCAAAGCAGTTGCTTATGCGGACGATCTTGTGCTCTTGGTTGAAGGGGGAAGCCGGCGGGGTCTGGAAGCAGAGGCTGAGCGGCTAATGAGCACTCTGGTCACAGAGTGTGAGGCTGTTAAGCTGACCATGGCCGGGGATAAAACAGTGGTGATGTTGCTAAAGGGTACCCTGAGTTCTGAGAGACCTCCCATTGTCCGGGTGGGTGGTGCCAGATTGAGGTACGTGTCAGAGGTCAAGTACCTTGGAATTACTCTTGGGGAAAGACTGTCTCTCTCTCTGCACGTTACCTCGGTGTGTGACAAGGCCTTGGCTTCTTTTATGAAGGTGTCCCGGCTGGCCGGTTCTGAGTGGGGTTTGGGGTACAGGGAGCTGGTTGTGATTTATCATGGCCTGTTCCTTGGTATTCTACTGTACGGGGTTCAGTACTGGGCACCCCACGTGGGCCAGGTTGGTTGGAGGAAGCTGGGGTCTGCACAACGCAGGGCCCTTTTGAAAGTCAATAGGGCATACCGGACATCTTCTACGTGTGCCCTGCCCGTTTTGGCTGGGGTACTGCCCGTCATGTTTGAGGGCTATAGAAGGTGGGGGGTGAGGAAGATTGGTAGAGGTGAACCATTGGTGATTCCTCGTATTCTGACGGATGGTGGGGAGTCAGGCCAATCTCGGAGCCAGCGGGTTGACAGATTAGATCAGGCCCTCCTCACTGCTTGGCAGGAGGAATGGGATAGTGTCACCACGGGGAGGTTAACTCACCGTCTCCTTCCTGATGTCAGGGCCCGACGGGACATGCAATGGATAGTCCCGGTGCATGAACTGACACAGTTTGTGATTGGGCATGGCGAGTTTTCTGCTAAGCTCGCTAGCATGGGGCTGTGTGTCGAGCAGCCTTGTGCGTGTGGTGGGATAGAGCTGGCAGAGCACATACTTTCGGATTGTCCCGAGTATGCGGCGTTGCGGGTGTTGCATGGGATAGAGGGAGTTCCCTTCTCTGAGCTTCTTGCAACACCTGGAATGTATGGAAGACTTCTGGCATTTTGCTTGGAGGTGGTCCCTCTCTTAGCCTTCAGGCATAATGTTAGAAACCAGGGGGGTGATTAATGAGAGTAGGGGGGTGGGTAGGTATAGGTATACTGATAGTGCTGTATATATGCCGATAGTTGTTCGGAGTAGGGGGGTGGGTAGGTATAGGTATACTGATAGTGCTGTATATTTGCCGATAGTTGTTAGGAATGTATGATAGGGTATTTAGGGGTATTACTTTAGGTTAAGTTAGGATTAGGGAAAAATTTCGTGCCACCTGATTGCTGGCTGGGAGTACTCTCAGAGGTGGTCTGGAGTGAGCGGAGAGGCAGGGTGCCAGCGCCCAACAACATCTTGGGGCACCACGTGACATTCATTGAGGGATTTCGCTACCCCTTTCTGAATCCCCATCGCAAGATAAAGTGGTAGCACATTGTGCGGGCTTGTTTCCAGTCACAGCCTTAGGAATCCTTATGGAATCCAAACTGGTAGCGAAACGGGTACCACAACCCTTCCTCACACCCTCATAATGTTTGAGCTGTGGGGGTCCACTAAGTGGTTGGATGGGGATCCCTCATAAACCCTCATACGGTTTGAGTTGTGGGAGTCCACCAAGCAATTAGATGGAATCCCTCAGGTGTGGATAAAGTGGTAGGTGCAGAGACACCTTCTCTGTGCCGGGCCAGCGACCATTCTGGCCTTAATGGAGGAGTGCTGGTTGGCGCTTTCTCCAGTAAATGGTACCGCGGGCGGGGGGAGCCCCAGGCTACCGGTGCATAGACTTTGTCGAAGCACCACCTGCCTGCCCCCCAGTTGAGGTGGCTTCGCGGGGGCAGTGGTTTTATCACCCCTAACATGCAGTCAATTCTACAGATGAGGGGGAGAGGTTCGTGGGAGTTGACTCGCGGGGGTGAGTCTCCTTCCACGAACCTCGGCATTTGGAGTTATGTGGATTTCCATAAACTCGGGTACCAACCTGCTTAGTTGGTAATGTGTGCTAGAACACATGCCTCTACCCGTAGGTCAATACGGGTACTTGGCAGATGTCAAGGACATTGACTGGGTGTGCAGTCTCCTCTCAGGAGGATCTTCCCGGCTTGTCTGGGGGGAGACCACAAGGCATGACTGCCTAAGGACTCCTTAAACACGACTTCCATTCTTTGGAAGGAGATATTGGATTCTTCTGTACCATAGAATAAAGCTTTATAAAATTACAAAGAGGGTTGGGGCAGTTGAGAGGGCAGCCTCGGAAGGAAGGTTGATGTTATGAGTAGGAGGGTCAAGGAGGGGAAGGACATTGAGCCTTCCACTCTTCCCCAGGAAAAATTTGCTGGTGCTGGCTCGCCCTGGTCGTGGGCGGGGGTGATGGAGGAGTACCGGACAGAGAAGAAGAACAAGCAGAAGGACTTTGGTCTTGGCGGCCTGAGGAAGGCTGCTGCTATGAACAGTCTTAGTCTGCAGAGGGAATTGATGGAGGCAGCGTCGGCTACGGATTACTCTGCGTCCGAAATGGAGTCAGACTATCCCATCACGGATGGCGCCAAGAAGAAGCGAGGTAGATCAAGTGATGACATGACAGACCTTGAGACCACTGACCAGGACAGTAGGAAGAAGAAGAAAACCTACGCCTCGGTGGTGAACTCGAGGAAGCTCAATAGGGCGTTGGGGGGTACAGATGGGGCAACCAAGGAGAAGAAGATTAAGAAGAAGAAGAAGCGTCAGGAAAAGAGGCTATCCCAGCGGTACGAGGAAGCACTTAAGGGAAACCAGAAGAGGCTCACTGAAGGTGGACCTCCTAGGACTCTCTTGATAGAGAAGGAGAAGGCAGCCCCACCAGCTGAAGAGGGAGCTGTTGGAGTTGAGGGCGTAACTAATAGGGTTCTAATGTCTCCTAGATCCTTGAGGAAAGATCTCAAGGAGAATGTGGACATGAGCCAATTGGGGGTGGGTTTAGCTTTTTGTAAGCCAGCTGGCGATAAGCGTATGGTCCTCAAGGCCAGAAGTGAGGAGGACGCAAAGAAGTTGGTGGATGAGCTAAAGGCTAAGGGGTACTTGGTTCAGGTTGCTGACATACCTAAGCAGCCTTTGCTCGTGAAGGTTAGCAGAGTTGACTGTGACCTCACGAAGGAGCAGTTAGCCTCTGTGGCCTTTAAGCAAAACCCTTGGATTGCGGAGGCAATTGCAGGGATATCCATCGAATATTGGGCCAAGGAGTTCCGCCCCTCGTTCCAGAGAGGGAACAAGGCTAAGTGGCCCGAGGATACGATGTGGGTTTGTGAGGTGTCTTCTCGTGTGAGGGAAGCTATAAAGGGAAAGGCGTTACATATTGGATTCGCGAGCTGTAGGGTAGCGGACTATATTGACGTGACTAGGTGCTATAAGTGCCAAGCATACGGGCATGGTCAGGCCAAGTGTGGCTCGGCTGTGGCTTGTGCCAAGTGTGCAGGAGGGCATGACACTAGGGAATGCAATGATAAGGATGCACCGAGGAGATGTGCCAATTGCAAGAGGGCAGGGAAGAATGATAGGCACAATGTTGACAGCCCTGACTGTCCGGCCTATCAGTGGGCATGGAAGAGATATGTCAGGGGTGTTAAGCCTCAGTAATGGGGGATCCCCTGCACAGAGGGATGCGTGTGCTTCAGCTGAATGCTGACAGATCAAGGTCTGTCACGGACGAGCTGAGGTGCAGCGCGTCAAATGGAATTTGGGACGTGGCGCTCGTGCAGGAGCCGTATGCTGTGGATAATGCTGTGGCTGGTCTAGGACCAGTTAGGGTATTCACAGGGCCGGGAGAAGGTCCTCCTATGGCTGCAATTTTTGTTGCCAAAGAGGGAGTAGATGTCCTGTTGCACAGCAATCTGAGCAGCAGACATGTGGTTGTGACCTCTCTTTCAGTGGGGAGTCAAGGCGGTCGACCTCTCTATTTGGTGTCTGCGTACTTTCAGTACTCAGATGACATAGAGCCCTACTTGCATCAGCTGGACTGTGTATTTAGGGGGCTTGCGGCGGAGGGTCAGGTTGACATGCTGATTTGTGTTGACTCCAATGCCAGGTCCAGATTGTGGCATAGCCACCTTTTGGACTTGGTAGGACCTGCTGGGAACAATCGTCGTCTATGGTTAAGGGGCGAGAAGCTGGCTGAGTTGGTGTTTGAATGGGACCTCAAGGTACTGAATAGACCTGGGCAGGCTCCCACCTATATTGGTGCTGCTGGTGGTGCTTCAAACATTGACGTCTCTCTTGCAACCACACGTGTTGCGGAGAGTGTGAGTGAATGGAGAGTTGATCCTATGCTCACCACAAGTCAGCATGCTGCTATCCTCTTTGAGGTGGGCAGTGGACTTGGTGTGTGTGGAGTGAAGGGTGGTGGCAGGTTCAGCTGCTCCCGAGCTAACTGGGAGCGATTTAGTGAGAAGGTGGCTGAGGGTCTCAGGGCGTGCCACTACCTGGAGATCACAGACCGGCTTGGGGTAGAAAGGGCAGTCACCATGGTTGAGAAGGTGCTAGTGCGGGCGGCCTCCTTGTCCATACCTGTGGCGAGGGGGGTGCCTGTTGCTGTACCTTGGTGGTGCCTGAGACTGGAGGGGTTGAAGCGACGCGTCCTGGCCTTGAGGAATAGGAGACGCCGAAGGGGTATTCGGGCTTTGCCCCAGGAACGGGAGGAATTGCGTGCTAGCAGAGCAGAATACTCCCGGGAGCTTAGGCGAGCTAGGCGCACTGACTGGCGGAGATTCGTCGACGAGGAGGGTCGGGAGAGGCCGTGGGGCAGACCTTACCGTGTGGTGACTGGGAACCCCGCAGCCTACTCCCTGGCCTCTCTGAGTGGGAGGCAGCCGTTGGACTGGGGTTCTGTGGCAATGGACCTCCTAACTGCTCTGTTTCCGGACGATTCGCGCGAAGAAACAGTTGAACAGTTCACAGTGCTGGAGCTAGTGGAACGCCGTTTAGATGTAAGTAGTGTTAGTGACAGTGCTAGGTTAAGTTTTAGTGATTTAGTGATAGAAGAGACAGTGTTTAGTATTAAGAATGGAAAGGCGCCCGGTCTTGATAGGATTGAGGTGGAGATGCTGAAAAGGGCATGGCCTTTGGTCTACCCCTGGTATTGCTCCATTTTTCGGTCCTGTCTTGACTTGGGGGTCTTTCCTTTGAGGTGGAATATTGGAAGGGTTTGTGTACTACTTAAGGGGCGTGATCGGGATCCGGTCGATCCCAAGTCTTTGAGGCCCCTGTGTTTACTCAGTGTGCCGGGCAAGGTACTGGAGAAGCTGGTTGTCCGTGAGCTTGGACCTGTGCTAGAGCAATGCTCCAGGCATCAATACGGGTTTGTAGCGGGAAGATCCACGGTGGACGCCTTGGACAGAGTGCAGGAGTTGGTGGGCATATCGGAGCATAAGTATGTCTTGGGGGTGTTCGTGGACATACGAGGTGCGTTCGACAATGTGTGGTGGCCTGCCGTGATGAAGGAATTGTTGGGGAGGGGTGTCTCTGCTCGTGCCTATAATATCCTGTCTGATTATTTCACAGATAGGTGGGTAGAGTATAGAGAGGGGGGTAGATGTGTCAGGAAGGAGCTGTCCAAGGGCTGTCCGCAGGGCTCTGTTCTTGGTCCTAGGCTCTGGAGTGTCCTGTTTGATGGAATACTTGGGGCCTTGGATCGGGTGGGAGCCAAAGCAGTTGCTTATGCAGACGATCTTGTGCTCTTGGTTGAAGGGGGAAGCCGGCGGGGTTTGGAAGCAGAGGCTGAGCGGCTAATGAGCACTCTGGTCACAGAGTGTGAGGCTGTTAAGCTGACCATGGCCGGGGATAAAACAGTGGTGATGTTGCTAAAGGGTACCCTGAGTTCTGAGAGACCTCCCATTGTCCGGGTGGGTGGTGCCAGATTGAGGTACGTGTCAGAGGTCAAGTACCTTGGAATTACTCTTGGGGAAAGACTGTCTCTCTCTCTGCATGTTACTTCGGTGTGTGACAAGGCCTTGGCTTCTTTTATGAAGGTGTCCCGACTGGCCGGTTCTGAGTGGGGTTTGGGGTACAGGGAGCTGGTTGTGATTTATCATGGCCTGTTCCTTGGTATTCTGCTGTACGGGGTTCAGTACTGGGCACCCCACGTGGGCCAGGTTGGTTGGAGGAAGCTGGGGTCTGCACAACGCAGGGCCCTTTTGAAAGTCAATAGGGCATACCGGACATCTTCTACGTGTGCCCTGCCCGTTTTGGCTGGGGTACTGCCTGTCATGTTTGAGGGCTATAGAAGGTGGGGGGTGAGGAAGATTGGTAGAGGTGAGCCATTGGTGATTCCTCGTATCCTGACGGATGGTGGGGAGTCAGGCCAATCTTCTGCTAAGCTCGCTAGCATGGGGCTGTGTGTCAAGCAGCCTTGTGCGTGTGGTGGGATAGAGCTGGCAGAGCACATACTTTCGGATTGTCCCGAGTATGCAGCGTTGCTGGTGTTGCATGGGATAGAGGGAGTTCCCTTCTCTGAACTTCTTGCAACACCTGAAATGTATGGAAGACTTTTGGCATTTTGCTTGGAGGTTGTTCCTCTCTTAGCCTTCAAGCATAATGTTAGAAACCAGGGGGGTGATTAATGAGAGTAGGGGGGTGGGGAGGTATAGGCATACTGATAGTGCTGTATATTTGCTGATAGTTGTTAGGGTAATGTATGATAGGGTAATTAGGGGTATTACTTTAGGTTAAGTTAGGATTAGGGAAAAATTTCGTGCCACCTGATTGCTGGCTGGGAGTACTCTCAGAGGTGGTGTGGAGTGAGCGGAGAGGCAGGGTGCCAGCGCCCAACAACATCTTGGGGCACCACGTGACATTCATTGAGGGCTTTCGCTACCCCTTTCTGAATCCCCATCGCAAGATAAAGTGGTAGCACATTGTGCGGGCTTGTTTCCAGTCACAGCCTTAGGAATCCTTATGGAATCCAAACTGGTAGCGAAACGGGTACCACAACCCTTCCTCACACCCTCATAATGTTTGAGCTGTGGGAGTCCACAGCCACTAACCACTAAGTGGTTGGATGGGGATCCCTCATAAACCCTCGTAAGGTTTGAGCTGTGGGAGTCCACTAAGCAATTAGATGGAATCCCTCAGGTGTGGATAAAGTGGTAGGTGCAGAGACACCTTCTCTGTGCCGGGCCAGCGACCATTCTGGCCTTAATGGAGGAGTGCTGTATGGCGCTTTCTCCAGTAAATGGTACCGCGGGCGGGGGGAGCCCCAGGCTACCGGTGCATAGACTTTGTCGAAGCACCACCTGCCTGCCCCCCAGTTGAGGTGGCTTCGCGGGGGCAGTGGTTTTATCACCCCTAACATGCAGTCAATTCTGCAGATGTGGGGGAGAGGTTTGTGGGAGTTGACTCGCGGGGGTGAGTCTCCTTCCACTAACCTCGGCATTTGGAGTTATGTGGATTTCCATAAACTCGGGTACCAACCTGCTTAGTTGGTAATGTGTGCTAGAACACATGCCTCGACCCATAGGTCAATACGGGTACTTGGCAGCTGTCAAGGACATTGACTGGGTGTGCAGTCTCCTCTCAGGAGGATCTTCCCGGCTTGTCTGGGGGGAGACCACAAGGCATGACTGCCTAAGGACTCCTTAAACACGACTTCCATTCTTTGGAAGGAGATATTGGATTCTTCTGTACCATAGAATAAGCGCGTTAAGAGGCCCTATGGTCTATACGTTTACCATCTTACAACTGTACCATAGAATAAGCGCGTTAAGCGGCCCTATGGTCTATACGTTTACCATCGAACAACTGTACCATAGAATTACAATAGACAGAAAGACACAGAACCAGAATTAATCAGCAAACTCTAAAACGCAAAAACCTGGAGGACATTTTTATTTTGGACGGCAACTTTTGTTTTTAACTTCTTGGATGAAACCCCCTCTACCTTTGGTAGTGAGAAAGCAAAATTATTCCAAGTCTACCCAGGTAGACTTGGAATAATTTTACATTTTAAACCGTTCTAAACAAGTTTGGTTTCCTCTCTGTCTGTGTCACCTCATATCCTTCAAACTGGCAAATAGTTAGGAAATTAAAATCCGATTTTGATAAAATTTTCAGGTACTGTGCGTTCTGGGCATTATATGGCTCCATGGAATTAATTGATGCCGGATTGGAGATAGTGAATTTAAAAAAGTACACTTACTTTTATATTTTGTTTATATGTTCGTATCAATGGCATAAGCTGCTTGTAAGGCCCGGCAATAAATAGAAACGCACGGTTTCTCAAAACGGGTTCCTCTTTGCGATAAAGGGACAAACAGGACACGACTATGGTACGCATGCAACTCCTAATGCTCAATGTCAGTAATGCCCTAATACCAATTTATTCATTGCTTTACATGTAATGCAAGTGGCAGCATTTTTCTTTCATTCATATGGGAACAGAAACGGAAATTAAAAACCAAAACAAAATCAACGATTATAATGTGTTTGGGAACCAGAAAAGATAACAAAAATTAACTGTAAGACTAACTCACTCGAACTCTATGGGGTGCGTTTTCGTTACTAGGATTGGCTGGTGAAAGTAAACCAGCAAGTGAAGCAAGAGACGGCTTCCCAGAAGACGCCACACTAGCCCTCGCTCCTCCTCTCTCTAAAGAACCGCCGATACCTGCAAACAATTGTAAGAACGTAGTAAGGCACTATTGTTTTCTATTCACTTTTCCTATCAAATTCATTAAACACTAAATCATGATGAAAAGGAACAGCCTGTCCATTTACCAGATTGTCTATTGGTGTAAGTGGTCATGGCATAAACGCCTTCATTGCCAAAACCACCGTCATCCTGATGCATTGAACTGCCACTTGAACATCCTTCGACGCACCTTTTTCTGACCCTGTAGAAAAACCATAAGAAATCAAGTTATGATAATCAACTTTACTCCATGACACGGGAATGGGGGCTCAGCTGAGCTATGCTAACTCACTATTTATAACAATGCGTGATGCTCAAGCACAATATGACAGATGCTCCGACCAGTGGACCATGAACAATGGGCACAAATGGGCACTTGCAAGATTAAATAATTTTACACAAATCGAGCATTACCTTGTCCAAAGCCTCATAGCAGCTTTCTTTATGGTAGTTGTGGTGATAGGCCCAGGTAAGATACTTCTCAACTGTTCGTTTGTGTCGGAATAAGAAGTGGTCAATGGCGATACAAATATCGGATAACCGATTGGCTGATCGCAGGACGAATTTATTATGTTCCTCAGAGCCTGGAAACAGCAAAGATCAACACTTGTATGGAACTCAAAGGAAGATGTTGCTAAACAAATGAAAATTAGTAGCTTATTTTAGAAGTATACTTATTAATTTATTTATTTCAATATTTGGAGCCTACAAGATACTCTCTTATAAATTTCATTGTTCCCAAACTAAGGGTTGCCTCTGCGCATGCGCAAACATGAATTTCTGTAACAAGCCGAAGTCCTACAGCTTTTATCCAATTTAGAAGAAATTTTCTTGACTTTCGTCTTTGATCTTCGTCTATGACTTTTGTTGTTCACTAGACAAAAGTATCTTTCTTGTGAACTATTAATTTTACAGGGTATCTCACTCACTAGCCCCCCCCCCCCCCCCCCCCCCTCAACACAACATCTACCTCACTCTGTTAGTGAACGTTTTTGAAAAGATTTCCAGTTGTAAAAACCCAAGAATCCCTCAGAAACCCTGTAATTGTTTGCGTGGAGTACAAATGGTTCCCAAATGGGAATTTTGAGTTTTTCTGACTTTTCCAGACACAAATGTTTCCCAGCTTTTTTCCTGGTTGGGGGAAACTCTACAATATGCATTTTGCGCGTGTGCTCATGCGCATAACGTGTGTAATACACACTAACGTTGATATTTCAAATGGAAACCCCCAGGTGTCTTTGATACAAGAAATTCTTAAAATTAAAAATCTTTGTCTGAATACCAAAGATTCATAGTGCTAATCAATGAATAATTCATAATTATTCATAGTGCTCAAATTTCAAAACAATTTAACATAAATATAATATAGTAATTTACAAGATTCGCTCATACGACCATTCAACAGAAAAATACTCGATATAGCTTTGTTTTTTACCTGTTTCGCATTTTGGATGGAGCCTCGCTCGGGGTTAGTATTTCTCAGATATACAAGTTCCTGTTGCTGCCCCGCCCACAGCCCTCTCACACATTCACGATTCAGTTTGATGACTCGGAAACTGAGCAATCGTTTGTTCAACATGATTATCTTGTACTCGTCCGCACCATCATCTGTCACATGCCTAGAAACAGAACAAACGAGAAATTTCAACAATTCATCAGCAAAATATTCATCGAACCAGAAAGGGAGATACGACAAATAAAATTTCCACAGCATATTATTTTTATTTGACTATTTCACTACTCAATAAGTGCAGTTTTCGTAATTTTAAACATTTCTTGTATCACTTGTCTTGTTTGTAATAAATGACACTGAAAATTAATATAGGTAAGAAAGAAAAATTACATAAACAAAATAAAAAACAGGAAACAAATCAGAAAGAGCAGGAATTTTATCAATACGAATGTATAGTTGATAATAAGTACGATGTATATATTTTATGAATTTTGATGGTAAAGGACTTATGAGCAGCAGGAAGGAGTTTATGAGGTGTCAGCAGGCCCATGCGCAGTGATTCACTCGCCTATGAAATTTGAAGATAAATGTAAAAGCGCTAATACTAGATATAATCAAAACTCGGTAGTTCAAGGTAAAATCATCAACTGAACATTTATTCAATTCGTAAATATAGTTACGGGAACACGTATGCATAGCTACCGAAATGGTAACTATACAGCTGGTATAATTATGAAGTCAATCCTCTACATCTTCTCCCCTCCATCTTCCTTCTTCAGGTTTTTTTTCTCATTTGGTCTATGTGCTTCCGCAATCTTCTACCATTGTCGACTTGCACTTCATATGACATGAGGCCTGTTCTTTTAGCAACTACACCCAGAATCCATTCCTTTGCTGCTGGTAGTTTTACCCATACATCCTCCCCTTCCTTAAATTCCCTTAATTGTTTAGCCTTGTTACGATTCAGCTGCTGATTCATTAGAGCTCGATCCTGATTACGCTCTAAACAAGGTTTCAACAGATCAAATTGTGTGCGTAATCGACGTCCCAAAAGGAGTTCAGCAGGGGATCGGCCTGTGGTGCTATGTGGAGTTGAGCGATATGTAAAAAGAAATTGTCCCACCTTCTCCAATATTTGGGAACGTGTTCCTTTTTCTAGCCGCAATCTGTCTTTGAACGTTCGGACGGATCTCTCTGCCAATCCATTTGTCCTTGGATGATATGGCGCTGATGTCACGTGTGATATTGTCAATTCCTTACAAAATATTCTAAACTCGTTTGAGGTGAATTGTGGACCATTATCAGAAACCAGAATTTCCGGTAATCCGAACCTATTGAATAACTCTTTCAGAGCAGTTATTGTGGCTTGTGAGGTGGTGCTACTCATCGGTATTACCTCCAGCCACTTGGTGGATGCATCCACTACAATCAACCACATCATTCCGTGAAATGGCCCAGCAAAATCCACATGCAACCGAAACCATGGCTGCGACGGTATATTCCATGAGAAAATCGGAGCCTCTTCAGGTGCCGCTCTTGATCCTTGACACCGAAGACAATTCCCAACATATCTCTCTAGTTCTTTGTCTATTCCAGGCCACCACATATGTATTTGTGCAATGGACCTCATTGCTCTCGAACCTGGATGACCCAAATGTAACATTTTCAGGAAGTTCTCTCTAATTTTCTCTGGTACTATGATCCTTCCCCTCCACAAAAGAATACCCTCTTCCATCGACAACTCTTCTCGTTTCTCAAAAAATGAGTATATTTTCGGATCCAATTCCTTCTTCATTGGCCATCCAGAACGCATGTAATGTATCACTTTTTGTAGTAATGGGTCGGATGCAATTTGGTTTTTAAGCTCTCTAGTAGTCACAGGCGAATCTCTCACATGAAGGTGCAAAAGTTGGGCTGCCCCTGGCTTACCTAAGTTTTCATATTCTGACATCTCGTCATCGTCATTTAGGGGTAATCTTGAAAGTGTGTCCGCTACTGTATTTTCTTTTCCTGCGATGTATTCAATCGAGTAGTCAAAAGATCTAAGAATGAGTGCCCAACGCATTAGCCGGTTCGCTGCCATCTTGGGTATTTCTTTATCATCTGAAAGTATATACTTCAATGGTTTGTGGTCTGTCTTTAAAACAAATTTTCTCCCCTGTATGAACTGGTAAAATTTCTTTACTGCAAAAATGATTCCCAATGCTTCTCGATCAATAGATGAATAATTCTTTTCTGAAGCACGTAAAATCCTTGAGGCGTACATGATTGGTCGTTCCGATCCATCCGGTAGCCGGTGGAATAATACAGCTCCTATTCCGGTTGCGCTGGCATCAGACGTTATTACAACGGGAAGATCAGGAGAATAGTGAACCAAAGTATCAGTTGCTGTCAACTTTGATTTCACTTCCTCAAAAGTTTCTTGACACCGTTTTGACCACTCCCACTTTACCCCTTTTCTGGTTAAACTGTGCAATGGTGCACATATTGATTGAAGGTTCTCAATGAATCGTCCATAGTAATTTACTGTACCCAAAAACGACTTAAGTTGTTGAAGATTCTCTGGTGAAGGCATTTCTCTCAAAGCTTTCAGATGGTCTTCCAATGGGTGAATCCCTTCCTTGTCAATCACATGTCCCAGATACTTTACACTTTCTTTGAGCCATTTGCACTTGGCTACTTGGATTTTTATACCATTTTTATCCAGTCTTGACAAAACCTCTTCCAGTGTCCTCAAATGACCCTCCCTTGTTGCTGATGTTATTATTATATCGTCTAAGAGACATGCCACGTTCTTGACTCCTGCCAGTATGTCTTCCATTCTTCTTTGAAACAAACCTGGGGCAAAACTTACCCCAAAAGGTAACCTGGTATACCTGAAAAATCCTTTGTGAGTTGCAATCACCAAAAACTTCCTAGAATCTTCTTGGACTTCCATTTGCAAGTACGCATCTTTTAAATCTATTACTGAAAACTCTTGGCCCCCTGATAGTTTCACGACCAAATCTTCAAATGTTGGCAGTGGGTAGTGATTATCCTGGATGTATTTGTTTATAGTGACCTTAAAATCCCCACAGATCCTCACTGCTCCCGTAGACTTTACACAAACCACTATTGGAGATGCCCATTCGATTTGGTGAATATTTGGGTCCACTACCTCCAAGACACCTTCACCCACTAGTCTCTCCAGTTCCTGGTCCACTTTTTCTTTCAATGCAAAAGGTACGTTTCTATGTCGAAATGCTTTTGGTTGTGCCCCCTCAATTAGTTTAATCTGCGCCTTATATCCCTTCATAGTCCCTAATCCCTCACTAAACATTTTGGAATACCTACTGAGAATCCTCTGCAGAGTGCTACCGTTGTCCTTGTTCTCTTTTCTTGCCACGTTTGCCTGGAGTGAGCAAATTCTGGCTCCTTTAGGCATTGGAACATCGAACTTGAGTGCCCAATCTAGACCAAATAAAGGAACGTCATGTTTCTTCACCACTACGGCCATAAGTGGCAAGGTTTTGTCGAAAACATGCACTTGAACCTTTATTGTACCTAGAGTTTGGATCTCCACCCCAGTATATCCAACCAAGCTAGTGCATGGATACAAATGGGGTTTGCCTAATAATTTCCACAGCTTTTTATTAATTACTGATTTTGCTGCTCCTACATCATATAGCATGTCTACCTCTAGATCATTCAGTTTCACTTTCAACATGACCTTATTTCCTGTAGTTTTAACATTATTTAAATAATTCTCCTCTTCCGATGATATCTCACTCTCACCGTTTCCTTTATTCATCCTGTCAGAAATCTGTCTCATTTGAAATTTTGTAGTTCGTTTATTAGACATACAAACCCTAGCAAAATGTCCAGTTTTACCGCAGTTTAAACACTCTTGGCCCTTTGCTGGACATTGAAAATCAGAACTGTGTTGTTCAAATCCACATTTGTTGCATGGCTTTTCAACCCTTTTTTTCCGTACCATTGCGGCAGGTTTTTTCAGTGTTGAACTGCTTTTAGTGTGGAAAACTTTCCTTGACTCAGAATTTGAAAATTCTGCTAGTAACGTCTGCTGAGACTGAGCTTTTTCCATTGTAAGCGCGGATGCTTCCACTTGCTGGAAAGTAGCCTCGTTTGATTGGTGCAATCTGATTAATTCTTCTTGCCACTTAGCAGAATTTATCCCTATCACTAACTGGTCTCGCAATCTTTCCTCTAACGCCGCTCCAAACTCACATGTTCCGGCTAATGTCCTTAATCCATTGACAAACTTCGCTATAGTCTCCCCCTCGTTTCTATTTCTCATGGCAAATGCTCTCCTCTCGGCAAAAATACAAGTAGACTTTTCATAAAATCGTTCTAATACTTGTTTTAACTCGTCATAAGGAACTTCCTTCACATCTCTAGGCCGGAAATGATCCACTAAAATTTTTAATGGACTAGGGCCTATAGAAGTCAAAAATAGTATGGAACGGGTCCGGCCATCAATGCTCCCTGTCAACTCAATTCTACATATTTCTACTTCAAACCTGTTTACGTAGTAAGCCCAACGTTCTATTTCCTCATCGTATTGCGGAAATTTGAAGTTCTGGATCTTAGCCTTTCCTGATCCTGAGGATATAACTTCACGGAATGATTCCTCTCTTTCATCCTGTGAGTCAGATAGTTCCTCAGCCGTCTTCTTTCTTCCTCGCTTCTGTTTTGGCATCCTGTCCGCAGCGCCAAAATGTAAAAGCGCTAATACTAGATATAATCAAAACTCGGTAGTTCAAGGTAAAATCATCAACTGAACATTTATTCAATTCGTAAATATAGTTACGGGAACACGTATGCATAGCTACCGAAATGGTAACTATACAGCTGGTATAATTATGAAGTCAATCCTCTACAATAATCATCTAGAAGTCATCTTTCAAAATATGAGCGAAATTGGGAAGAAAATTTGAGAGCTCCTCATGTTACAAGGATTCAAGTTCTGCGCTTCCAAAATAGTGACCGTTTTATGGTTTAAACAAATTGAATGAATAATGAAATTTTTAAAAAACTACTAAACATTCAAAATCTAGAGTTACGCCGTGTCCAACATGGACGACCAAAGAGTGCGAGTGAGCGACCGGCGCGTTCGAGCGACCTCAAGTGTGCCGCTATAGTGACCACAACAGTCTAGAACGCGTCTAGAATAGTTGTGAGGTACCTTTGCTTCGTGTTCAATTTTTTTTCTATTTTTGCGCGATATTATGAACTACTTATTTCTTTCAAATAATGCAGCAATGCTTTAGTACTTGACGAAAAAGAATTCGTCGAGATGGAAGCCAGTTTCGACTATTTAGTCAATGAGGGAACAATGCGGTGAGTTCCACCATTTGTTCCCGCAACTCAGGAAGGATGGGGCGGCATTTTTTGCTTACTCCAGGATGAAAATATCCACCTTCGATTATATTGTTGAACATATTGAAGGAGAATTCAATCATCAAGTTAGCAATTTTCAAAGGCCCGTAGGAGCTGAGGAAAGATTGATGTTGACAATCAGGTAAGTACGCTCGCCATAAATTATAGAACATTTAATTTTTAATTTAGTTTATTAATCGTCAAGGGAGTTCTCTTTTGGAGAAAGCTCCCTTATCAAAACACTTTGGAACTCATTCCTAATTTTATTTTTTCAATGTCCCCCAGCTTTTTGAAGTATGGGAGAAGGGAATCAAAAAAACTTGTGTCTTCGTCTTCTTGTCTCGCTGTCCCAGCCATTTCCAGGGGGAAAAATGAGAGGAATACGGGAACACAAACAAAAACTTGAACACGAAAATGTAACCTCCTGGCAGAGCGACGAGGCGAGTTTGAATATCAAACCCGAGTGCGTGAAATCAGCTGGTCGCTCGCTCGCGCTGTTTGGTCGTCCACGTAGGACACGGCGTTAGGCATGTTGCAAGAATTTCACGTTTACGCATGCTAGTTAGCTAATATTAGCGAAGAGGCTTTCATTGAGTCAAAAGCAACAAAAAATCCATAGTGATCACCTCCTACCTGCAGAATCCCTGTGGATTCCATTGAATGTGAAGAAATTGTTAGTAAATTAAGGAAATTATGGCAATGGACAAGGATTTCACGTAAGCCCACTAGCGAAGACTCCCACTGGTAAGAATGAGCTAACATTCAAAGGGGACCATGCATAACCCGAAAACCCCTGAGATAGTCAAGAAATCCGATGGAAAGCAGGGAGCAATGCGTTCAATAGCAAAGATGAGTGAACATACAGAAAGACAACAGATCGGATGTGTTTAGGAAGCTCTAAATGAAACATATTGATTAGAAATGCGTTCATTACAGGGGCGTCCCTATGTCTGGTTTGTTAATGATTTTAGTGAGAATAGCGAATAGATCATGATTTTTCGAACAAAGAAAGATTCACGGTCACGGAAAATATTATGATTTATTGGTCCCCCCCCCCCCCCCCCCCCCCCCCCCAACCGACCCCACTTCGCCATCTCTATATAAATTGAAGTTATTGTGAACATTTTACAAAGAGACAAAATAGTAAAATAATAGAACATAAAAAGCCTCACGAAAATCGGTTGAGGGCAGAGATCATTTAGTAGAGCAAGAGAAAAAACAATTAGAACAAAGTAGAAAACAATTACGAGGTATGGAGGACCACTCATCAGCTGAGGGTCTTCTGAGGATAGTTTATTTTCAAATCGACCTACTTTACTGTATTTATTTATTGTAATAAAGGACTATAGACTGGGTTCAATAATGATATACCATAGATCTGTTTAGACGGGTTATCTGATACAGAAATAATAAACCTCTATGAAATAATTTGCAGCTTTGTTTCCCATAGATTCGATCTGTAACGGGTTCGTATGATTTTTTTTTTTTTTTTTAAATCTGAAGTTTGGGTTCCCTACACTCCCCTGGATCAATTCTAACAGCCCGTTCCTCATATATAGGAAGCCTTGCCTATATAATCACTTCGCTTCAGAGGGATGTCCTAAAAACTATCATAAGGATTGTGAAGCCAACACAATTTGAATCGCGTAACTCACAGATTCAGGTTCTATGACAGTTGCTCAGCCCACGAATGTGAAATTGTTGGGATGAGAGGTTGGACCTCTTGAACCATCAATCAGATTATGACGAGAAGGTTTGTGAAAATTTACTACTATATCTGGGTTCCACAGATTGGGAAGTCAAGTACCATCAGATCAGGTCGGCTCGAGTGGCGTCCAAACAGAAGATCAAAAAGCGAAGATATTTTCATCGAGAAAAAATTCACAGGGTCCATCTGACGTGGGTGAATCACTCATTCAAAGGAAAAAACGCTGCAAATTATTACACAAAGGTTTATTATTTATGTATTAGACAGCCCTTCTACGTAGATCTCTGGTCCATAATTATTAAACGCCGCTTATAGTATATTTAGTATCGGAACTCGGAGCTCACAAATGGGTTCAATCCATTACAGCAGCGGAATCTCACAATTTTACGCTTTTTAATATAGTTGATAAACAAAACAATTTATTACCAAGTCATCTTTCCAACACATAAAAGTGTTACCTATACTGTATATTGATATCATCCAATTGGTCAAATTTCAAAAAATGTGCTGACAAAATCACTGAAAATGGCTAAGAATTGTTAAATTGATATTTTTTAGCATAATATTGGTCAAATAAAGTTTATCAACTATGAAATAGAACATTCAAAAATTTATGTACGAAATTATGCTAAAAACTTGAACTTCATTAAATTTTGTTTTAAAAAATCTATAAAATTGCAAAAAATAGCCTAAAATCCAAAATCTCTTTTTGAATAGAAGAGTATCATTTAGAATACTTTTTTTTCTATAAAATTAATAGCAAACATTTTCTTTTCACTCATAAATCTCCAATTTCTATACAACTTGAAATATACAAAAAAAAAACACTTTTTCACCTATTTTTGGCTCATAGCACCCATGAGAGTGGAGCGATCGAGCTGGCGAGAAATTAGGACCAACTAGACCCCAAGTGGAGTCTATGTGCGAAAGAACAGATTTTTTAAGTCAATTCTAAGGCCTTTTATGGCCCGGACGGCGAACGGCGGACGGACATTTCAAATTTGGATTCTACGCACCTTGAAACGTAAAGTGACAAAGTTTGGGGGGGGGGGGGGGGGGGGGGGGGGGGTTATAAAAAATTTTTGCTACACGATCACATAGGCTTGCAAGCCCCCGGACCCCCCATTAAATTGCTCGCTTCGCTCGCAAAATGTGGCATGTAGGGAATTTTGCTCGCTTCGCTCGCAAAGTGTGGCATGTAGGGCATGTTGCTCGCAAACGGTAGATCCCTAAGGGTAGGTTTAACGTGTGTAGGGGATGTTGCTCGCTTCGCTCGCAAGCGGTAGATCTCTAAGGGTAGGTTTAACTTCTGTAGGGGATGCTGCTCGCTTCGCTCGCTTGAGGGAGTTATACTGCCCACCCAACTTGGCAGACGTTTTTTTCTGTTGGAAATTCTTACAAACAAATTAAATCTTATAAAACTACGTGGAACCACAAAAAGATTATTCGGGGATGTTGCTCGCTTCGCTCGCAAGGTATACCTGTATATAGGTAGGAAAAAACCCGTATTTATTCTTTTGAAATAGGCCTGCAGGTAACATTGTGAAATACCTACCTGACGAACCCCTTGACGTCTTCGTAGAGCCTTCTCGCGAACACGGCAAAATTAATTTCTGATGTTAAACGCTTCTTCTCGCTTCTGCTCGCGATTTGACCGACTTAACGTCACTTTTTTCGATATCCGATTTCGGATTCAGATTCGGCGGACCCAAAGCTGTATTTCGCCCGCGAAAACCGTTCCGAAAAACGTACCTTTATGGGGTATATTTTAATCGGAAAAAACCAAGTTTTTCGGCGGACTTTTCGAGAAAAAACGGGTCCGTACTCTCGCATTTTTTTAACGCATTTCCCGATACTTTTTTCGCGATCCGATCGCGCCGTCGTCTTCCTCGTAGGAAAACCTACGAAACCCGTATTTTTCCGGAATTGTCAACGGCCGTTTAGAGGGGTAGGGGAAGCGGGGAAGTCCAAAAAGCGCACATTAATTATTACTTCGACCCCCTCCCGCCCTACGGCCCATGGTTCGGGTGGGATTAGAAAATTTTAAATTCGCTTATACACCCTATCGGAAAATCCCAAAAAGATCCCCCCACTCGTAGATCCGATTATTGGAAATAATAAACCAAAATAAAAGGTGAGGTATTTTGATGACGGCATACCTAAGCAGGAACTAATGAGCAGTCACAATTACTGTGGTTCACAAAAGTTTGGCATAAGAATACCAACAACTGAATTAAATACTATCGAATATCTTCTACCGCTCTCATTCAAGTTTTTTCTATATTATAATTAGGCACAGAAGTTGAAGAGTAATTTCTAACGAAACCTTATCAAATATTGAAAAATCATGTGTACATAGTATTGGTATATATTCAGGTGTCATAACTCAGTAGTTCTTCTAGTCGTTGATCAGTTGTCTTTACAAATTTTAGTAACTCAAGTCAGCTGACATCATGAATAGTTGCAGTGCGATGTGGTCATTTTTGGTTGTTGTTTCTCTCCTGTGCGGTACCATTTCAGCAGATGATGCCTGCATGGAACAGGCTCAGCTGGACCAGAAAGTCGAAGCCAGACTCCCTCAAGCCATCTCCACGCTGAAGGAAAATGTCAATTTGCCTTCTAAACACGTCGGAACTGTATGCGACTTCAACGTGAACATGTTCGCACCAGTAGTCGGTATTTTTTTTTTTTTTTTTTTTTTTTGTTGTTTAAGCCACTGAGGCCGCAATGGCCTATTGTAGCTGGAGAAGGAAGCCGTACCTCCTCCCCATCCCAGACACTAGATCTGCCCGATACCGACAGCCCTGCCAAACCAAGCACTATCTGCCTGGTTCCGGCACTCCTGCCCGCCATCAGGCACTACCTGGGACCCGAGTAAGTTACTGGGTCGCAGCCCCAGTCTGGCTTGGCGCCATATCACCAATGCCAGCCACAGCTGGGAAGTCAATCCTTCCCCACCACGTTTTGGCAAAAGCGAGGAGAGTCTTAATCTCCCCCGTCTTAATGTCTTGGGGACCGATGGAGGTTCTGCCCCAATTCAAAAAGCGATGTCTTGCCAATATAGGGCAATGGCAGACCACATGACTCGCCGTCTCGTCTTCCGTCCAACAAAAGCGGCAGAGAGTGGAGTCTCATTTGCCCATTTTATGGAGATGGTATCTAAGTGGGCAGTGCCCAGTTAAGAGCCCCACAACCATACGCAGCTCCCTTCTCCCCAGGCTGAGCAGCTCCTTAGCTCTCTTCCTAGAGAAGTGAATAAATTGTTTCGCCTGCCTCAGGCCCTTGACATGGAGCCAGTGGGCAGTCCTCTTCTTACTCTCCCATTTGGTGAGCTCTCCGAGGAGAAAGCTCTCCGTAGTGGCCAGGAAGGGTTCTGGGCCCACAGGGAGAGAAGCCAGTAGTCTGTATGCTCCCTTTCTTCCTATTTCCAGTACCGGTGGATGTTTCTGGAGGAACAGTGAAAAACGCCAATGGCCTCCACCGTCACTTGGACTTCGTCGAATGTGGTTCCGATTTGCACAACAACGCCACTGAGCACTGGACTTCTCGGACCTACGCTACGCTAACTCCGGACAAGCCATGGACTCTGACCTTCAAGAACTTCAAAGCAACATACCTCTTCATTTTTGACATAGAAGGCGAGCTGACGTACACCTTCACACCATCCATTAACGTACACATCGCTCAGAACAAGGATCTTTGCACTACCGAGGTATTACCCGAATACAACGATAAAGTATTTACTTTTACACCCACCAATGTCATGGGAAAGTTATTGGCTCAGATCTTCAATTACTATTTACAAATTTCAACTTTCATACAAGGTCTTGAACTGATTGAGTTACCTGAGCTAAAATCAGCTCTTAATGACCATTTTGCGAAAGCTTTCTGCGTTAATAAATGAAATATATTCTTTACTAAATGTAAACATGAATGAATGTATCTGGACACAGATGAAAATAAAGCTGCTGGAAATGTTGATGAATCCTGTACACTTTTTTTCCTTGAGCTGAAAACGTTGAGCGATTTATATTGGAATCTTTAATAGGCAATCCTGCATCTCTCCCATCTATACTTCACATTCTGGTCTAGTTAACCATCTTGTTTTATACCGTGCCTCGAAATTAATGCGCTCCATTAAAAGTAATCTTTTCTATTATTAAAGTCTTTTATTTTCAGCCTTTTTTTTTTAAATAATTTATATTAATGTCCTATAACGATATCATAGAACCTGATGTTTTCGAACAGTAGGTGAGAAAAGTAGCGTGAAGCCTCAAATAAAATTTAACACAGTGTTTTGGGGAAAAAACTGGGCACCTCACAAGGAAGGTATTAACATATAAAAAAAAACTCAGAGCTCACTCAGCTGATTAGTTAGAGTTCGTAATTACCAATCCCCAACCAGTTAAAGGGAGCCTGCATTTCTAACTTTAGCACCAATTGAATTAATTAAATTAATAAACTAATTTAAATTGAATTAAAATGAATTTAAAGTAAAACGATAAGAACGTCGTCCATTTTTTGTCGTACAATCCTGGATATTAGTCAAAATGATCCACTGTCTGGGTCTGTACACTCGTACTTAAGAACTGTAAATTTATCAAAGGTTTCGTGACAATCTTTACAACCTTTAGCGTATTTTCCATTCATTTTCACAAGGACCATGAGTATGTTACTACCAAGTACATGTGTAACTCGCAAGTGTACACATTTCATACTTAAACCAAAGTTCATCTATCCTGGTCAATCTATTCTGGCGGAAAATAGAGGCTTAAAAAAGTGACAATTTTTTTACGATTAAACCTTTTTGAGAGGCTTCGTATAACCCTAAATAATGATTTCCGTTATATCTTTCATTCCACCTTTCAAAAGATATGGAAATTATGGAAAAACTACGGATTTTCGTGTTTTTAAGGTCACCAATGACTCCCACTGATAAAGAGAGATCTTTTTGGGTTTTTTGGCGCCACGTATTGCTTGCAGCTGCGTAAACTGTGGGAGGTACTGAAGGTATTGAAATTCGATTAAATATCAACTTTTACCCTCATTTTGCGAATAAATAATATTGTCCGAGTACTACAAACTTTGAAATACATTTACTATCTTATGAATCAATGAATTTAAGAATTTCTGGTAATCAATCGACGCAGCATTTTGTCCTGTATAACTTTTTTGTGTAACAAAAAAGGGTTTGAATTGTATCTGAAGGAGAAATAAGTTGTTAAACGTGATTTTTTTAAAAGAAAAACGCATTAAGGAGCCGTTTTAGGTATAGGCGCATGGGGAATATTTTGTCCATCTAGATCGGTTGTTTTGCCCTCTGTGCAGCGCGCAGCGGCCCAGGGGGTGGTCAAGCCCCTCAGTTCACGAAATTCCCAAAAACTCAGATAATTTCAGCGCAAACATCCGAAGCATAAGTCTACACAATTTTTCCATGCTCCGCAGGATAAAAAAGGGGGGGGGGGGGTGGGGATTTCACGAAAAATTACGTAGTGAAGAGAAATTTATACCGAATAGAAGACGCAGCAAACAAGATTGATCAGGTGGTTGTTTCACGGAAGGCCCTGAATGAGAAGGTCTCTGATATCGTTAATCGTCAGCAAGTTGTTGACAAACAAATCAGTTATTTCTCGTGTTTGTTAAATAATATGGAACAAAGGGATTAGAGCGTTCTCTTGAGATAAGGGGTTTTCCGACATCCGACAATGAAAAGATCGTGGACATTGTGAAGAAAGGACGAAGTTATCAACATCCTATCAATGAAGAGATGATAGACGATTGCTACCGTATTAAACCTCGGAACCCACTTCATTCTCCTGGCATCGTGGTTGTTACTTTCGTCAGGAAAATGGTAAGAAATGAATTTTATGCTGCCGCTCGATTAAAGAGAGATTTATCTATCCGTCATATGGGTTTTCTCACTGGCGATCCGTCCCGTATTTACATCAACACTTGCCTGACGTACAGTAACCTCGAACTGTTCCAAGCCAGTAAAGAATTTAAAAAGACTAGCGGGTACAAGTTTGTCTGGGTAAGGAACGGTAAAGTATTTTTAAAGAAGAATGAAGACTCGGTAGCAGTGCATGTGGTGAATAGTGTTTTTCTTCGTAATTTGCCCAAATAGTTATGCAATTATCGTTTGTATGTTAATTATGTTATTGGAAGGTTCTTGTTATGTTATAAGTATCATTCTTAATTAAACTTTAAATGGTTTCTAATATTTCTTTGAAAGATTTGTTTGATAATGTAAAGGGCAAAAATTTACTAGAACATTGGGATGAGTATGTGGACATTTTTTCTGGTAGTGGTGCCGATGTCATAGGGTTGTCTGAAACATTTTTGAAACCGCCGATAAGCTCTAATGCGTTAATTTGGACGGAATCAACTTGTATATATTTGACAGAACGGGTAAAGGGCGGGGTGGGGTCGCTATGTTTGTCAAAAGTCATTTACTGCCAAAAGTTATAATAACTTCTCAATTATTGTTTACGAATACCCCGGAGTTCATGTTCATTGAAATTGGTACGTCAAGAGCAATGGTGAATGTTTTTCATCACCAATCGTCAATTGCATATAATTATCCTGGTGTTTGTGTTCTGGGAGATTGGAATGTCGACTTGCTGTCCCAATCATCAGAAAAAAGTTTGTTTTTAGATTCTTTAGCAACAAACAATTTAACGTACCTTAAACGTCAAGCCACACATCATTCTTATTTCCCCACCACGACACACAAATAGATCATATTTAATATGAACAATAATTTATTGTCAATGATGTGAAATTTGTGAATGGTTTCGGTCAAATGATGGTTTCTGGAATATCCAGGCACGAACTGATCTATTGTTCTATTTGCATCAAAACTGCGAGGAGTGAGGAAGGACGAATTATGATCAGAGATTAAAAAAATTGTAAATAAAGAAAAACTGATCGACGAGGCCGAGTCAATAGATCGGAAACAAATATATGAGGAACTAGATGTAAATGAAATGGTTAACAAATGTTCAGGGATAAATACACCATTGCTAGACAAACATATGCCTTATAAAGAAATAAGAGTTAAAAGACCGCCAGCTCCATGGAATTACGAACAGCTTAGGGAATTATTCCGAATGAGAGATAGAACACCAAAATGCCGTGTGAAGAATTAGTCTGAAATAACTGAAAGTATGTATAGAAATTTAAGAAATAAATCAAAACAAATGTTGAGAGTCGCTAGGAATAAACATTTTCGCACAGTTTTTAATGCGAGTAGGCCGATTGAATAGTGGAGAATTATTCGGAACCAGGGAGTTATAGGTAAGAAATTTGAAATTAGTTCATCAGGTACTGATGCTAATAGCAACATTTCTGTAGACCAGCTGAGTTGATGGTTTCGGACGAAACTACATATTATGACGAATTGAAGAATGAAAATGTGCAAAAATTCAGCATAGAAATCATTACCCCTGAGGAAGTAATGAAAGCAATGAATAAAATTACATCTGATGCAATGGGTTGCGACTTAATACCAATAGATTTCATGAAAATAGTTGGCCACATAACCAATCCGATTTTGAGCCATATATGTAACTGATCTCTAGTGATGGGCGTTTATCCTGCACAGTGGAAGCGGCCAGAGGTAATTCCGTTAAATAAAGTTGAACATTCTGTAACTGTTAATGACTTCCGACCAAAAAATAAATTATGTGTATTGGCCAAAATATTCGAAGCATGTGTCCATGATAGACTCAATGCATTTGTTGAAGAAAATAACATCCTATATACCTATCAAGCTGGCTTTCGAGCTTGTAATAGTACAGAGTCTACCCTAGTTAGAGTCCTTGATGAAATCATTTGTCTGGGCATGAATAAAAAGAAAGTGAGGATTTTATGCTTAATCGATTACGCTCGTGCTTTGGATTCTTTAAACGACCGCCTATTGTTATCCATTCTTAGATCAATAAATGTAAGTGAGTCTGTCATAAATTGGTTCGGATCGTTACTGAGTGGGCGTAAGCAGAAAATTAGCACAATTGATGGAGTGGAGTCACTACGGTGCCCAGTTACCTCCTCAGGGTTCAGTTAAATCGGCGCTGATTTTTTAATATTTATATTAATACAATATCTATTTGTTTTAGATAATCCAAGTATCAGTTGTATGCTGATGACTTGCAGATATTTATACTGGTGGATCCTGATAAATTGCCACAGGGGTCTCGCTTATGAATGAGGATTTGAGTGGACTAGTGGATTGGTGTCGACTTCATTGTCTTAGGATTAATATTGCTAAATTTAAAGTACTCATTTTAGGATCGCAGCATTATCTTGCACATACTGTTACGGATAGTCTACCACCAGTAATAATTGACTCAGTTCAACTAAAATACGAGAGAAATGTGATAATTTAGGATTAACAGTAAATAGAGAAATGCAATGGAAGGACCAAGTAACAGCAGTGTGCAATAGAGTGTATAAAGGACTATATCAGTTGCGACGATTGGCATACAAATTTCCGCAAGATATTAGGAAAACTCTAGTGCAATCTTTATTTCCTATTTTCGATTATACTCCACTGGCGTATATTGACACGAATAGTGAGATGTATGATAAGCTGCAAATCGCACAAAATACGTGTATTAGATTTATTTTTAAATTTATCAACTATCATCATGTTACCACATACTACGTAAACAGTAGATGGTTGGAAATTAGAGAATGACGTGATAACAGAATTGGTGTGCTGTTATTCAAATTTCTAAAAACAACGAAGCCTACGTACTTGTTTGATAGAATTAAATTTGTGACTCAAGTGCATAATGTAAAAACAAGTAATGCAACTAACATGATTCAAGTACCTCATCATAGGACTGAAAAATATGGTAAATCATTCCTTATTCAAAGTACAAGATTATTTAATAATGATCCTGATCTATGGAAGTCGCTTATTAATTTTAAGATACGTTTAAAGGATATATTACTGAAGAATTATAGTTTAGAATAAGAAAATATTGAATTTAATATTGATGAATAATTACCTAATATAATTTTTGAAATATGAAATCATAAGATTAGTTAAAACACGCTTTAAATATTATATTGTACCGTATCTATAAGAACAAGAAGCTTCGAAGTCAATTATAAGTTTGCAACAATGTTATTTTATGTATAATAGCACCGGAAACACCGCACAACAAATCATGATATACCTAAAATGTTAGACTGATATCTTGTGTAATATTATTAAATGAATATTGTTTTCTGTCAAAAAGAAAGAGAGGACCACATGGTCCTATTTTTGTACAAATCAATAAATACGAGTAAATAGTCAATCAATCAATCTCTCTCTCTCTCTCTCTCTCTCTGTTTGCCACTCAAGTTTCACACAAGAAGATCAAAAGTGTGTAATTGCTTGAAAACTATTTAGTAATTCGTAATCACTGCTATCGAAGATTATTTGAGTAAGACTCAAGTGGTGTCTGAGTGTATCTAAAAAAAGTCTTATCGTGTTTTGAAGATATATAGGTATATATATATATATATATATATATATATGTCAAAGCTCGATGATATCCACGCAGTCATTGATCGTATTGATGAATTTTACTTATAAATTTCAGCTGCTACAACGATTAGCTGATATCATGAGTAGTTGCGGTGCGATGTGGTTAGTTTTGGTAGCAGTTTCCTTTCTGTGCGGTACCATTTCAGCAGATGATGTCTGCATGGACAAGGCTCAGCTGGACCAGAAAGTCGACACCACGCTCTCCCAAGCCATCTCAACGCTTAAGGGAGATGTGACACTGCCTTCAAAAAACTTACAAATCCATTGCGACTACAAGAAGGACCTTGTCAATTTTTTGTTCTGTTTTCTCCCTTTCTTGATATTTCCAGTGTCCATGGATGTATCTGGTGGCACTTTGAAAAACATCAACGGCCTAAGGCGTGACTCGGACTCGGTCCTATGTGGATCCGATGTGATTAACTTCGGTGACAACCACTGGACTTCTGAGACCTTCGCAACGCTAACTCAAGACCAGCCATGGACGGTGACCTTCAAGAATGTCAAAACAAGGTACCTTTTCTTTTTTAACTTAGAAGGCGAATTAACGTACACCTTCACCCCATCCATATATGTGACCATCAACCAGAACAAAGATCTTTGCAGTACTGACGCATGGGGTGCATACTTTGGGAAGAATCTACATTTCACACCAACCAACACCGCAGGAAAGTTACTTGCTTCCGTCTTTCAAAACTACTTATCAATGTCAAATTTCATGGACACCCTAGAACTAACTGAGTTACCTGAGCTAAAATCAACTCTTAATGACCATTTTGCGAAAGCCTTCTGTGCTAATAAATAAACATCATTTTTCAACTAGCTGTGTACCTGTGCTCCGCTTCAGGTAATTTATGGCGATTACACGGTACCATTACTTACCGATTATTAGGTATTACTTATCGGTGACAAATTTTATGGAAACTCTTGAGCTGCTTGAGTTACCTAAACTAAAATCAACTCTTGACAATTTTGCAAAAGCCTTCTGTGCTATAAAAATAGAAATTATTTTTCAATCACTTCCAATGATTATATAAATAAATAAACGAATAATGAATGGCAAAGATTTACAACCAAAATTTACCTTCTTCCAACGAAAGTAAAATTACTTCTGATCAGAGTATTTTCAGAAAAAAAATTAAGTGCAACGTAATTATTGAATGTAAACCTGATGATCATTGCGTACAGAACGATGTGGTTTTTACTATTCTAACTCGATCTTAAACATAATAAAAATTTCTTGTTGTCCTACCAATTTTCAATTGTTGTACTACTATTGTTTGCTATTTTATTAATACCGACTTTTGTATTACCATGCATTTGGTGTTCCAAATAAAATATTTATGATTTATTGCATTTTCTCTTCTGTCTGTCTATATTTCTCTATTCTCTCAATTCTCTGCCAAACAATTCGCATGTTAAAGGGGAAGTTTTTTATTAGTTTTGGAATTCCAATCTCAAAACTTCTCTAAAAACATCGAGGACGACAGGGTATCCTCAAAGTATCTACACTACATGCAGATACATTACATGGATACGTCTTATTTGTCTTGGCACTGACTGGGTCCCCCTTAGAATCTTGCCAGAGGTTAGCAACAAGGTCCTGGGTACTTTCTACCAGATTCACAATGCTGACATTTATCTCTAATATTTTTACCAAACTGACCTGTTTTTGGCACTTTTTTTACTTTGTCTGCCCTTTCTGAAGTAGTAGAACTCTTCTGGCTCTTTCTTCACCCCAATCGACTGTTGCTGCTTCTGTTCTTGAAAAATCTTTTACTTGCCTGCTGCTAGGTCCGTCATTGTCTGGAGGGTTACGGTATTGCTCATTGGGTCCTCCTCAAAGAGATGGTACTGCACCATATCCAACGACGAAAACGTCTCGTAGTAGCAGCGAAACTTCTCTTCCGAATTTACACTCGGCAGCTAAAACCCTTCAATCGAGTGGCCCATGTATTTGTGCTTTCCTCCGGCTGGCGTCTTGCAGTGTAGAAGTATGTCGTGCCATGTTATATGATGCTGTCAGGATGCGAGGATAAAAGGCCAAATAAGTTTGCGCATTATCCTTGATCTTGGCGGGGACGGTGAGACTTTCTAGTAACTGATATACATTATCGAAAAGCAAGGTAATGAGCGTTGCCTTTTTCTTTGTTTCCTCCGTGATCTCTTCTCGGTTGAAGTAACTTTCGAGATTTGCCTTGAAAACTCAGAAATCCGCAGCATCTTCCACGAAAATACCATGTGGATGAGCAGCCATCTTTGTCCGTGTTGGGATGGTGGCTGGTGTATCTGGGTTGGGCATCGAGCCTTACGAAATTCGCGTCGTAATCTGACGAATACAGCAAATTTCCTTCGCTTACTACCCTCCACAAAGTAATATTACGTCCACTTTGGACCCGAAACACAATTTTCCCGTCGCCAATGATATATCTTGGGACAAATTAATGAAAACAAAAGGGAACACTATAGTTTTATCAAACTGATTTATTCCATCCCTTCGTACATGTTCATACATGAATGGGAACATTATTGCCAATATACCCCCCCCCCCCCCTTTACTTAGCAGTGGAGTACTGCAGTTGGGCTGCCTGAGCTAAGGTCCTTCATGGCCGAGTGACTATTGCACTGGATTGCAATACCAACTATACCAACACTGTATCAATTTTTTCTTCAAATTTCAACCTCCGAAATATATTTACAAGCGTAATTCTGATATATTTGTCCAACTAATCTGTATTTTAATAATAGCATTGATTTAGGATAATTTTCAATTTTTGAGAGCATCAAACTATTGACATTATTCTGATCTATTACACAGACCCATTTATTATACGGAGGCGGATTATGGTTTACACGGATGCCAGTAGTCCGACTGTGCTCTTGAACGTCAAGTGCAAAACTATATTTTAGAATTGTGTGTCTTCCATACGTTACAATAACGGTAGCAATAGAAGAACATTGCATATTACGTAGAGTGATTTGTTCAATTACTGATACGAGGAAGTTACGTGCCATACCCAACATGTTTTGGTTTCAACTCTCTTATTAATCTCAACAAATCTAATATGGGTTGCCTCGTTCAAGGCCGGTAGTGTTAAGATACATCAAAACATTTTACGTATTTTATTTTTTCTAATTGCGATAATCTTCATATAATGTTGTATATACGAACCTGAGAGCCAGAAGTGATGGAGTACCAGCAAGGACTGCAGCTCTCCAAACTGGATCTCCTTCATGGGAAATGACAAGTTTTTCGCGGTGTTCAGTAATAGCAGCGTGAAGCACATTCGGATCATCGTATTCCTCAGGGGACATGAAATGGTCCTATAATTTAAAAAATCTTATTCATCTTGAGACAAAATTACATGGAAAGGATATAAATATTAAATGGCCCGAAGCCCACCAACATTTTCTTCACTTCTGAATGGTCGGTCATGTTTATAAGGGTGTTCATGGATTAATTGACCTCACCAAACAGAAAATATTATAATGAGACTCAGTGCTGAAATTTGATAATTGCACCAGCTGAGTAGTGTGAAGAACATATTTATGTGTTCAAGGGGCAAATGAAAAGAATGTAACAAAACAAGCCTTAACTCTTTTTGAAAGCAGTTATATTAGTATCATATCAACAGTTTAATTTGATTTAAATTTTGATTCGACTGAATGCAGCGCATTAGGACTAGATATTATTAAAAATTATTATCGACTGGAAGAGTTGATTTATCCAAAGGGTTTTTGCACAGTACCTTCAACATTTACAATACATTTTCCCATCATAAGCTCCCAGACTTCAAACACCCTTACAGTAAATGTTTACTTCTCGTAACACACTAATATGTAGAAGAATAATCACCTGATGCAACTTCAAGGACATCCTCACAGCAGGAGCGACAACGCTTTTGAGTAACTCCATATCCGAAAAAATCCATTCATCTCTCAAAGATGTTATACGGAAATCGCCTTTGAATAGAGCATGAAGGCCATACAAGAAAAACTCAACACTAAAAAAAAAACAAAAAAACCATTTCTCAATAAAGCCCAGAAAGTCTCAGTCAGTGCATCACAGGGCCTACTAAGCAAATTTATATATATATATATATATATATATATATATATATATATATATATATATATATATATATATATATATATATATATATATATATATATATATATAATGAAGAGTTTGCTGAAACTCGGAACAAGTCCCTCTATCGTTGATTATTTATTGATAAAAAACAGTTTTTTTTTTTTTACATTTGACCATCTTTTTCAGCCAATGGATATATATATATATATATATATATATGATGTACTCAATCCCGGAAAACGTCCATTGGCTGAAAAATATGGTCATATTTAAAATATTTAAAAAAAACTGTTTTTTATTAATAAATAATCAACGATAGAGGGACTTTGGGTTCTGAGTTTCAGCAAACTATCCACTGCAACCCAAAAGATCTACTGCGAGTTGTGCCCAGGCAATAGCCTAATGAAAAGGGATTTTCAAAAGCCTATTTCTCCATGTTTTAGCAAACTGGAGAAGATCAGCATAAGAGGTGTAACCCGACTGACTCCTGGAGAATCAAAAACGCAAGGACGCTTTCTCTTGGCAAGCCCATCTGACTCCCGGGACCTGCAACCCAGGACGAAAACACTAACCGCTGCAATCCCATCTAACTCCGGCAAAAACGATTGGGCCACACCTGCGCGATCATACATTATGTTTGGTTATGTTCTGTTTTCACAGACATTTAGACTTCACTCCGCATCATAAATTTTGTAACCACATCTGCACGATCTACTCGTGGAGACAGTCTATAAAGTCTATTAAGTGGGAAGGAAAATTTGTGGAAATGTGCACTGAGAGTCAGTTAGGATAATCCATTCAGTTCTTCACTCGAGGGGAGTCAATCAGGACTGGCGTCATCAGGGGAGTCAGATGAGCTTAACCATTTCTGTTTTGCCCTGCAGTTAGACGGTTTTTTTTGTAGCCACTCAAGTCAGGAAACTCCAGGCATGAGCTATCTTGGAAATAACATATGGAGATAAGACGTCGTTTCCAAGGATATTGAGCCTGATTCGACCAAGTACATAGAACCAGCAAATGATGTGTACAGTATCCTCTGTTTCTATTCTAAAGAAGTGAGAGATATCCGTTGTTAGTTTCCCAATTAGCGAATTTTCGTAAAAAATGTAGCTATTGCAATGGCTCGGAAATTTTTAAAATCAAAATTTTCGAAAAATTACTTAATTAAAATCCGTTCTGAGGCATTCTGAAACGATTCCTGAAGTTTGCACTTTTTCAGAATATATGTGTCATTCTACACTATAACTCTATATAGGATTGAGATAAAAATTCCGTTCTTGCACACAAAAATCAAGCTTTCCAAACGAAAGGATAAGTTCGTTGGCCAGCACTTTTTGAGCAAATTAAATTGGTAAAATTTCAAGAAATGTGCTGAAAAATATCTAAAAATGGCTAAGAATCGTTACATTTATAATTTTTAGCAGAATATTGCTCAAATAAAGTTCATCAAATTTAAAACAAAGCATAAAATAGAGCGTTTTTTGTCATTAAAATAATAGTTAACAATTTCTTTGCACTCAAAAAGCTAATATTTAAAAAAAAATTAACATTATATAGTACGATAACTTACGAAAATTCGCTCATACGATCATGCTGCATGAGTGGAACTTTTTTTCTTCTTGAGGTATTGAAGGGGCCTGCGAGAATTCTGACGTCTATCTTAGGCATGGTAGATTCGGCTAGTATTGTACTGGCCTTTTTATTTCCCAATTGTTTACCACATTTTGTAAACAGCTTTTGGTGTCTCAAAAAATTGGTTCTGGTCCTACAGCAAGAGCCTCTGTTCCTCTTTTAGCAAGAAGATCAGCAGCTTCATTATTCTCATGGCCAGGAATCCTGGGGAGCTGATGACCTGATAGCTCAGAATCCAACCTTTTGTAGTAAAGATTGAATGGCCTTTAGGGCAGTCTGACTGTCGTCAAAGAACTTGTACCCTGGTAATTTGTCTCGGCAAGTAAAGCTGAAAACAGACTACGCTGACGTGACGTGGGATGACGCGGGATGGCGTAGTATGACGGGGGACCACGTGTGAAGACAAAATGTAAACAAAGGATTCGGACGATCACAAACAGATTGCTCTGACGTGACGTGGTAATGTGTGGGATGATACCCTCTAGCGTATCCAACGCCTTAACACGCCATCTACGCGTCAGGTCAAAGTCAAAAGATTTGGATTTTCGTCAGTCGTGTGAAGACATCAGCCGGCGTCAGGTCGTCTAGATAATTAAGTTATCAGTTTGTACTCACCTCAAGCAAACTGCCAGTCTGATCTCCACTGGTATGCTCTCTCGTGGTTGATTCGAGCGTTTTTCAATTTTCGAACCAACCAATTTCAACAAATTATAGAACTCATTTTTCGTCATGCGGAAATACATGACGAAACGCTCTTCGTTCTCCACCAATTCGGGCATCAAAGTTGAAAATTCGCCGTACAGGCCCCGCGTGCTGTTGATGGGATGCGCCCATATCCTTGATGCTGCTGCTGCAGCACAGGCGATTGCCATCCCAGCAATTTCTTCCTCTTCCTCGTCAAGCAAGTCGAGAAGTTCTTGCATTGTCGAAGATTACACATCAACTGAACACACCTTCCACCCTCCTTTGAGCACGATACAGCATCACGTCCCCCACCCTCACGTCACGTCAGCAAAGTGTGAACCTGTGGGCCCATCTCTGACGTGGTCTGTCACTGCCTGATCATGCGTCATCCCACGTCACGTCAGCGTAGTCTGTTTTCAGCTTAAGTTGATATAAACTTGGACACCAGCTCCCTTAGCTGGGGGAACCAGCTAGAAGGTTCACCTCCACCTGCAGCACTCTGAGCAAGGGCTCCCGAACGGTGAGTCATACCGTTCCTCTTGCCCTCCTCGGAGGGCGAGAGTCGTGTCCCGCCAGCTTGACGGCGGGGGGAGAAGCGCAGTCCGCGAGGGATAGGCTCTCCTAAACAATGTAACCCTTCTATAAGAAGGGGGCTCTCTCTTATGTCGTCAAACCTACGGCTGAGCATTTGCTCATTCCTAGTATTGAGCAAATGAAAGAAACTCAATCCTAGGAATAGTTGTCTTGAATTATATGCCAAACGCTGCTCCAATATGTTTGGAAAAAAATAAATCCTGCTACAGCAGAAGTCTAAGCCTTCTCATTATCCCAATCTCTCAATCAGGTTTCATAATCAGACCGTTAGTTTGGGTTTTAATTAATCGCTGTGTAGGATACTTTTCGTTTCATCCTAATCTAAATGTCAAGGAAAAAATAAAATAATAAATAAATGAAATTAAAATAATTAAAAAATAAATAAATTCGTATGGAACGTCCTAGAAACATGTGTTACATGAAGGGAAAACACTCGGGTGTTTGGTTAGATTCGCCTCAGTAGCACAATTGCCAATGGTGCTGTCTTCCAGCGAGCATCTGAATAGACAAGTTTTACTCAATTTAAAAATTAAAGGGTGGCCGTAATAATGCTAAATAATTTCCCAGATTCGGTTCCATTTAAGTACTAGGTACATAACAAATGAGCCAACAGACGTAACAAATGTTTAAATTTTATCAAGAATTCATAAAATCCTATTCAGAATTCATTAAATTCTATTCCTATTCATTGACCATTACTACCTCTAGGTATCACAAAATAGTCCAAGCAAAAGTAAAACTATATAAAGATTAAAGACTGCTTTCATAAAATATATCAAATGTTTGACAAATTACCTAGAAATAGTATTGTGCGAAGCTGCGCCAAGAGTCCTCCTTCCAAGTAAACTTAAAGCGAAGCACAGAGAAACCAAAGTGGACTCCTTAGATGAATCAACCAATTTCTATAAAGAAACATACAATAAGACACAGGTGTCAAAATCATAATCTACCAAATTAAAGAGATGGATTAAGATAGAAGGGTGTGTGTGTGTGTGTGTAGAACAAAATAATAACGTAGTCCAAGAAATGTCAATACCTGCTCTCTTTTATCATTACAAAACTGGATCCAATCCAAATAAATAGAACAGAAGGACGTCCGAGTGATGCCAGCTGCTCTAAAATCATAATCTTCGTCTATGTTCATGTTGAATACCGGATCAAGTTCAACAAAATTTTTACTCAGCGTTGGTCTCAGCGCATCAAGTATCACAAGACTCTCAAGCCAAGCTTCGAGTCTTTCAGATCCAACAGCGTAATATATAATACTCTAAAAAAGAAAAATAGAGTTAGGTGTTTACAAACCAGAAAAGTAAAGGGTTTTCAAATGAATCTAAGTCAAATGTAAAGGGTGTGTAAAAATTCTCCTCCCCAGAGCTATTATCTAAAACGCAGGTACTCAAACGTCAATTTAGACAGTGGCTAGAATTCAAACTTCACTTAATCTTTTTTCGAAATGTGAGTATACTAAGACAACAAATTAGTTTTAAAGGTATGAAGAGTTGTTGGAGGACACGCAATGCACCATAATGAATCGAAAACACAATTTCCAAAGTAGAACTATGTGTAAGTAGAACTTAAGACAGTGATCTTACCTTAACATAATAAGTGACTAGAACTTTTCTGAAGTCAAAAACCTGAAGCATTGATATGGCTGAATTATCAGATATGCTATAACCTTCTAAAATATAACTGGCAGCAGTCACCTGCCAAGCCAGCCATCGAAGGGAAAAGCTGGCATTCAAACTTAGGAGGTGAGGTAAATGGCCGGGTTCACAGCAACACCATCCTGGACAAGGAAGATTCGTCAGAATTAAACAATAAAATACTATATAATGCTGCAAAATGAAGAAAAATGGATAGATACTGAGCTAAATTCTACCTTGATTGTCTTCAACGCCTTCTGAAATTGCTTCAACTTCTCTTTGTTGGCAGTAAGTACCTCGGAACTCTAACCCTCTCATTTGGAAGGTAACGAGACCGTTGCCGATTTCTATTATGTGTACAAGACAGTTGAGGTAGTCGGATGCTAGGACAAAACAATCGCCTTGTCTGACAATGCCCCATCTCCCTGGAAGTATAATTTCAAGTAAATAGTGGTAATGCTGAAGGGTTGTTCGGTCATGGCGTATAAAACATAGTTCGTTTTAGTAGGTAACAATGGTCATAAAGACAAAATCATGGAAGATCGTAGGTCTTCCAAAAAGTTGCTTGTCAAGATTTTATGTAAAATCCAAAAAACAATATTTTAAATTTGTGACAATTTGAGAGTAAGTACCAACAATTCTGTATATCAAATAGGGACTGATGTACAGCCGTTTTAAAACACCATTTTTTCCAAAACCTCTAATTTTATTGTTTTGCTCAAGTTTAAAGCCCATTATTATAACTATGACGAACTCTGACGCACCCCAAAAGCGGGTATAGGGTAGTAGGAAATGTAATTAGCTTTCATTGGACAGCTACCAAATCCCCGTGCGATCAATAGGTACTTAAAGCAGAAACAAATCCCCAAACTTAGCATTTAGCTCACTTAAACACCATGGTTGTATACTATGATGCTTTGTTTTTTGATGTCGGATTTGGGGGCCACAAAGTGTAGGGATAAGTTTAGAACTTCGAAACCCAACCAATAATGAGAGGAGTGGGGGAAAATTTTGATATCTTCAGCTGCATTCAGTTGTTCATCATTCTTTGGCTGATATCTCCCAAACAGTGCACCCGAACTATTCAGCAACGGTTACCATTCTGAAAGCTGATTAAATTTTTGACATTTGAGCTCAAATAAAGCTCTGTAGGTCTGATAGGGACCAAACACGATTTTTCTTCCTACCTATTAGCGAATTTTCCTAAAAAATAAAGCTATTGCAATGAGTCAAAAAATTTTAAAATCAAAATTTTTGAAAAATTTCTTCATTGAAAACCGTTTAGAGGCATTCTGAGACAAATCCTAAAGACTTTTTCACACACGCACGCGCACGCACGCACACACACATATATATACTCGGCGCTTCACGCCTCGCCGGGGGGCTTCGCCCCCCTGGGCCCCCCTAATCTATACTCGGCGCTTCGCGCCTCGCCGGATCTTTTCTCTTTTCTACTGCGTAGAAAACGAGGATAATTTGCTATGCAATTCTTAGCCTGAAAAAATTTGTATATAAAAAAATGTTCAAGCCTGGCTGGGATTCGAACCCACGATGCGAAAAAAATTGATATAAAAAAATTTGGATATAAAAAAATTTTCAAGCCTGGCTGGGATTCGAACTCGCGCTTCCCTCACGGACGATAGCAACGGTTGTACGTGAAAATCATCTTAAAAAAAGTTTGGGACGTTGCATAAAAAATTATTGGGGGTCGGCCTAAGAATTGCATAGCAATTAATATATATATGTACGTCATATATATATATATATATATATATATATATATATATATATATGTGTCATTCCAGATAACTCTCCTTAAGATTGAGATAAAAATCCCGTTCTTGCGTCAAAAAATCAACCGTTCCAAACGAAAGGATGGGTTCGTTGGCCAGCACTTTTTTAGCACGTTAAATTGGTCACATTTCAAAAAATGTGCTAAAAAATCACTGAAAATGGCTAAAAATTGTTGAAGAATATTGCTCAAATGAAGTGTATCAACTATATACCTAATAGATGTAATTTAATAAAAAATTTATGTACAAAATAATGATGAAAAATGTACTAGAATTTCATTAAAATTTTCTTAAACATCGATAAAAACTGCAAAAAAAAACTGAAAATTCCAAAACCACTTTTTTAATAGCAGATTATTTATTATTTAGAATACGTTTTTTGCAATTAAATTAATAGTTAACAATTTCCTTACAATCAAAAAGCTCAAATTTCAAAATAATTTGACAAATACGAAAATTTGCTCATACAATCATGCTGCATGACTGGAACTTTATTTAAAAAAAAAAAATAATAATAATAATAACATTGATATGATGGAAAACTCAGCTGCAGCAGTAGCTGGAGGGACAAAACAAGTTTCTATGTTGGCTGCAAAACCAGAACTGAAGATGGCTCGCTCCACTCGCGCTATTTTCCGTTCTAAATTGCACTCTATTTTGGGTAGTGCGAAATGTCACTTTAAGCTACATGGTTTCGCCAGAGTTACTTTCGCGAGGGAGTTTTGATACTGTAAATCCGCTTAAGAGCAGAAAGCTGCTTATTGTCAAGACTAAATCCACAATAGTTCAGTATAAAGTACAGGGTCGTGAGGTCTGAAAGGATTTGATTAATCGAAGTAGCTGTGCAATCTAGAAAACTGCGATGTATGATCAGCATACCAGCGATTGCATACTAAATCTTGGGAGTGACTATGGCATCAAATTCTCCGGCATAAACCCTCATCCACGTTTCCTAAACAGTAAACCTATTTGCGGAATTGATTTCGTATCAAGTACTCTGTAAATATGGTACCACCCAGTGATTGATCAGCCCCCAATCAGCCAAGAGTGATTTTTGGCTTTAGTGAGATGCAACGTACAGGGCAATTACAATGGCCTGACTTTCTTCTGCAGCTGTGACTAGCAGACAACATCCCCAGACCATCTGTCCAAAGTGATACAAGTTGTAAATCCACAGAGGTACCCCTAAATGTTTTCATTGGCGTAGTTGCTGGTGGCCCCAGTTCACAAGTGTTTTGCATTAACTACTATTTTAATTTAGTTCCAACACAATTGTACCTGAAGTGATTAACAATGCTGATTTACCAGAGGTAATTCTTACCTAAAATGATATCTCCACACAACGAATGTTGTAGAGAATGAGTGAGATGTTCATAAAATATGGAATTCAGGTTATTATCGTCAGCCCCTAAATTGCGGTCCAGATGAGAGCATAGTCGAGTATTGGAATGATCAACTCTTCTTGTGTTGTAATCTCTTTCCCAAAACTTGATAGGTCTCACGTACGAACTTATGAAAATAGCACTTCCTGAAAATGGAAAGAACGAAAATACGGTGAAGTGATCACAATATAATGTAGAAGAAAATGTGAACGGAACTGTCGTGTACCTAGGAATGGATTCAAAGGTGCTGAAACCAGAGCAGATATTGCAGCTTGAAGGAACGTCATGGCTGAATGAGGAACGGAAAACGGTTGAGCAAAAGCATGAAAGGCAGAACCCCATGTGATTTGCCATGGAGCGATATATGTAACAACGAACTGAATCTGTAACAAAACAAATATCAAGATTAATTGAATAGATGCTGTCTTCTTGGTCAGACGAATTAAGATAGTTAAGAACAAAAACAAAAGCAGGTATTTATTTATTTACAGTGCGGGCCAATCCCAAGATTGCAATTTGTAACAGCTATCGAAAACTGTTACGGTGATTCGTTCAATGGAACGGCGTGCCAGTTGGTATCCCCAACGTGCACCGGTCCCTTGCTCTTAATCGTTGTTCAACCTTCAGAACGGTGAGTCTACTCACTTACATTTTGCGTTAATAGCAATAATATTATATAAACTCCCATTGTTTATACTAATATCTAATCCATTGCTATCCCACATATCTCTCTCTCTCTCTCTCTCCTGCGGTATTTCTTTAATCTTTAGAAGAAGTGAATATAAGAAACTAATCAACCGACAGGCTAGATAGAAAAAACTCCCCTGATTACCTTTCTTTTGGAGCGACCAAAAGAAAAGCGTAATAAATGATCCCAGTGATTGAAATTTGGTCTAATTATTTCACCTGAGTCCCAAAATTACATCGAAAGATTGAAATATACTATAGAAATCCAAGAATTTTGATCACGACAATCGGAAGATTGTCTCAAATTTCAAGATACAAAATTACAGCAATACTAAAAGACAATGGAGAGTTTTTGGCGACTTCAACTTAATGTCACCCGTTATCGTAGTCTTGAGGGAGCAAACGAAGATGCTAACCCAAATGGAACCGGGAGGACGGTTGCCTTAATTTTGATGTCACGTTAACGGTGGTTGGGCAACGCGATATTTCCCCCCAGCTGTCTTGTTGTCTACTGGTTGACTAATCAATTTCTTCATTTCGATATGAAACTCCGATTTTCAATTCTGAATTCGAATTTCATTATAGTTTCAATACAAATACGGGCTAATTTCTCATTTTTAGTTTTCAATTCGTAAACAGGGCATGGATTTAACACAAAGACAGTAAGCCTCAAGTGTGGAACACCGCGGTTTAGTTGTACTTATAAGTCATTAGTCGTTACAAACTTCATCTTTTGGGGTTTTCTGTTGGGTAAGAACAACAAGTATGAAAAAGTATTTATCTCTATGACAATGAACCAGGATTTTACCTGATAAAATCATCAGTGGAGGCAGCACTTCACGCAATGTTCACGAGAAAATAGCTGAGAGATCAGGCAAACTACGAACAATACTGCGAAGAAGTAGTGTCTTAAAACTCAGTTTTCTAATTTAAAATATGTGAAATAATAATAAAAACAAGGCTCTAATCGACCAAATAGAGCCTGTGCGCAAAAGAACGGATTTTTTCGATCGAGTTGAAGGCTCAACGCTAGACAGTGGAGGCGGACTTCCGATGGCACATTCGGTTTCTACGCGACTTGAAATGTAAAATAACCAAGTTTGAGGGGTGTTCAAAAACCTACCCGCTACATCAACATAATTAGTAGGTAATGAGGTATTTGAAAAGAAAAACTATTCTTATTTACTTCACCAGTATTCGAGTAATTTTGAGGTGAGCAGTAGGGTTACATTTACAGGAAGGTTAGGCTGGTGTCGTGTGCCTTTAGGTCCCCAAACGGGTGACGTTAAATGAGCCATTCTAACGTACGACGTTGCTAACGTCCTCTCAAGGTCACGTACTCTTGGGTACGTTAGGGTGACGTTAAGGGTACGTTAGTGGTCACCAAAAACTCTCTAATAATGACATTGATGTTTGTTTAATTCAAAGTAAGCAAAGTTCACGAATCAATACACGTACATTAGTAATACAAGAGACCTTTCTAAAGAATTCGTTAAAAAAAAAAAAAAAAAAAAAAAAAAAAAAAAAAAAAAAAAAAACACCAGGAGGCAAAGGCTAGATTAACTTAGGGTTGATAAGACTGATTTTACTAGGGATTAACTACTGAAGGAGCTATAGAGAGTTGGGGGTTTTAATTCCCAACTAGATCTATTTTGATGTGGTTCTCAATATATATTCTTTGTTATGAATTTTTCAAATTAGGAGCTCCTATTGTTTGGTGAAACCTAGAACATTGGGTTCGCACGTTTAAAACATTTGTTTTAATCACTGTTTTTTAACAATTTCAAAAACAGGTCTGTTTTAAACACTGTTTAAACGCGTTTCAAAAGGTTAAAACCACCTCTCGAAAAACCAGAAAGTGGGAGGAAAAAGAACAAAAACCACTTCTCTAAAAAACATTGCTACCTGAACTAATTTAACGATTGTTGTTGGTTTACAAAACTAATTACGAAATACAGTACCAAGCGTGGAAAAAACTACAGAATTCGTTGAACACTCGTTAAGGCCGTATCACACTAGCATTTTCCCCGCATTTTTTTCGGCATTTTTAATGCCTAAACTTGAAGAAGTGCTTTTTTCCAAGCTCAGCTTTTTTGACCATTGCGCATCCTGGCGGATCATTTTTAAACTCACTTGGGAAAATTATAACATGTTCTAATTTTTACCTCAACCCGAAAAATGCTGAAACGTAACCCTTGAGAAAGTAACAATCTAATGGAAAAACCCCTAGGAGCCCTAACCTGACAGACTTAATAAAACTGCATTCCGCCAGAATGCGCTGTTTTTGCATTTATTCCTCCTCAACATTCACAGCTGACCTTGGAAAAAAGCACTTTGCCTTCTTCACCTTCGAGCATTAAAAATGCAAGTGTGATACGGCCTTAAGTCAAGGCGTTGACAGGTGATCTGAATTACGAGTTCAACAATCGTACCTTATTGATGAGCATGTATTGCAAAACAGCTGATAGGATCGTTGCTACCTTTCAATAAATCAACGTCAAAACTTGATTTTTGAAGGCTTATACTTGGAAAACTAAAACTGAGAAATCCGTGAATATCTAGTCGTATGGTTATAAAACCCGTTATTTGAAATGACTAATGACTAAGTAGTAACAAGAGGAGAATAAATTGGATTAGTAATCTTGGGTTAATGAAAAAACACGTTTTCTGCCAACCCTGCTTGAAATCATTACCTTAAGCAGAAATTCGTATGTTTTGTTGAGTATAATGGCAGTGATGAAGTAGTCGAGCAGGAACGTCGATGAGTATTGGGGAAAGTCGACTTGAAACAAAAGCACAGCAAAGGTGAGCACAAGATATTGGTCGTGTGGTTGGGAAAATGCGGATCGGAGGGCTTTCAAGGCGCATAATGTGAGGATGAAAGCTGCCATTCCTGGTCCTATCTCTTTGGTAAGAGGTCCAGCGTCTGAAGTCAGTCTCCCGATCATCAAAACTGGATAAATTATGTTGCTTTCCACAACACACAGCCACACGTATAACTGGAACAAAATTAAGAATAGCCAGTAAGTAACATATATACGGATCCAATGAATATTTGTTTAAAAGTAAATGAAACCAGTTAGGACATCTCAATTAATATTTTTCTAACAGTTTCTTACAATTATAACCACAATTCAACAAAATCATATTTTTATTCTGTGCGTTTAGTAGCGGAAAATTTAGTAAACTAGTGGGTCCATTGACCACAATCATCAAGAAAGTTGAAAAAAGTAGAATTTATTAATTACAACTGAACCAGGAATTGCAGGAACCAGGTTATTGCGTATTGCGCTTCGGCACACCCGGTTAGTTGTACTTAAACCCTACCGACTAAAATTTAAAAACATGGAACATGTTTTAGATTTAAACTGAAAAGAATTGCTGTGGGCATGTGAATGAATAAATTATTTATTCACATACCCTTCCAGAGTAATAAACAATACAGGGTTGTAATAACTAAAATAGCAAAAGTAATTTTTTTATACAAAGTTTTTCAACGTGGTATCCGAAGATCAAATCGATACAAGGACCTCTGCGCACAGTTGAAATAGCGGAATGAGTGAGTTAACGATTGAACCCATTCATCTGATCAGGAAGGAGCCCATTATTTCATTCGTCTCTTGCTGTCCAGAGAGGATCACACGCAAATTTAAACTTCTTAGGAGAACAGAAGATAATTTTTCTCGCTCAGCTTATCAGATTGGAGCCAATATCTGCCACTAACAAGGGTGAACATTTAGCTCATTCAGTAGAAAACCGTCATTTCATTTGTCTCTTGTCCAAGAATGGATCCCTGTCAAATTGCAACTTCTTGGGAGAACAAAAGAGAATTTTGCTCACTCAGCTTCTCAGATTGGAGCCCATCACTTTATTTGTCTATTGATGTTCAAGAGAAGGTTACTGTCAAATTTCAACTTCCTACGGCGAAAAGGAGCAAATTAGGCTCATTCAACTGAACAAGTTGGAGCCAGTCATTTCATTCGTCTCTTAATGTCTGGGAGAGGCTCCCTATCAAACTTCAACTTTCTCGGGTGAACAGGACAATTTTTTTTCCCACCCGGCTGATCAGGATGAAGCACATAATTTGATTTGTCTCTTAAAAGTCCCAGTGAGGTCCACAAAATGTCCGCTTCCTACGGTGAACAGGAGAGAATTCTGCTCATTCAGCTGATTAGGGGAGCCTGTAATGTCTTGATGTCCCATAGAGGCTCTCTTTAAAATTTCAACTTCCTAGGATTAACAGAGTAGAATTCTGCAAATTCGTCAAACTAGTTAACCAAACGGAAAACTTCAACCAACTTAGTTTGTATGAGTATGAAAAGTTAGTTCCTGGAAGGATGTTGGGTCCCTACAAACTCATCAAACGGGAAACTCATCAAAAACGTGAGGTGGAGGCTTTTTGAGGAGTTTCCCCTTTGGTTGGGACACTGGTCAAAACTGAATGGAAGGGAAAGTCGTCAAAAAGAATTTCAAGTAGAAATCAGATATAAATTTGGAAGTTAAAAAGTAGTTGACAATTATTTTTGATGACTTTTCTGTCCCCTGTGGAAACTGGTCAAACGCTCCTATGTGGAAACTCATCGAAAGGAAAGTCAGCAAACCAAACCATCAGAAGGCTTCACCGTGTGCCAGACCCAACCGTTATAAGTGAAGGAAGTTACCGGATTCGGAGGCCTTCAGACCCCAGGCCAGGTAAACTCAACTGTCAATGGTACTTGGGTTGGTGATTTTCTTAGAATAGGTAATCGGTTTTTGTACAGCATTAGTAAAGTAAATCTCAGCTTGCATCATTTAAGGGGAAATAGCCCGACCTCTAGTTCACAAATAACAAATACGTTTGGGTCAACGATTCGCGGACCGAAGTTGTTCCAAAAATATCATACGCGTAATTCAAAAGTAACGAGAAAGTTAGGTATCACTTTGTTCTGTACAGTAGGTCTACTGTACTAAAAACATTTCTGCGAATATTGTCTAAATCGTTTGGTATTGAAAGCTGCTCATTCAGCTTATTTTATTATTATTATAATTAGGTAGGATTTTATCTTCCATGTCCGATCTAGCTCAACTTAAATTTTAACTTTTTCAATGAGTCAACCAATTGCGGTTGCGTAAGTATTGTGATCTCATTTGAAGACAAAATAAATTGTCCTCCAAAACAAAAATTTCAACTTGCTTTTTGCGTTTCAGAGCTTAATAAACGAATTTGGTCTCGTGTCTAATAGTCTTTCTGCCTGACGAAGGGTACCCAAATCCTTGCTGCTAATATAATGCCCTTCCGATTTCGACGAAGTTTTCAGGGCTTATGAGAGGTAGGCTCTAGACAGACACCCTCTTATAAATCGCATCACGTTCAGACCAATGGTGACCTCTGTAAGAAATCATTGTGATACCAGAGTTGTTAGTAGTTGAGTACATTCGTACCTAAGTGATTATTTCAAGTATCGTAGTAAAAAACATGAATGTTCCCCTCCAAAAACACGGGTATATGGAGGAAAAGGCACTCTAGTAATCTTTAAAGGTAGGTACACAACGCCGCACCATCGCTATTCACCATTGATGTTCAGACCTCCGAGGTAACAGCGATGATCAACATCGCCACGCCATGTGGCCACCTCAGTTTCTGTGAAACCTGCATACAGCAATTGACAGCGGATTTATGCCCTGTTTGTAGGGCTATATGCTCTTTCATTCGAGTATACCAAGTGTAATTACTTTTGGTAATAAGTCCCTGGTTCCTTATGTAAGTATATAGTATTAGATTTGGAAAAATAAATAAAACGTAAATATTTTCTATCATATGTTTGACTGGGTGTTTTCATTAAAATCAATCAACATTCATGTGGTAGCGAAGATCTGTCGCTCTATAACAAAGGAGAAGCCTACACAAGCATGGTGAGCAATTAATATTTGTGAAGATATCGAACAACTTTTATGAGATTAGAGAGACTAGGTAATTGGAGCCTTTCGTCATCATAAAGAAGGGTAATTATCGGTTATTATTTGGAAGGTTAGGTTTTTGGCCAGGTAGTTATTCATGGTAGCGTTGAGTTGTAACAATGGCAGGTAGTTGACCCAAAGTAGACCAATATCCGTCTACTACTACCACCATTTTTGACGAGTTTCCCGTCAGCTCCTTTTTGATGAGTTTCCTTCAAGGTAGTTTTTGAGGAGTGTCTCGACAGTGCTGGATTCTAGTCAAAAAAAGTTATACTGCCTCATAACTGAAATAAACGGATAAATTTATTGGATTCAATTTTTCGATGAGTTTTTGAGTTTTTCGCTCGTTCATGAAGATTAGACGAGTTTCCACCCCTCGTGGGAAACTGATCAAAAATGGGGTTCTACGATTTTTTTGATGAGTTTCCTAGTTCCCAGGATGTTGACATCATAAATTTTTCCCTTAGAAAAAAATATTGCGTAATGCATTTTCTCCTTTCGAAATATGTAGTGTAGGGGGGGGGGGGGGGGGGGGGGGGGGTTATGTTAAAAACCAAGTTCCATGCTAAAATATTTCAAGTAGGAATTCCTAAGTGTGCAAGTTTTATAAAAGAAACTGCTACGTCTGTGCTCTTAAATTCTTATTTAAAAAGCGCATTAATATATTTTTGTTCCACAAGCTTTCCCATTTTAAATCTTGTTTGGAGATCTATTTCAGTTATATTTTGTTCTTCTTTTGTTGGAGCAGGGTTACTGATTCTGTTTTGTGAGTGTTATCAGTCCGTTCATTAAATTTCAGTTTTATAGGTACACCATGTATATACTGTTTTGAGAACTCCTCCGGGGACGCTCAAGATCTTTAGAACTTTTTCCTCAGTGGGCAAGTAGTAGCATAGGCTCTCTTCTTTTCATAGACTTTATTTTGAATGTATTCTGCTCAATTGTAATTGTGTTTATATTTTCATAGTGACTTATTGAACTTATTGTTTATATTTTCATAGTGACTTAAGTGAACTTATTGAACTCATTTGTTATTGCCAAAAAAGAACACCTAACAGTATGGTAGGTACACTAATAACTTCTATAATGCAAAACAATATTTTTGAATGGATAAATAGCAGATAGAGATACTGATGTCACAAAGGGAGGTAAGTATCAAAATGGACTACTTTTTCCAATTCATCTATCATTTACAAAAGGCGACTATTTCTTAACTGCATTTTTTTCTCACGAGTTCAGGGGAAGAAAATTAAAACTTTGGTTGCAATTATGGATGGTGGTTTTCTAATGTGTGTAAGGAGCATGAGGTATGTGTATATGTATCATGTTCATGTAGTTTACTAGCAAACAGTTGTAGTGTACATTTGCTAGGGAAGAATCTTACGTCATCAATCCACATAAAAATGGTCAAATTGAGCTTATCACATTCAATTCATTACTACTTTCCTATTAGATAAATACCATCTCAAAAACTGCGATGTAGAAATATCAGCCCACTTCATAACTGAGGGTAACCGACATTCAGATAGAAATAGATATTTATGTATTTTGGTAAAGAAATTACCTTCTCAAACCACATCACAGAAGGAGGATGTCGTGGCTCCACAAAGTGTGTCCGATGATTGTGACGGAGGATTGGTCGGGCCAAACAGAGCCATGGCAGTTGTTTTCTCAACTGAGGCAAAACGTAGTGCAGGAGAAATCCAACAGCAACAGCAACACTTCCCATAACCTAAAAAAGAATCTTCAATAATGAAATAGCTTGCTGGAGGAATGAGTTATCATTGTACAACTGAGGCATACTTACTGGATTAAGTTCAGGCTGAAGTGCAGTGAATATGGAACTGCTGTGTATGCCAAACACAACAAGGGCAATAACGGTGCAAACAAGGAGATCGGATTTCAGCCTTGTATTGACAGTTGACTGAAGTTTCTTGGGCAACGGGTCGTCATCAGGCTCATCTTTGGTCTCTTCAGTCTTTGACAGTTCTTCCTCCACCCACAGATGGGCTTTCAAGATATTCATAATAGGGCCTGGATCGCTGGAGCTCCTACTGAGATGATAACTAGTGGCGATCATAAGACCGCAATAGATTGAAAATAGGATATGTTGGGATGACTTCTCCTCACTCAAGGCTCCATAAGCAAACCCAAACAGGACAATTAAAGCAACACAACTCCGAAACACACAATAAAATGCTCCACTTAAACTGCAATTTGCATTGCCTCCAAATAAATGCATGTCAATTTGTTCTAAAAGGTACATAGCAAAAGTGTTAACTTGGGGGAACAAGCCCAATCCAAAGAACAGAGGAAAACATAACAATAAAATTAGCATGGTGTCACGTATAAATAGAGCCAATTGGAGTGTTTTGAAAGAAAATCCGTAAATAGATATGTTAACGTTACTCTTGGGTAAATTATAGTGTAAAATCAGAATCATTGAAGCCACTAGAACAAAATAAACTGGTCTCGAAAATACGACAATCCTATTATAACCATGAGTTGGTGATGCAGTATCCGGTTGTACACTTTTAATAAGAGAATATTGACTACCAGCCATAACGAAACAGAGAATAAATGCATGAATATCTCTGTAAAGTTGTAAGTATAAAAGGATAGAACCAAGAATTCCTACACCTGAAGCCAATAAAATACTTAGGAACGTTTCCGTGTACGTTAGATTACGGTCTAAAACAGCTAAAAGAGTAAGGCGATCGAATCGTATTTTAATGTAAGGGCACCAAGTGTAACGGTAATATTTGCGAGATGCCTTGGGTGAGTCGATGGGGTTGAGGAAGGTCAGTTTGGGAGGTTTCACTTCCACAGGTTCAGACGGAGGAGGCGGTTGAGGGGTGAACAAGTTTGGGGGGTGGGTATAAAAAGATATGGGCTGGGTCGCTATGCGAGGGGTGAGCGATTGTAGAATGAAAGAGCCTCGTGGAGTCTGCGTGAGTTGGTGCAGAGTGCTGATTGCAGCAGACGACGATGCTGGGACAGCAGGCAGTATTGGACTTATCCGTGGAATAGTGGGCGGGGGTTGTGGAGGGTTCTGAGGCAGTAAACAGCTCAGTTCCGTCTTTTTGTTGTTGTTATTAACATCGTCTGGTTTAGATTCTGTACTACTTTCAGCTCCTACAACATGAAAGATTGAAACAAAATTACCAAACAGAAAACGCTCCTTAAAGATCAATAACGAGTATTCATAATTGTATTCCTCGAACCACAGAGAAACCACAATTGGGATATAATATTATTATTGTTCACAAATTCTGATAACATAATAAAATTCAGAAGAGTTCAGCCTTGTTGAAGGAATAGAGTATGTTTTTAATACACACAGCACCATAACTCACCAGAAGGCCTGGCCAACACAGTTAGCCCACAACGCCGTGGCTTATGCTTTCCTCTCCTACAACGCCGCCTCTCAGCTGCCCAACTTACAGCTGAAAATTGAATTATATCTTGTTGAAAAACGTAATACGTAAACAAATAGATATTACCTAATCGTCATAAACAGCAATACCCTAATTACAGGAATCAGTATATAAATAGTTGAGTTTCAAGGAATTTCTTCCAGTCGTTATTAGATTGTTCATTATTTACCAGGTGTGCTAGGCGCTTTAGGTATCGCGCCTTGAGGCTCCTGGGATGACCCTGCAGCAGGAAGAGAATCACCATCATCATCAGGCGCTGTCAACATTGGAATTTTTGAATAAATTATAAAGTTAGTATCGACTCAAGTAATTGTAATCCCAATTCGAACAAGATTTTGTAAGACGATTAAGATCTACAAGATCTAGAACATAATAATGCGATTTCTAACAGGAAGTTATATCGGTTCTAATCTTCATTCTACATTCCGTTCTATACTTTTCAAGTTCAATCTGGAAAAATACCAAAATGACTAATTTACGGAGAAAATCTGTATGAAATGGGGTATACAGAATCAAACCAATTTAAAAATACAAAGAACTAACCGATATTCATAACAATGGGCAAAAATCTTATTCATGAAAATTAACTAATTGAAGCTGAATCAGGGATACCCTCATCAGGTTTGTTTTGAATTATTAAGGCAACACATAAGTTAGTTGATTTTCGGACCAGACTCACACAAAAAAATTTTTCTCCAGAATTTGTAACTAGACTTAATTCTGGAAATTGAAAAAAAAAAAAAAAAATTAAAATCCGACCAGTAGAAGTGCTCTAAATTTTGGTTGGAACCTAGGGAGTTACAGGGAGGGAGGGAGGGAGGGAGGGAGTTGCGTTTAGGGAAAGTTTGAATGCTGTCGATGTATCATATATTTTTTTGAGCAGTTAAAGCAAAAAGCTAAGGTCATTCAACCCCCCCCCCCCCCCACCTAGTGTGCCGATGATGTCACATTCTGTCAAAATTGTGAAAAATCATTTAAAACACGACCATTTTTCACACCAGAATATTTTATTTTTCATAATCCCGTATTGTTAATTATCTTCCATCACACTAGCTTTTCATTTGCTTTTTGAAAATAATAGATTCGTTTGAAAATTGCTGACTATTTAAACTTACCATTCAATAAAGTAAAGCGGGGTAGAGGGGTGCTTGGTTAGGATCCCCTGATATAGATTGACCGAAAGAATAATAACCTGCTATGAGAGACACCTGGTGGATAAAATTAACTACAGTTTACCTTGTTTAGGAAATTTGCGAACAGTAAATCGTATTGTACCATGAATCACGTGAGCCAACCATTCATGTAGTTCATGTAATCACTGCCTATAGGGCGAATCACGCCGGTCATATTCTTCTGGTTGACCTATAGGGTTAGTCCTACCCAATAAAAGCAGTAAAACGTCAACTATTTTGTAATACCCAAACAAAGAGCATTAATAAACTATATCATCCTTGTTTTTTTTTCTTCACTCTTTTTTGGAATTCCTATTTTCAAGACTACCACTGATTAGCTATGGATTTGTGCCTTGTCCTTCGTAGGTTGGGTGTGTGGAGGGTAGAGAAATGTTTATAGACTTCTCAAATAATGTGGCTTAATCATAGGCTGAGCACTTTAGCCGTCATTCGGCCCCTTCAGAGCTTATTATTGATTGGTGAAATGTATTATGTTTAAATATAAGTTTTTTGGGGTCCTCCTTGAACATCTCAGTCATAACCAGTTATATTTGAAGATGTTACTTGCGTCAATTATGTTAAAATCGAGGGAAATGTAAACATTTGTGTGGAGAGACACACATAGTCTGATAGTTGAACCTCTTGGTCTTGACATTGTATGTTCGGTGTTATTTACTGGGTTCAATTTGTACTTGAATTGAGAAATATTCAAACTTAAAGTTTTATCAGTTCAGACAATGTGCATATCCCCACAAAATTTGAATATTTCTCAATTTAAGTACAAATTGAACCCAGTAAATAACACCAAACATACAAGGTCAAAACCAAGAGGTTCAACTATCAGACTATGTGTGTCTCTCCACACAAATTTTCACATTTCCCTCGATTTTAACATAATTCACGCAAGTAACATCTCCAAATATAACTGGTTATAACTGAGATGTTCAAGGAGGACCCCAAAAACTTATATTTAAACATAATACATTTCACCAATCAATAATAAGCTCTGAAGACGCCAAATGATGGCGAAAGCGCTCAGCCTATGATTAAACCACATTATTTGAGAAGCCTGTAGGTACTTCATTGATCAAAACGAAAGTAGGTACCTACCTAATTACCTTTTTTGTCCATACAATTTGCGTAACTGCAAAACTCGCGCAATAACTGCACTGCCATTGCCGTCTTTATGAAATCTTACCTTCAGAGGAATGCATTTCAAGGTTTTTTCCTTGCAGCTGGTTTTTAATTCATGTTGCATATTCCCTGATTCGATATTTGACAAACTTGCTAATCAGCGGTTGTATTCGTCGGCAAAGCAACGACCCACCTACTTTGTTTAGGCACTTTAAACCAACAGCAAATCTGGTAGGACGTACGTACCTACCTAAGTAGTTTCGTTTCTTGATGTAGCAACCCAAGCCTGGCCTTTCCTGCCTTGTTTATTTTGACAAATCTCTCCTTTTATTCATTCAATATAGCAAGTAAAGCTTCCTCAGTTAAGCATAGTACTACGAACTTATAATAAAACGCTGATGAAGCTACCTGAGCAATGGCTAGGTACCTACACAGCATAAAAATTTCTCTACCCTACACACACCCAACCTACGACTACCTCTAAAAACTAAGAATGGAATTGTCAATTCTACATCATTTCCCCACACTTATACACACTAACTATTGACAAATTCAAAAATCATGATAATTGCCCATTATTTTAACATTTGGCCATTTATGCTCAAATGGAAGCACCAAATGAGTGAAGATGCCATGCACTTCTGATGTTTCATTGCCAGCAAGCAAAATTAATACAGCATTACACAGCCAATGAACTCAGATTATGCAACTATATTTGTTATCTAACGTGCAAGCAGAAAGAAGGCTTGATTAATTTACATACAAGAAAAGGAATAAATACGCGGAAAAGGGAATAGTTACAAAATACATCTATATCTACGTACATCTATATCTGGTGCTATTTCCTATCCTATCTACAATATTGTCGAGAGTTTGTTAGCCTGGTTGCATGTGGACGTTTGTGATCTTAGTCAAAAGTTCAACGAATGGGTCGATTTTGTCGAGGCTAGTTTCATTGTAGTGGACTATCTTGATATTCGGAACTATCTTTCTTTAACCTCTATGACGCACAACCCTAAGTAGGGGAGTAATTTACTTTCTCTTGACATAACGTAGGTAACATCCTGAATGTATCTACATAACGAATTGAATGACAAGAAACAGATTTGAATGAATTTGGAGAATGTGGTTAGGAGTAAACATAACTGGTATGGTAGGCACTTAACATAGAAAGTAGAATTAAAACAAAAGGAACTGAGACCTGTTACATTGGAATGATTGCACTGGACGCACAATTAATTGGAATGGAGACTTGAATAAGCTGAGTCAAAACGGAACTCCCGGGTCAGCTGAAACCAATTTCAAAAATCAGAGAAATAAATATGGATTCGCATAACAGCAGCATCAATGTTGGAGCTCTCGTATCAGCCAACTCCTTGGATCAATAGAACAAAAAAAAAAAAAAAAAAAAAAAAAAAAAAAAAAAAAAAGGATCATAATTCTCAGGGCAGCAGATCTGTCAGAAATGGAGTTCTTGAATAAGATAAGCCAAAAAAAAAGAGCCCTTGAGGCAGCAAAGTGAAACGTTAAATCACAGTTCATTCAGCAGTCAAAAATATGGCTCTCCGACTGGCTGGATAAAAAAAAATACAGATATTAGGTGCTCATGTATTAACCGAGTTCACGTGGAGCTCTCGAATCAGCACTCACTCAGAACACTCCTGGGCCATTGCCATTCCTAATATTCCATACTTGAACTTTTTTTTAAACAACACCATTATCGATCGCCCTTATAAAATTTTTTCCACAAAGGGCAGGAAATGCACAAGTTAGAGATCTGGCTTTTCGTATTACTAACCTCTGTTATACTTCCAGCAAGGAAAATTACAGCTGGTCATTCTGGTCGTTTGAGAAGTGACACCCAAATGGCGGAAAGTTCAACTACAGACACCCGAACAGGCCATCCCCGACTAACAACTGTCCCCCGAACGACAAGTGACCCCCTTCTAAATCCATAAATCAAGAAGGAATCAAAGTGTAATACGAAAAGCCAGATCTCTAACATGTGCATTTCCTGCCCTTTGTGGAAAAATTTTTATAAGGGCGATCGATAATGGTGCTGTTTAAAAAAAGGTTAAAGTATGGAATATTAGGAATGGCACTGGCCCAGGAGTGTTCTAAGTGAGAAAAATAAGCGAATAAGAAAGTGGATCAAAACCACCACCATCTTACGGGGTAAAACTAGACTATCTTTGAAATACTAGCTTATCGTCTGACGATTTAAAAACATTCGCCTACCACTAGAAAACATCGATGGCGGAGTTAAAAAAAAAAAAAAAAAAAAAAAAAAAAAATTATCATGAACCTGGAAGGTGAGAGAGCTGGAAAAGCTCAAAAAGTGAACCATAGTAACTCCAATCTATGGTACGTCTTCCTTTTCATCACTGTCGCAAACAGTGCACTCTTCTTTGGTTTTGCGTTCAGATGTATTAAATCTCCCTTGAGGCTCCGTAGCCCTCCACCAGAACCATTGCTTTATCTGTACTTTGAAACTTTCAAGGCTGTTTACTGCTTGAGACTGGATTCCAACATAAGACAGGGAACTTGACTCATCTGTATCCCATTCAGCTCCAAGGCGATCAAGATACCCTGCCTACGAAACTCTACTTCGCATCACTCCTGTAGCAATAATTTTTGGGGAGGCCTATACCCGGGAGAGCCACTTTCCTCCAGTACTTCAAGTGGGCCTCAAGGGTGAAAGTCGAAATAGTATCTACACCCATCTCCAGACTGGGTATATAGTTGAACAGCTTCCTAATGTACATCAGCTGCAACCCCGACCTTCACAAATTCCCAAAATTACCAATATGGTGAATCATAGCACAGGATTTCCCAAATAGTGGCGAACATGTTTTTGCATTCCATACATCACATGCAATTCCACCACTTCATCATTATTCTTCCTTTTAATTTTATATTTTCAATTTTGTTTTTTACTTTGTCTGGTTATACTTATAGAACTTCTGTTAATTAGAGTGCTTTTTTATATATAAAACTAGCTGCTCCGGCTCGCTTTGCTCGTCTCCACGTCCAGCAGGGGGGGAAGCCCCTGGACCCCCCATCAAGTTGCTCGCTTCGCTCGCAAGGTGTGGCGCTGTGAACATTCGATGGTCTTTACCCCCCCCCCCCCCCCCATTTAGGTGTATTACAATTGAAACATGTAGGGGATTTTGCTCGCTTCGCTCGCAAACGGTAGATCCCTAAGGGTATGTTTAACATGTGCAGGGAATGTTGCTTGTGTACGGAATTGAAGCCCCCTAATCGTGGACTTTCGTTTGAGCCCACACACGGATTTTCCAATTTGTCTACCCCTCACCTCTCACAACCACCCCTTACTGAGCAGGGGTTGCACAATTTTGTTGTGGCCTATATTTTGTGCCGGAAGTGGCTGGTCATGTGAAAAAAATAATCGCGCAAATCGGTCAATCCGATCAAAAGTTACGGAGGTACATACTTACAGACACTTTACTTTATCAATATAAAGAAGTAAAGTAAAATATTTTATTATATATAATAAAATAAGATGATTTATAATATTTTGTTATTATCTTGGGCGAGATTTACATTATTGTTGCTATTTTTCATTTTATATGCCTAAGGGCCCATGAAGCCTACTTGTAAAATGATTTCCAATAAATAAAAAGTCTTAGCTGTGTTAAAATGAACTTCTATGAACAGCTCACTGGAGTCTTAGGATCAATACAAATTTGAAAGTGGGTGAAAATGGAGCTACTCTCAGTTCAAGCAAGTCAGAAATGGTCCGTGCAAGGTAACAGGATAGTTAGTACAAATCAGTAAATGTGTAAACCGTTGGGAAGGCGTTTGACTACCATGCAAGTGTGGAAAAGTTAGTAATACATAAATTCATAGGGGAATCGTCCATCAAAATGCAGACAGTTAAGCGGTTACCTGCACAATGTACAACATGCCAGAATCGAAAAGTGAAATACTTACGAGGCTGCTCTAAAAGGCTTAGAGAAGTGTCAGACAAGGTGTCATCGGAAAATGTAAGACGCCAAAAGTCTGACTGCCTGGTGTCACCTGCATATCATTTATAAATATGTACAAGTTTAGAGAGAAGGAATTTACAATAGGTAGGTACACATTTTCTCATCAGATGCTCAAGCCGGTTGAGAACAAAGAGTCATGTAACCAATGCATATGGGCAATTACCATGAATTGTGAATTTATTTTTTCACTTGAAATTTCGAAAATACAAATGTGCAAAAATAAAACGGAATCTAAAACATACCTATATGCTTAAAACTTAATTATTTATAGATGCATGTGCAATATAATTTCAAATAAGAACAAAGGAAAATTAGGGAAGTATTGATTTCAGATTTATAGAAACGATGATGTGGTGAGGTAAAAATGAGGCTATTGCTCAATTGTAAGCCCTCAACTAATCATTGCGAAATCACAGCACTACATCATTGAGCCGTAAGTTAAATTTGCATTTAAATGCATTTAATTTATGTTAAATTTGCAATTTCCTTGAAGGGTGTAGGGATTTTTTTTTCTTTTTTCCAAGGTTGGGATTCCTCCTACGTGTAGCAGAGTTCCTAACAGTCGAAATAAGCAAGGGCTCACGACAGTTGTTGTAACAGTTGATCCAGTCAACCTCTGGAGAGTCTGTTCGCTCCACCAACTGTCAACATGAGATTCAGGCGGTCATCATGCTCCTCACTTTGCATTGCGAATCTGCCTCCGAAATCCATCGCCAGCTTGAGGAAACTTACATATAGAACTGGGGTAATGTTACATCAGCACACTTTCAAGTGGGTTAAGCTGTTTAAAGGGGCACTGACACACAAAGAAGAAATGAGTGGGTCTCTTATTTCCCTATATCTATCACAGCAAATATCTTCAGCGTTATAAAGTGGAGGGTAAAGCATTCCTTGACTCGATTGTGTCTGGGGACGAAATGTGGGTAAGTCACTATAACCCAGAGGCATAAAGGATGTCCCAACAATGGCACCATATCCACACCTCGTCAGCAAAAAAGTTCAAGGTCTAACGGAAAATGTGGAAACTGTGTTTTGGGATAGGAAAGGGGTGTTGTTGGTGGATTTCATGGCCAGAGGGACGACCATTAATGCTGAGGATATTGTGAGACCCAGAAAAAAATTGGAAAAAAACAAAATAAAGACAAAAGGTGTGTCCCTTCTTCACGACAATGCTAGACACTACACCGCTCGTGTGATTCAGGACAAGCTTGCTTCGTTTCTATGGGTGGATATGACCCATTCACCATAGTCGCTGAACTTGGTGCCTTCCGACTTCCACCTCTTCACCAAATCAAAGGAAATCTTGGGTGGACAAAGTTTTTCCAATGACGAGAAGGAGAAGGAAACAGAGGAGGAGTGGCTAATGGAGGTGGAGCAAAGAGTATAAGAAGAGAGCATTAAAAAATCTGGTGCCCAGGCCGAAGAAATGTATCGAAGTACCTGGCGATTATGTAGAAAAATAAACACATATTTTGGAACTGTAAATTTTTAAATATATGCATTTCAAGACTTTCATCAGCCTTACTTTCTAGATATCCCTCATAAAATCCACTAAGTTCGTCCGAAAAGGAACTACATTTTTCCTCAAATGAAGAGGAACAGTTTTATATTAAACAGCTCCAATTAGTTAATCTTTTATAGGTAGGTACTCGATAATTGCTCATGCTTTGATGAAGAAGTCGGGTAAATCATGTGTAAGTATTGTAACGAAGGTACCAGTTGCAGTAACGAAAAAGTTCCAGTCATGCAGCATGATCGTATCGTACTATAATATGTAGAATTGTATTGCAATTTGAGCTCTCACACACAGTAGACACCCTTTGCCGTGCCTGTCGGGGTAAAAATGAGAATCTGTATCATGTGGTGCAGCAGTGTCCTCGTACTCATGGCGGCCGCATTTTAATCGAGCAACACCAACTGCTCCAAAACCCAGCTCATCTGCTGAGTTCGCTGCTGCACTGCATGAGTCTGTAGATGGTAAAGAACTCCGACAGTGCTCTGAATCCCCCATTTCTACCCAGTGGGTGGAATGGGCTTCAGAGGGCATTGGGGCCCGCGACTATCGCCATTTTCACGCCGTTCGGGTGGCTACGTTAGCCACCTCGGTCAGGTGTTCGAGGAGTAGTCGCGGGACAGTAGACACCCTTTGCCGTGCCTGTCGGGGTAAAAATGAGAATCTATATCATGTGGTGCAGCAGTGTCCTCGTACTCACGGCGGCCGCATTTTACGTCACGATGCGGTTGCCAAGCAGATAGCAGGTGCTCTGTCATCAAGCGGTTGGGATGTCGAAAGGGAGAGACTATACCACATGCCGAGTGACCGGGGTAAGAAGCCAGATATCGTTGCGATCAAGCCCGATGGGTCTGCCATAATCCTGGATGTCCAGGTTGTCAGTGGCAGCGTGGACATGGAGCAGACCTGGCGGGTTGAGAAAAGTAAATATGATAGAAATGTTCTGTGCCAAGCGATATCTGAGCTAAAAGGAGTGGCACCTAATAACATCAAGGTCATTGCCGCGACCGTGTCATGGCGCGGGAAAAGCGCCACGGAGTTACTCGAGTTGGGCATCTCGGCAGGAGTACTCCGTGGTATCACCACCCGCGTCCTGAGGGGTTCTTACTTGAACTGGTGGTCATTTTATAGGGGCACTTCCTTTCATCCCATTCTTCCTCCTCGTCCTGTAACTTCCCTTATCCCTAGAGCCGGCGTCGGGTAAACCTGGGCGTCCTCCCCACTTTTTTATTTTATTTGTTTATTTTTCTATTTAATGGCGTGCCCCCTCCGTCTTTGAGGGGAGGTTTATTACCAAAAAAAAAAAAAAAAAAAAAAAAAAAAGTGTGTGTGTGTATGAAAAAACGTGAAACTCTAGGATTCGTTTGAGAATGCCTCAAACCATATTTCAATAAAGACAATTTTTCAAAAATGTTGATTTAAATATTTTCCAAGCCATTACAATTTTCTACAAAAATTCGATAAAAGTAAACCTCCTGTGAATCGCAAAACAACATACGTTATCGCACTCACGAAACGTAGAACATAAATAACTTGGTAATCAATGGCTGTACCAAGTACAGTGAGGTATGGCTAAAGTCATGGAGCAAGAAAGTGTGTGTAATTACTCGCCAGATTGCTACTAACATTTCGTGGTTAAAATCCCACAACCATAATAGTACACCCACAGACAGAGCTTAGATAACACAGGGCTATCATTCATGCATCCAAAAAATGTAATGGTGCTATCAACTTGTAAGAAAAGGGAAGAAAAAGGTAGAGGCAGAAGGACACTCGTGTAGGAGAAGAGTGTAATCTTGCCTATTTTACTCGTAATTTCACTGCAAAGATAAAATTAAAGCTTCAGTGAGAGATGACGCTGATGTAAGTAACTTAAATTACATTTGCCATGACCAACTAACTCATCAACCTCCCAGTTGTAAAAGGTTAATTGCGCCAAAAGTTGGTAATGACTGTGGAGAATGATGAATTGGGGTACTGCTTATTCCAATGCCAAATCTGGTTAGAGCGTACTCTTGTCTAAGCCGTTAAACGCTTAATCTCCCACTGATGCATTCCAGTTACCAACGGACTCTGGAAGTGGCGTCAAAATATAGAGCTCATGCTGTGAAGATGGGGGTTGGAACGTTCTCACCTGAAGTCACCCACACTAATATTCCTGACAAGAGCTTGTCCGATCTCCCTCTAAGGCCTACTCGTGCGAAAGTGGTCAGTCATTCCAAAGATTTGACAAAATTCACTTTTCAGATTGCTGTTTCACCAATTGAACCATCTTAAAAAACTTTTATGGTACTCTCTTTATGGATATTTTCTCATGTAGTCAAGGGAGTGGCGGCCGTTTTAGTGATTTCAGGTCGAAATTACGAAAACATTCTTGGAAATTGAATAATTCGAAAACTAAGCGTTTGAAAAAATCTCTAAAATTACCTTAAAAAAAGCTCAAATTGCTCTGGTTTCAAGTATTGCTGCAAATTAAACCATTTTCCGTACTGCCTCCTCTAGAGACAAATTTCTTTCGTCCACTCGTCTTGCATGTCCATTCTTCTTTCTCGTCTTCTTCTAATTAGAATCGGTGACTCAAATACATATAGTTGAATTATACGCTCGACAAGTGACATTGTCGCGTCAGCAATTCAATATATTTCGCAAGAAGTCACTTCACGAATCGAATCACGAAACTTAACAAAAGCGTTTTTAGCCGGAGTTCGCGTACAGTAGGTAGGCTTCCTTCGTGCAAAGAGGGGAACTGATGAACATGGGAGAATTAGCGCCAACGGCTTTTCACGTGAAATCGCTTCCAATGGATGTCCAGCCTAATACTCCTCTAAAACAAATTTTTTTGGATTTTTTCCTGATTTTTATTTGCTCAAACCTTAGTATCAAAAAATCTACTAGTTTCGCTTCGATTTGTCAAAAATTGTGGGAAAATGTTGAAGGGGGGGGGGGGGGGGCTTAATTTTGGGACACCCTCAAGAAGAGAAAGAGAGGGCACACAGGAAGGCAGGATCCTTCAAGATGGAAATAATATGAGTAGGTGTCTTCTAGAGCTCCACATAGAATTAACCAGTGACTCCACATGGCAATGACGTAATTCATCTGGGTTACTTCCAACGTTGTTCAAATCTATTCACCTCTATATTGGAATAGATACTAGTGAGCTAAGATGGAGGAGAGTAACATTAGATAAAATGTGAAGCCACTGAGAGGCATTCCAATTCGCACCAAGTACGAATTTATGTATTTAATAAAGTAGACGTGTCTGAAGTTTTTGGATGCAAAAATTGGAACTACGAGCCAAGGTTGGTGTTTAAAGTTCCAGTCATGCAGCATGATCGTACGAGTGAATTTTCTTAAACTATCTATCGCATTATTGTTTATCTAGGTATATGTTAAATTTTATTAAAATTTGAGAAATTTCAATAGAAAGAAATTTTTTAAAAACAATTTTATGGCAAAAAAACTCGTACCAAATAAAATTTGGTGATTCAACAGAGATTTTGGATTTTAAGTTTTTTTTTTTTTTTTTTTTTTTTTTTTTTTTTTTCAAGCAGTTTTTATGGATTTTTTGGCAAATATTAATTAAATTCAAGTTCGTTTTTCAGCATAATTCTGTGCAACAATTTTTTAATGTCCTAGTTAATCGTTGATAATTTTGTTTTGACTGATACACAGCTAAAAATTATAAATTCAACGATTTTTGGCCGTTTTTAGCCATTGTTAGTGATTTTTTAAATAATTTGTTTTGAAATTTGACCAATTTAACGTCCTCAAATATTGTTGAACAACGTACTCATCCTTTCGTTTGAAAAGCTTGATTTTTTGGCGTAAGAACGGGATTTTTATCTCAATTCCAAGGAGAGTTATCGTCTAGAATGGCATATGAAAAATAGGTCTACTTCAGGAATCGTTTCAGCCTCAAATGCCTCAACTCAAAACGGATTTCAATAAAGACATTTTTCAAAAGTATTGATTTTAAAATTTGCCAAGCCATTTCAATAATAAGCTTCATTTTCTACGAAAATTCGCTAAAAGTGAAACAAATTCCACTTAGGCAGTTGATTTCCCTCACATTCTGTTCCTGAGGGAACACCTAGTGATAGCGATTTAGTGATAGTGCTACTCAGCTGCAAAACACTACAGCAAACTCGAGTCATGTCGAGCCACAATATCATAAGGGAATCACTGGGAAATGTACTTACAGATTGAACAAGGAAAAATTTATAAATTGCCATTCAAGTAGAGGTATTCCCTATGGGTCACTAGTCTCCAATTTGAATGGACATTGAAGGTGACAAATTATATTACACAGCCACACCAGTCTCAGCACCCAAAACATGTTTAACCAGCAAAACCGACAAACAAAGTTACACAAGACTCCTAGAAGGGAGAGGTCCCACGTTTAAATTAAAAACCACAATTAATCGATGTACTACTTGTTATGTAAAATTACATTATGTACAAACCTTACCACTGAAGATGACTTCAAAACAACTAAGGAGTGAAATAAGCTGATTGAAAGGACAAAAAGTTTAAAATCAGACAAGAGAGATCTGATTAAGAAATCGTATCATATTAACATACATACTTTTTTTATCTTCAATTAACTCTCTGATACACAATAAATCGAATATGTGACGGTTCCCATCTCAAACGAGAGGGTATGTCTAGCCACGACCTATTGTGAAGTTGAAAGCTCTCTTCTCGATACTGTGGCTTGCAGTAGTTAAGGAAATTTCGACTTCTAGCATATAATGCGCTGTCTTAATAGAGCTGTTACATTCCTCTACCATTATTGATGTCCAATGCGGTAATGTGGGCTTTGCCTCTTCGCCAGTAAACTCGTCATAAATACCACAACAAAAATATGAAAAGTGGAAAGTTATTAGAATTTAATTTTTGTACAACTTACATGGTTGAGTTCTCTCATTTTCACTATCAGTGTGGTGGAACAGCCAATCCAGCCCACTAGGACTCAGTGGCTCGCCATCAAATTCTTCATCCAATCCTGGACCCAATCCCAGAACCATTCCATGAGTCATCGCTGAAATACCAGCGCCAGGGCCAACTGTTTCACGACGCCCTGTGACACAAGTGAATAATATAACAGAGAATGCCAATGATAGCCTACATTACATGAAGGTATAGTCGCACGCTATAACATTGCCTATTTCGGAAAGAAGAAGGAATATGGAAAACTTCGTCAACCTTTTGCAAACGTTTGCCGGAAGGCCAGAGGCATCTGGCTCGGGAAGATGTAACTTTAGAAGAAAAGCAATGGATAAGTTTACCTTATTATGGGAAAATTTCTGATAAAATTGGCAAAATTCTATCATCGAGAGGTTATAAAGTAGGTTTTAAAACTAAAAATAGTCTTAAAGCATTACTAGGATCCGTTAAGGACAAAATTAGTGTGCAGGCTAAAAGTGGAGTTTATAAATTAAAATGTTCTTGTGGCTACGAATATTGCGGTCAGACTGGTAGGAAATTTAGGGAAAGAATAGACGAGCATATGGAGGATTTCAGGGAAAATAAGGGTAAGTCTACATTTGCAAAACATCTTAAGGAATCTAATCATAGTTACAATTTTGATTTGACAGACAGACAGTTTGTAGAATTTCTTCATTTTTGCCCAAAGGGAGGTATGTTGAATGTACTTGAAAAATTCGAAATTATCAAAAGTGACAGGTCTGGTAAATGTTTAAATGAGGATATACCTCAATATATTTCACCACTGATAGGTCCATTTCTGTAAAGCTTGGAATTATCCCTTCACACTGTTGAAACCATATTTAGTCATTTCCCCCTTTCACTTCATTTGATTAGCTATAATCCCCTTTCACTTTGTATGCACTTAATTGGTTGTACCTCCTGCCCCTTTCCTTTCTCTCGACCAATGGGATTCAATCTCCCTTCACCTGTCACTATATAAGCTGTGTCCTTTCTAATGTGTCTTCAGTTATTGTTTGTTACTGATGATGGCCTAACCGTCGAAATCGATTTAACATTGTAACTCTTTATTTTACGTGGAAATAGACAACGTTTTTCACTAACTTCCGGTTTGCCGTAAGATCTGGAGATACTGACAAGGTTACTGTGCGAGAGCTATACCTCCTGTAACGGGCTAAAAATATTTGATACCTCGACAGGAGTTCGAACTCGCGTCGTCACAACTACGAGAAATTATTATTAATTTCCCGGAGTTGCGACACTCTAACGATCAGAGCTAAGAGGCCAAGGTGACCAAACCTCTTCGACTGTGAGAGTTATTTTCCTGGAGCGTAACATTTCCCCAGAGTCAAATACCAGCCGTCTCGGCTGGTTTGGGGTCGGACGAATGACGAGTGTAACTGCAGGCCGCTGGCTCAGCAGATGCTCGCTGGAACAAGTCAGCAGTCGAGCGAGGTCATTGTCACGGTATGTTTTGACTCAAGTGAGTGAGGAAATGAAAGGCATAACAACTGGAAATGTGATGTCTACAGTCTTTTGGCTCGAGAGGGATTTAATTAATTATTGTTTCGTATGATTTTGGGTCCTATTTCGACTGTGCCACTGTAACGGGCTAAAAATATTTGCTACCTCGACAGGAGTTCGAACTCGCGTCGTCACAACTACGAGAAATTATTAATAATTTCCCGGAGTTGCAACGCTCTAACGACCAGAGCTAAGAGGCCAGGGTGACCAAACCTCTTCGACTGTGAGAGTTATTTTCCTGGAGCGTAACACTCCTGAATGGTTTAGTTATAACAAGCGTTACTGTTGAAGTTCTGGAGGCTTCATTTAATTGTTACTACCTGCCTATAAGGTGAATCAATTTTCATTATGTTTATGAAGAGAAAACTACGTTTTCAAGTTTCCCTATTGTTTATTCCCCACATGATTTTTTTTTTTTTTTTTTTTTTTTTTTTTAATTCATTAAATGTTCCAAGTTCACCAAGTCAAGTTCTTGTGTACATATTTTTTTCTTAATTCAACAGGTTATGGGCCCAGAACCTGTTAAATTATGAAAAAAAAAAAAAAAAAAAAAAAACAGTATGACGCAGGTTTTGTGGTAATCTTGAACTCTTTCCTCAAATCATTCACAAATTCGTCCAGGTCTTCTTTACGGGTTGCAGCTAAGATCCCATCATCAACATACGGTGCAATCATAATCAAGCAAGAAAGAGCCCTCTCATGAGCACACGACAGAGTCGTTAGATTCTCCACAGTTCTCTCAGCTTTCGCCATCAATAATAATAATAATAATACCCAGCTTGATTTAAAAGAGAAATATTCATCCGATAAGGAGCTAAGAATCTTACAGAAGAGAAAAATATCCGGAAGTTCAACTGTTCCTTCTCCTAAATCACCTGTAACTTCTCGTTCCATAGTAATCCAAAGATTTTTCAATCTTGAAATGTGCGTAGCCATATCGTCATCTTCATGAATTGAAAAATTGAAGGCAAACGTCAAATGCTTTATTTTCTGCACTTCCATCAAAACGTCTGTTTAGCTCCAACCACACATCTCTCGCATTAGAAAATCTCATAATTTTATGAATATCTTCTTCATTAAAATTGTTTGTAAAAACCACTAGAGCACTACTATAGGCGGCCATAAACCGCTTCAACTCTTCCCTGTAAACCACTTTTTGTGTAGATGTTGCATCTGCAGATGGTTCTGCGGGCTTACAAAAGTTTCCTTCTACAACCTCCATTCCTCTCAAAAGAGAGCAAACTTTGCACTTCCACACTGACCAGTTATTCTTGCCATTTAAAAGTCCCACTTTCACTTTAGCCAAATCCATAGCAGTTCACTAACTGTACCAAACAAATTTTCTACCTATCTGTGAATTGTACCTAACGTACTGAGCTCATAATTTAACAGGTTATGTTGTGTATAGGAGCCTGGGAGAAAATTCAGCAAAACTACCTCAGTTAATTGAAGAGGTTTGATTAATTGGGCTCAGTAGCCAGGTTTTGTAGGGCTTATATCTATAAAAAGGCATCTGAGGTATCTATAATTTTTGGGTCGTAACATAATATGAGATATTATTCTTCCAAAACGTAATCCAGTAGAATTTAGGAGGATTCAATTAGGTGGGTGACAAATGCTTTGAGGTGCAATAGTTTTGAACCCTTCAAGTGAGTTTTCAATAGGTTCGTTTCAGAATTGTGCATTGGAAATTGACTAATGATACATATTTGGATGCCAACGGAAAAATTCGATCCTCCAAAGTTTCGTTTCAATTGCAATGTTTGGTAGGAAAAACTGAATATGAGAAAGTGATATTGTGAGAAGTTCACGATCTCTATCGGTATCATCTACTGCCACAAGAAATTTACGGTTCCCGAGGGAGGAAGAGCAGTTTTCTCAAAGGAGAAGTTTCGTTGGTTTTTCAAGATTTTTTCACAGTTTCAAAAAGTGTTGTTGTTTATTCGTTGTTATTGTTATAGCCTTGTTGCCTGAGGAATGCCGGGAAACAGGCAAAATAATGCCCTACATTCTCAAAGTTTGGCAAATTGTCCGTACTGTGAAGCTTCATTTACAAGGCAGGGCCTCAATATCCACATAGGACACCGCCATCCAGGAGCAGCCCTGGTTCCAAGAAATAGGGAGACAGTTACAGAAGAGATGGAGTCCCCAACGCATTTAACTGATTCTTCAACAAGGTCATCTGAACTGAATCAGCTCGACCAGGGAAACGAATCTGGTAGGCCCAGGGGTTTCATAGATCAGATATTTATGGCGGGATTCGGAGCCCCACTTGTGAACTCCGAAGGAAGGGGCGACCCAACCTGGACTTCACAGTGGCTGTGTGCAACGCGCCTCCACGGAAAACAGTACAATCTTCCACAAGGGGCAGTGGGACGACAAATTGTGGCCATGTTAACAGAGGAAATCCGAAAAGTAGTAAGCGGAACACAAGAATAGGAGAGAATCCTCGTTTTTTGTACCATAATGTTACAAAGAGAAAAGTTGGTCACTTCGGGGGAAGACATAAGGCGATTACTGCGGAAACGGATAGATTTATGGGACACTGAAAAATATGATGAACTCCTACAAGAAGCCGAAAGATGTGAGAAAAAGTTGAAAGGACAGCAAAAATAAGATGAAAACCACAAAGTCCGAATCTTTACGCGCCTAGTAATGGAAGAGAGGCACAGAGATGCAACAAGATGGATTACAGATAGGTCCGGAGGAGGAGTTCTTCAACCAGACGAGACACTACCTGATGGGAGTACTGTTCTAGATACTCTTAGATCCAAGCATCCAGCTCAGTATTGCCCCAAAGAACATACCTTTATTAAAGAACCCCTCCCATTACTAGTAGACGTAGATGTTACTGCTAACCACATTGAGAAGATAGCCCATGGCCTAAGAGGAAGCGCCGGCCCAAGCGGGACGGATGCTGAACAATGTCAAAGCATGTTGTTACGGTTCGGTACACACAGTAGGCATCTGAGGGAAGGGGTGGCCTCTCTGGTTCGTGTAATGGCAAATGGGGTGGTTGAGTGGACAAAAATACGAGCTCTACTGGCAAGGAGAGCAGTCGCACTTGATAAACATCCAGGAATCAGGCCGATTGGAGTAGGGGAGGTATTGCAGAGGATTTGTGCCAAAACAATGGCCTTTTTAACAGGGGAGGATCTAAAAGAAACCTGTGGAGCTGATCAACTTTCAGCTGGCCTTAAAGCCGGAATCGAGGGGGCTATCCATGCAGTCACTACCATGGTTGATGATGAGGAAGCTGAAGGGGTGCTGCTAGTCGATGCTACCAACGCATTCAACACAATTAGCCGCCCATTAGCGCCGTGGAACTCCAGAATCCACTGGCCAAGATGTTCAAGGTTCTTATTTAACACTTATCGAGGCTATCCAAAAATTCTTTTCCGACATAGCGAATCATCGTTACTGAGCCAAGAGGGGACCTCAAGGTGACCCTCTGGGCATGCTAATGTATGCAGTCGGAACTCTAAAATTAATCAAGGATTTGAAAAGCCCAATGTGGATGCAAAACTGGTATGCAGACGACAGCGCATGTGTTGGCAAACTCAGTATGATACGACAGTGGTTTGACCTCCTGCAGCAAAAAGGACCTAAGTGGGGATACCACCCAGAACCATCAAAAAGCATTTTGGTAATCAAGGAAGGCCAAGATGATGAAGCTAGAGCCTTGTTTGAAAGCCTTAATGTCAAAATTGTTTACGATCACAGGTTTTTAGGTGGCATTGTCAGGCCACTAGATCGAAGAAAAAAGTTTGTCCAGGAAAAAGTGTTGAAATGGGTGGATCAAACCAATACATTTTCAATAGCAGCTCAAACGGGCCGCTCATGCAGCCTTCACGAAGTCTTTTCAATTTGAGTGGGCTTTCACACAACGGGTAATTGGGGGATGTGAAGACGAATATTATCCACTACGAGATGCGATCCGCCAACGATTCATGCCAGCATTAATCGGGCGAGAAATAAGTAACACTGAAGGAGACCTACAGAGTATGCCAGTATGACTCGGAATTCAGGATCCCGAAAACACTTCAAATGCATTCCAAACATCTAAAAGGGCAGGTGAGACGTTAACAGCCGCAATTCTCTATGGCAGCCCATTGCAGTACGAAAATCACCTTGAAACAGTTACGAGGGTGCTCAAAGAAGAAAGGCGTCATCGAAAAGAAAATCTGAGCCATCAAAGTGATACCATAATACGGAAATTAAATCCTGACAAACAGAAAGTTATCAAAAGGGTTGTAGGGTCTTCTCAATGGCTGACAGTGCTCCCAAACGCAAGTGACGGCTTCGACCTGTCTCCGACCCGGTTTAGAGATGCCCTTGCTTTGAGATATGGCTTTACACCCCTGAACCTACCCAACAATTGCGATGGTTGCGGAGCTACCTTCGACACCCTTGCCTTGAACTGCAAAAAGGGTTGAAGTTCGAGATGCAATGACAGGCTTGGCAGAGCTGGCGTGGGGGGGGAGCGACAGTGGAACCAGTCATTAAAGAGGCCGAAGGCGGAAGCCCAGCTTTAGTGGCCGACATCAAGGTCTTGGGAGTTTGGGAGCAAGGGAGGCCGGCGTTTTTTGATAACCGCATTGTGAATGCTGACGCCGCCCCTTAACGCTCTCAAGAACGGTTACAAACAGCCAACACAGCAGCCCAAGCGAAACACGCCAAGTACGACCGAGTAGCTGAAGATGTACGAGGTTCCTTTACCCCATTGGTTTGTTCATGCGACGGAGCCTTGCACCGGGAATTCGACACATTTCTGAGAAGAACAGCTCACGTTCTTTCAGAGAAATGGATTCGTTCTTACTCGCGCATTGTAGGATGGGTGAGAGTGACAATACAATTTGCCATAGCAAGGGTGGTGTCACTTCGTATAAGAGGAGCCAGAAGAACTATACGATCACTCGGAAGGGAAGATGGAGCGGCTCTTCCAGCACTGACCAGTTGCTGATACAGATGATTTCCAATCTGAAATATCAGGGACATTAATATTGCTTCCCAACTTTTTCCCTCCAATACGCCTCAAGTGTGTCATCATATAGATATTCTCGAGGTACTAATGTTGGGTGATAACTCAAATAGTGGGAATGAGTTCATAAATTTGTCAGCTTGTAAACTAAACGACAGGAACGCCTTCATTAGAAATGCTCCTAACTTTAAACCAGCCAGGACATTAAAATTGGAAAAGAAAAGTATAAACCAATTCTTTTCCAGACAATTTATATAAATGAGTAACGGATGCATTATACCGGGGTGTGCGTGTTTGGTTCTTTATTGAACAACACTTCGACATATTACTTAAAACATTTATTAGTGCAAACTGAATATCAACGGACACTTTAATCAAGCCACAAGACCGAACAACATAACATGAGACATTAGACCTAACTCACTAACTGAGACTCCTCAACCTTCTGAACACAACTGACCGATCCCAGATCAGCTGAGTGGCTCTAGAATCCAGTTTTTTCCCTAATGATCCCACGATTCTGAGATTTGGTATGTGGGCCCTTGAGGGACTTCTGAACACAACTGACCGATCCCAGATCAGCTGAGTGGCTCTAGAAACCAGTTTTTTCCCTAATGATCCCACGATTCTGAGATTTGGTATGTAGCCCCTTGAGGGACTTCTGAACACAACTGACCGATCCAAGATCAGCTGAGTGGCTCTAGAATCCAGTTTTTTCCCTAATGATCCCACGATTCTGAGATTTGGTATGTGGGCCCTTGAGGGACTTCTGAACACAACTGACCGATCCCAGATCAGCTGAGTGGCTCTAGAATCCATTTTTTTCCCTAATGATCCCACGATTCTGAGATTTGGTATGTAGCCACTTGAGGGACTTCTGAACACAACTGACCGATCCCAGATCAGCTGAGTGGCTCTTGAATCCAGTTTTTTCCCTAATGATCCCACGATTCTGAGATTTGGTATGTAGCCCCTTGAGGGACTTCTGAACGCAACTGACCGATCCCAGATCAGCTGAGTGGCTCTAGAATCCAGTTTTTTCCCTAATGATCCCACGATTCTGAGATTTGGTATGTGGGCCCTTGAGGGACTTCTGAACACAACTGACCGATCACAGATCAGCTGAGTGGCTCTAGAATCCAGTTTTTTTCCCTAATGATAAGAAAATAATAAGAAAACACACATGAAAATGTCCCAATGTGTTGCAGATTCGTATGCAAGCATTTCTGATGATTTCCGCTTACTTTACTAAGTTTACATCAATTTCAGCATAATTACGAAGGTTTTTAATTAAATGATTCAACGAGAAATATGTGTCTTTGCTGATTGTCTTTGGATACAAGACGGCAACCGATACAATAAGAGAAGGATTTGTCCACGATTGTTCTATAATCAGTTTCTGCTATTGACAGTTGCTGTTCCTACGGATTTCAAATCACGAAGACCTCACTGAAGGAACGCCCGCCTGCTTTTGTGGACCTTTTGTGTGGGAAAGTTATCCATCTTTTTGTTTTCGGATTTTGAACCAACACCCTATCTCTTTCAACAAACTCATCAGGAATGCGACTAGATTTATCATAGTAACCTTTTTGGCCTGATTTAGCTCTTACTGTGGGGTCAATTATGATTTTGGGTCGAAGACTGTCAATGGGAACTGGTAATTTCGAACGTAAATTTTTGCTCATAAGGAGTTGAGCAGGTGAGTATGGCAAGCCAGCCACTGGTGAATTTCTATAATTTAAAAGGTACGAGTGCAAATCGTGGCCCTCATAATGGGATTTTTTCAATAAATTCTTTCCAATACCCACAGCTTTCTCAGCTAGTCCATTGCTTTGGTGGTGATGGGGGCTGGAGAAGCGAACATCAAAGTTCCAATCTGCGGCAAAGCTTAGGAATTCGCATGAATTGAAAGGATTGTTATCAGCAATTACAACACTAGGGATCCCGAACCTACTAAAAATTGGTTTAAGGGAATCAATCACAGACTTGGCTGATTTGTCTCTAATTGTCAAGATTTCTAACCACCTAGAATAGTAGTCTATTACGAACAGATATAATTTATTATTGATTTCTCCGATATCCATAGCGATTTTATAGAAAGGAATTTCAGGAATATCATGGGGCAGTAGTTCTTCTTTAATCTTGCTACGTTGAAAGCGTTGACAAACTGCGCAAGATGTTGTGAGATCTAGAACCTCTGCCATGATACCAGGCCAATAGAAAAATTGCTTTACCTTATTTTTAATTTTATGAAACCCCAAATGAGTTTCATGCAGCAATGTCATGATATATTTCCGTAACTTAAGAGGAACGACTAATCTTTGATTAAAGTAAACTAATCCGTTCTGAACAGTTATGTCATTTCGTATTTTAAAGTAGTGATTCAGATCCGAATTTAGAGATTTGACTGATTTTGGCCACCCATTTTTAAAATACCCAATAATCAAAGCCAAAGTTTCGTCACTTTCAGTAATTTGAATAAATTTTTCCAGTTCTCTGTCAGTGAAGGTGATATTAACCCCAACCGTATGGACAACATCCTTCATACTCTCATCATCGTCGCTCTTATTATAAATAATATTACGAGACAATAAATCAGCCAAGACCATTTTGCGTCCTGGTAGATACTTCAGTTCAAATGAGTAAGGAAGCAATTTCAATCGAAGTCTGCGAAGACGAGTATTAGGAATTTTGCTTATATCTTTTTTGATAACCGAAGTTAAGGGGGAGTGATCAGTATATGCGGTAACATTGCGGTGGCCATAAATGAAATTATGAAATTTTTGAAATGAATAAGTGAGAGCAAGGAGCTCCTTTTCAATTTGTGCGTATTGGCACTCGGTCTCGGACATGGATCTACTGCAGAATAGAACTGGTTTGCCCTTTTGAAGTAAGGCACAACCTAAAGAGTGTTGACTAGCGTCTGCCTGTATTTCAACGCTTTCGTTTGGGTCGAAAAAAGCAAGCATAGTTATTTCACATATCATATTTTTAATCTTAGCAAATTGTTTTTCATGAGTAGGCGTCCAGACCCACTCATTGTCCTTTTTCAGTAAAGGCCTCAGTGGTTCAACTGCTTCTGACAAATTCGGGATGTAATTGCGTAAATAATTAATCATTCCAAGGATTTTTTGGAGTTCTTTCAGACTAGTCGGAGATTTCAAATTTTTGATGGATTCAATTCGAGAAGGATCTGGACTATGTCCATGCTTATTAAACACCATTCCTATGAATTTAACTTGTTCAACAAAATATTGTATTTTTTCAGGATTAAATTTTATGTTATTAGCCCTAGCAATAGTAACCACTTGTTCAACAATCTGGGAAAGTTCTTCTTTGGTCTCAGCATAGCAGAGCACGTCATCAAAATAAACCTTTACACCATTCACATGGCCAAAATACTTTGTCATCAATTTTTGGAACAACTCTGGAAGACATGATAACCCAAAAGGTGCTCTCAGGAACCTATACGTACCAAATGGCGATGAAAATGCACACAGGTTTCGAGAGGCCTCATCCAGGATTACCTGGTGAAAGCCTTGCTTAAGGTCAAATAAACAAAAATATGATTTATTAGCCATGGCCAAAGACAGCTCTTCAGGGGTGGGAATTTCAAAATAATCTCTAACTAAATATTTATTAAGATGCTGAGGATCTATACAGAGTCGGAGGGACGAATCAGGTTTTTCTACAATAACTATGCTATTGACCCATTCAGGTGGGTCAATGACCTTTTCTATGACCCCATTTTTCTCTAAGCTATCCAACGTAAGTTTCAACTTATCTTTAACCTTATATGGAACACGTCTTGAGGGACAGCAAATGGGGATAGCACCTTCTCTGAGTTTCAGAGAGCAGACGTCTGGGAAGGAACCTACACCATGAAAAATGTCATTATTTTGTTTTATAAATTCTGCGCAAGACAAAGGAACGTTTACCGTATAAATTCGTTTCACCAGCTTAAAATCTACACTAGTTTTCAGGCCTAAAAGTGGAGTACATTTTTCTTTTTCTTGGTCCACCACAATGAACTCTACATACTGTTCTATATCATTGTGGCGAAGTATAAGTCTAATCGAGCCAACAGGCTGAATTTTGAAGCCTCCAAATGCCTCTAATCTAACTGGTGTTCTGGTCAAAAGAGATGAAACATTAAACTCATCCACAACTTTCAGGGGTAGTACATTAGCGTGGGCTCCTGTATCAATCTTAAAAATCACAGGTTTGAATCTATTCAACATCATTTGTATAAGCCATTCGCGCTCCTCAGTCTCCTCAGTAATACTATGAAGTTTTGCGGTGCCAGAATTATAAGCAATAATACTACCCACATGAAAATCAATATCACTTTCGGAATCAGCTTCGTTTTTAACTTCTCTAACTAACAAATTTTTAAAACACATTTTTGCGAAGTGATTAAAACTACTACATTTATTGCACTGTTGGCCGTCAGCAGGGCACTTACGTTTTCCATGGAAGTATCCGCATCTTCGGCACTGGTCAGTCTTCGTCTCAGGTCTAGGGGTGGCTGAGGTCTTCTTTTGTGAGTCGCGTCGATTCCCTTCCTCGCAAGAACGAGCAAAGCTTCCTTGGGAGCGTTGATATCCTCCTTTGTTGACAGCCAGTATTTCAGATTTGACAGAATCGGATATTACTTTCGAATTAGTTTCAGCTAGCTCCGTACCCTTGCAAAAGTTTATCATCTTTTCCAATGAGGGATTCTCTCTCAACAATTTAGCACGAAGATCGTCCAAGTAAATACGAATAGTGATTTGGGCTCGAAGTAGCTTGTCCTCTTGCTCGGCAAAATCGCAAGATTTAATTAAGTAGCGGAGATCAGCATAAAAATGCTCAAAAGACTCGCATGATTGCTGCTTCCTTTTGAGAAAAGTAAAGATTTCCATGACGTCATTGACTTTCGGCACACAGTGTTTTTCTAGCACATCGAAGATACCATTTACAGTTTCCTTGTCGGGCTCAATCGTCGTTAGGCTATTGTAAAGCCTCAGTGCTTGTCCACCCATGAGATTTTTCATTCTCGCTACCTGAACAGCTCTGGGTTTCTTATCAGTTTCGGACGCAATTATATAGTTGGTCACTTCTTCCTTGAACTCTCTGAAATTCACGGAGAGATTACCTTCCAAATTCAGAGGTGATGGTTTAGTAAACTCCATAACTTTTTGACGTCGATAACTTAGGGTGGCTAACTGTGAGGTGTAGTTTACTACAGGACTATAACACTTTATGACACTACTAAAGTCAAAACTATTACACTAAATTCACATTCGGCTGCGCCATGTTTGGTTCTTTATTGAACAACACTTCGACATATTACTTAAAACATTTATTAGTGCAAACTGAATATCAACGGACACTTTAATCAAGCCACAAGACCGAACAACATAACATGAGACATTAGACCTAACTAACTAACTGAGACTCCTCAACCTAAAGAGCGGGAAGCATAAGAACCGCCATTGATCCATGACGGCACATGGATCAAACTCTTACTCAAACAGTGCGTGAATAATAAATTGCTCTGCACTCAATTAAAAACACATGTTATCTTGGAAGAGGAGGAGGTGGGGGGGGGGGCTGGTTTCCCCGAGAGAAGCCTAACTCCGATATTGGTGTTCTTCTGAACATTTCGAGTATGAGGTCCAACGACCAATTTCTACGCTTAGTCCAGAAATGATACACTGAAAATAATATTGTTTTCTAGGAAATGGTTCGATTAATCCTCCGATGAGCATGTGCAAGCATTCAGTGCTGCTACGCCAGTTTTTGTGTTAAATGAGATAATACGTTTTTAATCGGCTTTGAAAGTTTATTACTTCCAGTTGGCAGTACTGGCAACAGTACATGCTTCTGATATCATTTTCGGTAGTAGCAGTCACCAGTGAATGCCAAATATGATATTTTTGATGTGAAATTGGCTGTAACGGAAATTAGCTTTTTCAAGTTCCTTATCTCAGGAATAACTTTCGCAAATAAGAATTAAAAACGAAAAAATGTTCATACAGACCTACTTCTACTACTTCATGTGAGTTTAAAGATGCAAAAGACAAGTTCAAGTAAGTTATGACAATGGAGGTGATGGAAATGTAGTAATTCCCTTTTCAATGGAGAGAAGCGATTAACCTGCTACACCCACAGGATATCCTTGAGGCTGAATGGCTCAGGAACTATCTCCCTAGATGTGACATTTGCAACAATCAAGAAGGAGGAACTACTCCTATTCATCACAAAGTTTCAAGACTCAACCACTGGAAGGTTAGAAGTCTTTGAATGATTTACATATCCTGGAAATGTAGTAAAAGTCACAAGATTATCTTTGGTTTCTCAGTTCACAACCCTCACTCTGTTTGAAGCAAGGAATTCATGCACCAGTTCAAGAACACTGTTACTCTGTGTGAATAACAGCAAATGTCACAATCTCGACAGAATCACAGTCCGCATAGGTTCAAAGGTCTTCATATTCATGAATCTACGATCGCTCAATCAAACCTAACCTATCATCAGAGTGTTCAAAAAAGATTGGAAGAAAGGGAGTACCTAAATCAACGGAATGTGATTCGATTTAGATCCGTGCACACGCATTGAGATTCCTAAGTGTAGAATAAAAGGAATTCAAATAATTTTGGGGGCAATATACTAATCAAAAGATGGAACATACTTGGCTGACTGCGTCTCTTTTTATGACGATGATGTAGTCTTCCTCTCCCTTCATCGATCACATCTATACCTTCTGCACCTTCCAAAACACCGCTGAGACTTTTTGCACCACTCTGAAATAAAAATTAAATTAAAATCTTTAGTATTATATACTGGTGATATTGTAATTTTGCCGACAACTAAAATAAAACACTTAGGTATTCTTATACCGTATTTTCAAAATCTTGCTAAATAGGCAAATCATATTTTGAATTAAATATGTATCAAATGAAAGAGTGTTCGATTTAAGGTTTCCCAAGACTATGGAAGAACTTCCAACAACAAAAAATGTAAGTTTTAAGTTCCATTACAATAGCTTACTACCTAATATAATTTTCTTTTAAAATTCGCTAAAGGGGGGAGAATCAAAGGTGGAGTTTCCAAAACTTCTCTTAATCAACTATGCTACGTAGTTAGCACTCAATGGTTCCTTCAAGCTTGCAGAATATGTGAAATTTATATTAAAGGGGACTACAGAGGACACTGTAACAAACCTGTAATCCTGGAATGACAATGGTGTAAGCAGACAACGAAATAGTCAGGTAACTCGACACAAGTCTGGAAGCTATGCCATTTACATTTGATCACTTTATATCTCTCTCTATATCTGTCCTTTGGTCAGATTACATTGGGTTCCACAACTTTGACTGTACCTACATGCCATAAAGTGTGTTTGTGCCTTGTCATCCTTTTACTGAGAGTACCAGGTGATATTTCCACGAAACTTGATGTACCAACTCATCTCAGTCTATGGTGATATTACTTCCCCAGGGTGATCCATACGAAGTTTCTACCCATACCTACCTCTCTCTCAGTACTCAGTTTTATATAGGACGCATTGTAGCTAGTTACTTAGTGCGATTACAGAGCAATTTAAATTCCCAACACTGGTGACCCCGACGTTAAATTAAAAAAAAACACTAGTATGCTAGAAAGATTAAGGGTGGAATTCATAGACAAAGCCTGAGTGTGTGTGTTCACTCGCACTCACCTAAATGGAGGGTCACCCTCAACTCACCAGTTCGAATTCATAGTTGAGTGGGGTGGTTCACTCAACAGTTAGGGGCACAATCATATTACAGGAGCTCAACAGTGCACTCAGGGGACACTCAACGTTTTTTTCAACATAAGTTGGCAGCCCTGACAGTATGTTGTAGGGGAAGTTTCCCTGGTTTGAGGGAAAAAAGGACGGGGAAATTCCCTCTCACATTCCACACTGATCAATAACAGTTCTCAAAGGTTACACTTTTCTTTGTGTTTTTGCTTTTTAAGCTATTATCCTTGTTCCTTGGCGAGACAGGACATAGGCCATATCAGACAAAAACCAAAGTTATTGGTCCTCCCACCTGGATCGGGGCAGCCATAGGTTGAAGTGAATCCTTGTTGCTTATGCTTATCTGTTGAAGTGCTGATAATTTGTGTTTATTATCTATTGATTTGTAGTATTGAATTGTATAATTATGCATAGAGTTGTGACGAAAAAGAAGTGAGAAAATGAGAAAACAATGATTCGCCAGTTAGTTTTGAAGAACAGATATATGTAGTTGAAAATAAAAGAGTTATATGGTGTAATACTGTTGGACAAAAAGAAGACGTGAGGTTTTGGAAGAGCTTCAAGCAATCACATTTTCTTAGATTCTCATTGATTGTACATCCTGATGAATGGAAGGCCTACCGACAACTCATTCCACAAACCAAGATGAATCTGAAAACTATGCACTACAAACTTGGTATGTAGAGATCGCATAAAATCAAAGAGCGACCAGCACTTTCAGCTGTGGTAGGTAGGCTCCTCGTAGTTGTTCATGACTGTATCTTTCCCGAATCGGAATAGTTTGCGAAATATTTCGTTGTTGATTGTGTAACATTCGAATGGGATCTGTCACATCAAACATGTACCTAACTACCGTTTAGGAACAGCCTAACTACTCTTATGTGTGCGTACTCTTATGAAGTTTTTGAATAAACTCTGAACTAAATAAACGATGTATGTTCTACTATATTACCTATTCCTATACCTACGTGAAAATAATAATAAAAGTTATCAGTTGACGCACTTAAGTGACCTCCTGCCGTCACTCAGGATTTTACACCATTGAGCTGAGGGTGATACTCACCTCAACGCCATTTTTTGTTTATGAATCCCGTTGAGTGTGCACTTGGGTTGCACACTCAGTGCACCCTCAGGGTCGCCCTCAAATCACGTCTATGAATCGCACAGAGTGCATGAATTCCCTTATCGATACACTTAGGGGCCCACTCAGACTCAATTCCTGTCTATGAATTCCGCCCTAAGTGTGTCTGACGGTTTTTCAGCAGAGGTTTCATTGTGAATGTGTTACCTATTGTAAGGAAGGCTATTAGTCACAACAAATTGCTCTAGTTATGCCAATAAAATTAACGAGTTCAAAATCTGATGCGCTTCAGCCGTCAACCTTAGTGGAAGAGTAGTTGGCATATCCTAATGACCTCACTATTAGATTTCACATTTCAAGATACTGATATCTACATCCATTTCAGCTTTCGTTTTAAATAGGTCATACTTATCAATATAACGAATTTGAAGCAGCGGAAGTGAAGATAATCATACCATCGCACATACCAGATTTCTATGCAGAGAAACCTGACTCAATGATCTGCTACTCCCGGCATTCACCCAGCTGGTGCTAGCTATGCTCTCTGAAATGGAGATATAACACATAGAATGGAATAAAAATAGTTCATCTACTAAATACTAATTTTCCAAAGAACGAAATGAAAATACCCGTGAAGGAGAATCATACAGGAAACGAAACGTATGAGTCATTCTAACCTTTTCGTAGTGATGGGATGTTGCAGCTGCAAGGTCCATCACTGCTTTCCGAACTATTTTTCCGGTGAACATCAACTTTAAGATCTGCAGTTCACACAAAAGCATTAATCAAGTTTGGATTAAAACATAATACCAACTTTTTAAACAAACTATAATTAGTCAAATACTTGGAACGGGGAATTGTCATAATATTCAAATCATTGAGAACGCAGAGTACCAACTTTTTGTGTGGAAAGTAAGGATTGAAATTTGCTTCGAAGTAATTTTGCCTAGTTTAATTATAAGAAAAAAAATTCAAAATTCTAGATTCGAAATTCAAATTTTATTAGATTCAAAATTCTAGATTTGGACTGCTTCCAAATTGAGACGTGGATGAAGAACTTGTTAATGTAACATCACTTGGGAAACCAAGGAATATTTGTTAATCTATTCAACATATTGGGATTGTTTTTTATATATAAATATAATTTATTTATTTTTCATTGTTATTTTATTAGAAGGTATGTAACAAATTATTCTGGGGGAAAAAAATCAAGAAATATCAGGTTCATAGGTAACCTAAACCTAGTTGAGAAAAAATTAAAAATTACGTTAAACCAACTAATCCGAAAAAATTTATATATTCTTGAATAATCCTTTCAGCCAGAATTTTCTGCAATTTAAACTTAACCCAATTCGGGTATTACAACATGACAAAGCTATTGATGAAGTCTCAGCATCACTGTTGATCCTTTTCAATTTTAGGTAAAATTCCCTATGCAAATTTTTTTAACTTAATATTCTTAGATAAATTTGAATACCAAGTAGATTAGGATGGAAAAGAGACATATTTTTGGACAAAAACAACTATAAAACATCCTAGACAGATAAATTGTGGTGTACTTGATTGTTAAAAAGATAAAATTGTAAAAAAAGAAGTTAACTGTTTACCTATAGTGCTAGCCAGCTGTTGTGTAGCTATTTCATTACTGTCAGCGACTGACGAAGCAGGCGGACTGCAATCAGTCGAGATTCACACGGTTAAGTGAAAGGATACCATAATCCCAATACAAATTGGGAGTAAGGGGGTCACAAGTAAGCCTACAGTAAGATACCTAGGAGTCATATTGGACACTAAAATTACATTCTGGGAGGAAATTAAGCAATCAACCACAAGAAAGCAAAGAAAACAACTGCTCTTAGTTCCCTCATGAGAAATATAAATTGATCATAATAATAATAATTCTTTATTTGCCAGAAGCACTCAAACAAGATAAGAGTAGGGCAATTGTCATAAAATAAATCGTTACAAACAATATAAAAAACGACAAAAGAAAAAATTTAAGATTACAGAACCTGGTACACTACGAAGAAAACTATCAAACAGAAAAGTCAGAAATGCAGTAGAGCTCTCTCTTGACCAGGTATGCCCTCAGCCGCCTCTTGAATATAGTTAGTGGGGCATCAGCGGAACACAGTGTTACCTGGAGATTGAGCACATAATAATTCCACATTTCAATGGCCTTATATGTCAAACCACTCCTGAAGAATTCAAGCCGGTGAGATGGAACACGAAGTAAATCAATTCGATGACGGGTGTGATGGTCATGACCGAAGCTGAACTGAGCAAACAGATGTTGATGCTTTTTCATGTATAGAAGCGTCTCTAAGTATAGCTTGAAAATTGTTTCCAAGTTTCTATTCCCTCATCCTCCCTGAAATAGAATATGAAACTTTTACTCACAGCTGCTGATTTATTCATACTTAGAATTAGTACGAAGAAACATCATCGAGATTCACACGGTTAAGTGAAAGGATACCATAATCCCAATACAAATTGGGAGTAAGGGGGTCACAAGTAAGCCTACAGTAAGATACCTAGGAGTCATATTGGACACCAAAATTACATTCTGGGAGGAAATTAAGCAATCAACCACAAGAAAGCAAAGAAAACAACTGCTCTTAGTTCCCTCATGAGAAATATAAATTGGCCAAGATCATGCAAGTGTGTCGTCTAAAAATGACTGTTGTACAATCAATATTCCTGTACGGAGCTGATGTTTGGCCTACTAGACATAGCTAAACGTTGCCTACTACAGCGAGAGAATGATAGCAGTTCAACAAAAAGGAGTGCTACGAATTACATGTACCTACAGAACTGTGTCAGAACTAACCATACTTGTACTTGCAAACAACATCCAAATTCAACTAATAGCTATAGAACGAACAAATCTTCTTTGATAGAAGGGAGGAGAGGAAGAGAACTCGTTTAGCCAAAGAAGAGAGAGAACATACTACGGCAACATGGTAGGAAATGTATCTGAAGAGCAGAGAGGGAGATGGACAGCGCTCTCCATATCCTGATCAAGGTATGGTTAGAGAAAAAACATGGAGAAGTGAACTTTTTCCAAACACAGTTCCTCACAATGGGCCGAGTTGCATAAAATGAGAAAAGTGGACGGCGCAATACGTCCAAACTGCCAGGAAGCTGACGATGAGGTGGTCCATAATTGTAATTATGTGCAAGCAATGGGCTACCGAAAGAAGAAGGCTGCAGGATACCCTGGAAGTGCCACCTCAATATGTGAAACCAGGGATGGTATTAGCCAAAATGCATGAACGAGATCAACATTGGAATTCTGTATGTTGAAGACAGTAACAACTGTCGAAGGAACTGTTATTTGGAACGTTCTCAAAATACCACCGAGTCGTCAACTCCCCCACTCATTCCAGATAATGTTTCCTTTAAGGTAATAACTTTCTCTCTCTCTCTCGTGCTTATAGCACAACAATCATTTAGATTGTCACAAGTTATCAGAAAAAGATCACCCAAGAACAGGAGAAATAAGAGGGAGAATATGGATCAAGAATATTTAAGAAATCTCTCAAAGACTCGGCCTGAAGTAATGAGTTAAATTGCTCTAACGTGAAGAGGAGGTTGAGTTACATGGAGGGTTACTCCTACAGTCACAAATTATCATTAATGAAATATTATTGAATCCGTTATATTTATTAGTGACGGTACTACCTTTTCAACTAATCACACTGGAGTAATTGGCATTTGTAGAAACAAACCCATATTAAACACACTGACAGGAGGTGGTACCTGGTTCACTTATATTGGAGGAATATTATTTCTTCCCATCAAGTATAGGTAGTAAATTAGTAATAGGGTCCAAGTGACCATCATGGTGCTTACTCGTAGGGTAAATGTTACAGTTACATGTGCTACTGAAACTGAAAATTCTGAAAGTACTTGCTCAATCAGAGAAATAATCTTCTCTCTTGACATTGCCACACGCAAGTATTGTGACAGGATGAGCCGTTTACACATCCATACTGCGACTAATTTTCTCTAATGGTATGTTTCTTCAGGGTCTCCTCTGCAAGCTGCACCGCAATGGTAGTGCAGTAAATCGCATTCCGCCAACAGATTGCGGAAGAAAACATCCGGATGCGATTTCCGCCTTGCAAGAGGTCTGGGATACCATGAGGATAGCAGCGCTCGAAGATTTTTCTCTCAATTGAGTTTTGCATTTTTGCTATTTATCACACGTCACCAGACAAACGTAGCTTATAGCACATTAGTCTAACATATATACGTAGACATAGGCACGTCTATCGAGAGGCCCACATGTACGAAACCAGCCTGAGACCCGACTCTTCATATCCTTTAAGGCCCACACGAAACCAAACAATCCCACTTTGATAATACAGCCAAGACCCGTTTTTGGGGGCACTGAGTAGAGTCCACGGAAAATATATAATCTTTGGTACCATGGCAGAAGGGAGATCTCTGTTCTTCCGTATTTGGTCCACTAGAAACAGTAATACGAAGGAGGATTGCACGCGGAACCACAACTTATTCAGACTGTTGTTCCATATGTACATACAATTACCGACGTGAGGTCACACACAGCTTATTAAATGATTATGGGGAGCGATGAAATGGGGAAACAAGCAACATCACTTCGAGATCGTGTGGGGCAAACATTTGACGAAACTGAAACATGTATAAATATGACATAATGTTGATGGTTATGTCCTCCATTTCCCTCCTGGAATAATTGTTAAAGGTTCTGTTTAACCAATAACATATTTCCCGTGTAGGCCTGTAGAGGATATAATAGGTTGGGGTTACGGCAGGGTTCGGACATGTGGGCCTCTAAAGGATAAGTACCAATGAGCGAATTTTTGAAGAAATCTTCGACATTTCAGTCGCCATTGATCGTGTTGAGGAATTTTAGTTTATGATTTTGATAGACAAACATGGAATCAAATTATTAACACATGCACAGAGTAAACTCATCAGTTGTGATCACATTTTTTTTTTTTTTTTTTTAAAGCACCTACTACCTACCTTTTAAACAGCATGGTTCTAAAATTGGTTATACAGGGATACTTCCATAAGAGTAGTTCAATCTGAATTTGGACAGTGTTTCATGCAAATACTACCGATTTTTACAACTAGCGAACGGCAATATTTCGATTTTTGACTGATTTTTCAACTTTGACATTTTTCAAAACTTGATACATATTCTTATAGGAAATTTTACGCTGATTCCGAATATACCACATGTTAGTATGCTGAAAAAATTATTTCGCACAACAAATCGCAAAAAACAGGCTATTTTGACATTTTTGACTACATTTTTGAAAATTTCAACCCGAAGATGTAATCCGATCATGCTGGCCAACGAACTTGAACTTTCGTTTTGTGTCCTTAACATTTTAAAATTTGTTTGAAGTTTCTAGCACAATTCTACGGACAGTTATCGTCTGGAATGACACATACATAAAATAATGTATTAAATAAAATACCCAGACTTTACACAAATCCTCCTGAACATAACGAGAGCAGTACAATGGTACGTACAGTAGAATCTATATCTACACAGACACTGCCACCAAACAACTGAAAATTCACAAGATGAAATAAAACACCCCCCTACATTCAACTAGTCCCTTGTCCATCTGTAGGCGACAATAGTTATAGTAAACAAGGTTTCGTGAAAAGAGATTCCATTAAAATCAGGTGATACGATCGTCATAAAGGTATTAAAAAACGTTCTCTATTTCCACGGAAAGTAAAGAGTTACCATGTTGAATCGATTTCGACGGTTACGCTATCATTAGTATGTACCAAACAAACAATAACTGAACACACATCAGAAAGGACATGGCTTATATAGTAACAGGTGAAGGAAGATCGGATCCCACTGGTCGAGAGAAAGGAAAGGGCTATGAGGTACAATCAAATAAGTGCAAGCAAAGTGTAGGGGCATTATAGCTAATCAGATGAAGTGAAAGGAGGGGAAGAATTACTCAATATGGTTTCAATAGCGTGAAGTAATAATTTCAAGCTTTATAGAAATGGAAATATCAGAGGTGAAATAAATTGAGGGATATCCTAATTTAAACATTTACCAGATCCGTACATTCAACAAACCTTCCTTTAGACAAATACGAACTAAATGACCATTTCAAAACGGTTAGTGAAAAAACGTTGTCTATTTCCACGAAAAATGAAGAGTTACAATGTTGAATCGATTTTGACAGTCAGGTCATCATCAATAACAAACAATAAGTTATTGTTTGACACTGATGAGGGCCTAACCGTCGAAATCGATTTAAATTTGTAACTCTTTATTTTTTGCGGAAATAGACAACGTTTTTCACTAACTTCCGCTTTGGACAAAAATGGAAAAATTCTACAAACCGTTTAGATCTGTCAAATCAAAATTGTGACAATGATTGGATTCCTTAAGATGTTTTGCGAATGTAGACTTACCCTTATTTACCCTGAAATCCTCCTGATGCTCGTCTATTCTTTCCCTGAATTTCCTACCAGTTTGACCGCAATATTCGTAGCTAGACAAGAACATTCTAGTTTATAAACCCCACTTTTATCCTGAACATTGATTTTGTCCTTAACGGATCCTAGTAATGCTCTAAGACTATTTCTAATTTTAAACCCCACTTTGTAACCTCTCGATGATAGAATTTGCCGTTCTAGTTAGTGCGTCTTAATAGGTATATGAGGCGGTTAATGTAGTGACGAGGGTCACAGGGTGGAAAGCCCAGCCAAGAGGGTACAATGACAATATTCCCAGACATCTCGTTTTTTGCCAAGTGGAAAATCGTGGTACGCAGTCGCCAAACTCTATTAAGTAAGCAGATTTACCGACACCATGAAGAACACCCTGTACCTGTAGCTTCAACCCATTCTCTCGAATGATTTCCAGGGAAGTGATGGGGAAAACAAGCCGAAGCAGTCGAACCCTGCATGGAAACACATTTCAAAGTGACCAGTCAAGTAATGAACCATTATTAAATATGACTATGTGAAATGAGGCGAAAGCCTTTGTTCTCCTCTGACTATCCAACTGCAATCCTTCATAAACCGTTGCTTAGGAAGATTCCTTGTAGTGTGGTGGCCTGAGATCATCTCAAATGAGAGGCTTTGAACTAAAGCCAGCTTTAATTGAAATTCGACAGAGGAAATGGACCTGGATTGGCAACACATTGAGAAAGGAGGGGGGATCTGTGGAATAACGTGGAGACGTTCCATCGACGAAGAAGCGAGAAGAGCTGGAAAGACGAGGCAGGAGGTGGAGGTACTGGTCAGGGCCAGAGCAGAATGGCGTAACTTTGTGGAAGCCCTATGCTCCTCAAGGCATTAAATTAAAATAAGTTTTTATTCTCCGTACCTATATACCCCGAGTAATAATTATTGTCGCTGGAAAACAGCTCAAAACCATGTCAAATTACGACGCTAGTGCTTTGATGAGTTTAAAGTAAATTTAAATTATGAGGAATGTACATATTCAGACTAACCTAGTTGGAGAAGATTGAGGACTGGTGTGGTGGGGCGTGTGTTTCTTTACGTCCTTCTCATCTGGAGGCTCTTCCACCATACATTCTGGTCTATCGAACATGTGATGGAGTGACAGGTTGATGAATTTCGTCGTTGAGAACAGGATGGCGACGCTGGTACAGTACACGCTCCAAAACAGAATCGATGGGGGTAGATACTGGAAAATAGATCCATCCCATCAGTAATCAAATATGCTGTTCTGCATCATGAATTTGATCTTCTATTGACCTACTCAAAACCACCAATATATGAGTAACAAAAATACGTTCATCTATTCAAATAGTGGTATTACTATCAGTTGTAAGTATGTACACCTACCTGAAGTAGGTATGCACATACAATGACTCATTAAAAACCCTATTTTCATTCATTTTCAGACTTACCAGATATATGGTGAAAGGCAAACATAGCAGGAAGAGCCACAAGTAGAGGTGAAAAGTGTTGGAGAATATACTTTGATGTGGGTCATAATACCATCCTCCAGTCAAGGAAGCCCATACTCCTTGTCTCAGGATTTCTAATGTCTGCGAACCCATTGCGTCGATCTGTTCACAGCACTCTTTTCACGCGCACCGCACGACGAAGACCGAGTCTTCGTGGAAAGAGCTTCATCATTCTCATGGCGATGTGACGGCAGAATTAACCATTATTTTATGCAATAAAAGCCACTATTCTGACACAAAACACGACAAAGAAACTAATGCTAGGGCATCTTCTAAACTCTATGGGTCAGGTCAACAGCTGATTTCTCCTTACATTATCAATTTTGTAGAAAGTATGACATGGTGAGAGGATCGACAACGGTACCAGCTCAGCACCTACACAGATATAAGCATTTCATTTCTGAGTAAACAAATAAGGAATACCATAAACTTGTCATAATTTGTAATTCAGGAATGCATTTTTCAAATAGGAAAACTAATTTGCATCCATAAAGTAATAAAGTTTCACAAAGTATATCAAAAATATCTGCATTCCGATTACGTGAAAGAAGTTGGAAGGATGGATTTTCAAGCTAACCTGAAAACGAGCGCTATGCAGCGGATTCGAGTTAAACTTCCCCACCCAAATATATCCTCAAGCAACCAAATGACAAGTGCATCCCATTTGCTTTGCCTAAATGAGTAGCATTAGTAGAACCTACAACCTGAATACCTAATTGGTCGCTTTATTCTCTCAAAAAGAGCTGATTTTTAATTTACCGTAATTTCATTTTTTTAACACAATTAAAAGGCCCATGAGGCTTATGCATATAAACTTTTGTTTACCAATAAATCTTCTTTGATGACTAGACATTCTCAGTATTACTTATAGCAAGAAAGACTAGACACTCGTAAAAATTGTGACTAATATAATTTTGTTAATATGTTGGGTGGAAAATGAATTCAATCTGAGTTTCGAGAGTAGAAAACGTTGTAAATTTTCCGCTATGGAACATCCGGTCGTTTCAGTTACAAAGTTAACAGGACTCTCAAATTGGTTCGTAAGGAAATTCCAGATCCGAATAATTGCTGCATCGAAATGTCTTGTCAGCGTTTTGGAAGGTACGGAAGTTAAGCCTGAAGACGGCGAACAGCAGAAAACTGCATGGCAAACTAAAGATAATGGTGAAAAAACTTTTGGTGGGAAGAATGGAAGAAGAACTGATTATGCACATTATCACTTGCAATACAGCCGCGGCAATGTGGAGTAAGTTAGTGGCTATTTATGAGAAGTCCGAGGTAATCGTACACCTGTAGCAGAACAGTTCTTTGAGTATTAGTATCAAAACCAAGGAGTAAGTAGCTATGCACATTTCCTGGTTGGTCGAATTAATAAATCGTTTGGAACAAAACGGCGAGAATGTTTCACCAAAGATGGTCATGAATCGTATTTTGACATCCCTACCTCCAGAATCCGACTCTTTTGCCTCAACATGGGATGTTGTCCCAGATGATGAACAAACGTTAGACGAGCTTACAGCTCGGCTGCTTTTTGAGGAGGAGAGACGTGAATTGAGGGTTAGTGAAGAAACTTCTCAGAATCATGCATTGGCCACTACTAGTACCTAGTAAAAACAATAACGGTGGCCAGTCACGCCCAAAATCACTTTGCCGTTGTTATAAGAAGCCTGGCCATTTTATAAGATTTTAATGCTTCGTCAATAAGAGGTGATGACCTATTAGAATTTTCCCGATCACGAGAAATGAAAAAAGAACTCGATAGGTACCTACCGTACTTTAAACAATTTTTATGCTGAATACGAATAAAGATATTGGGTTTGTTCGGACACGTAGTTCGTAACCGTTCGAAACTGGACACCCCCACTTTTGGCTGTTCGAACAACACGAGAACCAGTTCTGGAAGACCTCGAGCTAGCAGTTCGTTGTTCGGACGTAGTAGTTCGTTACCGTTCCGAACCAGTTCTACCAGTTCTGTCTTTTTTCCAGAACTAATAGTTCTAGACATGCGCAGTAAACAAGCTTGGCCCCGCCCCGTATGCACGTACCTCCCGCCAAACTTCAAGTTGTCATCAGCCTTCTTATTCACGTTCTCGCGCTCACATTTTTATCTGATGTCTTTTCAATTTATCTTGCCCTTAACGTTTCATACAACTGTAAGTAACTCGTGTAGGTACACGATTGCGAACTTACGGTACGATAAAAACATTCCGATTCTAGAGATGGGTTTCTATACCCCTACTTAAAATAGCCTAAAATTATTATTTTAGGGTTAAAAAATCGAAGTACCTATGTGAAAAAACGACCTTTTTAGCAGTTGTTGCCTTTTCTCTTAAACGCCTCGAGGGATTTTGATGAAATTCATAGGAGTTATTCTTCTTCTGGGTGCAAATTATATTCAGCTCCCCTCATCCCGTAAGACTGGTGGGTACTTAATTAGCATAAAAGTTCTTAAATGGCCAATTGGGGGGGGGGGGGGGGGGGGGGATAATCGGTTTTAGCGCTTTTTGGTCTATTCTCCAAACTGGCTCGAGGGGATATCAATGAAATTCATAGGAGTTACCGAGGTCAAGTTCAGTTCCTGACAGGGCAACTCTCAACTAATGATAAAGAGGTTTAGTTCAGATTTATGTGTTCAGTAGCCATTTTCAAAACCCATCAAAGTCAAACCTTGGGCGGAAATACATTGAACATGAAAGTACGCAATTAAATTCAAAACATTTTATTGAATAACAATTTAGGTATTGCTGCTTAAATGTAGTATCACAAGATACTGACAGGCCTCATAAACATTAACAGGCGGTTAACAGACCTGATAAAGTATAACAAAAATATTGAGTTATAGTTTTTATAACACAAATTACAAACATAGAGGACTGATTAGGAATGATCAAGCGGTTACGAACGAAGTGGCCTTTATCAACCGCTGGTTAAACCCTAAGTGATGACTAAATTTAGTCAACGCTCCGAGGCTCGGTTACGCAATAATCACTGACTAATGTTATTGACTAATATACCATTTCCAAGTCAATTTGAGATTTTTCCAAACCAATTTGAGAATTTTCCAAAAAAATTGGAGAATTTTCTTAACTAAAAATGTTCTAAAGAAGAAAGGAGAAGGGAATCATCCAAACCAAAGTGACAATTTTTCAAAGCAAATCAAAACTTTTAATTAGGAATAAAATTGCACAATACATCGTTATAAAAGAAAGAAATTAGCATTTTTTCATTTAAAAAAATCACATTTTTCATATTTTTGGGAAAAATGAGGTATTATGAAAATTCTATGTAGAGGGTTCCCAGCTGCTGCGTTCGTTAATTGCACGAATATATCCATCATCCAATTTGTGCAATCAGCTGATGAAATGGTGGGGATGCTTCGAGCCACCGTTATGAACTTCACTGCCATGAGACGACTAGTACCCACTTACTACATACGTTACAAAACAAAAGTTTGTGGATCGTGTCTATTTTAATTCGGATTCTCAAATTGTTTTGGAAATTTCTCAAATTGGTTTGGAAAATTCTCAAATTGGTTTGGAAAATTCTCAATTCGACTTGGAACTGCTATATTTTACCTGTCTCTATTCAAAAAGTTGGTTCTGCTTACGCAAACTGCATAAGTGTTTTTTAATTTTATTTGTTTATTTTTAATTTTACTTTACTATTTTTACTTTTTTTCAATTTCCAATTTTGGTGAGCCCGAGACCAACCTCAGGTTGGAAAGAAAGAATTGTTGTTCTCGAGATAATACCCCCCCCCCCCCCCCCCCCCCCTCAAGATTCTAAGCATTTTAAAATATTTTGAAGAGAGGGAGAATGGTCAATTTCAAAGGTTTATTATTGAAAATAAAACACCAAAACGAGGCTTGTTGCTTGCCAGGTGTTTCAAATAAAGCTTCATATATCATAAATATCTCTTCAACCCACATTTCGAACGAACCAGTACGTTCCAGATTGTTCTCAAGCTCTCAAGCAGTACCTGAGTTTGGGACTGTATCGCATTAGCAAACTCCTTACAAGTTGAGAAACTTGGAATGATTGGTTTGAAGAGCGCCTTTCCCTATTGATTAGGAGTACTTATTGAGTACGTTAAACGATCATCTATTATGTAAATTGCGTACTGCTCATGTAAACACACCAACACGAAACACAGCCAACACGAAAAATAGAATGGTGAGCAAGATAAATGTCTATTTACATCGATATTGTTGATAACTGAGAGATAACGCCAATGAATAATCGATTAACGTAACTTCGATATGATTTTTTGGGTCTAGGGACAGCACACGGGCGCTCAAAATCTTAGTCAGCACTTAGAGTTAGTCAACAGTTCCTCCCTAAATGATAAAGGTGTCTGCTGCTCTAATCACTGACTAGCCCTAACAGCTGACTTACTAGTGAGGGATTTAGTCAGGGAATTGTTAAAGCGGCCCTAAATGGCGTTCGGACGGGGAGTTCAGAACAAAGTGTTCTGAACCGGTTCCCATCCCCTCCCTTTACAGTTCGATTCCGAACTGGTTCGGAACTACGTGTCCGAACAAACCCCGCGTTGTGCACTGCGAATGATTTCAGAACTTGAAAGTGGAATAACCTGTGTTGTTTGTAACCTCACTCAACTCGTGTTACCTTCCTTTTAGCGAATTTTTCTTAGAAAATAAAGCTATTGCAATGGCTCCAAAAATTTTAAAATAAAAATTTTCAAAAATTTTCTTCATCGAAATCTGTTTTGAGGCATTCTGAAATGATTCCTGGATTTTAACGCTTTTTTGTATATATATATATATATATATATATATATATATATATATATATATATATATATGTATATATATATATATATATGTATATATATATGTATGTGTCATTCCAGACGATAACTCTCGATAGAATTGAGATAAAAACTTCGTTCTTTCGCCAAAAAATCAAGCATTTCAAAAGAAAGGATGAGTTCGTTGGACAACAATTTTTGAGCACATTAAATTGGTCAAATTTCGAAAAATGTCTCCAAAAAATCACTAAAAATCGCTAAAACGGCCAAAAATCGTTAAATTTCTATATTTTTGCAGAATTTTAGTCAAAACTAAATTTTCAACGATTAACTAGGACATTAAAAATTTTTGCTCAAAATTATGATGAAAAACGTACTTGAATGTAATTAAAATTTGCTAAAATATCTATAAAAACTGCAAAAAAATTTAAAAATCAAAAATCCCTTTTGAATCAGTGGAATTTTATTTAGAATAAGTTGTTTGCCATAAAATTGTTTTTTAATCATTTCTGTCAACTAAAATTGCTCCAATTTCAATGCAATTTAACATACTATAGTACGATAGATAGTTTATGAAAATTCGCTCATACAATCATGCTGCATGACTGGAACTTTTTTACCTACCATTTTTAGTGCCCTCGTTTATATTACTTGATGACTATAAATATTACTAAACTATTGCAATAAATAAAAAAACGGAAAAATCTGAAAAGCTGAAAATCGATAAAAGCTCCCCAAATAAAGCTAAAATGTCCAAATCTTTTTTGAGTCGCAGATTATTATTTAGAACGAATTTTGTTGCCATAAAATTGGTTATTAACTATTTCAAAGTGTTCTAATTTCGAAAGTATGTACCTAACATAATATAGGTACTAAGATAATTTACGAAAATTCGCTCATACGATCATGCTGCATGACTGGAACTTTTTTTTTTTTTTTTTGCCAGACCTTGCCATAAGGACCGAAGTGGTAATGGTAGAGGTTGCTGGCCTGATAATGGTGGGCTTACTCCTCCACGAGCCCACGGCTTATTCGAAAATGGTAAACGAACTCTTTGTCGTCAAACCGTGGCACAATTTTCTAAAAAAAATGTGAGTTTCTTGGATGCATACGAGATCCAACTACAACTTCGATCTCGTCCTCATCGTCTACAAACCACGGGAAACCATCATCGAAATTATCACTTTCTGAACTTGACGAGCTAATTGACATATCGAATTATTTAGAATAGTTAGCTAACGTATAGAGACTAGTTATAATCAATGAAGCTGAGATTAAGTTATTATGACCGATGAAGCTGAGACTTTAGTTATGATCGATGAAGAAGAAGAAAGTTGTTTGCTCCACGAGATCCAAAAAATTGTGAAATGCGCATGCGTTAACTACGTCCTTGCGTTCTAGTTCTCACAGTTCCGAAAAAAATGGGAACTGTTAGAACCGCTCGGAATTGGGTTCGCAAAACACTGTGAACGCCAAACTCGGCGTTCTTGGCGTTCCGGAACTGGGCGTTCTGGCACTGCGAACGACAAAACTCTACTGCGCTTGCCCAGAACTGTTCCGAACTCACAGAACGCGCACTGAGAACGAAGCTATAAAGTCATAGATTTCCTCAAATGGACACTGCGAACGCCCCAAACGCGTTTCCAACCATTTCTTACAGGTTTGATGGTCACTGCGAACAAACCTATTAACAAACGATAGAGCAAACATCATTTAAAAATAAGTAAATAAATGTCTGAGGGGAGTAGGACAAGGGTGCGGAGTGTGGAAGAAAAGGGGTGAGGCACAAAGCTCCCGAGTGTAGCCAGCCGGGGCCAGAGCGCCGTGTTGAAGGGGTCGTTGCCTATAGGAGGCGTTTTGAACGTCTGAGTACACCAAAGACATTGGTTATGGTTCGACATTGGTAGGTACTAGCTTCGAGTCGCTGGGCCGTGTAGGTAACAAGGCGAGCCTCGTAAGAGGGCTTATCGTCGTTTCCGTTTCGCCTCTGTTCAACCTCGACCCAAGAGGGGTTCTCTCTGTCATTGGGGATGTGAATGTCGGCTTATTTGCGTGCGATGTAGTCCTGAAAAGGACTGGGTTTGTGTGGACCGCCGAGCGAGGAAGTGAAGCTTCCTACTAGCTCAGGGCCAACACCGTGGGGATCTGCTGGGCGAGGAGGTGAAGCCTCCTACGAGCGCAGGTCCACCACGATCGAAGCGACAAGGCGTTGATGCCCCCTTGAAAGTCCCTCGGCCTCGTCCATTTGGTCAGTTGTGAGGTACAACCCAGGGGCGAGGACTTCCCAGGTCCAAGGCGGTGTAGCGCAAACTCGTTACCGCCAAGAGCCCCAGCTTTAGACGGGGTCTTGATAGGGAGGTTGACAAAAAATCGAGCCTCTACCTATTTGATGTTCTTGAAGTTCTGTAGGTAGTGTAGATCTTTTTTCCTTGAGAGCCAGTGGAGTTCCAATCGCTGCTGGTTCTCTTGAGGAGGTCTTCTTGGCGAGATCTTCTTCAGTAGGATGTCCGGATCGGTATGCCTACCTCCTACTCTACTCTGTGGGTATGCTCCTACTGGGCCACGGGGGCCATATTTATACTCCCATCTCTGACCGAGGTGGCCCGTGATTGGTTCACACCGTGTAGGCGGTTGGGCTCTATCTATGTGTTTTTGGTGGGAAAGTTGGTTTCCCCCGTCTGCCGCTCGGGCGCTCTCATGTTGTATGCTTGTTTCTTGTCCCATGAGCATTATTGGGGGCGGTTAATTGGTCCGTCCTCCGCCAATGGGCTATCATTGTGTGCCCTTGAGTCTTGTATCAAGAGTGTATGTAATGGCTTTGAGGGTGATTTTTCTGGGGGACCTCGCCGTCTTGGATAGCTTGTCTAGCACAGAAAGCTTTTAGCTTGACTTTTGGTGGTCCTTAAAAGGACCGGCGAAGTTAATGATGTGTGTGGTGATAATTTCATCACAAACAGCGTTTTCTCGATATTTTTAGCAATAAATTAAAAGCATTACATAAGATGAAAATAGTCAACGAACGAACAATTACTGACCGATAATTACGGATAAGTGAAACAATTAGGAATAGATTGGTTAACAACTGTGATACGTTAACCTTTTCAAACTGTGATGTTGGCCTTTCAAGCAATCGTACTAGTCTTCGGTAACCATTCTATGTTCCGTTTGAGAAGGTGACGATGTAATATATACCAAAACTATAGCAAAGAAGACAGAGTAACATGCAAGCAATGAAAAAACGTTCAAGTCTTCCTCAAAGTAGCTAAGGCGGTACCTTGGGATTTTGGCTGTTGAAGTCGAAGCTCTTCAACAGCGAGTTGGTTTTATGAATCCTGGCTCTCCTGGAGTTGAGGCTCCGCTCGAGGAATTTTGTTTGCTGCCCTGTTCTATTTCCTGCGCTTTGCATTGGCAGCATTTTGGGAAACTGATGTCCATGTTTGAGAGCTTTAGGAGGGGGCGTCAGCGTTAACTATGCGAGTATCCAAATACGCCATCCTCTCTACATCCCAGAAACCATGGATTTTTAGGTCTGGAACGGTTGATTCTCCCAATATGCCCGAATTTCAGTCCCAGAAAATTTTCTATGGAACATTTAGTGCGGCGAACATGAAAAAAGTTCCAGTCATGCAGCATGATCGTATGAGCGAATTTTTGTAAATTATCGTATTGTATAATGTTAAATTGTTTTGAAATTTCAGTAGGTATTTTGAGTGCAATAAAATTGTTAACTAATAATTTTATGGCAAAAACGTATTCTAAATAATAATCTCCTGTTAAAATAGAGGTTTTGAATTTTTAGCTATTATTGCAGTTTTGATCGACTTTTTAGCAAATTTTAATGAATTTTAGGTACCTACATATTCCAGCATAATTTTGTACATACGTTTTTTAATGTTCTATTTTATAGTTAATAAACTTTATTTGAGCAATATTCTACCGAAAAATATAAATTTAACTATTTTTAGCCGTTTTTAGCCATTTTTAGTGATTTTTTTAGTACATTTTTGGAAATTTGACCAATTTAATGTGCTCAAAAAGTGTTGTCCAACAGACTCATCCTTTCTCTTGAAATGCTTGATTTTTTGGCGAAAGAACGAAGTTTCTATCTCATTTCTATCGAGAGTTATCGTCTGGAATGACACATATATATATATATATATATATATATATATATATATATATATATATATATACATACAAAAAAGCGTTAAAATCCAGGAATCATTTCAGAATGCCTCAAAACAGATTTCGATGAAGGAAATTTTTGAAAATTTTTGGAGCCATTGCAATAGCTTTATTTTCTAAGAAAATTCGCTCTAAAAAGATTCTGTGCTTACAATAAGGCAAGGGGAATTTAATTACCAATTTGAATGATGTTTTATGAAACGTTTTCCTATATATATATATATATATATATATATATATATATATATATATATATATATATTCCATTAAAATGTAGAAACCCCAGTCCCCTGGTATGTCCCTGGCCCTAGGTTGTATAGTTTCAAGGAAGAGAACAACAAGTGAGATTGAGTTAGAGTGTTGATTTTTTCAAGGAACTTCTATTACTATGTCATGTCATTTAGCCCAAGATTTAGCCCAGTCCCCTGGAGAAAAAGATTTTGAATCTCCCGCCATCCCCAGTGAGGTGGAAGGGAAATTTTTGCTGCCTTCGGCAACACTGTACTTCCCTACGTATTTCCTAATTTGCAGTTTCCCCCACAATATCTCTGTGAACCTTGTGGAATAAACAGTGAAGTGAAAAACATTTGCGGTTTTTTTTTTTTCTTTTCTTTTTAAGCGAATTTTTGAAGAAAATTAAGCTATTGCTCTCGCCTCAAAATTTGTAGAATGTGAATTTTTGAAAAAATCCGTTTCAGGCTATTCTGAATCATATTCTGAAGTTTAACGCATTTTTTAATGTATGTATGTATGTATGTATGTATGTGTCATTCCAGACGATCACTGTCCGTAGAATTATGCTAGAAACTTCAAACAAATTTTAAAATGTTAAGGACACAAAACGAAAGTTCAAGTTCGTTGGCCAGCATGATCGGATAACATCTTCGGGTTGAAATTTTCAAAAATGTAGTCAAAAATTTCAAAAAAGCCTGTTTTTTGCGATTTGTTGTGCGAAATAATTTTTTCAGCATACTAACATGTGGTATATTCGGAATCAGCGTAAAATTTCCTATAAGAATATGTATCAAGTTTTCAAAATTTTCAAAGTTGAAAAATCAGTCAAAAATCGAAGATTTCTTCAAAAATTCGCTCATGGGGTCATGCTGCATGACTGGAATTTTTTTTTTTAATGGTTCCAGTCCCCTTCATGTTATTTTTCCACTAAAAGTAAGTACATTTCGAAAGTGATAATTTTAATTTACTTCAGATGAGGTGAATGTAAATTAGTGAAGAGGCCATTTTTTATCGCATAGCTTTAATACTTTTAAATGAATTTTACTGTCGAATTCCCAGTCCCCTGGTACCCAGTCCCCTGTAAATGCTGGTTTACAAAATAGCCAGGGGACTGAATAAATCCCAGGTGACTGGGAATTAAATGACCCAAAAGTTCCAGGCATGCAGCATGATCATTAGAGCGAATTTTCTGAAGTTATTTATTAAATTTATGTTAAATTGAGTTCAAATTCGAGCTCTTTGTTTGCAGAGAAATTGTTAACTATCAATTTTATTGCTAAAAAAACTTGTTCTAAATAATATTCTTCTATTCAGAGGATTTGGATTTTTAGAATTTTTGCATTTTTATCGATTTTTTAGCAATTTTAATTAAATTTAAGATCAATTTTCAGCATACGTTTGAGCTTTAATTTTTAAACGACCTAATTCATGGTCAATACACTGTTTTGGGAGATATTTGTGATTTTTTATAATTTGACCAATTTACTGTGCTCAAAAAGTGTTGTCCAACGTTGTTTTTATTTTTTTTAATGCTTTATTTTTTGGCGAAAGAACGAAGTTTTTATCTCAATCCTATCGAGAGTTATCGTCTGGAATGACACATGTATACATACTGTCGAAAATCCTTATTTCGTAGATATAAATTAATGTCATCATGAGAGTATTGTGTAAACTTTATGTACTTACATGTGAGAAGCGAAGAACTGGCCTTTCCATATTCACAACCATTTTGATAGAGTATTGTTATACCTACTTTAAATATTTGGATTATTGGGTCGATCCAATATCATATTTGTATGAATATTAGTCCTTTCATGACACCCTCCTCATCAACCCCTTTCCTAGGTGTCCGCAACCTCCAGCTAAAGGACTTACGTGGTCTAAGGCCACGGTCAATATAAGTACTTGTGAGTAGGTGGTTCGTTCCACCGCAAAATATGTATTACACATACGTGGTTCGTTCCACGGTAAAAGATGTTTTATACGTGGTTCGTTCCACGGTAAAATATGTATTATACGTGGTTCGTTCCACGGTAAAATATGTTTATAAATACCAACGTGGCTCGCTCCACGCTGAGATAATGTATGAACAAGTGGTTCGTTCCACAATGAAACCTATTTATGATATGTGGTTCGCTCCACACTCAAAATATGTATAAATAAAGGTATGTAGGTTCCATGGTTCGATCCATGGTCTATTATGTATGGTAGGTACTTACCAGTGCCTTTGAAAGTATAAAAAGTGGGTAATACTTCAATGTTAAAGTACTCGTAAACACTGTCACGTCACCACGTTACCGCACTTGAGTCGACTGACTTCTGCCCTTTGGCGTCGTACTGGGTGCCCCCCACCATCCCTTACCTTCCCCTATTTGTCTCCACTTTTTGAGGGTCTCCCTTTGGAGCCCCCACCTGACCTTGGTTATTTTTCAAGTCCATAACTCGCTTCGCGACATATAATATACCACATATAAAAAGCTTTAAAATCCAGGAATCATTTCAGAATGCTTCAATAATGATTTCAATCACGAACTTTTTTGAAAATTTTTATTTTAAAATTTCGAGCCGTTGCCATAGCTTCATTTTCTATTTTAAAAAATCGCTAAAATGCTAAAAATTAGGATATGATACTTTTGAGTGTTGGAATTCCTACTCTGAAGTCAAAAGCAACTACTTTGTTTTTCTCACAGTAAGAGATATTTCTTGTATAACTTTTGGGGACGTAGTCATGACCCTCTCTCTCCCACAGGAACTTGGGAGAGGTAGGTTTAAATTTCCAAGTGATGATCTCTCTTCATTTCACATGCGTTTACATTAATTTTAAACCTTTTTATTACTTAATGAAAATGGGTTCCAGTTTCAGTATTTTTTTTAAATAATTGATGTTTAGGTAACCTAAATTATCTAAAATAAGTGCTACAGTAGGTACCTACCTAACATGACATGTGTGATATGACTAAACCTGCGAGAAAGATTGCAAGTTACCCAATGCAACAAAAAAGACTGTTTTTGAAGCTATTTTTCTTGATTAATTTGTCTTTTGAACCTATACCTGTTTGGGGACCATCTAAATATAATTTCTAGATTACAAACATGTGATATCACTTTAACTTTTGAACACTAAAATAGTTCAAACGTGGCATGTGATACGATAAACCCTTCAAAAAAGACTGCAAGTTTTCAATGTAACAATAATGTTAGACTATTTTAGAAATTATTTTTCAAGTTCAATTTATCTTTTAGGATATTTTAGGAAGTTTTACGTTTTATAATTAATGGATGTGATAGTACCTAAGCTAAGCATGTGATAGTAAGTTAAGCATTTTTACTTTTGAACGCTTGCGTGTGGGTGTGTTGATTTTCATGAATTTTTTATATCTTAAAAAAATAAAAATTTGATTTGGAACTTCACATTCTTTGTTTCAATAGTTCTCCTATGCTCAAGTGGCTGAATTCATCCCATAAGTGGACGCGTGTCTGCTCACCTCAACGAAATTTAAACATTTACCAGTCCCCTGTCTCAAAATCCAGTCCCCTGCCACTCCAAATTTTTAAAAAGCTTATATAAAATCAGGTGTTGATTTCTATGCATGCCCACTTCAGGGATGTGTTACAGGATGCCTAGTAGTCACATGATAAAACAATGGGACAAAAAAACTGAAGAAAATAACTTGGAAAAATAGTAGGTAGGTACTTGAAATTCGGGCATAATGGGAGAATCACCCGAACCAGTTGTGAGGTGCCATCCTCATGCTCTGCCATCACCGGTTCAATCCCCATAGAGTTGAATGCCAAGCTATCTATCTTTGTGGCCTGGTCTCTGATCAGGTCATGACCATATTTGACCTGTCCCCCTTCTTTTGCAGTTTAAGGCATGCATGGCAAAGGTCCATCAACTCACCACAGCCATCAAAACGGTTTGGCATTCCTTTTGGTTCCCTTTCATATCTTATAGCCTCTAAACTAGTCTCCAAACTGCATGGGTGAGAGATCCAGGTCATCATTCATTAACGGTACTACTGTCAACCATTGGGATGAATTACTCTCCATGATTCATTTGATCGTCTGCGTCTGTTTGGGTGGAGGGCATTGAGGAGTCTTTCCCGTCTGGAAAATGGTGGCTACCTTATTGAGAACTCGTTCATCTCCCTGTACTTCACTCATACGTTGCTCGTGCTGGTTCATATCAACATCTATCCCCAATCTAAGAGCTTCTGCCAGGATTTGAGTTACTCTTTCAGAGGCCCTGTGGTTGAGACTGGCTGTCTTTACTGGGTCTTTTACTACCAATCCCCCAATCTTTACAGGTAGTTTCAACGATGGAGTTAATAAAAGTGTATTTGATATAATCCCGAGGAGGCACATATTCATTATCCTGGCCTCTGATCTCCCTTTGAGTAAAGGCCCTCTCCTAGGAAAGAGACTTAGTGAAAACCGTGTTGCCTGCCTGAAAGCTTCTCTTGGCTGCTGTCGCCATTTTCTTAACACTGGTTACCCAACATTGAACTTTCTCCCTAATGAAATTATTGTGGGAATCCACACTGTCAATTATGCCTCCGAGAAATCGTTGTGAGTAAACGACATTTAAATTATAAATAGGAAAACTGAATTTATATGCAGAAAAATGGGTCCCAAGTGGGAATCGAACCCACATCCTTTGGTTTTCCATACCAACGCCTTCACCATATTGGCCACAAGGACCTCTGGATGGAGAGAGCTTGGATCTGAGCCAACCCCCCCCCCCCCCCCTCATGAACCATTACTCTGCATGAATTTAACTTTAATTCAACTGTACCCTTTTAGTTTAGTCACCGCTAACGAAACGGCACGAAGAATTAATTCTTACCCCCTGCTGGACCCATGAAGCAACTAAATAAATTAAGGACTTTTAAATTAGTTGCTCCAAACAGTGAATGAGCATCTGCCTCCAGTCCAGGTTTAATCACTAAGTAGCTCTTGCTGGCCTCTGGAAAAGACCCCCACTTGGGGCCTTCAGTCTGTAAGAGGGTAAGCCATTTTTTCGGATACTAAGCTTTCCAAAGCTGGCACAGTCGTCTGCATACCAGTTCTGCAGGTAAACTTTCATTAGGGTAACGTCACTTCATTACGTTTTTTGACTTTTGAAAAGTGCTAAACCACTTTACCATGGGCCCTGAACACTGGTAAGTCAAATATTATTTATTTGTTTTCTAAAAATTTGATTTTATATCTATAGAATTGTTATATGGAACAGTTTTAAGTCATTTAGTATGGTTTAAATAGCTTTTTAAACAATTTTACTTGGCCCTGGAGGTGTGAAAATGTGAGTGCTCCGTTTATGGCACACTCGCCCCCCTAGGGAATCTTTTTTACCCCTTCTCACTGTCATGTTCAAAACTGAAGTTTCATTGGTTTCTCTTATTACAGGAAGAACGTGGCCCTCAAAGATGGCCTTACTGTAGCGGGAATCGTTTAACTCCTTGAAGATGTCATTCGGGACATGTTGGGGTAGGATGACAAATGAATGTGCGAGATTCAAGCGAACGAATTAACTAATGAAGACAGCGCAGACGTGGACAGTGGCGGTTTTATCAGCAATTTAACACTCAATCAGTTAGAAGCTGAATGAGTAGGTATTGTTCAACACCAATGAGTGAAGATGAAGTATAATATTGTCTAATAGTTCCACAATTTACATGTTTTTTTTTTTTGTTTTTTTTTTTATATTCTAAAAATAGGGAATGGGTTTAGGTAGATGAGGATATATAGTGGATACTTCCTATAGAAAAGGGGTTCTCCTGAAGACTATGGTAATCAGTACAAAAATATGACTTCTGTGGAGATTTTTTCTTGCAGGAATTGACAACGTTCTTCCACTTTCTTCAGTGTAATCGCAGTTGCTTCAAGTTCTTTGAGGAAAATCCTGCGCCAAGTCCATAAAAAGTTTCCATGGGAAAGGTTGCTGTACACTCAACTTGCATCTATCTTGAGCCAATGTAATATACTGGATAAACATCAATCTGGGTTTAGGCATAGGCATAGTTGCTCTACCGCCCTTTTGCGCTTCACGGAAGATCTAAGGGATGTTTTTTCTAGATCTCATATCACTGTTAATGTTCTTTTGGATTTTGCTAACGCGTTTGGCTCAGTGGATCATTCAATTCTCATCCACAAATTGAGAAACTATTATAAATTTGGCGAAACTTCCTGCTCTCTCTTCCAATCGTTTTTATCTCATAGAAACCAAGCTGTCAGGGTTGGCTCAAAGCTTTCAGATTGGCTTCCTCTCAAATATGGCATACCACAGGGTTCCATCCTCGAGCCAATCTTGTTCTCGTTATTCATAAATGACCTTCCCAAATGCATTGGCTCTTCTCGGTACCTACATTCTATTTGCTGATGATTTACAACTGTATGTTCAGTGTCCCCTTGACAATGCTGCTTCTTCTATCCTCAGTCTTAACCCTGACCTCAGCAATATCAATCAGTGGGCAAATTGTAATGTTATGCTTTTAAATGCAAAGACGAGCCAAGCAATTTTGTTTTCAAAGGATGAGATCGACTTAAGTGGGGTCCCTTCAATCCAAATAAATGGGGAAATCGTTGCCTTTCAGGAAGGGTTGAGAAACCTAGGTATAATTTTTGACCCCCATTTGACCTGGCAAAAGCATGTGGCTCTTATATGCAGTGAGTATATCATGCTCTCTACTTGATGAGGCCATACAAATATTTTTTGACCAATGACATGAAGAGTGGTCTCGTTCGATCCCTTATACTCCCTTATTTCACTTACTCTGATATAATTTTCAGCACTGGGCTGAGAGCTGACGCTGTGAAGCGTATGACTGTTGCTTTTAACTCCTACATTAGGTTCATTTGTAATGTGCAAGGTAGAGAGCACATAAGCCCTTTCTATGGCTCCCTGATTGGCTGCAGCGTTGATGACCTTACGACCTGCTTCATATTTAAATTCACCTTGGGAATCCGTCCGAGTTATCTTGATGGTCTGTTCATACAAACGAAATCTGAGAGATCCAAAAATCTTGCAATGCCTCAGCACTCCACTTCCTTTGCAGCGTCTAGTGCAAGGGTGAGTGGTGTGCGACTATGGAACGCCCTTCCTAGGGCTGTCAGAGAGTCACCCACCTACTCGGCCTTTTGGAGGCGATGTATGGCCCACTTTGCAGAGTCTTAGCAGCCTTTCCTTCCTTCCTTTTTTTTTTACTATCTGTTAACTTCTTGATTTCCCTCTTCATTCACCTCCTCTCATTATTATCTTCTTTATCTATTACTCCTTCTTCTCAATGATCTCTTCTCTATTTTCATCAATCTTTTTAAAATAAAGATCCTAGTACACGGCTCACTTTTATTATACTTTATTTTTATTTACTCGTATTTTTTTAATTTAATTTTTTTTCTAGTTTGATTAGTACTAATTTTTAAAAAATAAACGCCTGTTACTGTTTCCTTATTACTTTTTTATAAGTACGCTCGGTGGGACCCAGGTTGTACTTTTTGAAATAAATAAATAAGAAAGGTTTCTTCCAGAAAAAAAACCACATTGATGTATAACACTTTTTTTATACCACTACCATCATTTACTGCCTCTTATTATAAAAATATTAGTAGTAAAGAAAGAATGGACCAAGACATCAATCTCTATTGTGATCCCTATCAGAGGGAAAGAGTGGTATTGGACCTACTGCATTGTCGCTTGACGATATTCGTTCTGATGGAACTGATCATTTCCTTAGCAAGGTTGGGGATGAGAAGAGGAGGAGATGTGCACATGAGGGATGCACAAGCAAAACAACATCGATTTGCGTGAAATTTGGCGTTGGTTTACGTGTCAATTGTAACATTCCATTCCATGCAAAGCAGTGATTTATGTAATTAATCGAACTATTTTAGCTACTTCTTCTAGTCATATCTTTGCAAGACATAATCCTTTTTTTAACCAAATATTCAATGAATAATCAATACGATGTGTGTATATGATTTAAAAGATAATTCATGCATTCATTCTTTATTGTATCCGACCAACAGTAATTTTGACCTCATGAAGGACAAGTGTGCCATATACGGCACACACCCCACTCTTCTCACATCCATCACATAATTTTATCAATATTTTTCTGGGCTCAACTAAGGTTTATATGTTAGGAACTGCGAGAGAAAAAAATGTTTTTTTCTCCTAAATAGTATCCGTCCTTGGTGGGTTAACATCCCTAAAGGATCTCCCTGCGTCGTTCCTTCCCGGCTCAAGATTGTCTCCAAACTTTGCATAAAGACTGTCATGGGGTGATGGGGTGTTGAACTGAACAAAAACCGTGCACATCTTGGCCAAAGAATCTGTGAGTTTCAAAGGGCCAATAGCCTGCTGAGTAAATTAAATGTTTTGTCAATAAGGAGCATACCTTCCATACCATTTTCTTCAAACTTCCATGTCATACTATGTATGGCGCTCCCAACCCCAGCTTTTGCACCACCGCATTTAACTGATCTGCTCCGCATTCCTCTTTTAGATCAACTCCTGTGATAAGTACCATTGTTTTGGCATATATTCGATGGAGAACCTCCCCAACACCAAATGATCTCACTCCTGGGTTCTTATCCAAGGCATCGCTTCTTCGGGCAAGTAGAGTAACTATCTTCTCCCACTCCATGATTCTGTTGGATAGGCTCCTCACCAGAGGTACTATAGCTTCTCGTAATCGGAGGCTGTGTGGCCCAAATCTCAAGAGCATGTCTCTCCAAGCGTCTGAATCTGTGCCACTTGGGCCAGCGCTACCTCTTAGGTAGTGTGCAACCTTGGCGATATGATCAGCTGAAACGTCTATCTCTTCCAGTGTAGGCACTTAAATCGGTTGTAAATTACTCTGGAGCGGGTGTCATCTGATTTAGATGCTTTGATTCCAGGACTTCGAGTATGTACTGCTCGTCCATCAGTCAGCAGTGTACTAGGTGGCAATGCTCCTCCTCTGTTACCCCGATCTGTGATCCACCTTGTGGCTTCACTCAGTTTACCTTTTGAGACCAGTCTCGTGAATATTCGGACCCTTGGGTTCCCTACATTCATGGCTGGAGCTGTGCCTAATGGTGGGTTACTTCTCTCAGCTTCTCTGAACAGCTCTTAAAATTTCCCATCCTTCCACAGATTCATTCTTTGTGCCAATAGCCTCTTCACATCTCTTCCCAAACTCACGTTCTTAACCCTCTGAAGGCCTGTAGAACACAGAAAGAAAATTCTCTCAGAGATTTGACCTTTTGTCTGCCACTGCTTGAATTTCCTCATCCAAAAGGGATGTGAATTGTCGTCCTAACGGACCCGAGGGGACAGTGTACCTTGGGTCATTTCCAAGATCTGGAGATAGGACTGCTGAAAAAAATTGTGTCCACCAAAATCTACACTTCTCATCGAGGCAATGTAAGAAGAAGAAGTTCCTCTTTAATCTTTACTAACAAGGCGCGTTCTAATTATCAATCTTTACCAGTGGCAGACCACAACAACTCGCCTGCAGATGCTCTTTCAACGTTGAGCGAACAATCTTTCATTATTTTCAAGTCATTATTCTATGCTTATAAACCTCAAAAACTTGAATTTACTCAAAACCTACATGTTGTCTCAAGGCTTCCTAAGAGTTATTTCACAAGTATCAACTTAGTGTGAACTGCAAGGCATAGTTTCCTGCCTTGGTTTCCCCTGCGAGCAAGGACGTGATGGGATGGTTTAAATTATATCAGGAACTATTGTATTTAAGTACTATGTCTATTATATTTATTTCGTTACACGACTTTGGTGGTAACTATTTTACACCAGGTACATATCGCCCTGAAAGGCATGGCTACTCTCTGGCATCAAGTATGCAAACGATGTAGATTATGGGTATGTATACAACCAACGTGTTTTCTCAAGAACAGATGTAGGTAAGTTACTGAATTGCCAGATAGAAAATGCACAGTGTTCAAGGTAATAGCATGATGAGAGGGAGTGCTGGGGAAAACGTAATAGTCTTACGAATATTCGCTATCAACAAAAATGATCTTCCTGTCATTTTCAGCAATTTGGGTAGGAACCTAATTTTATACTTCCTTTGTACATTGTTCGAAGGTAGAAATATAGTTTTTAGCGAATTTTCGAGAGAAAAGAAAAATTACAACGGGTTCAACAATAAATTATTTTCTTCATGAAAATCCGTTGCAGGGCATTGTGTAAAAGATTACTGTAGTTGAACTGTTTTTCATATGTAGTTACACGAAAATATATGTTTGTGTGAGTGTGTCATTCGAGACGATAACCCTCCTCAGAGTTGAGATTAAAATCTAATGTTTCGTCGTAAAAGTAAGCATTCCAAAAGAAAATATGAGTTTGTTGACCAGCAATTTCAATGTATAATACAGGGCTCAAATTTTTAAAATGTGAGAATATTACTTGAAAAGTTCATAAACTAATAACAGATATTTTTTCTGAAAATTCATCTGATATATATTTTGATCTGTTAAAATGTACTTCAAAATTAATTGTATCAGCCAAAATTGTTTGAAATTATAAAATTTCTTTACACTGATTTTGAAAATATGGTGAAAAATTAGAATCGGTTGAAATGAAGATGAGGAGAGCTGAGAAATGTGGGTTTCAGGGAGAAAACACAGTTTTCTTGAAAATGCCTTTAAAAAAATCATATCTAGAATAAATTTGCGCTAGATTAATTGTTATAGGTAAAATCACACTGTTTTTTTTTTTTTTTTAAATCAAACTTTATTGGCTTCAGTACAACTATTCAGCCTATCATACTAGAGAAAATTTACAATAGTAAATATTTCAAACTTTAGTAAATTGAAATAATAAATTGTAAGTAAAAAACAAGTATATAAATTTATATATGTATCAAATCAAAAAGTCAAATTACAGTCCTCACAAAATTTAAAGATGGCATCGTAATGAAGGTCGTCTTGAAGTCGGAGGATCAGGTCAAGATTGAAGGGCTGAGGGACTGATTTAGAGATTTCTTCGAAGAGATGTTTTTTTGCAGAAACGGAACGTGAACATTCCATCAATATATGTAGCTCGTCTTCAACCACTGAACAGAGCTCGCACAGTTCGCTGGTCGATCTTCGGATTTTGAAGAGGCACTTTTTGGTACAGCTGTGACCTGTTATCAGGCGCGACAGGGTTTTGAAGAACATCGTAGGCCTAAATGGCATATCATCAAACCAGGCGTGCAGTCGAGGTGGAGGGAAGATTGTGATATATCGTTGGCCTGCATGGTAGTTTTCGTGTTGTATCTTCCATTTTCTGGTAATTTCAGCTGAAATTATCTTCTTCAAGTCAGTCGGAGGGAACCATGGAGTAGCCTCAAGCAATGCAACGTTCATCGCTGCGATTTTTGCACTACGGTCAGCAATATCATTGCCCACTATTCCTTTGTGTCTCCTCACCCATATAAATCGGGTATCGATGCCATCATACTTTAGTTGGAGCAACATCTTTTTTATTTCCATCTCCAATTTCCCCATTTTTCTCCAGGATTGGCTGACCACAGCTTTTTTTAGAACGGACTGGGAATCAGTGACAATTATGGCAGAATCCGATGTCCGGGTGCGAGCCACAAGCTGTAAACTTTCATATTTGCAAATGCCTCAGCAGTGTATATTGTGGCATGATCCCAGATACGGCGCTGGAGAGGCTCATTCAAAGAGGTTGAGAGGAAGAGAGACTCATTCATAAAATCACTTTTGACGGGTTTTTACTCCATTTTTTTAGTTTCACTAAAAAAGTTTCAACGCTTTAAATCCACCATCTATAATACGTGAAATTGAGAACATTAATTTGCTTATATAGTCGTGCTGCATGACTGCAACTTTTTATATATGTTACGGGTGAAAGCAATGTGAAACACCCTGCTGAATTAGGTAGGTTTCTACTCGACTTCCGTGTATTCGATCATGGTTTGAGAAATCGAAAAACTTCATTACCTGGGAGTAACTGCAAAGTTACTATTGCAAGAGCCAAATCACATTGTATGTCTTTTGGCCTAATTATAACAGTGGGGAATAAATCGGTACCTACAGGAGAATGAAAGATAAATTCAGAGAGAAGTCAGATTAGGAGGATTCCGAGACTAGGGACCACGACAGTACTCTACTGTTTCTAAATGATCAAAACAGCAATGTCGTGTTGATCCCGAAAATACTTAGTAATTTAATCCCAATTAGAAACAAATAAAAATGACGAAGTTGGAAGTCGTGAAACCAAAAAAAAAAAAAAAAAAAAAAAAAAAAAAAAAAAAATCATAGGGGTTGAGGGGTCTTGGGCACGGTGGTCCGCTGACTGATTCAAGGCCGTCTGAAATGCCGACGAAAACTGACTACAAGGCGGTGTTCAGGAACCTTGTACGAGTAGAAATTGACCATACGGGAAATCGGAGCTGATCGTTTACTCGTACACGACGCATATCAAACATTCAGTTTTCGGGTGTTGTAACACCCTGAATTATGGGATAGTAATAAAAACTTCAATACATTTTCTATCTTTATAGTATACTTTAACAAAATATAACTATTCTAATAGAATATACAGAGTAATCAGGGATAATAACGATATTGTGATTATGATTTTTCGTGGAAATTTCACTACTCATACATGAACCGATGAAAATTCTACAACAGCGCTTTTCAATCTAGTTCCATATGATGGATCTTGTTGTAAGTTACACTTGTACTTTGCCCAAAATTTCAAAAATTCACGGTGAACCGACTCGCCTGCTTGTTCTGACCATAGACCTAGACCTTTATTATTATTTATGAAATTCAACTCGCCTGCTTGTTCTGACCATAGACCTAGACCTTTATTATTATTTATGAAATTCAAACTTTGATCAATGTGTCTCAATGCTATATGCATTTTCAATGTTTCAGACACTTCTGTTGCTAACACTGCCGATTTTAGTTCCCTAATAGATTCTCGAATACTCTGCATATTTATAGTATTTGAAGAGAAGCAATTAGTAACGAGCTTATCCATAGCCTTGAAAGCAGAGACAAAAGGAATAAGCCTGAACATACCAACTTCATTATATATTTCTTCATTTAAAAGTGTGTAAGCGTTTTTCGTCAGCTTTCTACAGGCGTTACCCTCAAATATATCTCCCTGATAATTTTTCGAAATCACGTGTAATTTTGTCGGCCACACGAGTGCTTTCTCTCTTCCTACCAACGGTACTAGGCCTTGCCAGAACAAATGGTTAACAACACCTTGCAAGATGTGTAATTCGGGAATCATGAATTTCTCAAGAATAAATGAATCACTATGTTCAGTAACTAGAGGGGAATTCACAGTGCTCTTACAATGTTTCGCAAATGTAGTGGATTTATATATGTTTGACTTGGTGTAGGTAGACCAAGTGGGACATTTATATTCTGGTTATGCGGGTTAGTCCCTGTAGTATTTCTGTAAGGAATGTGAGCGAAATCGCCAAGGTCAGCTTGCTTGGCGGGAGGAACTTGAGGATAGTTCGTGTAGCAGCCGCGTGGAGCACTGGGCTCGCTTAGTGGGTGCTGGGTTCGATCTGTTTGGTGCTGAGCCGTTGTGTAATATTACGGCCTAAGATTTATATCTGTAGGGGGAATATACTGGGCTTGGTTGAGGTACTGAAAAGTATCCTTTGTTTTAAGCACGTTGGGAGTGTGTTTGACACTCGGATCGGCCGGGTAGCCTTGCGTAGAATATCGTGGGTATTCAGATATCTTTGTCGAATCATGATGATTGACTTCAGAGCGGGTCTGAAAGGTATCCTCGAACTTTTGTGTGTGTGAGGCTTGACCGAACGTTTCCTTCATGAATACGTTAGGTAGTAAGGCGATCTCTTCGCGAGAATCGAGCCCTTGTCCGTCGCTAGGAACAGCGGACGAGTCGAGTAGCGGGTAGGGAGCGCTGCGTGGGCTAGGGCTCCCGGCCGCGCCGTGTTCTGCTTCCTCTTGCATGTGGAAGTAGGACGGGCGGCGCTCCATCGATGTACCCGAGTTGGTTAACTCGTTTTCAATACCTCTCCGTATAGGATGCAGGATTTGGAAGGTGGACTCGCTTGACAGAGCTTCTTTCCTTTGCTCGGATGTCAGGGTCCTACCTTGTAGCCTTGAAAAAGGCTTCCTTGGACGATAAATTAGAGCGGATGAGCTGAGTAATTTATCGGCGTGCCCCAGCGGTCGGTGACGAGCTTAGTGCTACGAAACCCGGGCGACACGTCTCGGAACGTCCCAGCGGGCGTACGATCTAATGAGAATATCAATAGATGTACCGGGTGGCGTCCTGACAGAAGAACTACGTTGGGCAATGAGCAGGATAAATAATCACTGGACTCGTAGATGCCAATGCGAGGTCTGTGAGGAGAGAAGATATGCCTTGTAGAAAGCAGTAGAAAGCCGTTCTGAGAGGAACTCGTGAGCAGAAGGGTCGTCAGCGTAGAGCGTGTAGAATCTTCGTACTGTAGAGTGTAATCGTCGAGAGCGGTGAGTGGAATGAATTTCGGAGGGCTCCGAGCGGGGTAATTATAGGGAGGTGTCCTCCTCCTGCCGCCCCCTGATTGGTCCGCTTAATTTCATTAGTTCACCTGTGTTTTCTTATTGGCTCGCACATTGTTTTCTCAGAATCTGCGAGTATGATAGCTGAGTTGGTCCTTCGGGGTGGCTTCCCCACGTCCGTCGTTGCGACGGGGTCCCCGGAGGTGGCTTCCGTGCGTCCGTTGCGGGGACAGGGACCTTGAGGTGTCTTCCCTGCGTCCGTTGTTCAGACGGGGTCCTCGGGTGGCTTCCCTGCGTCCGTTGTTTAGACGGGATCCCCGGGGGGTGTCTTCCCTGCGTCCGTTGCTGAGGCGGGGTCCCCGGGGTGGCTGCTGGACCAGAGGTGGTTGCTTGCCGCCTCCTGGTTGGTTCGCCTATTGTCTCTCGTGCAATCCTTGTTTCTGATTGGCGAGTAGGCTTGCTAGAACTGTCCTTGTTAGTTTTAGAGGACATTTGATTGTCTGTTTGAGTTTTCTCATTCAAGCCGACTTGTTTCGAGATACTTGTCTCGTCTCTCTCGCCCAGTAAGTGTTTAGGGAGGTCGCCTTGTATGTTATTTGCTAATATTTCACTTTTGAGAGAGAATTTCGTATTTTCTCTCTGGTGAAATATTTTGTTTGACGGAGTTATAACTCGACGTCTTATAAGCATTTGTGTGCCATGTCTACCTCTTTTTGGTAGCCCTGAAAAGGGCTGTTGAAAAGAGGGGGTGGTTTTCACCACAGGCGCCCCCCCAAGACGTCGTGTTATCAACGACGACGCCGGTTGGGGAGAACTGGGAGGTCCATACGGAATTCTCCGTATGAAACCCTCACCAGTTGGGGCGGAGGCGGAGGTGCAGGCCTCGCGTCCCGCGCCTGGAGTGCGCCCTGGCCTCGCCGGTTTCGGCGAGCGCCGCGGGGCGTCCGTGGCCGGCCCGAGCTTTGCCGACGGGTACCAAACCCGCGAGGGTTTGGCCCGCGGCCGCGGCTGGGCTGTTGCGGAGGTGCTCGTTCCGGTGACGTCCACCCCGCTGCGCTCATCTCGTCCCAACGAGGCACGGGCACGTCGCCCGAGCTGATCCACTTGCGTGGGGCCGTGAGGAGCTGGTGAGCGGGTGGAGCCCTGGGCAGCTGCGGAACGGGTGTAGCCGGCGTTGTGAACGCGGCCGGTGTCCTCCACACCACCTCCCTTGGAGCGCTGGCGTCCGCCGGTCCCTTCTTCTCCGGCGAAGGCGGTAGCGGGCCGATGGGTGTCGGAATTTCCTCTGCCAGGAGGAAATTCTCCACTTTCTCGGTGAGCATGTCTTCTTGAGTTGAAGCTGCCATGGTCAAGGTTGGTATGAGCTCCGGGCCCGGGTGCTCCTTATTTATATCTCCCACTGTTCCTATCCGAGAAAAGTGGGCGTGGTCTGCTTCGAGTGCAGTCACCCACTTCTCGTCGAATTTGGTAGAGGGGACGCGCCCTCTGGCGGATTTTCGGGGAGTCTCCTCCTTATTTTCTGCCTGATTTTTGCTTAGTGACACAGCTTCGTCTGTGTTTAGAGTGTAAGCTGGTTTGATTTGCTGTTTGGGAACTTTTTTTGTGTGTTCGCCAATTTGTACTGTAACCGAAAACTTATCTCTTTTAACAACTTTGAATGGTCCCGTGTAAGGACATTGCAAAGAGGAGAGCTGTGTGGGCACTCTGATATAGACATGTGTACATGTATCTAAATTTTTGGGCATGTTGACGGCATATTTCGTATTATTATGTCTGATATGCGTAGGTCGGAAAAAGAGAGGCTCAGAAAGGTTTGTAGAAGTTACGAATATGTCGCCTGGGAGCGGCACGTCAATTCCGTAAACTTTTTGGAAGGGTGTAGTTTCCGTTGCTGGGTCTACTGCCGTACGCATGGCGAGTAGTACTTTTGGAAGGGCGTCGAGCCAATTTTCGTCCTGTGCTTTGAGAGCCTCTTTCAAGGATCTATTTCTGCGTTCCACCATTCCGTTTGTTGACGGTTTGTATGGTAACGTGTGAGTATGTTTTACTCCTAGACGTTCCATAATGGAATGAAATAGGTCTGATTCGAATTGTGTGCCCTGGTCACTTGTGATGTATTTAGGTACGCCTTTTGAGGCTACCCAAATATTGATAAAGGCGTTTGTGATCGTGGACGTTTCGATGTTGTTAAGAGGGACTGCCTCTAGCCAACCCGTTGCTCTATCGACCATCATTAGGATGTAACGTTTCCCTCCTTTAGCTAAAGGTAAGGGCCCGGTAATGTCAACGTGTACATGGGAGAATTTGTTAGCCGTTTCAAATTCGGAGTAAGGGAGCTTCACGGAGCGAGTGATTTTTGCTCGTTGGCAAGTCTCGCATGCTCGGACCCAGTTGGAGACATCTGCACGAAGGCCGTGCCAAAAATATCTCTGTTTTACTTTATACACTGTAGAGTGTATGCCTGGGTGTCCCAAATTGTGAATTTGGCTGATTATTTCGTGCCTTATTTCGTTTGGAATATAAGGTCTTGGGTGTCCTAAGTCTAGGTTACACCAAATCTCTCCTTGAGGGAATTCAACTCGTGTGAGTTTTAGTTTGTCCTCTGCGTTAGGAGGAGAATGAATCTGTATATTTGAGATGTGCAGTAGAAGATTGCACTCTATTGCGGCCGTAATTTGCGAAATTTCGGCTATGGACGGACCCTCGTCAGTTTGGGTTGAAATTGACTTTGTTTGAATTTCAACTGGATCGAAAGGTCTGGAGAGTGCGTCGGCTACGACGTTGTCTTCTCCGGGTATGTGTCGTATGTCACTTGTCATTTGGGAGATGTATGTTAGCCATCTCAATCGCATTTTAGAAAAATGTGCGTTTTTCTTTAGCATTGTGCCTAGCAGAGGCTTGTGATCTGAGCAAATATGAAAAGAGCGGCCGTCCAAGTCATTGTGCCAATGAATGCAAGCTTGGTAAGCGGCGAACATCTCTTTGTCGAACGAGGCTTTATTCTTCCATTGTTCTGGGATTTCTTTACTGAAAAATCCCAATGGTTGGTAAGATTTCGAGCCGTGTTTGTCTGTAATTTCCTGCTCCAGTGCCGCTCCGATGTGTGTATCGGATGCATCGCAAACTATTCTCCACTCTGCTGTAGGGTGGGGATGAGCAATATTGTGCAATGTAGCTTTTATCATTGCGTGTTTTAAGCTGTTGAAAGCTTTATCTCTCTCTGATGTCCATTCGATAGGGGTTTTGTCATTTTTTTTGTTTGACTGAATGGAGTCATACAGAGGTTGCGCTGTGTGAGCGAATTTACTTGAGCAAGCTCGGTAGAAACCACACATACCTAGGAATCTGCGTAGGCTTCGTACGTCTATTGGCCGAGGGAATTGCTCTATGGCTTCTATTTTATCTCGTTTAGGAATTATCCCTTCTTTTGAGATAGTGAAACCTAGGAAATCGACGGTAGGTTTCGAAAAAATGCATTTATCAAAACCTACTCGAAGTCCGTGTTCTCCTAGTTTGTCGAAAATTTGTTTGAGGTGGTTCATGTGTTCTTTGTAATTTTTAGAAGCCACCAATATGTCGTCTAGGTAGACAAATGCGAAATCGAATTTTCGCATGATGCTGTCCATGTACCTTTGCCATGTTTGAGCCGCTCCGGCCAAACCCATGCTCATTTTTTTAAACTCATAGAGACCGAAAGGGGTAATAATTGCTGTTTTATGAGCGTCATCTGGGTGCATCGGGATATGGTAATATGCCGATTTTAAATCTATTGTTGAATAGATTTGTGTATTATGTAAATTCGCTTGGAAAGAGCGAATGTGAGGCGGCGGGTAGGCGTCTTTCTTAGTTTTTGCATTGAGGAATCGGTAATCGCCTGTGATTCTCCATGTTCCATCCTTTTTGGGCACGCAATGTAGCGGAGAAGCCCATTCGGAGTCGGAGGGAGCGATGATCCCCTCTGTGAGCATTTTGTCGAAAGTACTTTTAACCTGAGCCCGTTTTTCGCCTGCCATGGGTCTTGCACGGAAGTGTACTGGTGTTCCTTCCGTGGTTATACGGTGGTAAACACCGTTGTTTTTCCACTTTCCTTGAAGTTTGTTCATTTTATCATTGTATTTTTCAATGATAGAGCGTATGTTTTCGTTCTCTGTGAGCTGTGTGTCCCCTGGTTGAGGGCTGTTGTCACGATGAGGAATAGCAGCTGCTATTTGTTCGTCAGTAAATTTTTTGTTCATGACTGCAGCGATTTTTTGATCGGCATAGCTCTTTACTTTATCTTTGTAGATATATTTGTGTTTGACCCGTATTCCGATATCCCAAGACTCGAGGTATGGTATACCGAGGATCGCTAGATCAACTTTAGTGATCATGAAATCGGTGGTCATGTCTCCGAGGCCGATGTTAATTGTCGTGTCAGCACGCCCTAGTGTGTCTATAGGGGCGCCGTTAGCTGCTGTGAGCTTGACGTTGGACTTACGAATTTTTAAGCCCAATTTTTTGGTGACATTGTGGGGCAGAATGTTCACTTCTGCTCCCGTGTCAATGAGAAATTCAGTGCCATTTAGTTTGCACTTGAAAAAAAGCCTTTTATATTCTTTAGTCTGCCGGTGTATAGGCTCAGATACACTGGCAGTTATTCGTTTTCCGAACTCTCTGCATCTGAGGTTGGAACGGTACTTTCTTGTATCGATCTATGAGTATTCTCGCTTGAAACCAAGTTTTTAGGCTGGCTGATAGGCGCTGCCTTTTTGATAGGTTTGGAGGCGGTATTTGCCTTCCAAGTGCAGTATTCTGGGTCTGCACACTTGCGAGTTTCGCTACCGAAACGGGCGTGGTTCCGGCAGACGTAGGCCGTTGGTTTGTGAGGCTTACTCTCTACTTGCTGAGGTTTGAACTCAGCTTTTTGTGAGAGGGCCTTTTTGAAACCAGTCTTCGTAGGTTTCGAAGTAGATTCTACTCCTCGTATGTTGAGAGAGGGGTTCGCTGTTTTGTACGCGTGTAGCGTATCAGCTAGGTCGAGCCGGGCATTCGTGGTAAGCTGTGCTGCGACCATGCCTCGGGCTTCGATAGGCAGAGTTTCGATCCACTTTTGAGTGATCAGAGCCTCTGAGAAGTACCCAACAGCCTTAGAGTACATTTCATGGTACTTGGTGCTGGGTTTTTTGGCGAGAGATGCGGGGTCCTCGAGCGCGAGGAGCCTGTCCTGTAAGGACAACCCGTATTCTCGTTGTAGGCGCTGTTTGGCCTCTTCGTAAGGTGCGTGGGTGCCGTGAGGTAAGCTGAGTCAATAGCTTCCCGCATTTCCTCCGGTACCCACTTGTAGATAGCTGAGAAACATTCGTTCTGCGTTCTCAGGTTTTTTCGCACGCAGTATTGATCGAACTCGGCGAGTGCACGATCGATATTCTTCTTTTGGAAGATAGGTCTTTGGTAATCTCCCATTTCCTCCAAAAGTGCTCGAAAGCCACTTTGTGTAGAGGGTTGTTGTGTGAGATGTGGGGCGTATAAGCCCGGCGGGGGTCGCACGCCCGCAGTGGTTCCCTGAAATCCACTAGCTTCATAAGAGGGAACGAAATGCTCCGTGTTAAGCCTGTTCAAAGGCGGGGTCACCATTTGTAGTGGATTTATATATGTTTGACTTGGTGTAGGTAGACCAAGTGGGACATTTATATTCTGGTTATGCGGGTTAGTCCCTGTAGTATTTCTGTAAGGAATGTGAGCGAAATCGCCAAGGTCAGCTTGCTTGGCGGGAGGAACTTGAGGATAGTTCGTGTAGCAGCCGTGTGGAGCACTGGGCTCGCTTAGTGGGTGCTGGGTTCGATCTGTTTGGTGCTGAGCCGTTGTGTAATATTCCGGCCTAAGATTTATATCTGTAGGGGGAATATACTGGGCTTGGTTGAGGTACTGAAAAGTATCCTTTGTTTTAAGCACGTTGGGAGTGTGTTTGACACTCGGATCGGCCGGGTAGCCTTGCGTAGAATATCGTGGGTATTCAGATATCTTTGTCGAATCATGATGATTGACTTCAGAGCGGGTCTGAAAGGTATCCTCGAACTTTTGTGTGTGTGAGGCTTGACCGAACGTTTCCTTCATGAATACGTTAGGTAGTAAGGCGATCTCTTCGCGAGAATCGAGCCCTTGTCCGTCGCTAGGAACAGCGGACGAGTCGAGTAGCGGGTAGGGAGCGCTGCGTGGGCTAGGGCTCCCGGCCGCGCCGTGTTCTGCTTCCTCTTGCATGAGGAAGCAGGCGCGGATCCAAGGAGGGGGTCACAGGGGTCATGACCCCCCCCCCCCCCCCCCCCCCCCCCCCCCCCAGAATCACAGCCTGCATTTCAAAAAGCAGAGCTGAACGACAACAAATTGTTGACAAACCCAATAACAAAAAAAAAATATATATAAAAAAATCAAACGACCAAAACAAAACCCAATCCCCCAAAACCCAATTTTTGTAAAGTCAAAAACCAGAAACAAACCAAACGACCAAAGTTAACTCACCATATTGCTAAATAAAAACATTGGAAACAAAATATAACAATAATAACGACTAATCTTTTTATAGAATACTGATTTTTTTTATGTATTTGGTTTGTAGCAACATTTGTGATTTGTTTACATTTGTAAAAGTTCTAACTGGGACGATCATTTATAACACAAAGTCTAATTTTCTATTTTGTTTCGTAAATCTGTTGATTATCGCATCGGTGTCTAATTCGATGTCGCGATGCAAGCCCAGCTTCTGCCATTTGTTGTCGTTTATGGGCGCTGTGGGGTCATCATGGAAGAGAGTAGCCTAACCGATCTGTTTAACCTAATTTATGCTGTTCTCAGTACAGAAGAAGTTACGACAGGTCACGCTTATGCTAGAGATGTTAAGAGCCCACCTCCTTGCTCATCGAGCTCTGGCCTCGTTAATATTGAAGAATATTCAGTTTTCGCATTTATTTTGATCTGAAAGTAGTGTTGTATGGCAGGTGGTGGCTGTGGGATCGATCAGATATTCTGAATCGATTAAGAATTCAGCATATAATTAAAAACGTGAATGCAAAAGGAAATTCTAACTCAGAAGTTCAACTCCCGTTCTCGTTTACTTTCCTGCCAAATTCAGTAAAAACGATCCTGAATTCACTGAGATCAAGATCAACAATCGATTGTTGTGGTTTCAATGTTTTGATTTGCAAACTCTCAAGTTAGCTACGCTGCCATAAAAGGCGCCACTTTGTTTGAAAACATATCAGGACACTTTTTTAGAAGAAAATTGAAAATAAATACATTTATCAGCTAAATAATTAATAAATATTAAAAAATATTTTTTACATCAACAATGAATTTTATAAATAATTACAATTAGTTTTTAAGTAGACAAATTGGACGAATTTAGGCATAAGGTTATTCTGGCTTTGTCAGTCTGTAAGAAAATTCGGTTTGTATTGTTCGTTTGGTTATTTTTGTTATTTTTTATATTGTTCTACCCTGTGACCCCCTCCGGAAAAAATTTCTGGATCCGCCCCTGTGAGGAAGTAGGACGGGCGGCGCTCCATCGATGTACCCGAGTTGGTTAACTCGTTTTCAATACCTCTCCGTATAGGATGCAGGATTTGGAAGGTGGACTCGCTTGACAGAGTTTCTTTCCTTTGCTCGGATGTCAGGGTCCTACCTTGTAGCCTTGAAAAAGGCTTCCTTGGACGATAAATTAGAGCGGATGAGCTGAGTAATTTATCGGCGTGCCCCAGCGGTCGGTGACGAGCTTAGTGCTACGAAACCCGGGCGACACGTCTCGGAACGTCCCAGCGGGCGTACGATCTAATGAGAATATCAATAGATGTACCGGGTGGCGTCCTGACAGAAGAACTACGTTGGGCAATGAGCAGGATAAATAATCACTGGACTCGTAGATGCCAATGCGAGGTCTGAGAGGAGAGAAGATAAGCCTTGTAGAAAGCAGTAGAAAGCCGTTCTGAGAGGAACTCGTGAGCAGAAGGGTCGTCAGCGTAGAGCGTGTAGAATCTTCGTACTGTAGAGTGTAGTCGTCGAGAGCGGTGAGTGGAATGAATTTCGGAGGGCTCCGAGCGGGGTAATTATAGGGAGGTGGCCGCCTCCTGCCGCCCCCTGATTGGTCCGCTTAATTTCATTAGTTCACCTGTGTTTTCTTATTGGCTCGCACATTGTTTTCTCAGAATCTGCGAGTATGATAGCTGAGTTGGTCCTTCGGGGGTGGCTTCCCCGCGTCCGTCGCTGCGACGGGGTCCCCGGAGGTGGCTTCCGTGCGTCCGTTGCGGGGACAGGGACCTTGAGGTGTCTTCCCTGCGTCCGTTGTTCAGACGGGGTCCTCGGGTGGCTTCCCTGCGTCCGTTGTTTAGACGGGATCCCCGGGGGTGTCTTCCCTGCGTCCGTTGCTGAGACGGGGTCCCCGGGGTGGCTGCTGGACCAGAGGTGGTTGCTTGCCGCCTCCTGGTTGGTTCGCCTATTGTCTCTCGTGCAATCATTGTTTCTGATTGGCGAGTAGGCTTGCTAGAACTGTCCTTGTTAGTTTTAGAGGACATTTGATTGTCTGTTTGAGTTTTCTCATTCAAGCCGACTTGTTTCGAGATACTTGTCTCGTCTCTCTCGCCCAGTAAGTGTTTAGGGAGGTCGCCTTGTATGTTATTTGCTAATATTTCACTTTTGAGAGAGAATTTCGTATTTTCTCTCTGGTGAAATATTTTGTTTGACGGAGTTATAACTCGACGTCTTATAAGCATTTGTGTGCCATGTCTACCTCTTTTTGGTAGCCCTGAAAAGGGCTGTTGAAAAGAGGGGGTGGTTTTCACCACAGCAAATTTCTTAACTCTCCCCAACGCTACAAATTTGTTGTAATCCTTTTCAACGTCACCGAAGGTTTTTAATGCGCAAGGATCATTGTTTCCCTCTTTTTCCTCAAACAAGTCTTTGCGATTTTTCAAATCTCCAAGAGTCACGTAACAGTAAGGGCATGGGAAGGACGTTGTAGCGGTTTGTTGACCATTGACAATTAACATAAGTTTTAAATCAGAAACAAACTTAAATGATACATTATTGATTTGAATCAAATTGAATAATAATTGGACATTCTCATAGGTTTCCTTAATATCTGGCACCAAACATATCAATATTAATTTTTTAACACTAGTGCATTTTGCTTCTTTAGAGAAACCCAATTCTTTGAAAAAATCTTCTCCATTATATTCACCAATATCAGTATCGTTATGAATCACAGTTTCCGGGATTATAGACATGCAAATTTTGAAAAAATTTTGACCTCCATCTGCCATGATTTTAACGACATAATTACCAATTATATTTCTTTTTTCCAATATTTCGTATAATAGTTCTTGACAGTCTGCGTATACAACAGGTTTCAAATCCTTGCCTGTTTTAGTTTCAAATGTTTCGTAGCCTAACTTATAGATCTCACTCAATAACTGAGACTTCTCGGTCATATGTTTACTATAATTTGCCGGAACTGCTTTCTTACCGCACGCCGCTCGAATATTCATGTTGAGATTCTTCATTTTTCTAGTAGACAAATCACAATTTAGTTTAATCGCGTCCAGCTGCTCTACCTTGAAAATTGCCTGCTGTTGTCCCCTCTTACACAAAAACAACTTTCTTTTTTTACTACCGCTACATATAGCAATTTCATCTCCAGAAGTAGCGTTAATCCTTTTTCTGATTACTGAAGAAGCTAACTGTTCTGATCTGCAGATGGTAATTTTTCTAACAATTTTCCAATATTCATTCGAGCCCGCGAATTGAGGTGAGAATTACAAGAATGACTTAAGCCTTTGCCGATTGTCTGCAGACATTTGGAACAAACCTTTAAAATCCCAGATACTTTTTTAGTCTGTGCTCTAATTCTCGGGAGATTTTTTATTGCCGATCTTCCAGACCCCAACTTTCCATTTAACTCAGTAACACGATTATTCAAATTTCTCAATTTTCCTGCTCCCAATTTGGGCTTGATATGCCCTTTGAATTTAGCAGTCAGGCATATGTAGCAGTTACAGTTTTTGTCAGTGAAATTTTTCCCTGCTCTTGTAACTTTGGGCAGAAGAATGTCTCTATATTTTGGAACGATTTGCAGAGGTCTCTTTTTAATATTTTTATTGTGTTCTTGGAGAGTTTTTCGGCACGTGCAACAAATACTGAGAGGATACCTGTTGTCAGTGATATCATAATTCTCATCGACAAATTTCTTTATCAGTGACATATGTGAATTAGTAATATTGAAGAACTCTATGCGTTTGGTTCCAAGTGAAATCTTCTTTCCACAAGGTCCACAAACTTTCCTCCTGTTCTCTTCATGACCACAACAAGACAGCATCGTTAAACACTAATTACAGTCACTTTTCGTAAAAATGTTTTCGGTGTCGACGATGGAAGAATGAATTATATGACCACTCACTAGCTCAGTTCGATTATTACTAACATGTTTCTGTAAAACGCCCGGATTCTGAAGAAGCGAAAGTCTGTTTGTTATCGTTACTGAAAGTCTGTTTGTCAACAAAAGAAGTCTATAACAGTTTCTCGCTCCCACATATATAGAACGTGTCTTTGCCATGCCGTGGTCTACACCTTGCGCGATCTTATCTATCCGCCTTGATTCGTATTTTAGTCTGAAAGTGTGAGGGGGGGGGGGGGGGGGGGGGGGGGGGGGTGTAAGGATTAGGTGGGATGGTTTAATTACGAGCATGTTCAAACGGTGGAAACATACCCCCCCCCCCCCCCTCCCGTGAGACCATGACCCTGGGGCGTCTTTCAAAGTCAAATCTGGCCCAGAACCCCCATTTTCTCCCTACTAATATTTTATTTATAATAATAAACCTGGTACCTCAACTGCACTAAAAACAGCAATCAACCGCAAACTTCCACAAGCACAACAGCCTATGGACGGCAACAATTTGTTCAGTTCAGTTTGCCCACTGACTTACGCAACCCAGTTTGTGCCAATTATTTGAGGGTGTAGACCCACCCAAGAAACTTATACATCTTAACTCATATTCATTTGGCTCAGGTTTCTTCAACATCAATCAAATAAATAGACAACAGATTTACAGACCGACAATGTATTAAAAAATCAATACATTACATTTTGAGCATGGCAGCGTTTGAACGAACACAGTAAACAAAAATGGGACCTTACCACAACACTTAATCATCTACAAGACCAGAAACTACTTAAAAGCAAGCAGTCGAAGCTTGTGTTCTACGCAACTACGCACTTATTCATTGCTTTTGAGTAGTTCTTTGGTGTATAACTAGTGCATTCAAAGAGTTAACAAGATCTTGATTCCTTTGTTCAACATAAGGAAGTCAAAATTATTTCATAACATCATTTTGTCTTTTATATTATAACCATTTCAACAAGGGCAGTAAAAAACGAAATAAAACAGAGAAAGGATAAATTAATGCTGAGTCGAAGATCGTGCATAGGGAATTATAAAAGTCTTGAAAAATAGAGAACGGTTTTATTTAATTTATATTTATAAAAATACGGTTTTTAATTTCGTGGAGAATGGAAAGAGGAATCCAATTTAAATGCATCATTTTAGTGATATGACAGAACTTGTTTTGGGTAACCTTCCAAGCTCGGCAAATACCAATTCGTTCTTGTCGTCAAAATTTACAGAAATTTCATTTCAAGATTTATACAGTGATTCCAACGCGATCCATACTAATAAATGAGGAAAAATAGGCCGAACTTTGAAAGCTCTGATGGAAAATGAAGAAACCGTAAAATATAAGAAACTCCCGACACCAAGATTGTCTTCTATACATACTGTCTCATCACCAACTTCTCAGTAACTACACATTAGATACACTAAACATTGCAGTCCAATTATTATTGCGTACGATTTCGTTGTTTTACTCCGAAAGAACATTTAAAAATCAATATTTTAAAGTCAATTGGTAACTATTTATTTAATGAACAGACGGGTGAATTGACTACATTGCTACGATAATTTCTTTATCTAGAATGACACGATTCTTGCTTTACTAATATTATTTAAGTACGAAGAAAGATAGGATTGGTTTGTTTAAAAGGCCACTGGGGCTACTGAAGCCATAAGATGCTTATTTCGATTTTTCCCTATGATAAAGTTATTGACCGATTTTCTTGTCAAACTGCGATGAACAATCAAACGTTCAGAGGTGAAGGTTCAAAATTTGTTGATTGGAGCGGTAGTGTGATTGATTAATTCAGTCAATCTTTTTGGTGCCCCTCGCCTGCCATGCGGATATGAGGCTGTTGGCGAAGTAGAGCGAGAAGAAGTGGATTTGGAATGCAGGCATGATGAATACGTACCACAACATCCCATATGGATAGTCCTGGAAAATAAAAGTTATTGTTTACATTAACAGGGATGAAAAATCATTCTCTAGTGCAGTGTTATATGCAGGAAAACTCTCACAGTGGAAGTCTCCACAATGGATTAATTGGTTCCTATAGCCTAGAGGTGACGTGCCTCTGGTTCTGGAAAATGTGTGAGTCCAAATTCTGACGATTTAAGCCGGTTTCACATGGAGCGGTACGAGCGGAACAACTGGAAAGACGGAAGGCCGGAAAACCCAGTGGAGGGGGGGGGGGGGGGGCGGAATGCGGCAGGGTGTTCACATGAAGCGGCACCTCGCTAAACGGAATCATATCCTTCCTACTGAAACCCTCTCTGATCTGAAACCTCTACTTGCAGTTATCAAACTTTCTGTCCAATGAGCTTGCGCAACGCTCGACGGAACGCGGCAACGGTATACAAATTTCTACCGCCGACCGCCTACCGCCCATTCCGGCAACATGGCAGCCACCATCCTCAACTGTTGTCCCAACAGCCAATCACATTGCGTTCCGTCTTTCCGTCTCCGGACATACCGCTCCATGTGAAATCGGCTTTAGAGCTCTCGCGTTATCCTTCTGGTTTCTGTGAGAAGGGTTCAGAAGAGTAGGGCAGTACAGTGGGGAGAGTATCTGAAGCATAGCCCAGGTGGCCATTGGGAAGGTTGATGCACATTCATACACTCCCATTTGTATTGAAGGTTAGGTTCGTAGGTTCAAGGACAAACTATAATTTTGGATTTATTAGAATTTGGGTCTTTGGGGTCCCTGAGGCTCGTACAGGAAGTTGGGTATTTTGGCTCACAGCCAGAAGTGAATCAAAGAGTAACTTGGAAAGTATGGTAAGGGTTATTGAGGGGCATCAGAAGGCAGTGGTTTACCAAATATGGGGCAGGCAGAAGAGGGGATGTGCAAACATTTGTACTATAGGAGAAACTGGCAATCACTTCTTTCTATTGGTCTGCTCTAAGTAGGAGGCTATTCACGAATAATTATATGATTTTTGGGACTCAGATCCACAACTGAATCTGGCTGACCAACACCTTATTCAGTCTTCAAGTCTCAAAGAATTGGAAACTTTTTTGAAGCAACTACGTATTTAGTTGCTTTGAAGAAGTAGAACTACACCACAAAATATTGAATTTAGCCCGGTGCATGGGCAATATTTTAGTCACTACAACTAAAAAACTACTTCAAGACCTATCATGGAATGAGTAAACTGTTGCCTATAGGTAGGTATGGACCACGCTGTTTTCCCCACTGCCAACTATTTGGTTGCTTGCTGGCCCTTAGTTGACACATAGATGGAGATGGCTGAGGGACTTTTCTTTGGAACACGCCCTAAGCTGCAAAACGGGAGGGCTTGTAGCACGACGCCAAAATGAGCTCCAAGATGTACTGGGCGAGCTCAAGTCATGTGCTTGGGGGAACTGTGTGAAGGAGCCAATTGTAGTAGAGTCTTCTGCCACTCATCCTAGATTGCGAGGTGATCTGGCATGTCGAGGAGTGTGGGAGACGCCGAGGGAACATTGCTAGATATTCGTGTCCTTGACATTGATGCTCCCTCTTACGTTCCCCACCCATCCCATTGCCAAAATACCCAAAAATGCAGAGGATGAAAAGAAAATGAAGTACTTGTTAGCATGCGAAGAACGTCACGCTTCATTCACTCCTACTAGTGACATCAGTGGACTCATCGTTTGCACCACAGATGGCAGTTTTCATTCAAGTCCTGGCAGAACGCCTCTGTGAGAAATGGGGTCGTAGGCAAGGAGAAATAAAGGGATGGCTAAACAAGATTGGCCTTCTCTATACTTCGCTCTATCTCCATGTACATAAGAGGGATTCGCAAAATAAGGAAAAGCTGCGATGAGTTGTTCGGCTTTCTCGATGGCACTGGGTTGAAATGTGGACAAATGCATTTGGAACTATAATCCCCCCCCCCCCCCCCCCCCTATTCTTTTCCAAGGACGATTCCTAGTTGAATAAATTATTTGAGAAGTATCTCTGTATAAGTCGACAATTTTATTTAGATAAGTTACATGGGGTCCACTAGTACTCGATCGAAACGTTCTACGGTGATTCTAAAATAATTAAAGAACTTCTTAGGATGTCAAGAAGTTGTATTCTTAGGGCGTGTGTTCCTCAGAGTATCTTAGGATGTCTCTCAATCTAGTGAACAGCCAATTAAGATGTGTGGAAGTAAGTATTGGCCTTAGGCCTCTCACAGCTAGCAAGTTTAATCACCGCCACCCGTCATTACACACTGGCGATTAAATAGTTGCATTTCAGCCCAATATTATGATGGATTATGAGGAAGCTGTTTGTGCGCTCATTCTGGGACTTGAAAAAAAAAAAAAAAAAAAAAGTTTTAGACTTTTCGATTGGCTTTTTATGAGCTGTTTGATAGATTAAGGGCAACAGCAATTTTCAAATTTTCCACCCCCACCCGAACCATAGGCTAGGCGATGGTATGGGGACTATATCCATCGCATCTATCCGAACGAGATGCTCATCTTCTTCCAACTCTACTACGCCCATCATCTTCCCTATCTTGCATTCTGCAAAAAAATGTACTTGGGCCCAGTATAACATGAACCAAGTACGAAACTTTGCACCTCTTTACCGCCACCAGTAGCTCAAGCACCAGGAAGTTTTGCTCAAGACTATAATCTTACGAAGTTTGGCGGCCCAGGGAGATTTTCGGCATCCGTCTGATCAGCCATATTTCAAAAGCCTCAAGTCAATTCATGTCTGCAGCTTTCAACGTCCACGTCACAACCCTATGAGGAAGTACTGACCACACATAGCACTTAACAACCCACCAACAAAGTGGAAAACTCAAATCTCGGTGGCACAGAATACTTTTCATGTTGTTAAGTACCACCCTTGCCATAATTCGACCACGCAACTCTCCTTCCAACGACCATGGATCTGCCATGGACCTGCTCTTTGACATGTACATCAACTGTCAGTCCCACACCATTGCTAGTTGTCGTTGATGTGATTATGGACTTCATCTTTTTCATGTTAATAGCCGTACTTCCGGCAGGCAACTACAACTCTTAAAATTACATTACATGAGTACCTAATATAATTAAACAAACTGTATGTGGGGCCAGGTAGAACCAAGTATTGTCCACTCCCCCTTGGAATAGGACACAGTGGAATTATTAAGTAGCCATGACTACAAAGTTGCCAGTCAACAATCAACTGCATTCAATACTGCATGATTCACTTCAACTTCTTCACAGCAATTATTAGATACTTGTGAAATGTTTGCTCATTAGTGCAACCAAACTAATTCCATGGTTGAGCCACATTGGATACTTGTGAAATGTTTGCTCATTAGTGCAACCAAACTAATTCCATGGTGATTAATGAGCCATATTGGCTCACCTGTGAACTAAGTAGGTAGGTACTCTATCAAATGTTTCGAAGATGACTCAGAAACCGAGCTAGTTGTGTTCAACATTCGGGAATACGTGGGTATACACTGAAAACATTGCGTTAATTGTGAATGTCTTAGGTAAGCTAGATTTCAATTCTCGAGTGATTTTTTGTTTTGTTTACTTATTCATTAAAATAATGTGTTTTTGTACAAGTTCTTGACTAACCTGCCCATTCCTCACTTCACAATAATTTTTAGCTATGTTAGTTGTTCGGCTGAAACACTGGGAGGTACAGTACTGGGGTACTATTGAAAAATGAACTACCTATTGATATGAGAAATGGAAACAAGAAGAAGGATTAGGTTCCTATAACACAGTGATTTCCAATTGGCCGGTCGCACTGAGGTTCCAGCTGGGTCGCATTAACCCTGAGAAGAGAAAAGTAATTACCTAATAAATGTTGGTATTCGCAAAGGATAATAATGTTATTAGTATTTGCTATAACTGTTCGAATTAAGACTGTCCAAAATATCCTCATTTCAATTTTAAAACTTGATGAACTTAATTTTTGTATCCATCAAGTTTGAAAATTAATATGAGGATATTTTGGACAGTCAAAATTTTTTTTTAACGTAAATATTTGCGGGGACCATATACATGATAAGATGTATATAAGACATATAATAAGACGTATACAAGATGTATATAATAAGACTTATTTATTTATAGAGGGTGGGGCTTCACACAGAATAACTTCTGTCCCTCAGCCGGAGCTAAGGGACAACGATTTCCGAATATGAATGATTTCAATTTGTATGAATGTGAAGGAAAGGAAGAAGAAAGAAACTTTCTGTGCCTTGTATTTCAGCTGAGGCTTGAGTAACCAACCAAGCCTATCCAGTTCTTCAATGTGTTGACCGTTATTTGAAGGCTTGGTGAAATCCAAACGTAGAAACATTTAAACTTTTTTAAGCAAATAAAATTATTTTGTACATAATTGCTTAAAAAATGTATGCTTTCTAATTGAAAGAGAATCGATTGAATATAAAACTTGAGTCACGAGCCTCGAAAATGTGGGTCCTGGTGGAAGCTGAGTAAGCAACACTAAAACACAATTATAGAGGACATCTCCAGCAATGCATGGATCACTCATAAAATACGTTTTTAATTTGTAGATACACTTGAAATTTGAAAAACAAAATGATGCAGTTCAAACTCTTCTTAAGTGAACAGTCAAGTACTGATTTATTCTGTTTATTTGGTGAGGGCAAATTCGCAATATTATTTAAAACTAGTGAGTTAGCTTGCTCGCTTCGCTAGCTTGGGATGAGTTTATAGGAATAAGGGGTAAAAAGCGACCTCGCCTTCAAGACCGGTCAGTCTTGCGGGTCATTGCTAACATCAACATACTGGCTTCACCCCCCTCCTGCCAATGGTTCGGGTGGGGGTAGAAAATTTTAAAATTGCTTATGCGCCCTTTCGGACTCGTAGATGGAATCAGTAAAGCCGTTTGGTGGTGCATGGCGTGGACAAACAGACGGAGTTTCCTTCTTATATTATAAAATTTTGATTCCAAGGGATTAATGCGTTCGAAATATAATTTTTCAGGGTGGTAGCACGAAAACTTACTACCATGAAGCAATGTTTCGAAACAGGTTCCCCTAGATTGTGTGGGTGGATTATATACATGTATTTTTTAGCATGGAACTTGTTTTAGCCATGACCTAACTGCCCAAAAGCAGCTGCTACTGCTCCAAAGTAGCTGTCTTATGATTTTCCCCTTGCTGAGTATCTACATTTCTTGAGCAACAGTCGGTGGGTTATAGTTACATATAACGTGTTATAATCTGGTTACGAAGACGTTTCCATAGAAAGGGTTGATTGTTTCAATAATATAAGGCAATAATGCTTCCTTGGTAGGTAGTTATTGGTAATAGTTTTATAATTTTTCGCAATACAATTCAGAGAGAGCCCGAGTCCTGCCTTACATAATCATTGTTATAAGCGTTATATTAAGTGCATGCTCCATGTTCTTTGAATTGCAGCCATAGGCTCAAAGCAGAAAGATCGTGGGAGTCCAGGATGGTTTTTTTCTTTCTTCAAAATATCGTTTAAAAAGGTGTACCTACCCACCTAGGGGTTTGGAGACCCTAAGAAACACTATTCTATAGACTTCTCCAGACATTTATAAACTAACCTGCCATAGAATGATTTCCTCCTTCTCCCCCGTGGTGATATAATGCCATACGTCAGGCAAATAATAGATTGTTGCGTAGATCACTGGCAAGAGTCCACAGACTATGACGCCCATCATGTATTTCTTCATGATGGAGATTTTATTTTTACGCACTGCAGCCAATCCAAGGAAAGACAGCAGGATACTAATGCACCACAGATACTCCCATAGGAGCGGCTGGAAAATAAACAGCAGTCACACCACTATAGTTTGAAGTCAGAAATAGGAAATTAGGATTGTTATTGAGTATAGTTCAATTAATGTATAACCTAGGTAGGTATTTATAGCTAAGTCAGCAAATAGCCACAATAACTACTTTCTTATTAATAAAGGTTGCAGAAGTCATGTGTTAACTTTCGTCCTCCAAAATCAAAACTTCCATCATATTTTGCGTTTTAGAACTTTCAGAAGAAAATTTGGTATTTGTTTTGTATCAAAGTCTATCTGCATGTCCTAAAATCACTGAAGTATCACCTCATTTCAATGATACAATAAGACCAGTTTCACCGAATACAGCTTGAATAAGTTACGCTATAAGTACAAGCATGGATTGATTTCCATATGACAACTGTGTTCGTGGGCATAGACAAAAAATTATGTTTGAGCCAGGAATTAGGGAGGTTTAAGCATACACCAGGTAGATAAACATACATCTGCAAGGTTATTTTGTAATTTTACAGCACAACCCTGTTCCCAGAAGCGACAAGAAGTTCGTGTTCTGGAACAGAAACTCAGCAAGCAGGAACACATGGTAGGAAAAGCACAGAACTCGTCGTCAACCTTGCCGTAAACCTACACCATGTAATAATTTGCACAGCCAGATAATAGGTACCTAGTTTCTTAATAATCGTCAAATGCTCGGCAAACAGTTTTTGAAGGCATAAAAGGAGTAAAGGTTGTACAAATTTCTAGGATCAGTAATGGGAAGTTCATGCTGGGTACAAGCATTATTACCTTCGCGCCAGCTGTGCCGTTCCAAAACGCTGACATCGGGAATGCTACATTCAGTAACATGGGCTACATAACATTCCAGTTTAATTTTGTATGTAATATAAAAAAGGTGTATAGTTTATTTGCAGATGGCCAGAAAATCTGCAACAAGTTTAGTCATCAGTGGACTATGAAATCCTGCAGGGCTGTCTTGATGCTGTAAGGCAGTGCTGCCAGCGAATAGACTTTCACATAATCTTTCGAAATGCTCATCATCACGTTTAACCTCTTACATGTTATGTTCCTCTATCACTTTGAAATCGGGATATAAAATCTTCAACGAGTCATCACTGAGGGATTTGAGCATGATGCTCGACAGAAAGCCCCCGTTTTCAGGGCACATACCAGCCATCTCCACGAACTAAATCACTCGCGACAAAGTTGTAGGAACCCATTTCAAATAGGAAGGGAAGTTAAAGAAGAAGGTTGTCTATTTCCACGAAAAATAAAGAGTTACTACATAGATTTTGACGGTTAGGTCATAATCAGCAACAAGTTACACCAAACCACTTTGATTATATTTATTTTTGTTTTAGTTTATATCAATCAAGGGTTTATAGATGAATACGGTTGGAGTTTTGTTTTGGTCCCGTGATTTGGAGATTCTTGATACGTTGCTTATCTTAATACCCTTCTGGACCCTATAAGCCTCAGTGAAATCGAGACGCCACTTGGATCTTGGTTCGCACGAATCTTGTAACGTCTGAGTGAGGATTTTCCTATTTTACCGAAAAAACTAAGACCAATCTTCGAGTGAAAGTCTGGAACTCCTTGTGATGTACCCCCTCACATGAAGTCACCAATAGAGTCAAGAATCCTTGGAGGTCTTCTGCTATGACATCGTGTTTCCTATGTTTGGACTTAGTGGCTTGCTTCATCAGCAACTGCTGACCAAGTACGGTTGGCACTGGAAGACGCGTCAGCGTTTACCACGTAAATGTCCTAGCAGGGTATGCCCTCCCCAGGGGCGGCCGGTGAGGGGGGGCATCGGGACATTGCCCCAGTACTTTTGGGGAAAAAGTAAGAAACTAGAATGAAGCCATTACAAGCAACTCATCGTTTCAAACTAGAACGAAAAGCGTGTAGCTCCATGCTGTGGCTCCAAGGTGGAAGCTGGATGGAATAGGTTTATGCCAAAGATCCATCTACCAGCAATAAAGTACATAGATTGATTGTGATATCACTCTATCAAGAGGGAAATTTTGTTGATTCTCAGGTTAGATAGACTGTGAAGTTATTGCTCAAATAAAGTTTATTAACTATAAAATAGAACATTCAAAAATGTATGTACAAAATTATGCAAACAAATGTACTTACATTTCATTAAAATTTGCTAAAAAATCGATTAAAACTGCAAAAAAAGCTTAAAATCTAAAACTTCTTTTTGAATAGCAGGTTAGGTATTTAGAATACCTTTTTTGTGATAAAATTAATAGTCAACAATTTCCTTGCACTCAAAAAGCTCTAATTTGAAAACAATTTTTACATTTTACAGTATGATAATTTAAGAAAATCTGCTCATGGGATCATGCTGCATGACTGGAACTTTTCTTCATTGAAATAGGTTTCCACTACTTCGTTGCGAGTGATTTAGTTGGTTCCAAAAGGGACTTCGTGTCAAGCACCTACTCATTCGGCTCGTAGGTAGGTACATTACGCGTTCTTCACATTGGTTCACAAGGTTCCAATCCTTCGATAGGTGTGAGTACAATGTAAGATGTATATAGTATTTAAGACAAACACAAGCAAATCCAAACTAAAAGTGAATATTTATTTTTAGGTCATAGATACTCAAACACATTAAACGGTTGTTAGGCATTTCGGTTGATAATAATTATCGTAGGTTTCCGATAATAATCCTTCATTTTTCCCCTCCATCGTCGATAGCTCCTTCCCTTCGTCGGAGTTGATCAGCGTGTTTCCTTTTGGTCACACCTCCAGTAAGGACTTCGTACGAGTATGGTCCCTTGATCTTGTGAATTATTCCTGCTGTCCATCGCTCTTCCCTTTCGTTCTTCACCCATACTTCCTCCCCCTCTTCAAAATTTCTTACTTTTCGGTTTCCATTTCCACCTATTTGTTGTTTCCAGACTTTTTTCTCCATTTCCTTTCTATAGTTAGGTCTCATATTGTCCAGTATTGTAGTAAGTCTTCGTCCATAAAATAATTCAGCTGGTGCTCGTCCTGTTGTTTTCTGAGGTGAATTTCTATAAGAAAATAAAACATTTTGCAGAGCGAGTGCCCCATCTGTAGTTTCCTTCTTAGAGGATTTATATCTAAGAGTCGTTCCACTAGCCCATTACTTTTAGGATGGTATGGAGTCATTGTTATGTGCCGTACTCCGTTTCTCTTCAAAAAATCTTCTATCTCAGATGACACAAATTGAGGCCCGTTATCTGTTACAATCTCAGATGGTATCCCATATCTACTGAACCAGTTTCTCAATCTATTTATCAAGATCGCTGATGTTGTTGACTTCAGGCATTCAACTTCTGCCCATTTAGATAGGGCATCGATCCCCACAAGCCACATTTGTCCATCTACTGGTCCCGCCAAATCCAAATGAACTCTTTCCCAAACCTTTTCCGGAACATTCCATGGATACACTGGCACTTCCTCAACATTGTCTCGGTATTCCTGGCAGGCTGGGCAGACTTTCACATAAGACTCTATATCCTGGTCTATGTGAGGCCAACATACATAGTACCTAGCCAGCGACCTCATTGACGCAATGCCAGGGTGGCCGCAATGTAAAACTTTGAAAACCTCTCTCCTCAACTTCCTGGGTATCACGACTCTACCGAACCACAGTAAGACATTATCTTCCACTACCAGCTCATATTTCTTCTGTTGATACTGTTAAAAATGCTCCATTTTTTCATTTGAGATCGGCCATGAGTTATGTAATACATATTGTTGTACAAACTTGATTTCAGCATCCGTGTTAGCCTCTTTTTCAAGTTTTTCTAGGGATATCACCACCTCCATTTTATCAACATTTAGAAACTTTACCTCCAACCCTTGTTCAATACATGGTTCTTCCTTCTGACTCCTAGGTAATCTGGACAAGGCATCTGCACAGACGTTTTCTTCCCCTTTTCTGTATTCAATTTTGTATTGATATTGATTTAGCTCCAGTGCCCATCGAACCAGTCGATTGTTTATAACTTTGGGTAAGTCTCTCGTTTCACCAAATATTCGCTGTAACGGTTTATGGTCAGTAACAATCGTGAAATCTCGACCATATATATATTGGTGGAATTTTCTCACAGCAAACATTATTGCTAGTGCTTTTCTATCGATATTTGCATATCTCTTTTCGGTATCCGTGAGTGTTCGGCTTGCAAACGCGATAGGCTTTTCTACACTATCATCATATCTGTGCATCAAAACGCTGCCAAGACCGTCTTCTGACGCATCACAAACCACTACTAATGATTTGTTTTCATCGTATGGCACTACCGTATCAGAACATGCCAGTATAGTTTTCACGTGTTGAAATATCCTTTCCTCATTGTCGGGCCATTTCCACTTGGAATTCGATCCTGAGAGTCTGTGTAAGGGAGAACATATTGCGTGTAGTTTTGGAATAAACTTCTCATAATAGTTTATGGACCCTAGGAATGATCTCAACTGTCTAACATTTTTCGGAGAAGGTGCTTCACGAATCGTTTCCACTTTCTCTTGAAATTTGCATTTTTCCTGCTTTGCCCTTAAACCAACTTTCTTCATGCGTTTTAACACTTCTCTCAAATTGTTTAGGTGGTCTTTTTTGTCTGTTCCTGTCACAATTATATCATCTAGTAGAACACCAACTTTAGGGAGACCTTTCAATAATTTTTCCATAAACCTTTGAAAGATTCCAGGGCTTGAGGAAACTCCAAAAGGTAACCTCTTATACCTAAAGTACCCCGTATGTGTTGCTACTACGAGATATTTTCTGTGTTCTTCTGCGATTTCCATCTGCAAATATGCGTCCTTCAAGTCAATTATCGAATATTCCTTCCCATTTGTCAACTTTGATGTCAGCTCTTCAAACGTTGGTAACAATGTCATTTCCAATAAAATATTAGGATTTAACGTTGTTCTAAAATCTCCACAAATACGTATGTCCCCATTCGGTTTTTCAATGTTTACAGTGGGTTTACGGTAGCCCACTCGACTGGTGTGAGTGCCGGGTCCACTTCTTCGATAACCCCTTCTTTCACGAGTCGATCCAATTCTAAATCAACCCTTTTTTTCATTGGGAATGGAACGCGTCGAGCCGGAAAATGTTTTAGTGTTACCCCTTCCTTCAAATGAATCCTAGCTTGAAAATTCCTTATCGTTCCCAATTCTTTTTTGAAAACTTCATCAAACTCTTCCAGTACCTTTTTCAGTTCCAGTTCCGTTTCTTTTTTCTCATTCACCCTATCATCTTCCCTTTCCATTACTTTACTAATCATAACATCAGGCGGAAACTCCATGTTAAATGCCAGCATCCAAGGCAGTCCGAAAAGTGGTGCCTCTTCACCATTTACTACCGCTACCTTCAGAGTTCTACTGTTAGTACCTAGTTTCACATCAATATCGCATTCCCCCATGATGTCTAACACATTATTTCCATATGCTATGAACTTTGATTTGCATTTATACAACTTGGGGGAACCAATTTTCACCCACAACCCCTTTCCGATCATGGAAGCCCTTGCCCCCGAGTCAAATTCCATCAAAGTCCATTTGCTATTAAGCTCGACGTTGATTTTGGCTCTCGGAACGCTTTGAGGGCATTTCCTGGTGTGCTGTATTTTCAAATCATCCTTCGTATCTGATTCGCTGCTCTCTTCTCCGTTCTTATCATTTTCTCCTTCTTGTACTCTTCTTACCCGTCTTGCTCGACATTTCCTGGAAAAATGCCCTACTCTGCTACAAAGGTAACACTTAGCCTGACTTGCTGGACATTCAGTATCTTTATGTGTGAACCCACAATTGATACAACTACTTTTCCCCCCCGAACCCTTTTTATTTCATTTGTTCTATCTCGCTTAAACTGTTCAACCTTTTTATTACCTACTCTATTGATAGTAGAGTTAGCCTCCGTCTTGGTTTTTAGTTCGGTCTCCGCCCTAACCATCGTTTCAGCTAACTCTAAAAGTTGATGAAGTGTCAATACTGAACCATCTACGTTCTTACCCTCGGGCCATCTTTGTCTGATCTCTATTTCAAACTTTACGTACTTAATCCCTCCGGCAAATCTATCTCTAACTCTCTCTTCAAAGTTTTCCCCATATTGACAAAACACTGCAAGTTCTTTGAGCCTTGTAACAAAATCCGCAAATCTCTCCTCTTCGTTTCTAATGCATTGTTCAAAATCTAAACGCGCTGCAAACACAGTTTTTTGTGGCTTATAAATTAATCTAAATGCCTTCAATAGATCGTACCACGATAATTCCATAACTTTACTAGGTAAAACAAAGTTTGTTACCTTTCTGAGCGCATCTGACCCCACATAGGCTAACATCAGATCTCGCCTTGCAACAGCGAATCTAGTGGTGTCCCGTCCTAACCCTTTGACTCGGCAGAGAAGTGAGAACTGATTTTCATAATCCTCCCAGCTTCCCGTTTCATTAAACGGAGGTGAGGAAAACCTCTCCATCCTTCGTGATATTTCTTGTTCTTTATCATTGCTATCACTATCTGATGAATCACGTTTAGATTTCCTGTTCTTTTTAACCATTTTCGTCGCCACTATAGTATTTAAGACAAACACAAGCAAATCCAAACTAAAAGTGAATATTTATTTTTAGGTCATAGATACTCAAACACATTAAACGGTTGTTAGGCATTTCGGTTGACAATAATTATCGTAGGTTTCCGATAATAATCCTTCAATGTACACAATATGTATAATGTTTCACACTCCTGTTACCGTCAAATCCAATCTAAACTTAGCATAACATGGATCAAAATTTTGAATGAATCGTTTGTAGAAGCACATACTTCGTCATCATAGGTACATGATAATGCAATAATGCATTACCTAATGGTTGGTTGGTTTGATTATTGGTTCGATTAAAATAATGCAGTCAAATGAGATAGATTTCAACATTATGTTCTTGGTATTTAAGCTTGAACTGCACAGCTTGTGCTCTCATTTTTCTTCCGAGCTGGGATATCCTGAACCTAAGCCTGAAGTAAAACCTTCCTACAGAATACCATCTGAGGTGTAGGTAATCCATCAAAAGGGAACGTATCCACATTTGGAAAAATTCGTTTTATTACAGGGTGGCCTTCAAATGGAAATTTTAAATTTCCCTGACATTTCTCTTACCGAACTTCAGATTTCCCTGAAAAAAAAAAATAGCAGTCAAATATTTATTTTCTCGTAATTTTAAATTAGGTATAGCGCGCCACCTCTAATGCTTCTAAAACGAAAATCTTATAATTTAAGATAGAACAAAAACCAACCTACTTCAGGAAATACGGAGTTTTTCAGTTTTTTGGCCATTTGGGCACACTGTGCGGCGTCGCTCCAGTCGAACTAAAATCCATCCAGGGCAAAGACCTACAAGTCACAACAACAGGACCTTTTCCTCTGTTATTTGGATTTGATCTTGTTTTGAGCTTGTCTACAATTGCGTTTCTCCAGTCCAGCGAGTATTTAGGAAGCATTCTTTTATTTCCTTCAGCAAGATGTTTGAACCTATCTATCTATATTGATGAGAAATGGCCGATATATCAAAATACCGATATTTTTAACGATCCATCGAATTACAAAAACGATATAAGTTTGAAATATCGATATTCGATATTTTTTCACGATTTCAACATCCCTCTGGAAACCTACCGTTTGGACACAGATGGCACTTGGACAGTAATCCGAGGTTCATGACAGACCCATACACCATGCAGACACATCAAACCTACGTTGATACCACTAAAAATTATACAAAATTCTGTAAAATTCGAGGCATTATTTGAAGCTCCTATTTAGATGCAGGTTCTTCCTCGGACTGGGGGTTAGATCTCCTTATTTCCAAGTGCCTACTTGAACGAATGACTAATAGCTAACAGTACACATTGAAAATCCAAGTCGAAGATCTGGAGGCAGGTGGTACTTGACAGCAATCTGAGTGTTCACGACAGAAGATGACGTACACATGCATGGACATGTACAATACATGTAAGATCCACAAAAATTTATAAAAAATTCGAGGCATACCTTGGGTACTTGGAGCTCCTATTTAGATGCAGGTTCTTATTCGGTGCTCGAGGATTAGATTTGTACACAGTGCCTACTTGAACGAATTACTTATAGCTAACAGTATACATAGAAAATCCAAGTTGACAGTCTGGAGGCAGGTGGTACTTGGACAGTATCCATACATGTATCCTTACTATACACCATGACGTTAGATATCGAGCTCAGGCCTATGTTAGTACCACTAAAAATATACAAAATTCAATAAAATTCGAGGCATACCTTGGGTATTCGGAACTCCTATTTGGATGTAGGTTGTTAATCGGTGCAGGAGTATTAGACCTGCTTGTCTCAAAGTGCCTACTTGAACGAATGGCCCATAGCTAACACAATATATAGGAGCTCCAAGTCGACAATTTGGAGGCAGGTGGTACTTGACAGTAATCTGAATGTTTATGACAGAGGGTGACGTTGAAATTCATGCATATGTACGGTAGACCATGACCTATGTAAGATCCACTAAAAATTATACAAAATTCGAGGCATGCCTTGGGTATTTGGAGCTCCTATTTGGATGTAGGTTCTTATTCGGTGGTGCTCGAGGATTAGAGTCGTACAAAGTGCCTATTTTAACGAATTACTGATTGCTAACAGTACCGATACATTGAAAATCTAAGTTGACAGTCTGGAGGCAGGTGGTACTTGGGCAGTATCCATACATATGTCCGTTCAATACACCATGACGTTAGATATCGAGCTCAAGTTAGTACCAAAAATACCACTAAAATGTTTACGAAATTAAGTAAAATTCGATGCATATCTTGGGTGTTTGGAACTCCTATTTGGATGCAGGTTGTTAATCGGTGCAGGAGTATTGGATCTGTTTGTTTCAAAGCGCCTACTTGAATGAATGACTGATAGCTAACAGTACCTATACATAGATAATCCAAGTTGACAATCTGGATGCAGGTCGTAGGTACTTGACAGTAATCTGAGCGTTCGTGACAGAAGGTGACGTATATACCTACATACATGTATAGGTACAATACACTACGACGTTAGATACCTACCAGGCCTATGTTAGTACCACTAAAAATTATACAAAATTCAGCGAAATTCGAGGCATACCTTAGGTATTTGGAGCTCCTCTATCTCCAGAATGAATATATCCAATCTATCCAGGATGTCCGCCGACAGTTTGGCGAGCATCGCGAAAAACAGCAGGAAGTGGAAGAAAATGCAGTACTTCAGCCTGGACTTGTTGCTAGCGCTGGAATAATCACGCATTTTGATTAGAATCCCAATTCCATAAACCACCGGGGTTACCTCTAGGGCAAGAGGAATACCAAGGGAATTCGCCGATACTCTAGTATCGGCCCTAGAAAATTATTTATGATAACAGTAGGTAACCTAAATATAAACTAGACATAACCTCAGGAGAGGAGTATTTTTAAATCAAACAATACGAGGCGTATTCATGACAATGAACGGGCTCCGCTTACATCTGCCCGCCGCCTCCACCGCGGCACAAGGATAAATTCAAATTTAAAAATATATCAACCTTATTTGATACTGGGCAGCAACACGTTGCCTATGATAAAAATCTGTTCCGTCCGTCCCAGCAACCATCGGTCCTCCGCGAGATGCCATTTGACTAACGATCCTTGAAATAAATTAAAATAAAACTAGAAACGATTGAAAAATCGATTTTTTCGATGAAAAGGAACGGGGGATTTCGGTCAGTTCATGGGTGCACTCATTGGGACCGCGAACGGGGTTGAAAAATTTCACATTTGATGATATGGGATGAGTGACACGCGTGAATAAATTCCTCCCATCTCTACGTTCGACGTCTTGCCGTAAGGTGCTGCGCTCTTGCGGGGACAGCCGTGACTATTCACGTTCTTATTTCCTCTCGAGTCTAAAAAATACTACATTTTATGGAATTTTGAAGTTGTTTTCCGGCGTAATAAATTATTTTTTAGTTTTTAAGGTGGAAGTTGATACGGTTGTTGACTTGTTCGAGGAATTACGTCGTGAAAGTTGGTCTGCTGACTCAGGCAGTAGCGCACTTGTGTACGATCATTCCACCAAGATGGCCTCCGTCGAAAAGTAGTCCCTTTGTCCGCACGGATGTCTCGGAGTTGAATCCATTTTTCGGTGGTATTTCTGACGTTTTTCGACATTTCTCGGAGGATTTCGGTCCCCAAATGGATTCTGGACGTTTCGGGGCCGTTTGGGAGGCGTTATAAGTGTTTTTGTTATTGTCGCGGATGAACATAATAACCTTCTGCCCTAACCTCCTTTCGCGCTATCCATCTATTGATGTAGAAATGCGAAATAATGTTTTGTGCGGTGTAAAAATGTGTCGGTTTTCTAGTGATGTTTCGCGAATGACTGGCGCGATCGTTGACCGATTGATGTGTTCGTTCGAGTGATGGGAGTATTATGGTTTTCAGTGCAGTTTCCAGTGAACATTTTCGGTGTAACGTAAGTAAAAGCTAATGTGGCGGGGTGTTGGCAGGGATAGGGGCTCTGCCTAACATGGCTGCGACACAAGCTCAAACCCAACAAAATGACGTGAAGGATTCGAGCCAAATATCGTCGAATTTCCAAAATGGAACGGAGAATATTCGCACGGGTTTAGTTTCGGAGTTGATCGGACCAAAAGGGAAAAAGCCTGTGCGAAATAATATCCCTGTAGAACTAGAGATGAGTCAGTACCGTCAGGAGGCTGGCCCACCCGTCAATAATAGTGAACATAATGCGAACAATGAGGATGGGAAGGGTGCTCCGGAGAAGCAGTTTTCTCATCCGGAGCAGGGCGAGTTCGGGAAGCCCGCTCCGGAGTACGGTTTAGGGTATCAGCGGGGCGGGTACCCTATGCACGGGGACGGCTCGGCCCCGATGGGGCACATGGGGGAGGGCATGGTGCCGCACCAGAACTCGTACGGCCACTTCAACCCCGTGCGGCACCCGTACCCTGGGCCGAAGGGAGCTCGGCCGGTCCACGGCCCCGGGTTCCCCCAGAGGTTCATGCCGGGGCAGAACCCGCCGACGGCGACGACCCCGACGCTGAGCCACTTGCTTCAGCAGTCCTCCAACAGCGTCCACCGCTATCAGAACAGCTACGGTGAGTACGGGGGGATCGGGAAGCCGCCCGGGGAGCAGCCTCAGCCGGCCAACATGGGCGGCTACAACCAGGGCTGGGCGCCCCGTCCGATGCCGCCGTACCCTCAGCAGCCCTCGCCCTACCGTCAGCAGCAGCCGCCTCCGGTAAGTACCTACCAACTACGCTCTCCCCTTAACTGCCTACTGATAACGTCCAAATTCGTCTCTTCACCGTCCAATGGTCAAAATCCTTAAAATTTGGCTTCCCTAGTATCTACCCCCCTCTTCCCTCATAGACACAGAACATAGCTATTTCCTTTTACCTATCTACTGATAACGTTCCAAATTCCTCATTCCAACGGTAAAATTCCTCAAAATTTGGCCCCTCCAGAATCCAACTCTATTCCCTCATCCGAAGAGAAGATAATCATTTTCAAATACCTACCTACTAGAAACGTCCAAATTCGTCTCTCTGCAGCTCAACGACAAAATTTGGCCCCTCTAGAATCCACCTCAATTCCCTCTCTAAAAAACAGAAAAGAATAATTTCCTTCACTGAATAACATCCAAATTCGACTCTTCAGTACATATTTATCACCTCCAGAAACCCACCCCTATTCCTCCCACGGACGATAAGGGAAGAATTATTGATCCTACTGTATGAAAAGAAACAGAAAAATAACAAGTTCGAAGCTAAACTAGCACAATTTCCGGAAATGCATCTTTTCTATCTGCACTGGTTATATTGATATATTCCTACAAAAAACTAGGAAAATTACGGATTTATTGCTTCTAAAACTCATAGAGTTTTTATGGGGATGGGAACTATTACATATAATTTACTTGTACCAAATACATACCTACGTGAGTGATAAATTACCTAGCTCGTGTGAATCGCATACAAAAATAATCGTGAATGATGAAGAAAAATTACGTCTTTTCATAATTAAAAACATTTTATTAATTGAAACTCGGAAACAAGATTTTATTCTCATTTTACAAATCCTTTAAGAAAAGAAAAATTTCCCTTCACTGAATAACATCCGAATTCGACTGTCTTCAGTTCAAATTCATCACACCTCCAGAAACCCACCCCTATTCCTCCCACGGACGAAAAGGGAAGAATTATTGATCCTACTATATGAAAAGAATCAGAAAAATAACAAGTTCGAAGCTAAATTAGCACTATTTCTATCTGCACTGATTATATTGATAATATATATTCCTACAACAAAACTGGGAAAATTACGGATTTATTGCTTGTAAATAAAACTCATAGAGTTGTTATGGGGATGGGAGCTATTACATATTATTTACTAGTACCAAAGACATTCGTGAAAATTACCTAACTCGTGTGAATCGCATACAAAAATAATGGTGAATGATGAAGAAAAATGAAGTCCCTTCATAATTGCAAACATTTAATTAATTGAAACTTAAAAACAAGATTTTATTCTCCTTTTCCAAATGCTTAAAGAAAAGAAAAATTTACCTTCACAAAATAACATCCGAATTCGACTCTCTTGTCCAAATTCATTTCGACTCGCTGAAATCCAAATATCCTGAAATTTGAGATATTATTTCCGAGTGCTTTCTTTCTGTGTGAGTAGGTAGTATGATTCCAATCGCGAATCAGCAATTTATGTTGATGCAGGAGGTCGGCACCCACTTTTCATAAGGCCTATAATTTCGCCGATTCGTGTAGTGCACAGCTATTTATACTGATTGAGTATCAATGAACGAATTCCGGAGGAGAAATTGTTTCCTACCGATTACATAACTTTCCATCGACCGTTCAGGTTATTTTAAAAGTGCATTTCGCTGAAAGTTACATTATTAAGCCCGTAATGTTTTCCAAAAAGTGGAAAAAATTTGGCAAATTGATGGATTCCTTCCAATTGAGGGCGCTTATTTCCAACCATTTTTTCCCAGTAGACCTCTAAGCTTGGCAAGTTTATAAATTGAAATTAATTTGCGATGGTCTGATTTGCTAACCTTCAAATCTGACGTATCGTCTACTTTCGTAGACAAATAAACCCATCAAATTTGAAAAATTGAAAACATAAATTGAAATTTAATTGACGCTCTCTTCTCACCCTTTGTCCAGTTCAATCAATTCCTATCCAAAATGTTTTCCGAACAATCTTTCAACTCGAAAAACGCCGAATTCGTGGCGTTCGTCAAATTATCTCAAACCTGTCCCGTTTCCGTTGCAAAATTGATCCAACTTTCATCACTTGCGGGTTTCACCTCTTCTCACTCCCACGATAACCGATCTGCTCACTCTCACAATAAATATCTTTAAAATTCGGTCTTCAAGATTTCTTTCCCTCGCAGATCACTAGTTAAATAGTAAAAAAAATTGAATTGAGCGAACTCTGTTCTTTCTGTAATCACTTTGTAATGGAGGTTGAGTACTTTAAATTAAACAAGTTAGCCTTAAAATTATTTTTCCCAATTCGGTCGATTTCATTTCCAGAATTGATCTAATTTCACTACTGTTGATTACGTCAAAACCGCAAATTCTTCCAATAATTAGTAACTCTATTCAATTTTGACCTTCCGATTCTGCTCAGTTTCAACTGAAACTCCTTAAAATTCGCGAAACTTTTCGTGTTACTACATTACTTTCAAATCATTCGGGAATACAAGTATATACCTATCTCTAAATTTCTGCACTATTAACAAACCGGGATAAAGTGGTGTTGGAAAAATAATACCTTATAATAGCAATCTGTTAATAATAGTTATACTTGGGAGAGAGAATTTATTTTTAAAAAATCATTCTAAATTCACAAGACAACAATAGAGTTGTGAGTACAACGAATAATAGTACCTACCCAACTAGGAGGGTATTTCATACCTAGTAAATTCTAAAGTTGTAATGAACAGCCGTTGCTTTTGAATTAAATACGTGAATCCGAAAATCTTCAGAATCATTCCAAAATCCTTCATGTTGAGTCCACTTAAACGGTGTGTACATAAAAAATTTGATATAAGATTTTTACGAACATCCATCCAATTGAAATTTTAGATCCGGAATCGTAGTTTAGTTTATTTTATGGTGTGTGTGTGAGTGTTTCAACCGTTAAATTTGCTTAATTTTTAAAACGAACGCGAACTCAGTTTACCTTGAGAGCTCTGCAGAGCCTCTTGCCTACTATTTCGCCGATTTTATATGAATCATCCAATAAAATATTCTTATAGTAAATTAACAATACCAAAATCAGTTCTCTACAACTTGAAAATAGGCTTTGGTTAATTTCCGACCGCCATTGAGTACAGGTAATTCTAGTGCCAGTTACTGATCATTCCCTATAATTTTGAAAGCAACGTGATCGTTAATACTCGTCCAAAACTAGATTCTTTGAAATCCCTGGTTTTTTTTAGCATGAAACATGCTTTAGCCTTGGACTAGATAGCGAAAAACGTTGCGTGGATGTGTCACGGAATTTTTCATTTTTTAAATATTTTTATTAGCGAATTTTCGAAGAAAATTGAGCTATTGCTCTCGCTTCAAAATTTAGAATGTGAATTTTTGAAAAAAATTCATGCAGAAATCCGTTTCAGGCTATTCTGAATCATATTCTGAAGTTTAACGCATTTTTTTAATGTTTATGCATTCCAGACGATAACTGTCCGTAGAATTGTGCTAGAAACTTCAAACAAATTTTAAAATGTTAAGGACACAAAACGAAAGTTCAATTTCGTTGGCCAACATGACCGGATTACACCTTCGGGTTGAAATTTTCAAAAATGTAGTCAAAAATTTCAAAATAGCCTGTTTTTTGCGATTTGTTGTGCGAAATAATTTTTTCAGCATACTAACATGTGGTATATTCGGAATCAGCGTAAAATTTCCTATAAGAATATGTATCAAGTTTTCAAAAATTTCAAAGTTGAAAAATCAGTCAAAAATCGAAATAATGCCGTTCGCTAGTTGTAAAAATCGGTAATATTTGCATGAAACATTGTCCAAATTCAGATTGAATTACTCTTATGGAAGTATCCCTGTATAACCAATCCTAGAACCATGCTGTTTAAAACGTAGGTAGTAGGTGCTTGTTTAAAAAAGTAATCATAACTGATGAGTTTACTCTTCGAAAATTCGCTCATGGGGTCATGCTGCATGACTGGACTTTTTGAACGGACAACCAAGCCGTTGCTGGGGAAAAAACTTTAATATTTATGGGACAAAAATCGTTTTCCATTCGTTGGAAAGCTCTCGATTCATCACGCATTTCTTTCGTTCTTGTTCTTCTATTCATGTCGTATTTTTATATTCATTTATGTTATAAATAGAAATGATAAAACAATGCCGCTTGTTTTGTTGTCACTTGGTTGAGAAGTTAATCTTGGTTATAGTAATTGTAGACGCGCAACATAACAGAAAATTACCTACTTAGGTAATTCCTTCTAATTTCAATTCTATTTATCGTATAAAGCTTCTGAAAAACTTGGTTTTTGTTACTTGGTCACTTCTGCCATGCATGTTCCGTGTTTCTTGAAATATCATATACTCCTGCTCAAAATTAGATCACCACCATCCATGTCTTCGTTTGTCCCCTTCGGTTTTCCCTCATTAAGTTTTTATTCATTTGCACACATTGTTTGCAAACACGGAAGGAATACAGTAACAAAAAGTTCCAGTCATGCAGCATGATCGTATGAGCGAATTTTCATAAATGGTCATTTCATTAAATTCTGTTGAAATTTGAGCACTTTGGGGACAAATAAAAGTTTCATTATACATTTTATAGCAAACTAACTTTTTGTCAGTAATATTCCAATAAACAAACGATTTTGTGGATTTTTACAATTTAACTTATTTTAATGAAATTTAAGTACATTTTTTAGTACAATTTTGTGCTTAAATTTTTAAATGTCCTAGTTCATGTTCGAATAATTTTTTTCGAGTAGCATTCTGCTAAAAAATAGAAATTTGTTAATTTTTAGCGGTTTTTTGCCTTTTTTAGTGATTCTTTAAGTACATTTTTTGAAATTTAACCAATTTAATGTGCTCAAAAAGTGTTGTCCAACGAACTCATCCTTTCTTTTGAAATGCTTGATTTTTTGGCGAAAGAACGAAGTTTTTATCTCAATTCTATCGAGAGTAATCGCCTGGAATGACACATACATATATATACTTATATATACTTATATATATATATATATACATATAAAAAAGCGTTAAAATCCAGGAATCATTTCAGAATGCCTCAAAACAGATTTCAATGAAGAAAATTTTTGAAAATTTTTATTTTAAAATTGTTGGAGCCATTGCAATAGCTTTATTTTCTAAGAAAATTCGCTAAAAGGCACAGATTCTTGAAGAAAAGATGTTATGGATAAAATGAAAGAAAAATGTACCTTGTAGTAAAATTATAAAAATTGTAAATGTGAAAAAAAGAATGTCAGTTTTGCCTTTCAATACTTCATATTACCTCCTCTAGCTCGTAGGAGGGCTTGGAGCCTTCGACCTATGTCTCTAATCAAGTTTTGGTTGATAGTTAATAAGGGAAGACACAAGGGGACAAACGAAGAAATGGATGGTGGTGCTCTAATTTTGAGCAGGAGTGTATATTTTTTAATTCTAAAATTTTGCAATAGTTCGGCTATGTGTATATGTACAGCAACTATAATTCAGTATAATGAGATAAACCGGTTTTTAACGTTGGAAATTATCGTGAGTTCGGTTCCTTTTTCGTAAACCGCCCCACTTCCGAGAGAGGGGGCAGCGAAGGGTGGAGCTTCGCCACTAACACCGCGCTCGTTCAATACTTTCTGGAAAATTCCTGCCGAGCTCGAACCCAAAACTCGCCCCCGACCCTTTTTTACTTTCCTTGCATCCCGGAAAATTGGATAATTTCCGAAAGAGACAGTCGTTTTGACCCACAAACCACAAGATGAATTCATATCAGTAGAATTATAGTCGAGTTCAGGTTAGATTCAACCCCAGCACTGATTATTTTGCTATAAATTGACTTTCTAAAGTTCAATAGATGGAGAAGAACTGTTTAGTGTTTCAGTCATGCAACATTATTTTCACAGGGTGTCTACAGGTCACGGATTCCTGGAAAGTCTCTGAAAAGTCACGTATTTAGTAGTAGGGCACGGATATTTCCGAAAGTCACGGATTTTAATATAGAAGTCACCGATTTTTATGGCGACGGTAACCAAATAATCATAATATAATGCCAGTACCGGGATTCACAAAACATACGAAAGAATCAATTGAGATTTTTGAATCTATAATATTAAATATTTTGTACATTGTATTTTACTAATATTCTGTAAGTAGTCCTAGACTTCTGTACTTTATAAGTATTTTTTCGAGGTTTGGTGAGAGTGCGAGGGATCAAGGATTAGACATTGAAAAAGAGAAATGAAATAGCAAATTAACAGTGTGGCCCCAACTGGAAAAGTCAGGGAAATCCTGGAATCGTCAGGGGATTCTTTGCGTCGGGAAATGTCTGGGAATTTTGCATAAACCACCAAATGTCAGGGAATTTTTAAAATTAAAACTTGGTGTAATAATTTAAAGCGTTTTTAGGTATATTATAACTCCTAAACAATCAAACTTCATTAGCGTACTTTATCATACTAGGTACGTATATTATTTCATAGGTGAGTTGTGGTTAAACTGTTCAGAAGTAACAAACGCTACGCGCACATAAAAAGTGAATGGATATGCCATTGGCTTCCCTGGTAACTACATCACCTTGAGTGAACCATTTCTGAGAAAAATCAACTGAGTATTGAACTGGGGAGAAAAAACCCGGCAGAGTAGTGGATTGATCCAGTAAGAGTCCCAAAACTAGTTTGTATACATAAGCTAGGACTTCTCAGGAGGGTTAAGGAGGGGGAATTTGGCCCATTGGAATGTGGAGTCTGTGTTACAAATTCACAGAGCAAATTCCAACTAACGATTTCTGTTTCTGATGGTAAATCAGAAAGTTATACTCTCTCTGGCAACAACTGCTAGTAGGTGAATAAAAGCGTGACACTTTTTGTTGTCGAACGAAAATTTTTAATTATCCCCAAAGCTAAGAAATCCATGTAGGGAAAAATGTACTTCAATAATTATAGCTCCAGATTACAAATTGAGAGACCATAAAATATTAAATAAAACGTCATGCAGTATGGTCGTATGGGTGAATTTTCGTAAATTATCGTAATACATTTAGGTTAAATTGTTGTTATGATATTTTAACACTTCGAGGGCAATTAAATTGTTGAATTTAAGTGTACTACATTTAAGAAGTCTGTTTTTTTTTTTTTTTTAAGGTACAATAAATGACGAGAAAACAAAATTTTAATTTGATATTTTTTGTCAGGAAATCTGGTGCGGTCAGGGAAATTGAAAATTTTCATTTGGGGACCACCCTGATTAAATTTGCAGTAGAACTGCCTGAAGCCTGTAGTTCCATCTCTTTCACTTCATGAACACTTTTCATAGTTTTGAAAGAAGAATCTTCATCACCTTCTTGAGGTTCTTCATCATTACTTGGTAGCAGAATCTCTAAAGACAGATTTATATTTCTATTCTGGTCAATTCACCAGTAAATTCTGTCAAAAGAGATCATTTACTCTGAATCTCCAACTTCCAAACCTATGCTTGTAAAAGAATTCAAAAAATGTATTATACAAAAACGCAACATTTTATGCTAAGTAAAATTGATTTTTTGTTGATATTTCAATATAATCATTGGTCTCATGTAGACCTTGGCAAGTTTCGACTTGTTTATTAAGCGCTATATAAAATAGTACTATTGACGCCTGAATCAATGATCTCAGAAACTTTCTATGGTTTACTTTCTTTGATTCTTCCATACATCAACTAGAATTACTTATTCAAATTCAACGACAAATTTATACACGAGTGCATTGTGTAATTAGTCTAAAAATGAACCCCTGAATTTACCCCTTTTGGAATCCTCAGGTCCCCTCCTTATACCCGTTTTTACGATGTATACAGTACCCATTTTTGTTTGACGGGGTCTGGCAACACTGATTGTTGTATGAGCGAATTGTCGTAAATGAAAATTATGAGTGTGAGGTGAAAATCCAGGATACTGATCTGGATTCTTCTGTACTAATTTCACCAAATCCTTTTACCAATCAAGTAATTAATTGCCTTTGAATTACCTACATTTGATGCCTTCCTAAAACAAACAACCACCTCAGACTTAATGTTCGCCGCGAAAAGCCCACCGGCATTTTTCAGACGAAAACACATCTATTTTTATAATATCTTCATCTTCAGTTCTTACGTAAGAACCGCTATTTAAAGAAATCCTATTATACCAAAATAATTACCGCCAAATGACCCGGTGACATCACCTTGTAGCGTGCCGAATCGAGAAATCGAAGACACGCCACGAAAATATCTTGTATTCTGAACAATGCATTTATTGAGTCAGCGTCGCGCGATGTTTTCCAATTATCTCGCCGGCTGATTGCAGTTATGATTAGTAATTTGCCCGAGTTATGGCTTCCGTTAATTTATTGAACTCGGTATGTAACATGGAATTTATCGGTATAGAGATCTGTAATAAAACGCTAGTAACCAGTGTACATCTATTTGAATGATTAAGTAAAACTTCTGTATTTTATTTTTATATAATCTCCTCAGAGAACGTGTCAACTGTTTCCCATTCAAACGGTAAGCAAGTCGCTTTTCCATATGTATGTAAATACTAGAAAATAACTCCATATCCGTAGGGTTGAGACGGAAAAAATCCGTTCTTGTGCCAACAAATCGAGCATTCCAAATGAAAGGATGAGTTCAAATGAGTCAAAGGGTGAGTCAAATTTAAAAGATGTTTTAAAAAAATCACTAAAAATGGCAAAACATGGTTGAAGATGGTTGTTTATTTTTTTAGCAGAATATTGCTCAAACAAAGTGTATTAGCTATAAAACAGAACATACAAAAAATGATGTACAAAATTATGCTGAAAAATATATTAAAATTTAATTGAAAAGCTGAAAAATGAAAAAACTTCAAATAAGCTAATATATATAATTGAACATTTTAATGTGCTCAAAAAGTGCTGGCCAACAAACTCATCATGATTTTTGGCGCTAGAGCGTAATTTTTATCTCAATCCTAAGGAGAGTTATCATCTGGAATGACTCATTTTTTAAGCCATTGCAATATCTTCGTTTTCTACGAAAATCCGCTAAAACTCTTTGAATCGATAAGGGAATAACTGCATATTATAATTCTTTAAAGGGCCGGTTTACCAATAGCATTTGCTAGCACGATTAAATTCTGACTAAGTCAAATCTGTGACTATCTTCGACATGTGATGTACCTGTTTTATCAATTCAGTTTCACTGCTCAGTAGTTATCCGATAACCGCTGATTACGTTAACCGACCACCTGATGAAATCATTGTCGTGACAGTTTATTTTGAAAAACTGAAATGTATTCATTTAAAAAAATGAAATGTCCACGCCAATTCGTTTAAAATACACTTGTTGGGAAAATACCTGAAGCATCGCATTGAACGTCAGGATTTCATTTTGAGGCTGAGAGCTGGTAGGTCTGTAATCATTTGTAGAAAAAACGAAACAGGTAAATTGTGCTATTCACCATTGAGACAATAATAGGGCGGGAGGGGGGTCGAAGTAAGAATTAATGTGCGCTTTTTGGACTTCCCCGCATCCTCTACCCCTCTAAACGGCCGTCGACAATTCCGGAAAAATACCGGTTTCGTAGGTTTTTGAACGAGGAAGACGACGGCGCGATCGGATCGCGAAAAAAGTATCGGGAAATGCGTCAAAAAAATGCGAGAGTACGGATCCGTTTTCTCGAAAAGTCCGCCGAAAAACTTGGTTTTTTCCGATTAAAATATACCCCATGAAGGTACGTTTTTCGGAACGGTTTTCGCGGGCGAAATACAGCTTTGGGTCCGCCGAATCTGAATCCGAAATCGGATATCGAAAAAAGTGACGAGAACTCGGTCAAATTGCGAGCAGAAGCGAGCAAAGCGATTAAAATGATTCTGCCATGGACGAGAGAAGGCTCAAGAATTGACGAGAAGGGTTCGATGTCACAACATTGCGAGGCGAGCAGGTATGCCTACATAGGTACCTACCTTGCGAGCGAAGCGAGAGCCATTTCAAATAATAAATACGGACTTTGTCCTACACATATACAGGTATACCTTGCGAGCGAAGCGAGCAACATCCCCGAATAAACTTTTCGTGGTTCCACGTAGTTTTATAAGATTTAATTTGTTTGTAATAATTCCCAACTGAAAAAAACGTCTGCCAAGTTGGGTGGGCAGTATAACTTCCTCAAGCGAGCGAAGCGAGCAGCATCCCCTACAGAAGTTAAACCTACCCTTAGAGATCTACCGTTTGCGAGCGAAGCGAGCAGCATCCCCTACAGAAGTTAAACCTACCCTTAGAGATCTACCGTTTGCGAGCGAACCGAGCAACATCCCCTAAATGCCATACTTTGCGAGCGAAGCGAGCAACATTTTCTACATGCCAGACTTTGCGAGCGAAGCGAGCAACATATCCTACACGCCAGACTTTGCGAGCGAAGCGAGCAATATTCCCTACATGCCACACGTTGCGAGCGAAGCGAGCAACTTAATGGGGGGTCCGGGGGGCTTGCCCCCCGGCTGGACGTGGAGGCGAGCGTAGCGAGCCGGAGCGGCTAGTACAAAATAAAGAGGTTATTGAAGAAAGGTACGCCTGAAAGCTTAGGTCTGGCAGTTGCTATGGAATCAACTAAACTGCGCAGTGTTCAAACCTAATTTCGTGGAATGTTTTGTCATTGTAGTGGTACCCCTGTATTCCCTGTAGTAAATTCTAATTATAGTTAGTCAGCAGTCATTTCAAGATAAATAAACGGTATCTGAAAGTCCAGCACTTCTTAACCTCTAATTATAATCAATGATTAGTTAGAGATTTGATTGAGCATTAATAAACCGACCCTAAGAAAAGCAGTATAGGACTGGATTAAACCCATTTAAGGAAACTTACGAATGAGGCCATGTTAGCTTACTGTTTGCATAAGAAAAAGCCGACGCAGCTCCTTCGGTTGCACCGAAACTGGGGTATACCCGCCCCAAGAGGATATTACTGGTTATTGATGTGATTTTTCACACACCACTGCCATTTGAATTTAGTACTTGACGCGAGACAACTTTTATACGATCTCAGAGACACCTGGGTTTTAGAGAACTAGGTTTAAAGAGTGGGTGGTCAATAACAGTTGTTCCTACCCTATGTAGTAATAGTAGGACAGAAGGGGTCCCTGAGCATTGCACATAATGGGGAATCAAACTAAAAATTAATGAACGATTTAAATGGTAGAAAGATCGAACTAAATATCAACGCTTCACGCATACACGTTGTGCCATATGTCTTTTGGCACTATGTAGGTGGTTAAAAACCTTATCGAAGGAACATAAGGAATGCTCACTCAGCTGATTAGGAAAGGCCCATCATTTCATTCGTCTCTTAATGTCCGAGAGAGTCTCCCTATCAAATTTCAACTTCCTTGGGTGAACATGAGAGAATTAAGATCACTCAGCTGATCAGGTAAGATCCCATAATTTCAATTGTCTCTTAATGTCCCTAAGAGTCTCCCTATCAAATTTCTACTTTCTAGAGTGATCAAGAGAGAATTTAGCTCACTTAGCTGATAAGGAAATATCGCATAATTCCAATCGTCTCTTTATGACACAGAGCGTCTCCCTATCATATTTCAACTTCCTAGGGTCAACAGGAGAGAATTAAACTCACTCAACTGAACAAGAAAGGTACCATCATTTCATTCGTCTCTAAATGACCCCTCACATTGCTGGCGCAGTCGTTAACATAATGCAGTTAAGTAAATGGAGGGCTTTCCAACAAATAGAGAACGATTCTATAGGAAATCGAAAACTACAGGAGTTAGATTCCCTAGAAATGCGTTAGTTGTAAGCGAAAATCATCATGAAACTTGTAACATTTTGGGAAACGGATCGGATAACGGTATTTTGAGAATAGCCACTTGAAAAAAAAGTAAAGGAACTGTATTGAGCCCACTCCTGTACCTTCTGTACACCAGTGACTTACCAGAAGTTGAACAGAACACCACAGCAACTTTGCCGACGACACTGCTGTCCTGGCAGTTAGTGACAATAATAATGAATCAATATCAAAACTCAATAAGTCCATCTCCAAAATCAGTCTTTGGACAACAAAATTTAGGATCAAATTGAATGAGGCCAAGTTTTACCAACCGGAAGATTAACTACATCCCTACTTTCCTCAACAACGTATCAATTCCCTATGCGAATGAAGCCAAATACCTGGGCTTGACGCTAGACGCCAAGCTCAGGTTGAAGGAACATGTCAAAAAGAAGAGGACTGAGCTCGCATTGAAACTTAGAATGATGTATTGGCTATTCGGCCGACGATCCACTATGACCATTGGTAACAAGCTGCTTCTTTACAATCAAGTACTCAAGCCAGTTTGGATGTACGGAGCGCAGTTGTGGGCTGCACAGCTCCAACCAATAGACAGATCATTCAACGTTTCCAGAACTCTGTACTACGATGTATCACTGATGCGCCGTGGTACTTCCGAAATGAGGCTTTCCACCGTGAACTTCAAGTTGACAGTGTGGATGAAGTGATCAAAAAGCGAGCAACGGCTCATCTTGCCAGACTAAAAGATCATGAGAATGAGGAAGCTGTACAGCTCCTGGATGTGCAAGATCTAGCTCGACGCCTTAAGCGTTTGAAACCGCATGAGCTTGTGTAGGAAGTGAATGTGATATGTTCGAGAGACAAGGGACAAAGTTATGAATCTTAGGTCCTTAATAGTGCATTGTAGCATTATAAGTCAGAGTTATATTGTTAATGAGATTACTCGGTGCAATAAAAGCTTAAAAAAAAAAAAATTAAACTTTTTACTGTGACCACAACGAAAAGTACGTGTACTATGAATTATAGGAATATATTTTATATAAACCCCTATTATCCAACTATAAGGTCGGTAAAGCTGCCGTCATAATCAAACTTTAGCTGCTAAGCTCCGTCCGCATGTTTGTTTACGTCGTTCACAGGTAACATCCACCTCACGGTCTATTCAAAAGGAAATAACCATCGGGAGAGGTGTTGTAAAAGTAGACCGCCCAAGGAATTCACAGGTTCACGCATAAACGGACAATAAAGTGACTTTACTGTCACTATAAAAAGATCAGTCTTTCGAATTACTGCTCAATCGCGCGCGCCTTTTCCCGCTCGTCCAGATCGTTGGTGTCACGAGAAATTCGAAGTTGAACACGAGTAAGTCTGGTCATAACAATGTGGAAGTTCATTGATGCAGGAAAATTCGTAACAGTTATTGTAGGTACCCTCCAATACGGCATTTCTCCAAACTTGTTTGATCACTTGTTGCGATTAACGTATGTGTACATGTAGATTAATACAATGTAAAATAATTATGTTGACAACAGAAAACGAATGAATAACTTGATTGAAAAGTAGTTATGTATTCGTAAACTTGCATTTTCGAAAACAGTGAAGCAACGAGTAGTTGAGTGAATGTTAATGGCCCGTTCCATCACGGAGGATTACTAATTAATTCTGAGTTAATCCAGTTCTTACACTGCTATTTTGGCGGGTTGACTCCTGGCTATGGATTAACTACTCTCTAGCCCTTTCTGATGGAACAGGACCCCTTACACCCTCTTATATAGGGACCCCTTTATGGGTGATTCTCACAGAAAAGGTCAGTTTTGAGTTTGACTTTTGAAAAAAGAAAAAGTGATCGAATCGAGCTGAAAAAAATCACAGATGCTCTCTATATCGTATGTATCGAAATTCGAAGCAAATCCAAACAGTAGCGCTTTTATTAATTCAGAAAAAAAATATTTAAAAATTTAGGCGGACAGGTCGATGACACTAGGACAGGGCGATGATGCGACCCGTTGATTCTCACCATTTGCATCACCACCCTGTCCTGATATCATAAAAGGAAAATTTGCTATAACTGCCAAGAAACGTTAACCCTCAACATTTCAAGTCAAAAGACCGAAAAACGTGACCACTGTAGGGCGAATCCAACAAACGAAGAATGACTGAAATTCTCGAATAAGTCCTAGTAGACCTTCACAATGTTCGGCTAAGTAGATATGTGTTTTGAATGGTCAATACGAGAATATTGGATTACTAAATGCGAGAATACGGGAATACTAGAAAATCCAAAAAACATAATAGATTTGCCTTTTTCCTCATCGTCCTGTCCTCGAATTTTCAGGAGAGGACAGGTCGATGATGGACAGGTCGATGACGATTCTTCAGTTTTTCTCAAATGTTTCACCTTGTGGCAAGCTTTTTCCCAAATTTGGCATATAACATGAAACTAGACCGTTCGGTGCACGATAAAAATACCATAAGAAAAAATTGAGTTCAAGTACTCACTTAGAAAAAGTGGACAGGTTTCGGACGATTGTGATTGACCAACCCACGGTCCAGCACACATCTGCTCCCGCTGACGACCACGAGTTGACTGAATTAAAATGAATGGCGGTTTTTCTGGTAACTGAGAAGGGCGCGAATAAATAAAGCGGCAAAAAAACCCGCTAAAATACAATTGTGACCGCGAAAATTCGAAAAACAATATTGGACAGGTCGATGACGGCGATGCTCCGGACACACATATTTCCATCCAAATACACTTTTCTAGCGGTTCTACATTAATTTTATCGATCAGAAACGCATCTCAGAAATCATACTGATGTAGAAAAATGGAATAAAATCCAAACTCAAAAGCGGAAAGACCTGTAATTAAAGTTTGAAGTTGGGAAGGTCGCATTGGGACAGGACAGGTCGATGACGATTTGACTATATTTAGTTAATTTTCTATTTAAAGGAATAAACATAACCTAAAAATGGAAAAAAGGGTTCTAGATAAAAACCTATACTACAATTTAAGACCTTCGCCAGCTCCCAAATCCTTATTGGGTCGCCGCAACTGGTCCGGACATCACTTCTGCCCCTTTCTGTGAGAATCACCCTTATAGCGTTGCAAGAAGAGCAGACTTCATACAGTCGATGGATAATATCTGGAAACCTGCGGCTGTCTCTACAGCCTGCTTGTCTGTCTTTACCCTCTTCTCCTTTCCGCCTCTTTCATCAGTAGAGCTGCATATTGTATTTTGCTCTGTGGAAACTGTTGTCATACTGCCGAGGTTTTTAAGCTTCAAAATAGAGCTGTTCGAATTTTGAGGGGTTCGATGCCTTGGGATTCTGACGATTCCATGTTACTATTCTCTGAATTCCCTCCTGTATAATGGGAGTGTACTGACTCAATCAAGAGTGGCTGCTTATTGATGTTCATCAATACTCCATCAGTGGCAATCATAGTTTACTTCCTGTTTACGCTCGACTTCTGTCAACGTTGACGAATGATCCTGTACAGATGGGGACTTGTCTACTCAATTGCCTCCCGGAACAAATACTACACACTTCTAGTTGAAATGTTCAGAATTACTTTGGAGCACGCCTTGATTGAGATTGAACTTTATGAAGTCTTAAGTTTTTTCAATGTGAATTGGTGGGGTCATGAACCTGATTGAATCACTGCATAAGTGTTACCTGCACATTTACGAACTATTTTATACTTGTCGACTTAATTGTTTGTATCTATATTGTTGTATTTCATGTATTTATTATACCAGGCTTTTGTATTGCCTCGTTTAGGCCTCTACAAAGAAAAATATACATCTGTCCATCTGCATGTATCGATATACATGAATTACTTTCAGCGGAATCTCATAAGGACGCTGCAGAGAAGCCTTTGGCCTCTCAATTCTTAATAGTACACGGCTAGCTGTCATTAGATCCTTGGTGCAAATATACGGAGAGTTCAAGCAACTTCATGTAAGTCGACTGACAGCTGAGTACTCTCAGGATCTTCAAAGCAATCTCCTGGACCAAGCCTTATTACAGACTCACGGAAAATCTCGGCTGAGGAGGCCCTAAAATCGTCATATTGTGTGCTATGAAGTTCCAAAAGGAGCTTTGGAAGCCTGACAACCCAGTAATTATTGTTTTCGAAACGATAACTAATTAGTTAAAATAGCAACCACTACATCCTCATTTCGGAGGGTCGTATTCAGGATTCAATTTAGAGTGCCGCGAATTCCTAATTTCCTTGGAGAATTTCAATTCACATTTATCGAAACAGAGGACTCCTTGGAATGGAATTGCGAAGTCAACCCCCCTCTCTTCCTATTGAGCAGCTTTTTTAAATCTTCGCCATCTTATTTTTGCTTGAAGCCGACCGCATCGCTCGGTGCCTTCGTCTAGGAAATTGCTCGCTCAAACGGCAGCTATAAGAAGGCCGATCTCGGAAATCTGTTACGAGCTCCTAATGGCCATTTCGTGGTCGTGAAGATAACCGTAGCGAAATCCGTGCTTACGTCGTCGTACGGTAAAACGTATTATAGGTACGTTTATAGCTCCGTGCCCCCCTTGCACTTTCTACCTATCTGGCATAATGAATGTAATCTGCTCCGAAATTACAAAATCAGTTACTCAGCTATGATCATTGAGTTTGACGTAAAAATATAGTGTGGTTGTTCTCGTTTTATGTAGATATGCATTCTTAGCACTTTCTCTCTGTATAGGTATCATCAATGGTAATCGTGGTTGTTGGTTCTTGGATTAATATGAACGCCTTAACTAAGAACACGTTAATAATTAGTTTGGATTATTAGGGAATTGTTGAAACGGAGATAAAAACGTAGTCCTTTTTGCTGTGTGAACGTGAACTAATCAATGAACAGGTTACAGAGGGGTTAACGTCTTGAGAGTTATTGCATCTCTTCTGAATTGAAAGACGTCATCAACAAAGTCACAACAGTATTGATAATGGATGATATATATTGTCATCACTATTTATTTCCTAGTAGTTTATCGGGCTTAGGTCTTAAGACCTTGTACATATATTTACATATATATTTTATAATATATATACCCCGTTCAGTAAGTATATTTTATGTGAACATGAGCAAGTATTTCATTATTCAAATATTATTCGTAATGGACGTATGTGATAATCTTTTTCCCACTGCAAGATGAAAATAGTTGGAAATTGGACTATCCTAACCTATATTACTCAACTTCACTGCCACCCTACTTTTTCCCACCTATCTATCAATAAGTCGATAACGTTCAGACTGTAATCTTCATATTATGTTCCCCCATTTGTTTCAAAACTACTTAATGAACTTGATGAGTTGTTTTGCATTGTACCTCTCATGTCTTGTTTTCAGGTTCACCCGTATTTATTCTCTCGCTGGGTCCCCTATCTCGCCGTGCCACATAGATAAACACTGATATAATTGCATTTATAGCGTCCTTGCCGATGCAATCCACCGTTTCGTGCGATGATTATCTCTTAGTAACTCCTGAAACTGTCCGAGTTCGTTGGTTTAATATGAATGCCTTAACTAACAACACGTTGATAATTAGTTTGGTTTATTAGGGAAAATATTGAAACGACAAAAAAGTAGTATTTTTTTGCTGTGTAACTAATCAACTAATCAATGGATAGGTTACTGAGAAGTTAACATTTTGAGAGTTATTGCATCTCTTCTCAGTGGAATGACGTCATCATGGAGTTGTCCGCACGTGCTTCATTATCTTCTACTTTCCGTACCTTCATTCTACTTACTTACCATCGATTCTGATTTGAATGACGGCACATATCTTCTTCGGATATCCGTAACATGAATGCAAAGATCATTAAAATTTAAATCTTTCAAATAATCGCAAAAGAAAGAGTTTAAGGGATGATGTCCACCTCCAAGAATGAGTCAAATGAAAAAAAAAAATCATTTTTTAAAACTAAAAGTAAACACGACTTGAATTGAAAAAAAAAAAAATTAGGTCAATCCGACAAAGGGAAAATACTCCAAAATTAACCGAGAACCTAGTAACCACCGGCATCGAACGCAGGCTCGGGCTCTGCTGCTTCGAATTCTTCTTCTCTACGCGCCTCGCTCAGTTTTTGCGAAGTCGGTAAGTAAAACCATAAACCGGGGGAAAAATCACGTCTCAGAACAGAGTTTATGTCCAATAACAGCTGTTATCAAGACCCGGGATCAAAGGTTTGCCCCGAAATTGTACAGCGCATCGTTGCAGTTGCGTCATAGGATGAACTGAACTTCCAGCAGCCCTACTGTAAAATTCTCGGTTTCCCACGTTTTTCATAACGTTTGTTCCATTTTATATTCTACTCAACCGATTTTCAAGTTTTTTGTCTTGTTAGATTCTCCGCATCCAATCCTTCATTTCTCTAGAAGGATTTTTCAAAAAGTTGACTAATACTTTTGTACACAGCGGAGAAAAGTGGTTGAATTTTCTCATTTCAAGTAGCTTCCCACTAATCAATCAAATGCATATTGAAAAATTATGGTCCCACCGATTTTTGTATTTTTGATGCTGAACAAGCAGAAAAAAATTTATCGGACGTCTGGTTACCGAGATCCTGGGACACAAAAAACTCTAATTTCGGTAAGGTGGACATCATCCCTCAAGCTAAGTCATACACAGAGTAAGACAAAAACTTGGGTGAAACGTTGTGCCTAATTTTTCGGCTATATATCGCTCCCGGTGAATCGGACTATTGACTCTGACAAAACCCCTTGGGGGTCATGAAAATTTAAAAACTCGTTTCGAAACGTCTTCAGTCGTAAAACCATTGACGGTTGTAAAAATCAAGCAGTAATACGCCAAGACAATAACGCGCAATGCATACTGAGTTTCGGAGTTCTACGGTTTTTATTGTGCCGTGAGTCAATATTATCAACCGATACACTGGTTATGTATCGGTTCTGGATTGTATGGGATCCTTCCAATTTATTTTAGGTTCCTTCAGGTTCATAGTTGTCCATCTCTTTCCCGAATCGGAATAGGTTGCCGAATATTTCGTTGTTGATTGTATAACATTCGAATGGGATCTGTTGGTCACGTCAAACATGTACCAGAGTAGTTACAAAGCCTCAACCAGAATTGACTACATCCTGCACAAATGGTCAACGAATTACGGATGGAAAAGTTCCAGTCATGCAGCATGATCGTATGAGTGAATTTTCTTAAATTACCACCTATCGTATTATAAGTATGTTAAATTGTATAGAAATTTGAGTACTACAAATAAATCAGCATAAATGGCTAAAAACGGCCAAAAATCGTTTAATGTTTAATTTTTAGCAGAATTTCAGTCAAAACAATGTCATTAACAATCAACAAGGACATTATACGAATTTCGCACAAAATTATGCTTATAAACGTCCTTAAATTTCATTGATATTTGCTGAAAAATTGTTAAAAACTTCAAAAACACAATCCAAATATGAATTGCCGAATTTTATATAGTGTGAGTTTTTTTAACCATAAAATTGGTTTTTAATCATTTATTTGTTCTCAAATTGCTCACATTTCTATACAATTTAACAAAATATAATACGATAGGTGGTAATTGAAGAAAATTCACTCTTAAGATCATGCTGCGCATGACTGGAACTTTTCCATCCGTAATTCGTTGACCATTTGTGCAGGATGTAGTCAATTCTGGTTGAGGCTTTGTAACTCTTCTGTGTCATAACCAGTGTATCGATTGATAATATTGACTCACGGCACTATAAAAATCGTAGAACTCTGAAACTCTGTATGTATTGCGCGTTATTGTCTTGGCGTATTACTGCTTGATTTTTACAACCGCCGATGGTTTTACGAGTGAAGACGTTTCGAAACGAGTTTTTAAAAGGTTTTCATGACCCCCAAGTGGTTTTGTCAAAGTCAGTCATGCGATTCGCCGGGAGCGATATACAGCCGAAAACTTAGGCTATAGAAAACTTTGTCGAGAAATGTACAAGATCTTATATAGACCCATTAAGTTCTTTCCTTCACCAGAAGCAGATATAATTTGTTGACCTGTTAACTGTGACAACGAGAGGTGATGGAAAGAGTGTTGTTACTCCTTCAAAGGGGAGAGGTGATTAACCTGCTACACCCAGAGGATATCCTGTGAGCTAAGAGCCCTGGAAATATCCCCTGAGATGTATCATTTGCGAGAATCGAGGAGTAACTACCCCTATCCATCGTCACATAACTATGAGCACATACATATCACCTGACGCAATGAATCAAACATTGTTTTGGTGTTGTTTGGTTTGAATAGTGAACGTGATTTTTCTTCCTCATTGACGAAGATCAGGAAGTTATGTATTGGAGGTGAACGTTGAAACTTTTGCTTTGCAGCACAAATAAAAGTCTATATTTTTTCTTTTTCATAGAATACTAGCCTAGTTTTCTCGCTCGCTTCGCTCGCTCGGTTTGTCTGTATAGATCCGATGGTCTTTAAACTGTTGAGTGGGACATGTAGAATGATTGGAAACGGTGGATCACTAAGGGTGATTTGAAATGTGTAGGGGATGTTACTCGCTGGGGGTGGGTTTTCTCGCTCGCTCGATGTGGGATGTATAGATGCGACTGGATATATACTCCCCATACCATCGAGACCTGCGGCCCATGGATAAGAAGATATGTAGAAAGAAGAGAAAGAGTAGTGGAGCCTCGGAAAGATTTAAATACCTATCCCCAACCCAAGATGTCTCATTATCCAAATAAACATGTCAATACAGAATATTGAAACTTTTTCGTTTGCTTTGCAGTATTTCAAACAATTTTATAATAGCATTTCCAGACCAAATACAACCTTTTCCAAACCAAATTAAACTTTTTTCCAAACCTAATTAAATCTAACCAAACCTAAGTTTAATTTTGTTTGGAAAAGGTTTAATTTGGTTTGGAAAAAGTTAAATTTGGTTTGGAATAGGTTGTATTTGGTAAGGAAATGCTATATCTTTCATTTTCACTGAATATTGCTGGAAAACGGTATTGTAAATATTCAGTCGCAAAATAAATCTATGCCTTTTACAGCTTCGTACCGTGCCTTCTATTATAATGTTCGTGAAGATCTCAATCTCAGTCCCTTTTGCATGTTGCGTAAAGTTCAAGGAATTTAGCGTGTTTCACGGATGCCTTTTGACTTCATCCACGGATGCCCCGGCTTTGTGGCGATGCGGATGAAGGTTTATAGGCGAGGGTTGAAGTCGAAAGGGTTTGAGAAAACAGGTGCTGGAGCCGATCAAAGGGTGATAACAAAGCTGGGTGGCGGAGCCGCAGAAACATGCGGTTTTCTCCCTTCTCCGAATCCCAGCTCGTCAAAAGGGCACATCCTCTGGGTTCCGTGTAGAGAGCAGATCCTTCTAACCACCTGCGCCTTTGATGGCGCTCATTTGGATTCCGCCCTTACTATACCATGTGCTGTACATGTACACTGTACTGGTTCGGTATCAAGGTTCTCCGATTATTCAAATCCTTAATTTCGTTGGTCTGGGAAGTTCAACACTACCATCCGAATCCTTGTACAGGTTAAATGAGTGCTGTTCATGTGTCTTCTGTAAAACATCGAAAATTTATTATGTCAGACTCTCTCAGCGCAAACAAGAAACTTCTAAGTATAAATCCGACTACAAACATAAGCCCTATAGAAGCGGAAGTACTGAGAACGGTAGGCCATATTTAGGAAAGCGGATGTCGATGCATATTGCTGTGGGTAAAAGCCCATCAAGATATACAGGGAAATACGATTGCGGATGCCGAGGCAAAAAAAGCCACTTTTCGGGAAACGGTGGATATAGATTTCGCTCGACTTGCATAAGATTTTCCAGAGAGAACTAGGTAATGAATGGCTGGCAAGCTGAATTTCTCAACTATAAGTCAGGAGATGGGTATAAGGACTTAGGTCCCTTAGGTTAGACTGAAGCCTGGTTCAATGACGTACCCAACATGCCTATATCCTTCTACAGGACTCTGACTAGAATCTAGAATGCGCACAGGACAGTGCCTTACGAGAACGCACCTGCATCAAATTAATCCAACAGAGTCCTCGTCATAGCAGTTTTGTGAAGAAGAGAATGAGAGCCTCGAACATGTATTACTTTGCTGTCCAATGAACTACGTGGAAAGGACTCATCTTTTTGAAAAACTCACCGGAGTAGCAACCGAGCCGTTTAATGTCCGTTCCCTTATTGCAAGTGCGGATATATCTGTATACAATGCCCTTTTTACATTTATTTCGGATATCAACAGACATTCATAAGTTTTCCGCTGTGTCTGTAAATGAGAAACTGACAATTGACTTTCAAAACTGGGAAGAATGCTTGTGTGTAGCATTATTATATATTGTAAGAGTGAATGTTTGTAAACCTTTGTTTTGCTATGGTTGTATGGGGTTTCCCGATGCCAAATAAAAATGGGGGAAAAAATCGAAAATTGTTATTTTGTACTACGTACCATTTAGGTTACTTTCCCATGTTCAGTCTAGGGCCAAAACGTAAATTATTGCACTAGTTGTATAATATGCGTACCGTACACAAATCACCCCCTAAGCCATTAAAATTGTTTTCTGCAACCCTAAAACAGCTGAAATACATAACGGAGGCCTCAAAGATGGATAAAATAGAAGATTTCTAACTTTTTCTTGTTCCTTCTTCCTACGCAGTGCGTCCCATCGAAATTTAACTACGCACCAAAATTGTCTTCTGGGTTTTGTGCTGAGAGCAGATCCTTCTGACAACCTGCGTCTTTTTTGGCAAAATCGACCTGAATTACACTTTTCTTACTCATTTCCACACACTACAAACGTATTTTAATGTAGTTTTTTCGGTATTTTCCCTGTTAATAAATATGCTCACTCAGCTGATTAGGAAAGGCCCATCATTTCATTCGTCTCTTAATGTCCGAGAGAGTCTCCCTATCAAATTTCAACTTCCTTGGGTGAACATGAGAGAATTAAGATCACTCAGCTGATCAGGTAAGATCCCATAATTCCAATTGTCTCTTAATGTCCCTAAGAGTCTCCCTATCAAATTTCTACTTTCTAGAGTGATCAAGAGAGAATTTAGCTCACTTAGCTGATAAGGAAATATCGCATAATTCCAATCGTCTCTTTATGACACAGAGCGTCTCCCTATCATATTTCAACTTCCTAGGGTCAACAGGAGAGAATTAAACTCACTCAACTGATCAAGAAAGGTAACATCATTTCATTCGTCTCTAAATGACCCCTCACATTGCTGGCGCAGTCGTTAACATAATGCAGTTAAGTAAATGGAGGGCTTTCCAACAAATAGAGAACGATTCTATAGGAAATCGAAAACTACAGGAGTTAGATTCCCTAGAAATGCGTTAGTTGTAAGCGAAAATCATCATGAAACTTGTAACATTTTGGGAAACGGATCGGATAACGGTATTTTGAGAATAGCCACTTGAAAAAAAAGTAAAGGAAGTGTATTGAGCCCACTCCTGTACCTTCTGTACATCAGTGACTTACCAGAAGTTGAACAGAACACCACAGCAACTTTGCCGACGACACTGCTGTCCTGGCAGTTAGTGACAATAATAATGAATCAATATCAAAACTCAATAAGTCCATCTCCAAAATCAGTCTTTGGACAACAAAATTTAGGATCAAATTGAATGAGGCCAAGTTTTACCAACCGGAAGATTAACTACATCCCTACTTTCCTCAACAACGTATCAATTCCCTATGCGAATGAAGCAAAATACCTGGGCTTGACGCTAGACGCCAAGCTCAGGTTGAAGGAACATGTCAAAAAGAAGAGGACTGAGTTCGCATTGAAACTTAGAAGGATGTATTGGCTATTCGGCCGACGATCCACTATGACCATTGGTAACAAGCTGCTTCTTTACAATCAAGTACTCAGGCCAGTTTGGATGTACGGAGCGCAGTTGTGGGGCTGCACAGCCCACAAGCAGTATTTCAATGCAGTTTTTTCGGTATTTTCCCTGTTAATAAATAAAATAAATATTAAAAATTAACATCATTAAGTAGTTCGCCATGACACAAAACCCCACAATCATGTATCACATGTGGCAATTGAATTCAAAAACCCAGTATTTCACTATTTTTACACTTTATAAGATGAATTGAGCACTTTTACTGCGAAATTGCGCTCGTTTGTGCGCACTAAAAATATCGAGTGATGGGTCACTTCTTCCTGAAATTTCACGAAGAATTCAAATCTGCGCTAAAAAATGGGGGTTCCTAATACATTAAAAAAACAAAAACGCTGCAAATTATTTCACAAAGGTTTATTATTTTTTCAATTGAGTATGATCGTAGTTTTAGTTGGCTTGCGTACGTCATAAGGCCCGTCCAGACTCCTTGGAGTGTCCTATTTCGAGTTGCCACAACCTATAATCTATAATTATATACGCATGTTTATATTTCTCGATTTGAGCTCCTATCTATTCAAATAGTTATTGCCTTAATAATATCATTATCTAAGTACGTACGAAAAGTCGAGAGGATATGTTATTAAATATGCGTAGGAAAAGCATTGGTATTAACACACAAATATGACCTAGAAAAAAACATATATTCATGCCTCGAAGGAACGCTGTACCCACCTCATGGTGCCGCGGTGTATTATATGGGTATAACACGTAAAAGTAATAAATTTATATCCATTCTCCTACACCCCTCTGCTACGCCCCTGGTCACTCCAGCCACCACAAGGTGTCGCGGCGCCTCCTCTCACTCCACCCCCCGCTCACCCCCACCGTGACCGCGTGCCAGGCGTGCGTCTAACACGTCTAACACTCAAAGCCTTGAAAAAGACACCAACTACAGCCCAAATGGAGTCTATGTGCGAAAGAACGGGTTTTTAAAGTTAATTCTTAGGCCTTTTATGGCTCGGACGGCGGACGGACATTTCAAATTTGGATTCTACGCACCTTGAAACGTAAAGTGACAAAGTTTGGGGGGGGGGGGGGGGGGGGGGGTATAAAAATTTTTTGCTACACGATCACATAGGCTTATTATTGGAAATAATAAACCAAAAATAAATTTGATGTCAATTTCGCAGGTTTGCGCAATGCGTAATTTCATCATTTCTAAAATCTACGAAAAAAATTGTGACGTACAAAAAAAACTGTGACGAATAGCGTTTGCCCGAATAGTTTACGCCGACAATTTGAGAAAAGAGGGGAGATGAGGGGGGGGGGGGGAGCTCGTGGACCATCCGGCTTATACATTAATACGAGTATAATCAAAGACCTGTTACCGTATTTTCCTTCAGTAGGCCAATGTCCTCATCAGTCACCACACGCAGAGACTCGTTCTACTCTTTTATTTTTCTCGTTTTATTAATAAACATGAAGGCTTGTTTACTATTCGTTTTGAACCCGCTATTTCAAGAGAGAAATTTATTTCAAACGAGTGCGGAAACGTGGGCGAATTAATGAAGTTGTCATCGTATCATTGTGTCTGCTTCGACTAGATCGGCACTCTGCCAAATCCCATTTTCTTCCATAGTTCATAATTTCTAATGACGATATTCCCTTTCACAGGGATCGTCCGCCTGCCTGCGCAAATATCGTGTTTGGGTACGTCAGCTGTACCGAAACCTCAGAATTATGAATTTGGACGAAACTGACTCAATTTTCACAATTTTTTACTTTAGCGATGCCTTGTACGGCGAAGGAAAAGTTCAGTATCACAGCAAATCTTGTCGAAACATACTGTGCACCCATTAAATCTACGAAATGTGTCTTGCGTGTTTGCGATCGTTGACGAGTAGAATCGACTTAAAAACATAGATGAATATTTTTGAGTTTTGTTGCTACAAATCTATGTAAATTATTACTCAAAGTTTTATATAGCATTTCCAGGCCAAATACAACCTTTTCCAAACCAAATAAAACTTTTTCCGAACCAAATTGAACTTTTTCAAACCAAATCAAACCATTTTCGGTTTGGGAAAAGTTTAATTTTGTTTGGGAAAAGCTTAATTTTGTTTGGGAAAAGTTTAATTTAGTTTGGAAAAAGTTTAATTTGGCCTGGAAAAGGTTGTATTTGGTCTGGAAATGTTATAATTTCTTTATATTGTAATCTAAAAATTTTATCTACCAAAATCAAAACATTTTGTGTTGGTCTACATAGAATGCTCTTCTTATCTCAATTAATACCATAAATATTTTTGAGTTGTGTTGGTACAAATCGGTATAAATTATTACTCAAGGTTTTATAATTTCTTTATATTGTAATCTAAAAATTTATCTACCTAAATCAACAAATTTTGAGTAGGTCTAAATAGAATGCTCTTCTTATCTCAATTTATACCTCCAGATTTAGTAAAAGTGAAAAATAATTGTATGTACAATCCTCTCTTGAACCGATATAATTACTTGTACTACACAAAATTACTAAATTGGAAAAATCAATGGGGATTCCGTACATTTCGAAGTAACCTATAGTACAGAAACGACTCGTGTTGAGAGGACTCATAATATATTTTGTATTGTCATGCCTAAATGAATTCTTTCAACTCCCTCTACGCTGGGAGGAGTATTGGTGCCGAAAAATAGTTCTATACAGGGTGTCCCGGACAAGGTGGTCAGTACTTGAGGGGTCGATTCTAGAACTCAATTCTGATCTAAAGTCTCTCAGAGATTTTGTTTTCTTTTTACGCATATTTTACGAGAAATTTAATTTTTCATGTTATGTCGTTTCATATTTTGGTGGCCGTTTGTCGCCAAAACGTTCGTGACTCCCTTAATTTGCTGTGTAAATCCAAAGGAAACCTCGAGTTTTTCAATTGGAAATTGAACTATGAGAACTAATATTTTTTTCAAGATGCAAGAACGGTAAACACAACACTACCAGCATATGCTACGTCTGGACGTGTGCTTACGGTCACATACATCAGCGAACCAATAAGTTCCTGATAAAGCACATCAATTTCTCCCCCTGGATCAGCCTTCTTTAGTGTTGAACCTTATTACGAGGTTGGGGAGATATGCATGCTTTACCATTCGATTCAGCTTTAAAAAAAAAGAAAAACAAAAAAAAAGTAGAATCGTGTTTTTGTAGAAAGCAATTTTACAGGAAAACCCTCAATTTCATTGAAAAAACAATGTTTTTCTACATTTAAACTAGTTTCAATTGCAAATTTGCAAAGTCAAAGTTAAATTGACTAGGTACATCATTGGAAAGCTAAGATTTCCGTGCAGTTTTTACTGTTCTTGTATCTTGAAATAATGTTGATTCTTATAGTTCAACTCATAGTTCTTATAGTTCAGTTATGTAATGTATATGCAGGGGATGTAATGGCACCAAGGCCAAGATTAACGCTGTCAACACACAGTTTTATTATGTACATCATTCACAGAGCGCTAGATAGTCATATGAAAAGAGCTCAAAGTCATTATGCCAATAAATCATTATGAAAATAATGTTGTCATTATCGCCTAGGACGCCATCTATCTATGTATATAATATTGCAAAGCTGTTTACCATAAGGCAACTATATTTTGAAAATTTACAAAAAGCAAATTTTAACATGGCTTGTGAAAAATGGGGCAATGTATTGCGAAACTATGCTAAACAGCAATCATGTATAAGAATATAAAACAATAATTTTACTATTAATATACGAGTAGTACTAATTATTTAATAAAAAAAAATAATTTTACTATAGAAAGTTTTCCTACTTATAGAAGATAGGGACATCAAATACCATTGTAGTTATAATATTTAAGCTGTGTGTAGATTATGTATACGCATATGCGATGTTATGTCAACGTGCTATGTTTGAATTATGGGCAAATCGCCTAGACCTCAACTAACAGCACAGGCCAAGCCTACCGTCGGAAAAGTACTTTTGTAATATCATCATAAATGTATGTGTCTCGTTTGAAATAAATCGATAAATCAATGAATTTCCGAATGAAAAAACTCAAGGCTTCCCAAATTTGGTAAAATTTGCTTTTCAGAGGACTTTTACATGTTTTAATTTTTTTAAAAGCTCAAGCTCTTTCCAACGGTATCCTCAAATTTGAATTTACACAGCAAATTAAGGGAGTTATGATCGTCTTAGTGACAAAAGGTCGAATACACGAAATAAATTTTAAAAATTGAATTACTCGAAAACTAAGCGTTTAAAAAAATCTCTAAGAGGAATGTTTGATCAAAATTGAGCTCTAGAATCACCTCTGCAGTATTATTGACCACCTTATCCGGGCACCCTTTACAAGCCGGGATGGCGGGGGGGGGGGGGGTCGTGACTACCCTTAAGGTAGGTTTGGTACTCCTGCGAGGTTTGGTTCCTACCCTTATCAGTTCAAATGGTCAATGTAGTTTTTCAAGTTATTCGAAAATGGTTTCATGTTTGGGAAGTAGTATGAAGCGTCGCACGAGGTGTTTTTCCACGTGACCCATTCCGGTTTCTCGAAGGATCGTCGGAAATAAAAGGGATTTTCCCCGTTTGAATTGTCGGGAATCGGCTGCATTCCTTGTTGGTGAGGTTCCTCCCTTCCCTTCCTTTTGGTTGGCGTTGAGCGGCGAAGGTTCACCATGGCGTCCCTCCCCCGGCACCAAGGTTAGCCGTTCTCGTCCTGTCCCGCGCATGCCTCGTCCCCTCCCATCGATTTCCCTTCCACCACCACCACCTCCTCGTCGTCCTCCACCGCCAACGAACCGGCCCATTTCGATTGTTTGGGGCTTTGGCGCTGGGGGTCGACGAAATTCGGACATGAGAGGATTTCCAAAACATCTGGGGCCTATTTCGTAAAACAACAAGTGACAAGTGTACAAATTAACAAGTACAGGTACTTGTAATGCACGGTAAATTAGAACGAGTGTTTCACAAAAAAAAAAAAAAAAGAAAAAAAATACAAGTGTAGAAAAGTAACACTTGTAGAAGCTAAGTTTACGAGTGTAGCAGAAAAGAAAAATGGCGTATGGGGACAAACGAAATGCACAACATCAAGTGGGATGCCAAAATTGAAGTTTTGTCAGCGAATCATAATATAAAAACGGTGTTAAGTAGGTACACGATAGTTATCGTACATGACAAGGTGTAATGATTGGAAGACAGACAATTTATTAACTGAAAATTGGCGAAAGTGTGTATTTGATTTCAACTTATTCTGATGGCTGGCATAATCTAATTTTTCTCCTTCATTCAGCAGAAATGATTAATCAGTTCATCAAGTCATAATGCTGTGGGTTAGGAATGTCATCTGTAACTTCGAATGATCTTCGCACTTCACTTTGTTCTTCAATGATAGGGAGATCCTCAATACCCGATCAGGATAGATTGCACAGGGTCACGCACCATTTGAATCTTTCAAGGGTCTCGGAAGACATCCTAAATCCCTCTGATAGACTCAAAAATACCCACGAAATGAGCGTTTATTCGTGGCCGAAAAAATCTATAGCGTTTTCTACGCTGAATGCTTCTTTCTTGTCTGTATTCTTCAGCAGAAGATGATTCCCTCATATTAAATACCGAAAAATTGTCAACTCACAATGCTGGAAAATAACAAGTTTACAGGTGAACGGACGTAGGTTAAAAATCGGCCATTTTTTACAACTGTAAAACCGTGACTTGTTCAAAATGACGGGGAAACACTTGTAACTTGTCCAAAGTCGCCTGTACACTTATTAATTTTCACTCTTTCTGTGCACACTCATTTTTTACAACTTGTACATAAAGTCAGCTTGTAACTTGTCACTTTTGGTTTATTATTTACAATAATAAGCCTATGTGATCGTGTAGCAAAAAAATTTTATAACCCCCCCTCAAACTTTGTCACTTTACGTTTCAAGGTACGTAGAATCCAAATTTGAAATGTCCGTCCGCCGTCCGCCGTCCGGGCCATAAAAGGCCTAAGAATTGACTTAAAAAACCCGTTCTTTCGCACATAGACTCCATTTGGGGTCTAGTTGGTCCTAACGTTTAACCATCCCGATCGCTTTACTCGCATAGATGCTATGGGGCAAAAACGTGTCTTTTTCGACGCGAGCACGCCTGGCACGCTTGGCAGGGGGTCACGGTGGGTGGAGAGGGGGAGGGGTGGTGAGCGGAGGGGTGGAGTGAGAGGAGGCGCCGGCGCCGCGGCTTGTGGTGGGTACGGCGCCGGCGTTCGTTCGAGGCGTGAATATGTTTTTTTCAAGGTCATATTTGTGTGTTAATACCAAAGCTTTTCCTACGCATATTTAATAACATATCCTCTCGACTTTTCGTACGTACTTAGATAATGATATTATTAAGGCAATAACTATTTGAATAGATAGGAGCTCAAATCGAGAAATATAAACATGCGTTTATAATTATAGAAGTATAGGTTGTGGCAACTCGAAGTAGGACACGCCGAGGAGTCTGGACGGGCCTTATGACGTACGCTAGCCAACTAAAACTACGATCATACTCAATTGAAAAAATAATAAACCTTTGTGAAATAATTTGCAGCGTTTTTGCTTTATGAAACAGGCCCCTGGTGTGAAACCAGCAGATCTGTGCTTTACAAATACTCTTCAGCAGAAGATGATTCCCTCATATTCAATACCGAAAAATTGTCAACTCACAATGCTGGAAAATAACAAGTTTACAGGTGAACGGACGTAGGTTAAAAATCGGCCATTTTTTACAACTGTAAAACCGTGACTTGTTCAAAATGACGGAGAAACACTTTGGAAATTGGGCCTTCACCTCTTCGCGACCAGCGAATATAGGCGAAAGCGCTTAAATTCTTCACCAAGATGGCAAGAACAGACAAGTAGGGTGAATGACGCTCTCACGTCTTCAGCAACCAGTGTTTGGCACGATCGTATCGTCGAATACGAATACGATTGTAATCGCGATCATTATTCGTTGATTCTGAGTCGATTACACGATGCGCCACGGTCATCTATTTCAATAGGGCGTCCTTCCTATAATATGCGAAGCCTTGCTAATATTACCTAACTTCAGAGGAACGTCCTATTGAAATAGATTTGAAACAAATAGGCTGAGCTCCAATCGTTGAATTCGCTTTAAGGACGTCCCTCTTAAGCTAGGTAATATTAGCAAGGCTTCGCATATTATAGGAGGGACGCCCTATCGAAATTGATGACCGTGACGCATTTTTATGGGTTGTATTCGTGTAATCGCCGACAGACGAATACGATTACACTAATACGAATATAGTCGCAGTTGACTCAGAATCAACGAATAATTATCGCGATTACAATCGTATTGGTATTTGACGATAAGATTATGCCTAACACTGTCAGCAACTGCTGAGTATTCAGCACCTCAGGCCATTCGAGGTGGAAATGGAAGCAGCGTCATCGTTAACCACACGATTGTCAAAAAACGCTAGCATGCCCTTATGCCACACCTCTTGTACTGCCATGTCAGCTACCAGAGCTGATCTTCCCATACTTCCTGTACTGGCTATATTGTCTCGAAGAATAGTCAAATACTATTGAGAATGCTGTACTTGAAATTTAGATAAATAAATTATGTTTACCTGCTATAAATCTTACACTAGTACTAGTTTTTGTTCAGTTCAAATACCCTTATGCTTGGAGTCAGCGATTTTTGTAATGAACTTTTCTGAAATTTCACGAGTGTATTGGATATATTATATAGTATGACGTTCACTTACCCACGTTCAGATTGGTGTATACGTCACTGAATGTAACTTGTGTACACGATTGCCATCTTATGTTACACATTTCAATTCACACTCTACTTTTCCAGATCAAATTCCCTGTCAAGGGAATTGTGAGTGGAAAAGACATTAACTTAGTACATCACTAAGCCACCACCTCCTCACTTCCTCTATAGCCAACGAACAGCCATTTAGATTGTTTGGTTGGGGGCCGCGGCGGTGTCGACGAAATTCCAAAGAGGATTTCAAAAACATCCGGTGTGAAACCAGGAAGATCTGTACTTACATGTACAGATTACGAGCTCAGCACTTGAAAATAGTCAATTATACAATTATAAGTGCTTTACTTGAAATGTAGATGAATAAATTAAATGTACCTGCTATAAAACTAACGCAACTACTAGACTTTGTTCAGTCTGAATACCCAATTACTTGGGGTCAGCGAAAATTGTAGGGAATTTTTATGGAATGTCACCAGTGTATTGGATGTATATGGTATACACACTTCTACACTTTCAGATTCGTGTATGTCGTACGTCACCGAATGTTACGTGTGTACACGATTGAAATCTTACTTTACACATTTCAATTGACACTGCTTTTCCAGATCAAATTCCCAGTCTAGAGAATTTATTGTGAATAGAAAGACATTATCTTAGTGAAATACATGTGATTCCACCACCTAATCTTCCTCTACCGCCATCACGCCGGCCCATGTCGATTGTACGGTTGGTGGCCACGGCGGGGTCAACGAAATTCGGACATGAGAAGATTTCAAAAACATCCGTTGTGAAACCAGGTGGATCTGTACTTACATGTACAAATTACGAGCTCAGTACTTGAAGAATAGTCATTTATAAGTGCTGTATTCGAAATGTAGATTAATAAATATGTACCTGCTACAAAACTTACTCAAGTACTAGTATTTGTTTTTCAAATACTCAAATACTTGGGGTCAGCAAAAATCTAAAGCGCTCGCACCTGGAACTCGACTTACTAGTGACTACGGATTCCTCCGAAATGTCACGTAAATGATAATTTTACTAGTACTACAAGTGGAAATAATCCTTTAGATTTAATACCGGTCCTCGTTTGTTTAGTGTTTTGGTGCTGGGGCCCTTAGATGATCACTGTAACTTTTTATTTATACAATTTTTCAGAATAATTTATTTAATCTTCACGTAAAAATTTCGCTTGTAAACAAAGAGACAACAATTGATGATTGTTTTCTTCTCTTGCAGCAGAATTTGCCTCAGAATCTCCCGGTCTCTGGAATAGTGAGATGCAGCTGTCATTCACAATGCGGTTGTAAAGAAAAAGGGGGAAAAAAAAATAAAAACACTGTTCCAAGCACTAGTATGGATTTTAATATAAGCTATTAGTGCAGGGGTTCCTATTTTTCGCAAGTTTATGCGGCTACGAATGTAACGTTGATATTCACATTTTCACTAGTAATTCTCATTTCTCATTCCCATGAAAAAGACACGGTTGGCTACCTTTGCCACACCACAATAAACGATAGCGCGCCAGCTTCCATACGAGTTATTCAATTTATACAAAAAACCCTTTCAAATCTGAAATTCCACGATGAGCGGAGCACCCTGCACACCCATATCATCGATTCAGGCTTTATACACTCCGTTATGAAACGATTGTAAAAACATTCATCACAGAAACATCTCCCGCACTCTCAACAATTCTCTAATCCTATTCGAAGATAAATGCGTTCGTTTTATCATGCTAAAAACACTACACGCCACTGCTATTTTTAAACCTATTATCGCGTTGAGATAGGTAGGTACATACATGACGATATCGTCCATACAACCGTGGTATATTTATATTACTCCTAATCTTGATTCACTTGTCGTTTGTTTTGATAACTAAAGAATCGTGTTGACTATTTATTTTCCTATATCGTTTCAAGATATCGACGTTATGATTTCATGCTAAAGTTGTTCATTAGGTCGTTATTCAAATGATACAATCAGTGAATTAGTCGTATCATCCTTTTTCTTTTATTTCCGAAAAAATGACTATGAGCTTCTCATTCAACGCTTTTCTTCGTTTTTTGTCGTATAATGACTAAATTAAAAATATAACATTTTTAAATGGTGAAAATATCCCAAAATCTGTTATCGATATCTGATGGGAGGTATCAGACATCGTATTCCTAAAAAGTGTAACTCAATGGAATTGGTCAAAATTCTCGAATGGCTAAAATTTGTATAATCCTACTTAATAAGATGAATGTTGTTAGAATTTATCAGGACAGAAGAGTTGTAGCAATTTAATCTCATTTTATATACAATGAGTGTTCCTTGTGAAATTATTAATCAATTACTGCATTTAACGATCTTGGCATAAATTCTGTGAAGGGGTACAGTTCGGTGCAGTAACATTGCAAGTTGCGTCAATGGTGGTCGCGTATCTCAGGGCTACTAAAGGATTCTAACATACTTTATATAATATTTTAAGTATTTTAGAATCCTTATAAATAAATATATAATAACAAGTAAATTGTATTGTACTATTAATTGCTTTCTTGTTGGGTTAATATTCTAAATATTTAGTAAGGTTAAGACCTTGATTAATGTGGTACATGATGTAAGAGGATGCCCAATAGTAAGCTTTACTTTCGATTTGTCGCATATGCTAATAGTACATTTACGATGAAATTTAGATAACGAGATAAATAGATGAAGAATAACAAATTAGGTCGGGCGGTCTTCTACGTTTCAATCTCCGGAGATTCGGTGGTAATGGTGGGTGGAGTGGAATGCCGCGAATCAGCCGATTTGGGTGATTCGTCATCTTACCGTGTAGTCTTTTGTAGGCCTCTCGTAATATATTGAACACTAGCTGGCTCACCCGTGCGTTGCACAGGTTGACTTGACTATTATCAAATAGCCTGTGACCCAAGTTGAAGTAATTCTGATAGATTCGCCCATTCAGATCCCCAGTTGGTTCAGTGACGTTCAAAACGCTTTAACACCCCCCCCCCCCCCTCCCCACTGGGTCAGATTTCAAAAATTTGAAAAAAGTAGTCTTTGACTTGAATTAGAGTAATCCAAACATATTCAACAATCAAATCCCCACTTCTTTCAGTGGTGACAAAGATACCCCATTTCTCCCCCCCCCCCCCCCCCTCCTATCCCCTGAAACACCCCCTTCTATGGGTTAGATTTGAAAATTTTCGAATAGCCTATGATTTAAGTTAGAATACTCCAAACATATTCGACAACTCAGATCCCCAGTTGGTTGAGTGACGTTCGAAACGCTTTAACTCCCCCATCCCCTCCCCCTCCATTGTGGGTTACATTTAAACATTTGGAAAAAATTTGTCTGACTTGAATTGTAGTAATCCAAACATACTCGACAATCAAATCCCAGTGATGACAAAGATACCCCATTCCCCCTCCTCCCCTAAAACTATGGGGCAGATCAACAACAGCAATTGATTTATACATACATATATATATATATATATATATATATATATATATATATATATATATATATATATATATATATATATATATATATTTATCTATAAAAGAGGATGTATGTATGTATGTATGTTGCCTATAGACTCCAAAACCGCTCGACAGATTGTAATGAAACTTTCAGGTATTATTAGGCATGATTCAAGGATTGTTCCTGTAAAGTTTGGTGCAAATCCGTTTAAAGGGCTCTGACCCAGAGGGCATAAAAGGGTGCAGTGTCAGGTTTTAGAAATTAATTGTTCACAAAATTAACTACCCAAGCCAAGACCGAAGGAGGAGGAGGAGGAGGGAGGGGGAGGAGGGAGGAAGGGGAGGAGGAGGAGGGAGGAGGAGGAGGAGGAAGAGGAGGGAGGAGGAGTGAGAGAGGAGGAGGATGAGGAGGAGGATGAGGAGGAGGAGGGAGGAGGAGGAGGAGGAGGAAGAGGAGGGAGGAGGAGTGAGAGAGGAGGAGGATGAGGAGGAGGGAGGAGGGACGAAGAGGAGGGAGGAGGAGTGAGAGAGGAGGAGGATGAGGGACGAAGAGGTGGGAGGAGGAGGAGGAGGAGGGGGGAGGAGGAGGAGGAGGAGGGAGGAGGAGGAGGAGGAGGATGAGGAGGAGGGAGAAACCAAAGGCAGAATCCAAAGGCTAAGCTTCCGTCCATCCAATCACCTCTTAATAACAGTTTAAAATTACGATCAATAAACAAATTTAATTTGGGCGCAGCAACGCGCGGGGGGGGGGGGGGGGGGGGGGGGGGTGAACGCTAGTATATATATATAGCACATTAGTTCACTATTTATGAGGGCACAAGACTCTTTGAAGTGTTATGCTCTGATAAAGATGAATGATGTGTGTTATTTTATCAATTTATCTGTATTTATTTAGGGATTTTATTAGTGCTGGGTGGAGTGGGATGTCGCGTACCAGCTGATTTGTGTGATTCGTCATCTTACTGTGTAGCCTTTTGTAGGCATCTCTTCATATATTGAAGATAGTATATTCTTCAACTATGTATTAGGACAGAAGACTCTTTGAAGCGGTATGCTCTTGTAGAGATGAACGATGTGAGGTATTTTATCAAAATTGTCTGTGTACGAGTGTAATCGCAATACTTTTTCGAAATATCAGATTTTGGGATGTAAACCAAAGATTTTTTTTTAAATATGTACGTACATGAAAAAGCGTTAATCACCAGGAGTCGTTTCTGAATGCCTCAAAACGAATTTCCATGAAGAAAATGTTGGAAAATTTGTATTCGGAATATATCGGAGCCATTGTTATAGCTTTGTTTTCTACGAAAATGAGCTAAATGAGAAATTCCAACACACAAGTGCCCACTACATATATATTCCCCTCCCCCACCTTGTAGTTCTCACTCATTTCTTATTACAAATTATAGTATATTTTGGAGAAACACCATCATGTCTATAAACGCGTTGGTATTCATAACGGAATCGTGCGTTAGCTAGACGAATGACGCGGCAATGGTTTGATCATGGCAATAAAAATTAAATTTTCCGAGGTGACGTGACTACGGGGAAGTTGTTGATAAAAAGCGGTTGGATTCCAGTGTTGTGTTGCCCTTGGCTGAGGCGATCAAGGCTTTTTTTTTATGGGAGTTTGAACCTATAAACAGTAAAACCCGACCTATGAAATCCCGCGAACTAGAAATAACGTCGGGCACCGACCGGTGTTGACGCTTCGTGACGTCACTAAGTAAAAACACCAAGTTGTTGTTGTTGGTGACGTATGGAAATACAGGAAGGGAAGAAGATTGCAGGTTTTTATTCCTTTCTAAGTTGTTTACTCAGGAAAGCGGGATCCCTTGTAATGGTGTTGTTAGGGTGAACGAACTTGAAGATTTACGCTGGTTACACATTGGGCGGTTTCTGCCGCGGCGGCAATTTTGCCGTCGCCGCCCGAGAAAATCTGTTGCTTACACACTGGGCTGTCAAAACACCGTCAATCAGTCGATGGCGTAATGGATGTCATTTAAGCTATGGTGATCCCGCGGGCTTGGGTTGTAGTTGACTTTTCATTATATGTGTACACAGGCCCAGTGTGTAGAAAGTAAGTGTGTGTGTTGTGTGTGTATATTGAGTGTGTGAGGATAATTCAACAGGTCAGTTGTATACAAATTATTTAGTGTTTGAGTGATAAAATGGACGGACAACAACTGTTAGCAGTTATAACTGTTAGCAACTGTTCTAAAGTTATTAATAAATCGTTGTCAATTAATCCACTCTGACTACTATCATTGTCATCACCCATTTCACTGTCAATCATTTTCACTAGAAAACACGGAGCAACTTAAACACAAGACGTCTGTAGAACCAGCTCAAAGGTTGACTCGGAACTGGCGGCGACGGCAGCAACACCGCAAATGTGTAGACTCGCATTTGGTCACGTACGCCACTGCGAGCCTGAAGGCGGCAGAAAAACAGCCCGCCGCAGTGGCAGTGGGCGGGTGCACAGCGACCGCAAACGGCAAAACGACCGCTCGTAATTTCTGCCGCCCAGTGTGTAAGCTTCCATTTAAATCTTCAGACAACTGCTCGAACGGCGACGACGTTGAAATTGCCGCTGCGGCAGAAACCGTCCAATGTGTAACCAGCGTAAAACCAACTTTGGATGTATGTTCGGGGAGGCGATCAACCTCACGTTCATAAAGTAACTCTCTCCCCTAGCGCTCCTAGCGGCGGATCTTGTTGGTTCGGAGCCCCATTGAATTGGCCATCCATTTTTCTGGCAAAAGATCTCATTTGAACGACACCAACCGGCAACACAATCAATACAAGCTCCATCTGATCGACTAAGCGACTCATAACCTGAAAACTTTTTTTGTCCCCGTTTTATAAACAATGCTCCATTACTTTAACTTGTCCCGACAATCGGAACACATCTATTTTATTCCCTTTCTATCGCTCATAATAGCGGTTAATCAGTGATGGACACTGGAATTGTTCAAGAATCTTCACTAATTTATCTATAAAACTGGCCAAACAATATACATGAGCTACGTTCACCAATTAGCAAGCTGTCTTGTTAGGAACTTCTTTCCTTGTGACGACATTCAAAAATTGCAGAGCTGAGTTAGCTGACAGAGTGTTTTTAGGACTGTAGGAGTGAAGGTGATGATCGAATAACCAGATCAGACATCAATCGAATAAGCCATCCGATGGGGCTTCGAAATAAAATGGTCCGCCGCTAGGATCGCTTGGGGGTCATGCACCTTAGAGAAACATCTCTGTAGTTGATACCTCTCGTCACCCTTTTAGCTCAACATTTCATTCCCTGTACCATTATCCTCATCAATAGTGATCCAAAATGAGAATTAAGTATATCAATAATTAATAAATATTTTTAAAAATGTAGGTAACTTACTGTATGTGAACAATCACGGTTTGTCATCCACAGACGTCCACGACAACAAAATTAGAGACCACATACGTAACCTATTAAAAGTGTGAAGCTGTTAGTTTATCATTGTTATCTCACATCTTACAATGGGATTATTTACTGTAATAAATAATCGTCGGGACGCGGTTTCCCCAAGGGATGAAACCTTTGGAAAGCAGTGCATTGAGGCGATCCGCCGAAAAAGGGTTTTGTCTTTCAAAAACCCAACGCTCTGATGAGTTCATACATGAAAGTTTTCATACTGTAAGAAATCGGAACAATCAGTAGAGTCTGTCACAACTCCGTGCTGGGCTCTACCTCGAGCTTCTCATGTTCGGAGCCCCATTGCCTAGCAAAGGATCTCATTTGAACGACACCATCCAGCAAAACAATCCACACACGCACCGTTCGAGCGACTTAGCGAATCATACCTATAAAAGAAGTTGCCCCAGCTTCATAGACAAAGTTCCATTACCTCACCTTCTCCTGGCAATCGGAACCCGTCTATTTTATCTCCTCGCCCCTGCGGTTCGTTGGCCGGCGTTGGAAATCCTTTCCAGGTCCCATCCTGTCCCCCTTCGCTTCACCTTCTTCTCTTCCCTTCGGCTGGGTCTGTTCTCCCGGTAATTGTTCTACCAGTAGTCGCTTTGGTGATGAGATGCTCTGGGTCAAGGTCGGGGTTCTTTCTCTAATTTATTCCGCGGCCCTCTTGGACGTGATTCACTGTCGTTATGTAACCCCTCATGCCCGCCCCCTTCTGTCGCCGTCTCTTTCTGTCTCCCTGCTTCACTTATTCATTGTCCCTCTCACACTCTCCACTTTTCATTTTTTTTCTGTTCTTTTTTGTCGTTTCGCTCTCGCCGGTAAACATTAGTATTCTAGGGTCCTTCGGGAAGTCCATAACGTTTATCCGGTGGGTTTCTCGAGATTATCCTTGTGAGGAGGGTCTGGACCGCAAAATACTTATATCTTGATCAAATATATATTTGAAAATACACTTCTTTTTTTTTTTTTTTTTTTTTTTCCAACAACGATTTCCTCACACTAGACGATGCGGGCAGGCCGGATTCGTATCGCGATCGCAGCGAACCTGGCGGAATGTGCAACTAATCTGAATTTGTACTGAGGGATTGACTTCTTGACGTTATGTATTTTTGAGAACACCAAACGATACACATAAACTAATCTATATTTGACCAAACCTACCTCCATTCTGCCAGGTTCGCTGCGATCGCGATACCCCCATTGTCTTGCTTTCCTCACTTGGATTGCAATATTTACTTCCTGTTGCTATGCGCAGGGGTTCGTTGTTTCCATATTACCATATATTTTTGATAATATTTATAATCATGCGTGGTTTTGCTTCCGAGTTTACATATAGGTAGCGAAAGCACCGTTTTATGTTTTGGGAGATGAAAAATTTGTTGTCTCCAAAATCAAAATCTCCATTTGCATTTTACGTTTTGGCCATTCTGAACGACTTTCGTTCCGAGCCTATCTGTCTGTCGTGTGTCCGCAAATCCTTGTAACTTCAAGCTTAACTTTCACAGTTTTCATCGATTTTGACGAGATTTTCAAGGAATGTGTGGATTAGAGTCTCCTCCTTCTTCTATCAGTTTCATTAGTCCCAATTATATACTTAACTCTGCGCATGCGCAAAATTAAGTTTCATCAAACATCATTTTCTCTCGCCCTGGTCGTCCGATCTCGCTCAAATATCCGATCGTCAAATCTCCGATCTCGCTTGTTAGACTAAGTCTGAACGTTGTTCTTTTGGTGTGAAATCTTTTAGTTTGGAGAATAGTGGTCTGTTCGTATGAAGTGTTCGAAATGCAATTTTTACCTGTTTATATTGCTCGAAAATCTTGTTCATTTGTTCTCCACCCCTTTCAAGTAAGGCATGGAATAATAGTGCACTGGTCGGCCTTATGTGAGAAGGGTGGCAGAGCAAATTACTTTTTAGATTTTCTTTTAGCGAGTTTTTGAAGAAAATCAAAACATTTATGCAGAAATCCGTTTCAGGCTATTCTGAATCATATTCTGAAGTTTAACGCATTTTTTTATGTATGTATATATGTATGTGTCATTCCAGACGATAACTGTCCGTAGGATTGTGCTAGAAACTTCAAACAAATTTTAAAATGTTAAGGACACAAAAGGAAAGTTCAAGTTCGTTGGCTAGCATGATCGAATTACATCTTCGGGTTTGAAATTTCAAAATAGCCTGTTTTTGCGAATTGTTGTGCGAAATAATTTTTTCAGCATACTAACATGTGGTATATTCGGAATCAGCGTAAAATTTACTATAAGAATATGTAGGTAGGTATCAAGTTTTCAAAAATTTCAAAGTTGAAAAATCAGTCAAAAATCGAAATAATGCCGTTCGCTAGTAGTAAAAATCGGTAATATTTGCATGAAACATTGTCCAAATTCAGATTGAACTACTCTTATGGAAGTATCTCTGTATAACCAATCCTAGAACCATGCTGTTTAAGGCTAGAACCATGCTGTAGATAGAATTTGATTCCATGTTTGTCTATCAAAATCATAAACTAAAATTTCTCTACACGATCAATAGCGACTGAAATGTCGAAGATTTCTTCAAAAATTCGCTCATGGGGTCACGCTGCATGACTGCACTTTTTATAGACTACTAGCCTCCACGTCCAGCCGGGGGGCAAGCCCCCCGGACCCCCCATTGAATTACTCGCTTCGCTCGCAAAGTGTGGTATGTAGGGAATGTTGCTCGCTTTGCTCGCAAAGTGTGGCTGTATACATGCGATGTATTACAATTGAAACATGTAGTCGATGTTGCTCGCTTCGCTCGCAAACGGTAGATATCTAAGGGTAGGTTTAACTTCTGTAGGGGATGCTGCTCGCTTCGCTCGCTTGAGGACGTTATACTGCCCACCCAACTTGGCAGACGTTTTTTTCTGTTGGAAATTCTCACAAACAAAACAAATTTAATAAAACTACGTGGAACCACAAAAAAGTTCATTTGGGGATTAATATATGAAAATTTAGGGGTGGACTACCCCTAAATTTAGGGGGATGAAAAATAGATGTTGGCCGATTCTCATAGATACCGGATAAGCACAAAAAATTTCATCAAAATCGGTCAAGCCGTTTCGGAGGAGTATGGCAACGAAAACTGTGACACGAGAATTTTATATATTAGATATGGTACTAAGTAAGCATTATGAACAGTTCTGTGTTAGGCATATATAGGCCTGTTAGTGTTTTCCAACAACAAGCTTGTTAATTATTTAATCTACCATTTCAGTGTTAATGAAGAATTATTGCACGATCTACATGAATAGAGGGTCCTGCTCCAGGACCAAAACGTCGTAGAAAATAACTGACTGCACAAAGACCTGCCTGGTCATTTCTCTTACTCCATATATTATAATTATTACACTAGATCAAGTAGAGTAATATGTGTATTACTAAAAATGTGTAAAACTTGGCTATCAAGTTCTGATACAGTGGGGCGTGCATGTTCTGTTGGGAGTGCGGTTAAATTCCGTCTCTTAACCCTCCTCCTCCTTCACCGCTAATTGTGTTGATCCAGGTCCTTGGGCTTCCTCTCTCCCAACTCTCCATCTTAGCCCCCTGTTTGCCTTTCTAGACGTCCTTTGTTGTCAATCATAGCGGCCAGCTATTACCGACTTGAGGCGTCACCGATTCTCCTTTGACGCAAAGCAAACTCCTAAACTCCTCACCTCGCCGCGTCACGGGAGTCTGTTAGACAATTACTTCGTAGGCGGTCCTAAATTATTATCAGATATCGACGGAAGACTCAATTTATTTTAGAAGTGAATCATTGAGTCTCTACTTTGACTCTGCCTCCATTTGTCTACCTGTATGTGAGTGTTTGTGTATATCTGTCTGGTCCGTGCTACATGCACATTTTGGCGCTATCAACTCGAAATTCGCTAGGTAGATTCCTTGGAGACCCGAAATATGCTGCACAGCTTTTGTCGCCAATGACCCGATGTGGCGGTAATATCTTCGACGATGTTGAATCGGAACTCCTCAGAAATACGTTTTTGGTATGGAGTTCAATATTTTTCGTCGTGTTCAATTGATCGATCGAAATGATTTTCAAAGCTATCCGATTCGATGCTACCACAATATTATCATCAACAATTTATTGTCGACGATAACGGACGACGAATCTAAAAAAATGCCAGTTCATTATAGTTTTTTGGGATGTGGCGGCGATATTTAACGATGTTGAATCGGAAGTCCTCAGAAATATGTTTTTGGGATGGATCTCGACAGTCTCTGACGTGTTGAATCGATCAAGATGACTTTCATTGCCATACGATTCGATACTAACACGATATACTATCATCGATTGTCGACGACAACGGACGACAATGAGCGTCACCCACGTATTCATTTTATATTTTTGAATGAAAATAGATTCCATTTCAAGAAATTTGGTACCATCCGCACTCTCCTACGTTGAGTATTTTCCTCTCTATGATTTTTCAAAGTTTGCACTGGTAGTCAGGGGGGTCCCGCCCAGGCGGGAGGGGTGCTTTGGCGTCACCAGTGTGCGAAACTTTGAAATATCGTAGAAAGAAAACTACTCATCGCAGGAGAGTACGGTTGATGCCAAACGTCTTAGGATGGTATATTCTTCCATTTAAAAATGGTTAAAACACCTTTTTCGCACGACTGGTAAAATCACATATCATCACAATCACATATCGTGTTGAGATTCAAGAGTGCAAGGTGGGGTGCACAAGTGGACAACAGCATTTCTCGTTCTTCAGTTTTTGTTTTTGTCTTTTCTGCCTCTTATTTAATTTACCCACCAATTGTATTTTGCCTTCTTCCACCCTTCTCAAGTACCTTAACCGCTTCTTCTTCTTATCAATTTCTCTCGGAGTAAGGTCCATCTCCCCGTGTTCGTATCTTTGTTTTGCTGCATCTTGTGCTCTTCATCCTTTCTCCATCACTCCGTTTTTTTTTTTTTTTTTTTTTTTTTTTTTGTGGGGTTGGTGAAATCCTTAATGGGCTGACACTGAGGGTATTACTTTAGCCCATATTGAACCCAAAAAAAAAAATAAATAAAAAAATAATAATAATTCAACTTACAGCTGTAGAAAAAAGAAAAACCTAAATGCCTAGCCATAAAAAATATAAAGAATACAGAGGTTCCATTCTAATCCAAACTCTTTCTATACTGGTTTCTCAAATGTTTCATTTCAGGTTTAATTCAGGTAGGTAAGTACCAAAAGTTGAGTACCTACTCATCATAATTTATTTTGACGGAACAATGTAAACTGGAATGAATAATTCACCGCATAAGCGTGGATTTTTGAGCATCAGAGATTATCATGACAAAAACGTCATTGCCGTGACGAAAAGTATTTGTAACGGTAATGACAGGATTTTGGTAATGGAGTTAACATTTTAGATTTCAAATCATCAAAATCATAACTTCATCTAGAAAACTGAGCAAAACAAAAAACTTGAACAACCGTTTCATTGTCCCCAACACAGGGATTCAAAATAAATATTTGATAAATTTCCAACGTGACATGCATAGTTGCAGCAAAATGTGATGGTGTAACATAAATGTCATTAGTCATTACCGTGACAGTTTGAAATTTCAAAATGCGAAATTTCTAGTAAAACCTTGATTTTAATTCTGCTGGATCACTTAAATGTCTTTAGAAGAGTCCCCTCAGTTAAATAAATAATGTAAGAACTAATTTAAATTACCTAATTTTTTCGAAATTTGAACTCTAAAAATGGCACGTATTCTTGGTATGGCCCCTTGCGCATTTATAACGTTCCAAGATCGTTTTCAGTGCTGAATGCGGCTCCAATATTTACGGAACGGTTCCAATATTTCCAGAATGCAGTTCCAATATCGCCTGAAGTGACAGAACGAACCTTGAGTCGACTTTGACGTGAAGCAAACTCCTATATATCCCCCCTGCCACGGGTGACTGTTGGAGAATTACGATGTAGAACGCCCGTTATGATTATCGGGTATCAGGCGAAAGGCCTTTATTTTTAGAAGTGAATCAGTGACGTGAATGAATATGTCATTTGTAACTGGATGGGTGCATACGGCCTCACATGCTTAGCATCTCAATTTCACAGTTTGTAGCTGTTACATAATCCTCTTCTCTAGATGCTGCTCGACGGTCGCGGCTGTATAAATGAATAACGTTACATAACTGACCGATCTAGACACACGCAGAATTACTGCCTTGTCTAGCTGTCAGCTCTAGTTGAATATTTACAAATTATTACATCATGACATTCAGACTATGTTATTTCAACCATCCGTAGAGCGCTCCTCAAAAATTCCACGATTGGTCACTTCTGCCAAAACGATTAGTTCGTTGTACTACAGTTATATAACATTATATTATCTTCATATTTGCATTTGTAGTTTCATGTTATTTCCATAGTCCAGGATTTCGGCGTTCCACAGTCTGACTGAGATATTTCCTAAAAGATACAATATGTGGTGTATCCACTTATCCGGATTGTATTAAACTCGAGAATATCGAAGTTCCTATGACTTCGTACTCCGCTGACGTCTGCTTATCACATCATAAGCGTTCTCCAGTATGGGTGGGGGGGTTAATCCTGAAAGTCAACAATCCAAAATTCCGACCTATGCAAATATCCACTCCGGGAAAAGCTTTCAAGATCAAGAAATGAAACTGGTATTATTAGGAATTTCATCAATACCTTTTGAAAATAGTAGGAATTACGCTTGTTTCACTCGGACAAGCACTTGCATAGACATTCCCGAAACCAAAGTTCTTCAGAATGGTCTGAAACTTGAAATGCGAGCATGAATTTCGGTTTGGTCGTACATTGTTCAGAAATTTGCTGAAACTGAAAACAATGCTTCCGCTACCTATAGGTAAACTCGGGAACAAAATCTAGTGATCTGATTTATCATTTTTGATGTTTATGCCTAAAGATTATCCCACGAGGGGTCTTTGCAACTCTAGAAACCACGTTTGGAATCATCCTGGTAAAGTCGTTCCACATCTGCTCAGCCAGCTCATCGTTTTTCCATCCAACCGGAGCCCGAAATACGTCTACGCAGCAAAACCTCTGAAAGTAGTTCAGATGGGTGTCGTTGGACCATGCGGATTTTCTTTTTCTTTTTTTTTTCCTTTTTGTATCTTCAGTCGTCTCGAGTTCTCTCAACAACTGAGCCTACTCCTGTTTACAAGGCACTTTTACTGTCCGTAATGATCGTTATTTGTCGTCAAATTACACGCGTCAATGACGGTTTCTGGGTGATAAGTACCCGGTGCCACCTGCTGTAAACCAGGTGCATTTGCTTTGCCTCTCCTCGCCTGTTTTTCCACAGTTGGAAGGGGACAGTGTAGGTAGGTAATGGCTTCACTTCCCGTGTCCACTACATATTATCTGAAGCACCGAATTCAAGTAATAGGAGTTGAAAACTTCTTGTCTGAATTATTTTTGCGGAACAGCCAATCGTGCGCATTTGTTCTGAAATCATTATTTAGGTTTCTGGTTTATTCCTGAAGATATCAATTTTCTTCAGAAAATGAAAACCAGTCGAGCAGCATGACCTTGTAAACAATTTTTTCAGCTTCTACCTAATCTTTTGTATTGCAAACTAACCTTTTCGAAATTATATTCGACAATCAAAGCAAATGTAAGATGTTACCTAAGTTTTGTCGTTTTTTAAAGCCATTTGTGAGCAACTGTTTCCGGAAATTGGCACATTTTTATGCACAAAAATGTCTAACGATCAAATATGTAGAAACGAAACATATTTTATAATTAGGTATATTTTGTTAAACTATTTTATGTGATTTTCGAGTACCTGCATTTTTATTTATTGAGGGATGTTAAATGGTTTAAGGAAAGGACGCTTATTTTTATCTCGATTCTAAGGTCAGATATTGACTTCTGTAAAGAATTTTTTAAATCCAGGAATCGTTTCAGATCGTTCCAAAATTGATTTTCTTGATGAAAATTTAATTTTTATGAAATTTTGGAATCATTGCAATAGACGGGCAGCAGCTCCAACTTCTATGCCAATGAACAAGAGCTCTTCTTTTATCCATCAGGTTGTTGGGATGGTGATGGTTTTTCCTGATGTTTAGATGTTAATCCTTCAGCTTATGGGGCTGACAGCAAATATTAATATATTTTCCTCTATTATCTTCAGTAGTTTTGTTGATTAGGTATGCGATAGTTCACCGTAAGATATTGAGTTAACTCACCTGCTGTGGGGTCCCAACATAACTTCTAGATGTGACATCGGACGAGCATAGGGGAAAATAATGGAACTCGTAGTATCAGTTCCAGAAAATATCTACAAGCAAGAAATAATTTATTTTTGGGTTCCGCAGATGATTGGTATGGATTTTTACATTCTCGTTTTTTTTTTTTTTTCTAGGTAACCTTTCATTAATGAACTGTTGATTTTTGTTTAACCAGAGCTGTCAGTATTATTTATTGATGGCGTTCTGCATTTCATATTTACCCATTTTTCACCTTCAATATTCTATGAAGAGTATCTAATCATTTCTCGATCGTGTACAGTATTCACACCCTCCCAAATGCCACCAAGTCAATTCACTGAGGGGCATAGCGAGAAAATCGCTATAAACTGTTGTCACCACGTGGAAGGGAATGCAAAAATAGCTATTCTAGGGGGCTCCAGAAAGTAAGGCCAACATTCACATCTTTATTTCAGATGGCTTCACTATGTTTTCCTACGACCTTGATTTCAAGGAAGGCTCTAATCAACTTCTTGCTATTTCTTGAGAATTGAACTCATTGGCCTTTGGAAGTGCACGACAATGTTGCTCTCTTTCGTCAAGTTTTTTGAGCTGAGTCGGTGGTCTGCTTCAGCCCATTTTCAAGAAGAAGAACAGCGGGCGAGCTGAACTGAACTGTCTCAAGATTCTTCAAAATTGCTGTCCTTACGTATAACATGGGGGGAGGGGGGTAGTTACCTATTACCTGGAGTGAAGATTCGGGAAATTTTTGGTTCTGGTAAACTGATCTGGTTGATAGTTGATCAATAAATAACTAATAAAATATGAAATAATGAAAGTAGATCTGGTCTGATAGTCGAACGTGTATCGGTAAATTATTGTTGGATTGGTGCTGAATTCTACATCTTGACAGCGTGCTCCTATCTTGATTGATTAGGTTATGTTGATGACGGTTAACACGTTGTATAATTCAGAATATCAAAATGATCCACGGATTTCATCCTCATACAACGTGGCAATAGGTGAAGCTCTGAATCCGACAATCTCCGTGGAAGCGGATTTGGGTTTGAACATTGGTAATGATGAACGGTATACAGTCGAAGCCCGCGCCTCAGTCTCCCGTTTGTTTGTAGTATTAATTGGGTAATAGTTGGAACGGAACGTTATTGATTGAGAGAGGTTACCGCGGCATAATTAATAGCGGGAATTGGATGTAGAACTAATCAAGAGGCCTCCAATTAGTCCGTATGTGCTTGTCACCCTCATGTGCTTGGTTCCTCAGGACTGGGGGGCGTGCGTGGGGGCACTTGGCTCCCCTATGAGCCCTGCACATTGATCCTACACGATTCAGCGCTTCCATGAATAGTTGATTGAGCACTTCTGCCTGACCCTCTTGTCGGGCCCCATGTGACCGGCCGGGTTATTACCGATCACATCGTCTTGTCACCTCGTTGGCCGACATAACTGGTCGTAATATTGACATTTAGGTAGACTCTACTTATTATGGCATTTCCAAATTGGTGTGGGCATGTTCTAATATTCAGACATTACGTGAATTGTAGAAGAAATCATCAGCTTCCTCGCACATCCGTAACATGGTTGTACCTATGTACATAGATCATTGAAATACTGGACTCCTATGGAGTCCATAGTACAAAAAATCTATCGAATAGGCAATAAATAAATTATGCTTGGTAGATGTTACTTTGCGCATGCGCAAATTCTGTACATGAGTCGGGGAGTGATGAAGTTCATTGGGAACCGTCTAAAGCCTGAACTGTACAATCGCTGAAAGTTTCATAAAAGATTTTTTTAATAATGTATTTTTACCTATTATAATTTCCAAGTACAAAATATATATCCTCACTACGGAACGAAAATTGTTCAGAACGGTCTAAAACGTAAAATGCAAATAGAAATTTTGATTTTAGGGAAGACGAAAATTCAACTCCCGAAAGTGAAAACAATGCTTCCGCCATCTATATATAGGTCGACGCGTAAGCAATAATATAATTGCATAGATCATGGATATACATATGTTAATAGAAAGGATTTTGATGTAAAATAGATGCGATCTCACCAATCTTAATAACATAGATGTGTCCTTCCTTCAAGGCTTTATATTCAAGATTTTAAAAGAATGTCTACTGTGATTCGTGAATATTCACATATTTTCCCCCAAACTGCCTCTAATTCTACGATCCCGGGATTAATTCAATTCCTGACTGATATCTTAGTGATCAGCATTGTAAAGTAACGAATCTCAGGATAGGTATTACATATTTAGATCCTCGAAGGACACAACTGGCTGCGCGTACGATTTATTTCGCCCAATTATCACTGCTCCGTTTTCGTCTTCCCCACAAACGTCTGTAAAGTGATGAATATATCCCGGGAAAAGGCGGTTATTAAAATGATAATTTATTTTACCAAGGGCTCAAGATATTGAGGGGTCCCCTGGTTTACGATTCGTACGCCTTATCGAGGATCTGCCGAGGCTCCTCATTCAAATTTTATTCTCACAGTCCTCGCGGCTATTAACATTTTTCTTGTAATGAATTCATTAGGTCTTGCGTGTTCAGTTATTATTCCTCTTCACGCATCCCGTCTTTTCTACGTGACCGTGCTGGTCCTACGTAAGAGGTTCGCGTGATACGGATCTCAAGTTTTTGAGAAAACGGTTCCAGTTTGTTAGTCATACAGGAGTTCTTGAATTTCCATGCGCAGTATTCATTACAGTATTGCAATATGCATCATGCCTCTTTGAGGTTTTGTTGTTGGTCTCCCGACAAGAATTAGTCGGTATGCACTTTATCCTCTATCCCCTCAGATTCTGCTAGTTCATGAATTTCAGCTCTACCAGTTTCATATCCAAATGTGTAGTCTATTGGACAGACTTTTGAAGTGTTTATCAAAAACAAAGAAAATAGAACTTCTCTGTTGTGAGATAAGGCATGAGAGAAACGCACAACAAAATGGAAGTGCTTATAAGAGAAGAAATGGAGCTTTTCTTCTTGTGGATTCGGAGAACTTAAGAAATGAAACAAAAATAGCTACCTACCTTTTTACAGAACAACCTTTTAAAAAAATAACTCGAAATAAGTAAAAACGTTTGCACATGCGCACAGGCTACTATCAATTCCACGGCAGTGACATTTATAGAACATCATTGACCCTCATAATTCCTGAAAGTTTCATAAAAATCGGTTCATCAGTCTTGGAGTTTTTCAGTCTTGGATTGGCCTGTGCCAATCATTTCAAGTTTTGCGAATGCGTAGTTGTTATTATTTAACCAATTGCGGTATATATATATGTCGCAGCTCTATTTTGAAATCAGCCTTTTCGTAATTACCAATTGATTGACAATCAGCCTGTTGTTCTTTAGCGCTTTTGGTAAGGAGCTGGAAGTGTTCAGTCTTTTTGCCATAACTGACCAACCAAATTTGACAAAAAGGCTGAGTGTGATCTGCCTTAGTTTGGTGGTCTGGATGCTCGCAAGCTCGCATCTCAAGAATACATGACATCAAGTAGTCAATCCCTTGATAAAAATTCAGATTAGTTGGACATATAGATCAGAATAATGTGTATAGTTGGTCATTTCAACGCTTTTTACAAAAAGGCTGATTTCACTAAAAGGCTGCGACATATATAATTCATGGGGTATCTTCCAGGAACATGTACCGTCTACCCCTCCAAGTTTGAACGAAATCGAACCGGTAGATGATGAGAAATCGAAGTTATAAGAAATTACCGTTTGCAAATACGCATAGGCTACTATTAATCCGATGGCAGTGAAAGTTATAGGGGACTGTCTAAGCTGACCCGCACAATCTGAAAATTTCATCAAAATCTTTCTCTAACTTGGTATAGTTATTGACAAGGACTTACCACAGACAGACATCAGACAGAAAGACAGACGGGCACGGAACCAAAATTGACCAGAAAGTTCTGAAACGCCAAAATCAATTTGAATTTTTGATTTAAGAAGACACCAGTTTTTTCGACTTTTTGCACGAACAAAAAGCTTCCTTACCTTCGGTAGTGAGGAACCAAAATAATTACCTACATTTCACGGAACTTCTACCTAAAATCTTCTCGGTCATCAACGCTATTCTTGGTAAGTGATCAATAAACATTTTTCTTTGAATTTTAATGATACTGCAGTGACGTGACATTTGGGTATTCTTGAGGTCAATTGTTGGGGCTTCATCAAGGTCAATTATTCCACTACAGCCACAGAAAAATATTAACTCTTTCTCGGAACTTGATACCAGGAACTTATTGCCATCCTCTCGCTTCCCAGGTTCTAGGTATATGAAAGAACTGAATATTATTATAATGATGCTAATAGGCCATCATTCCTACAGACGAAGCCTTGAGTACATGAAGTCGATTCAGGGGGACGTCCTAAACACATGTGAACACTCTGTAAACTGCTAAACCCGAGACTTGTCGCCTCGGTGTTCTAGATTCAGCTGATCGATGTCGTCGGTAATTAAATCCTTCATCAAAGCCGCTGTACTATAAATTTGAATCGTTCATATATATCAGTCGCGAATCGAATTAAACCTTTCGCGCTTGCATTCAAACCCTCTGAAAATGATAATAAGGAGAAATTATATACTGCGATATATTTTCTGCAATACCTTCTTAGAGCGTCGTATGTTACCTTCTCTACGAGTGCTAATATCTTCTTTCTGTACTGTGAATCCATATTAAATCTTGATCCACATTAATGCCAAGTGGCATGTACGGCACAAGAAGGTATGATATATTTATAACATTAGTTCAGCTGATGTTAATACAAGAAAGGAAATATAAGAAAGTATCTTCCGAAAACATCACTATTTATCACATCAAATGGCGAAATGTTTAATTGATTTTGCGATTGGTATATATCTCTTGCAGCTCTTCAATGTTGGACGAATCCAAAATCATTATTACCGAGGAGCGGTGGATGAAATAATGACAGCAGCTGCCAAAATTGAAGCGACTTTGTCAGAACTCATGGCAAATTCAAACTAAGGCGTCCACATTGCGTATTTAGTGTGGACGTGACACAATTGAGTGGAAGCCAATTGGCACAATTGCATTCAACCACTTATTTATTGATTTTATGCAGGAAGTACGTCCCTCACTAATTCATCGTATGTCGTGCATAAAATAGAAATGGTTGAACTTTTGGTTGGTTCTTCGTGCCAATTTGAGAGGGAAGGCAACGGGTCGGTGGCGACACAGAATACCGCGGTGCGGTGAGTCGGTCAACGCCGAAATCCTCAAGGGCCCGCCGGCGCCGTTCTGGCAGCTTTCACCCGAGCTCACCTTCTATTCTCTCTTGAGCAACCTTCTCCCGGAAAACTGAGCCAGGGCGGAACCACCCTATGCAGGATTTTTACGAGAGGAAATTCCGCTCCAAGGACCTCTAACATGTCAACGTAAAGTCGCCTTTTTATTGCAGGAAATTGCGACATGAACTAATTAGGCCAATACCAGTCTCTTATGAAACATTTATTAGATGAAACCTTTTTGCAATATTTTACAAATGGTTATTTTGTTACCCTAAGTGTTAGATAGACCTTATGCGCCGTTCACTGGTCTATCACCTGATTGCAGCCAACATGGTTTGCATCGCTTGTAAAGATTGAACGATGCAAAACAGCTCCGTTATGTGTCATTGGACGAGGCATGTTTCATTGTTAAGAATTTACCATTTACCTGATAAGTAACTTAGCTCTTTGTTGTAAGTCATGATTCCGGGATGTCTCTGATGCATGACCTTGTGAGGTGAGTGGTTGAAAAGAGATGGCGACCATTGAACTCATAATGTTTTAGGTGGACCACGGAATTGACACGCTTGTATCGTTCTCAGAAACTGTTGGAATTCAACGACCTCTACTGAAAGTTATCGTTCACCCGAACTGACAAGAAACGATCATAATGTTGTTGGAACTGCCATTTCCGTAATATTTGGGAGTAAACTATAACATCCATTAGCGTCGGACAGTATAATGTATGCTTAGTTTTCCGCATAACTGATGAGTTGTCACAATCTTTCATTCCAATGACTTAAATTCATCATCATATTACAAACAACCACTTTCATTGTCAGTGCACTCGCGAGTCGTTGGAATTCCGTGTGAATGACACAGACAAGGGGTAGAGAGACCTCCGTTTTCCAGGATGGGAGGCATTATGTGCCTGAAGAAGGCCTGAATAAGTTCTGAGGTCGAAGGATCTACGATTGCTCTGTACGTGTCTTTGGAGACATGTTTCAGTAAGATGTGACATTGTTTCAATAATGAAGAATGTGACAAAACAGCTTTGTCATAGCCGTTGGTGACATCTTTCAGTGCAAGAATTTTTTACGAGATAAGTAACATATCTCAGTGTTAGGGTTCTGGGATCTGATTCGATTGATGATTGACCTTGAGTGGTTGCATGGAGTGGAGTAAATTCCTGAATAACATCCATTTACATAGGACAGCATACGAAATACTAGCTTTCCATAATGGTATTGGTTTACTCCAGTGACCCAAATCCAAAGATATCAGTTAATGCTCTGTGACCCATAGCTACCTGAAACCACTTTCACTGTCAGTGCATTCGTTTTAGACTCATTGGGATTCCGTGTGAATAACTCAAACAAGGAATAGAGAGATCTCCGGATCTTAGGCCTGAATCACCATTGAAATAGAATGTGCCAAAACAGCTCAGTCTTAGTCGTCGGAGACGTCTTTCAGCGCAAGAATTTACCAGATAAGTAACATATCTCATTGTTAGGGTTTTGGGATCTTTGATTCGACTGATGAGTGACCTTAAGTGGTTGTATGGAGGAATGTAAATTCCTGATTAACATCCATTTACGTAGGACAGCATGCGAAATACTAGCTCGGTTTATTGCATAATGGTACATTGGTTTACTCCAGTGACCCAAATCCAAACATTTCAGCTAATACTCAGTGTCATATAGCTAAATGAAATCACTTTCACTGTCAGTGCATTCGTTGTAGGCTCATTGGGATTCCGTGTGAATAACACAAACAAGGAATAAAGAGATCTCCATCTCCGTATGGGAGGCATTATGTAACTGAGGTAGGCCTGAATCACCATTGTGGCAAAACAGTTCAGTCTTAGTCGTCGGAGACATCTTTCAGCACAAGAATTTACCAGATAAGTAACATATCTCAGTGTTAGGGTTCTGGGATCTTTGATTCGACTGTTGTGTGACCTTAAGTGGTTGTATGGAGGAATGCAAATTCCTGATTAACATCCATTTACATAGGACAGCATGCGTACCATAGTTTATTGCATAATGGTGCATTGGTTTACTCCAGTGACCCAAATCCAAACATATCAGCTAATACTCAGTGACACATAGCTACCTGAAACCACTTTCATTGTCAGTGCACTCGTTGTAGACTCGTTGGGATTCCGTGTGAATAACACAAACAAGGGATAGAGAGATCTCCGGATCCCCGTATGGGAGGCATTATGTAACTGAGGAAGGCCTGAATAGCTTGTGAGGTCGAACGAGGCACGATAGCTCCGTCTGTGTCTTTGGGGACACGGTTTAGCGAGATGGTAGTGGTGTGTGAAGTTGTGTTACGACCTTGACCCCTTCAGCGGTTGGAATGGGGAGCGGCGATGGGACGGTAAAGGCCGGCGGTAAGGGGGGGCTCCCCGCGCCCGTTTTACCGTCGTTTCATCTTTCTCACTCGCACCCGCACCCTCCCCTTTCTCTTTTATCGTTCCGTCTCACTCTCTCTCTCAACATCTGTTTACCTTAACCCTGTGACGTAGCCCTGTCACCTCTATCAATCACGGCCTCCCCCTCCTTTCCACCACTACCACCGATCCTTCCCACGTAATCACCTCTCTCTACCGCTACCCTCTCACTCTCTCGTCTGCTCTTATTGCGACCTCGTGTGTCTGCCGGGATAATAATGTTCCGTCGGCTTTCACCCCGTTTCTACTTGTGTGGAAGTGGGATAAAATTCCTTCTCTCCTAAAAGAATTGAACCATCTATGTTGATATTTAAAGATCTTTGAAAACCAGGATCTTTCCAGTTATCCGATCTCCAGTACCTCCAGAGAGTAATCTAAACCATCGTTATCTTTGTTATTTAGTTGATGTTGGAACTATAACCAATGGAAACTGGAAAACTGAACCTACTTAGTTGTTATTTGAACTATAACTAATGAAACTGGAAAACTGAATCTAGGCGTTGTTTGAACGTAACTAATTAAACTGGAAAACTGAATGTAGAAAGTTGTTTGAACTGTAAACTAAGGAAACAGGAAAACTGAATCTTGTTGTTTGAACTGCAACTAATTAAAATGGAAAACTGAATCTAGAAAGTTGTTTGAACGTCAACCAATGAAACTGGAAAACTGAATCTGTTGTTTGATCTGCAACCTAAATTAACTGGTAAACTGAATCTAGAAAGTTGTTTGAACTAAAAACTAAGGAAACTGGAAAACTTAATCTAGTTGTTGTTTGAATTGTAACTAAATAAAATGGAAAACTGAATCTAGTTGTTGTTTGAACTATAATCAATGAAACTGGAAATCATTAGTCTTTCAGTCATAGCCTAAAGTCACTCTTTGGTCGTTTTCACTAGTGCGCTTGATCTGTGTCAACCTTTTTAAGAAAATTCGTTGCTATTTACGATATTGTTCATACGGTATAATTCATTTTACTGGTAAGTAGCTGACTAATCGATAAAAAGTGTCCACAAATCTAAAAATCCCAAATCTTCTTTGCTTTGAATGTATTATAATCAGGATGGGTTGTCTCGACCACTGAGTTAAATGTAAAATGTTTTGGGTTTCTCAAGGGTTGGTCAATGAAAAGTCTATCTTCTAGGCCGACGTTTCGAAATATTTACGTTTCATCTTCAGGACTTGAAAAGCTGTATTTTTACGCTTATTTCTGAACATTATTTAAGTTATGCTGAACAATGGTGAAAATTGAAGTTCTAAGAGGTGTATAACTGCAACGTGGACGAAAATATTATCACAGTTCAATGATTGATTGTTGATTGACTGTTTTTTTTTTTTTCTTTGCCATAAAAAGTGCCCAAAATTTAAAACAATGTAACATATATTACCTATATGTATCACAATCATGCTGCATGACTGGAACTGTTTTAATTTGGTCTTCATATAGTCAGGGTGATTCGTATCGTACAAAACATCCATTCCGTACAGCCTCAATCACTTTTTCGTCCATTATCACAGTGTCAAAGACGCAACTCAAGTTGGTCACCAAACGAAATCTGTGGCAGGCGGGGCAGCCTCAACGCTGTGATTCGAGGTTGAGGTGAATCCATTGATCACGGTTTATCGATTGATCATTATGTCATCGATGGCTGAGTCACGTCACGGTTCTAATGACCGTTACCCACGTATTTATTTTATATTTTTGATTGAAAATACATTCCATTCTAAGAAATCCGATACCACCCGCACTCTCCTACATTGAGTAGTTTTCTTTCTACGATTTTTCAAATTTTGCGTTGATGGAATCTTCTTCCATTTGAAAATAGTTAAAATACATTTTTTCTCACCCATGGGTGGGTAACGCTCATTGTGTGGTCTCTATGTTATCTATACTTCACCTCAATAGCCTGCGTTTCTATTTGCACCAAGATCAAGTCCCCTCTTCGATATGTAGTTAGTTTTCATCTATTATTTTTCAGTTGCATGTCATTACGAGTACAGCAAAGATTAGAAAATGTTGATATCGGGGAAAAAATTATGAGAGGATTCATGTTTGAATAATATTTTCATATCCAACGATTTTAGACTTTCAGCGTAACGCGATTCGGATGACGTCAATTGCTTGCCTTTATCTTATTTCATTTTCGGGAGTTTGGTCATTGCATACGTCATGCAGATAACCCATAAATGCCGGCAGTAATTCTATTTCGTAAAGAATGTCTAAAATTATAACGGATGCAGTAAACCGGAATTTCGGCTAATTTATCCTGTTCCCACTCTGGTCTGCTTGGAACTGTGCTGATCACGTTGTACTCAGACTGTCTACAACAATCATCTACGAGGTCTTGTTTTTTCGACATCACAAAGGCTAACGTGGATCTCCATCACTATTACTTCTTTTGGCTACTGCTTCTGAATCAACCAATATTGCTTCAGTTTTTAATAATTTTCAATTAAAACAGAAATATCTTTCTAATTCAATATGTTTCACTCTTATTCTGCGTTATCCAGCACTTGTTGAAGTTCGGGCTCGAATTGTTATAGTTCTATGTCTCTGAAAAATCTTCCAACAAGTATAACTTCTTAAGTTCTCTGTTGATAATGAAGAGATTTTCTGGCATTGTAAGACTTGGCTAATGAGTATTGACTGAGTAATGAATAATATGTGTATTCATGCGAAAATCTTAAGCTGTGAATTTATTTTTAATTGTTTTGTTTTTGTGTTGCAGGTAAGTGAGCTCCATTTATAAATGATGTCCCAAACGTAAGTAGTTCCTGCCCTCATCTCTGTTAAGTGCGTTCACGTCACTACTGAAAGGTTGGTTGAAGTGTGGTGCAATATTCATCTATTCAATTATCAGAGCAATGGGTCCATACGGATATCTTGGATTAATTGACTTATTTCAATCCAGACTGCCTACAGTCTTATTTAAATACAGTATTCCATGCTGCTGCCTTGAGAAAATGTCTTTCGAACCCCTTTCAAAAAAAAAAAAAAAAAAAAAAAAAAAAAAAAAAAAAAAAAAAAAAAGTTAACTCCATAGAAATATGAGCTCAATTTATCTATTTATTTATTTTTTTCCCCCCTTGTAGAAGTGATGATGAGATTCGCAAATAAATATGCGAGAAGTACTAGAAGACCCCGATCATATCAGACTTGAATGCCCAAGTACGATGAAGCAAGATCTTCGTTCACGGAACTAAATAACCCGAATACAGCGTCGGCAGAACTTTAAAAAAAACTGTGACAAGAAAAAATATGTAACCGTTCGGAACTTTATGAACTAGGTAGATATTCAATTTTGATTATGTAGAAATGAAATTTAATGTATTTTTGTAACCAATAAACTGTAAAAAAATGTAATTACCCCTGGCAACATGGATTTTATTATCTGAGCCAAAATAAAGGAATTTTTAAAAAAATAAGAGAAAATGAGAACCTAAATACTGTGTAAATTTTGAATCATCGTGACTTGCGGCGCTTCTGAATCCAAATTAATGTAACAAAGAAGTGCTGATTGTAAATCTGCCAAATCTACAAAGTTATCTGTTAATTAACAGATATTCGTAAATCTTGAATTCTCATTTGAAACTACGTCCCCCCCCCCCCCCTTAAATAGACGCGTGATAATAATTTCCTTCTGGCGATAACAATGTTATAAACTTGTTAACATTGTTATAAACTATCAAACTCTCCGACTAAGTCGGGTATAAAAATGTTAATCTTATTAATTAGTGCAAAGTTTTTCAGGAAAACCTCAACAGTATTTAAACGTTTAGTCCTGCATCTTTTTTCTGAACTGACTCCAGCTTTGAGCCCATACCATAGTCTTATGTTAGGCTTAACCGAATCAGTCCATTCATTAATTTTTCTTTACTCGTTTGTGCTGAACCATTAATTTCTTACAAGAAGTCATATTTTTCTGTTGGTGACAACAAAGTTTATCTACTTTGAACTGTTGAGCTTGTTAAACTTGATACTATCAGGTTATACTTATTATTATCGGGTTTGAGGTTAAATTTTGAAAATATAGTCTATTCTGAGTGAAAAAATCGTTGTCTGCCATTTCGAAATTGGTGGAATACAAAATGGCGGTCTCATAAAGATTGCTTAATTTGCCTAATTAAAATTATTTATCCAATATTCTATGGGCACCACGCCGAGATAATATCAAGATTTTGTTGAAGCACCTCACAGCCATCTGCCGATTTGATACACCGAAACAGATTCAAATCATCGGCGAAGATAAGGTAATTTATATCACTAGAATTATCAGCCACAATTTGAAGGAAAAAAATTGAAAAAATAAGGGTCCGAATGGGGAGTTCCGAGGCTTTTGTAATTTTCTCAAGTTTTTGACGGCAAAACAATAATAGTTGCAGCCATGGAATTTGAGTTCACGATGGAAACGTAGGATGAATTGCTGTGACAAACCCAAGACCACAGCATCGCTAATTATCAGCTGTTTAACCTATTGTGTTTTAGTTTGTGGTTTCCCTGAATATTACTTGCAACATCGACGTTTCGAATCGTGTTTAGCGCAATCTACATAAGCTGCTGATACAGCTCAGCTTTGTTGTATCTGCTCAAAGCACTTGCGAGTTTCGTTTTGTACAAAAAGTTCGCCTTGCTAGAGATCCCTCGATCTTTTTACCATTCTCAAAGGGTTCCGAGGCTTCTGTAAATTTTTTGATGTTTCGGCGGCAAAACAACAATGCAGCCATGGAATTTGAGTACACGCTGGAATCGGATGATGTACAGTTGCTGTACCAAGCCAAGACCACTGCATAGCTAATAATCAGCTATTTAACCTATTGTGTTTTAGTTTGTGGTTTCCCCTGAATATTACTTGCAACTCATCGACGTTTCGTATCGTGTTTAGCGCAACCTGCATATGCTGATGCAGCATAGCTCGGTATCAGCTTTGTCGTATCTGCTCACAGCAGTAGTGAGTTTATTTTTATACAAAAAGTTCGCCTTACTAAATCCCTCAGTACCATTCTCAAGGTTTCCGAGACCTCTGTAAATTTTTCGGGGGCAAAACGATATTGCAGCCTTGGAATTTGGGAAAATGCTGGAAACGTTGGGTGAACAGTTGCTGTGAGAAATCGATTGATTACTACAGCATCGCTAATAAACAGCTATGTAATATATTGTGTTTTCGTTTGTGGTTTCCTTTAATATTATGTGTAACACATCAATGTAGCAGAACCTACATATCCTGCTGATGCAGCGCAGCCCCGCTCGGTATCAGCTACGTCGTATCTGCTTAAGCCAGCAGTTGGGAGAATTGTCTCTTCGTTGTCTTTTTTCTCACCCCTCCGACCCTCCTCAGTCAGGCGTTGTGTTTCCCTCGTGCGTGCTTCCGAGCATGCAACCTTTGATAACGTGCTCTGAACCCCGGCGGGTTTATGGAAGATAGTGCGAGGAAGATGGAACGACCCGACGAGTGCGAGGGAGATGGACTGAGTGCGAGCGATAGAGAAGGGTGGAATTGTTTTGAATAAGATGACGTGACGCCCAGCCCCGCTCGCTATCTTGGTGTAAACAAAAACAAACTTTTTTTGCCCTTCCATTCACGTTAGTTATGATTCGAGCCGTGGTGTTACCGTTTGTACACGGCAACCGTCTCCTTCTCATGATAGAAACTTCACGGTGACTCCCAATGAAGATAACAGGGGAAAGTTGGATCATTTCGAGCCTCAGTGAAAATCCAGAAGTTTCTAAAATCTGATAAGGGGAGTCAGTCGGATAGAAAATGGTTTAGCGAATGTTTCAAAAAATAAAGCTATTGCAAAGGTACAAAAATTTAAAATTGAAATTTTCGAAGAATTTCTCCAGCGAAATCTGTTTACAGGCACTCTGAAAAACGATGTTTGGATTTTAAGCCTCTTTATATAACAATATGTATTTACCTATATTATATATATATATATATATATATATATATATAGAGAGAGAGAGAGAGAGAGAGAGAGAGAGAGAGAGAGAGAGAGAGAGAGAGAGAGAGAGAGAGAGAGAGAGAGAGAGAGAGAGAGAGAGAGAGAGAGAGAGAGAGAGAGAGAGAGAGAGAGAGAGAGAGAGAGAGAGAGAGAGAGAGAGAGAGAGAGAGAGAGAGAGAGAGAGAGAGAGAGAGAGAGAGAGAGAGAGAGAGAGAGAGAGAGAGAGAGAGAGAGAGAGAGAGAGAGAGAGAGAGAGAGAGAGAGAGAGAGAGAGAGAGAGAGAGAGAGAGAGAGAGAGAGAGAGAGAGAGAGAGAGAGAGAGAGAGAGAGAGAGAGAGAGAGAGAGAGAGAGAGAGAGAGAGAGAGAGAGAGAGAGAGAGAGAGAGAGAGAGAGAGAGAGAGAGAGAGAGAGAGAGAGAGAGAGAGAGAGAGAGAGAGAGAGAGAGAGAGAGAGAGAGAGAGAGAGAGAGAGAGAGAGAGAGAGAGAGAGAGAGAGAGATTCAGATTCAGAATATTTTTATTGAAAAACGTGTACATGATTAGGGCAATGCAGCCCTCTCTACCATCAGGCACACGAACATAATATATACTTATAAATACAACGTCAGGTAAGCCAATTACAATTTAATGAAAAATTAAAAATATTAATGCTCCTCTAGGTTCCACTGAAATAAAAATTAACAAAATTGTTGAGATGAATATCTTGATAGCAACTTATCATACAATGTTTTCTTAAACGTTGCGACGGACAGGGATAAATTGAACAACTCAATATTGTCGTTGTAAAATTTTGCACCTAGGACAACGAACGACTTTTCATAAAAGGAGGTTTTATACGCCGGGACATGAAGACAATTGGAAGCATGCCTAGTACTAACATCGTGCATGTCACTTCTCATCCGAAAATGGGTTACAAGGTAAGCGGGAACTCCAAACTTCAATAACTTGAAAACTGCTACACCTAGTGAGTACTCAAACCGCTCTGCTACTTTTAACCAGTTCAATTGCAAGTAGTACTTGGTTACATGCTCATCAGGTTTAACACTAAAGATAAACCTAATTGCTGCGTTTTGTGCTATTTGCAACTGATTTTTTCTACCGGCGGTCAGATCACAGTACGCTAATTTTGCATAATCAATGAATGGCATTATCAGAGATTGAACTAATTTCGCTCTAATATGTGATGGGAACCCTCCTGCAACAGCTCTAAGTTTATACAGACCAGCATAGATTTGGTTACAAACCTTTGAGGTTTGGCACTCCCAATTTAGAGATGAGTCAACAAAAATTCCTAAACTCTTCACCTTGTCAACCAACGGAATAATAGTACTACCCAACTGTACAACTTGAGAACTCTGAAGGTCACGAATTTGAGCTATCCGTCGAGTAGAACCAATAAAAATTGCTACACACTTAGAAGAATTAATCGTCAAGCCATGACCATCACGCCATTTGTGCAACTGGGCCGAGTCTACGTTCAATTTACTGATAGCCTCATCAATATTATCAACAGTTGTATCAATGAAAATCTGTAAATCATCCGCGTACAGATGATAATCAGAGAAAACAAGTACATCCGAAATAGAATTTATGTACAGGCTAAAAATCAAACTTGATAATACTGAACCTTGAGGGGTCCCTATTTCAACTTGCATCTTATTAGATCTGTTTCCATCATTATCTTCTACACATTGCCACCGTCCACTCAAATATGAACTGAACCATTTTACCACCTCCGTACCGAAACCGTACTTCTCAAACATTTTTAATAACAAATCATGCCTAACATTATCATAAGCCCTGGAGAAGTCTATCTGAACTAAAATTGTGACTTTCCCATTATCCATATTCATTCTTACCGCATCCATCACTGATATTAGGGCTGATTCCGTTCCGTAACCTGTTCTATACGCTGACTGTTTACTATTAAGGATTTTTTGACCTTCGACATGAGTAATTAGTGATTCATATATAATTCTATCCATCACTTTTCCTACAGCACATAACTTATTTATAGATCGATAATCACAAGGTGCTTTTGGATCGGGAATTTTGGGTAATGGTAGTACCAATGCATCTTTCCAAACAGCCGGGTAACAAGACGTCGAAATTGATGAATTATAAATATTGCATAAAACAGGTACCACAACTTCTTTAGCAGCTCTAATGACATCCACTGGGAGCCCATCGATCCCCACACAAGTGGAAGTTATCCTACTCAGAACTCGCTCCATATCCTCGTTAGTAATGGTTGAAAAATGAAAAGGTTGAAAAACAAATTTATCATTCAAAAATACCTCAGCTTCAGGAGTTACGTCTAGCGTATCATTAGAGGGGGTTTTACAGAAAAACTCGTTCAGATCGTCCAATGACACCAATATTCTACTGTCACTATATTTACTTTTACCCAGACCCTGAGCTTTGAAAATTTTCCATAATTCCTTCGGTGTTTTTGATGCTTCAAATAACGCAGAAAAGTATTTATATCTAGCATTTCTTAACATTTGTTTTACTTTATTTCTAGATTTTTTATAAACAGCAAAATTTAAGTCACTTTTATTTTTTATGTATATTTTGTAATTACGGTCCCTTATTTTCATTAAATTCCTAATGTTGTCTGTTATCCAAGGCGCAGGTGGCTTTCTACATCTAATCGTTCTTAAAGGACAACACTCAACAAAAGTTTTATATATTACGTCATTAAACATAGCCACCTTCTTGTTAACATCGGGTTCATTTAAAATTGAATTCCACGATATCTTTTTAACCTCCTCAAGAAATACGCCATTGTTGAGAGCAGTTCTATCTCTATAAGTGATAGTACGACATTTATTTTTGCTTGTACGTAAATTGAGGGTACAATGAATAAGGTCATGTCTCGAAAGTCCAGGTGCATTGATCTGACCAAAACAAGAAACTCTGTCTCTATTACTGACAATGATCAGGTCTATCAATGTACTGGATACTGCAGTATGATGAGTTGGATCCAACGGTAAAAATTCTAAATTAAACATCTCCAACTGACGCAATAAAAGATCAATATAAACTGATTCCCCGCTTGACTTATTTGAATCTTTCGCTAAATTTATATTAAAATCACCTAATATGTATAAATCATTTGAAACTGCTAAAATCTTCGAAATAACTTCAAAAATGTTATCCAGACCTTTAGCTTTGGGTGGTCGGTACACCACGCCTATAAATATTTTCGTATTTTTCAATTGCACTTCAATGAAAATGAATTCCGGCTCATGTGAATACAGAGATGATGACTTATAAACTGTTCTATATTTCAGTTCACTCTTAATAAATAAACAAACCCCTCCACCTTCCTTATTTAAACGATCATTCCTTATCAACGAGAACCCAGGTAATTCATAAGCGCCAGATTTTATTTCGGGCTTAAAAAACGTCTCAGAAACTCCTATTATGTCAACAACATCCTCCGTAAACATTTCTCTAAATTCTGCCCAGTGACTTGGTATATGTAGTCTCTCAGCATTGACATGGGCAAGTCTTAAATTATTTGACTTATTACTTCCAAAACTGCTTAAGTAATCATTTATTGAACTAGCCATATTTTATCCACAACTAAATAAATAATACAATACAATCAAATTGTTCCTAATAGCGAAAATCATGAAATAATTGTCTGCAAATGAAATAGGACTCCACAAATTAAAATGAAAAATTCATACTTTGTATCGTTGCCGAGATAGTTTTTAAATGAAGTAGATACCCATAAATTGTCAAATACAATCCCAAATCGTGCGTCTTTTCTCGAACTATTCCTTTTAGCGTCATTTTCTTGAAAAACCAGCATTATTTTCTTTGATTTCACGAAGGGTTCTTGTTGATAAAATAGGGATAGGAGAGCACGAACGATCTTCAGACTTCTTTATATAAACTCTGCCATTTCGAACCCATACGAATTTATAACCATTCTGCGTTTTGAATTCCTTGGCAGCTTTGAGAATTTTCTTATTTGCGTAGGTTAAACTATGATTAACATAGATGGGAGTCGCTTCTGTGATAGTGTTATCGAGAGTCCTTGTAGTAAATGAAGTTTTTAAATTCTTTATTGAGGAAATGAATAGTCTTTTATCAATTTGACGAACGAAATCAACTACTATTATTCCGGGAAGATTCAAAAGTACGTTTGGTTTGAAGCGAAAACAATCATTAATCATGTATTCGTTGTAGTTGAAGCCGACGCTGGAGAAAACATGACGAATGGTTTCCATCAAATTCTCATCTTTTGGCTGGGGAACTCCACAAATTTCCACCATATTTGCCCTTAACATTTGTTCTACAGTGTCAGTTTTTATTTCGACCTCTTCAATACGTTTATCATGGGTGGTTTGATGAGCCGCAATATCGTCTATCTTAGTCGTTAATGAAGCAATTGATGTAACCATTGAAGATATAGCCTGGCTGTTACCATCAATGATATCGGAATACTTATTCAAGTTTTCTATGAGAGACTTCTGCTCGGCTTCCAAACATTCCATTTTATGAATAACTCTGGCATTCGTGGCCGAAAAATCGGATCGCATCTCTTCCAGTAGATCAAAGATAGCAAGATTATCGGACTTACTTTGAGCCGCTGATGCGTCTCCCTCCTTATCGTTGTGGGCGGGGCTTCCTAACATTCGTGATCGTCGCTTCTCTCTCAAACAAACCGGACAACTCCACGATTTATCTGATTGTTTCATGAATAAATAATCATCCTTCGTCAAATCGACACAACTAAGATGAAAAACCTTTGCACAAACCGCACACAATGCGCGATATTCGTTATTACGGAACCCGAGGGCACATGAATCACACTTTGTTGTCATTTTAATCGGAGCAACAACACGGTACGTGTTACGCGGTCGAGCGCTGGAACCTGACTCAGAGAGAGAGAGAGAGAGAGAGAGAGAGAGAGAGAGAGAGAGAGAGAGAGAGAGAGAGAGAGAGAGAGAGAGAGAGAGAGAGAGAGAGAGAGAGAGAGAGAGAGAGAGAGAGAGAGAGAGAGATAGAGAGAGAGAGAGAGAGAGAGAGAGAGAGAGAGAGTGAGAGAGAGAGAGAGAGAGAGAGAGAGAGAGAGAGAGAGAGAGAGAGAGAGAGAGAGAGAGAGAGAGAGAGAGAGAGAGAGAGAGAGAGAGAGAGAGAGAGAGAGAGAGAGAGAGAGAGAGAGAGAGAGAGAGAGAGAGAGAGAGAGAGAGAGAGAGAGAGAGAGAGAGAGAGAGAGAGAGAGAGAGAGAGAGAGAGAGAGAGAGAGAGAGAGAGAGAGGAGAGAGAGAGAGAGAGAGAGAGAGAGAGAGAGAGAGAGAGAGAGAGAGAGAGAGAGAGAGAGAGAGAGAGAGAGAGAGAGAGAGAGAGAGAGAGAGAGAGAGAGAGAGAGAGAGAGAGAGAGGGAGAGGGAGAGGGAGAGGGAGAGGGAGAGGGAGAGAGAGGGGGGGGGGAGGAGAGGGAGAGGGAGAGGGAGAGAGAGAGAGAGAGAGAGAGAGAGAGAGAGAGAGAGAGAGAGAGAGAGAGAGAGAGAGAGAGAGAGAGAGAGAGAGAGAGAGAGAGCCGTGAGTGTTCAGTTCCAAGCGTGGTCTCAGTAACCACATCTGGTAGAAGCGTCCTTTACGGGCCAACACAGCAATTGATATAGAGCGACAGCGGCCTAGGTATGCTTCTGAGGATATTCGGTGAATGGCAGCAGAGGAACATATTTTTGCAATAACGTTTTCCCATCTGTATGCTTTCTGCCCTTCAATCTCTTCGCCTGAGGCCCACTATAAGCAGCTTGTCCAGGATGCAATCCTGGTAAACAGCCGTGGGGCCTCTCTTCCAGGCGTGGGGCAGCAGCCCATCATTCAGCAATCCTCCTCCTGGAACTCCGGTCTTCTTGAATACTGAGTGTTGAGGCTCGGGGAGCAGGTAGGCCGTATTGAAGGTTACTAGAGCGCCTACCTGCAGGATCTGGCAAGGCGGGCAGTTGAGGGGCCTGAAGGCTTGGACGACGAGGTTGCAGCCTATTTACAGAGGATCTTCCCACCGGTTGAGGAATTGACCGTGGCGGGGCATCAGGAAGGGGTCCTCCAACATAGGTGCCAAAAAATGGCAAATTTCACAATAAATTTCTCGAATTTCAAAAAACACGAGCCATAAAAATCATTAAAACTGGCAAAAACTATTTAAATTCGTTTAATTTATATATTTATTTCAGCTGAATAAAGTCTATCAACTATGAACTAGACCATATAAAAACGTTTAGTCAAAGTTAAATGAGGAATGTATTTAAAATTTTGTTCGTACACAGAAGAATATTATTTTAGTCAATGTTTCAATTTTTTCCAGTAATTGATATTTTTGTACACACAAAGTGCTGTAATTCCAAAACAATTCAACATGAATATTATTTTACATGTACGTTTGCTCATAAGGCCATACTGTTTGACTGGAGCATTGATAGCAAAATGGTATTTTGCATCAGCTTTTCTGTCATAATGTTGATCCTTTTGAGGGAAGTAAAAGTGATTTAAATAAATTTTTACAAATAAATGAAAGAATTTTACTTAAATTCACCCTTATTATGCAGCACGACTGGAATTTTTCATTTCCAACATCTCATTTAGCATGTTTTTGGATTACGCTCCGTGAGTCACTTTGTTTGGCTGTTTATTGTAAATATTATGGTATAAGTCAAATTTAGTCAGACATTTAAATTGTACAAAAGATTAAATGAAATTCTTATATGTTTGGTGAAATCTATTCGATTACAGAAACTGCATTTCTGAACAGTATTTGCATGTAACAAACTATTTTTTTACTTTAACGTAGTTTATTGCGGTAATACGTTCAGCACTAAGCGAAGCGGTAAATTTGCATGTGAATCCAGTTTTGTTTTATCGTTGGATGGAACCTTAGTTAGCAAGTTTCGCCTGCGTTTGGAATTGGAATTGAGGTTCCACGCGGCGTCGCAAAAATAACCGCTCGCTTCGTAATACGGTTTCTGCTGCGTAAACGGAACATGACGGTGGTAAACGGAATAGTTGGGCTTCGCAAGCGATTTTGCGGGAGCCGACTCCGAGGAAAGTGTCGCTCGAATGGGGGGCATCCGAAAGCGACGCATGTTTTTAATGGACGAAGCAATGATTTGCTATTTCCGATGACTAATGAGATCCTGCACAAGTCGACGAATGAGGGGGTTGATCGAGCTCACTCGGCATGTTTTCCTTTTGGAAAGCTTTTCAGTTTATGAAGTGATTGATCGACGTCAGGTTTACCTTATCAGCTATATTCCGTATTCTGTCAATAAAACTGATCATTTTTCGATTGCTGCATGCATGTTTCTTGTTAAGCTTGAAGCGTCCTTTCAAACCTTGATATATCTCGCGTTATATTGATCTCCTAATGAATTGCTCCTGTGTCTTCCTCTGTAGGTATCGAAACATTATTTTTACTATACGGAGATGAAAAAATGTTTTCTTCTCAAAAATAAAATTTCCACTCCCGTTTTATGTTTTATACCATTCTAAACAACATTCATTTCGTATCTGTCTGTCGTCGGTCCGTAAATCTTTTTAACAAGTTCAATTTCTTTTCATCCAGTTTTGATGAAATTTTCAGGGAATAACGCCAGCGCATATGCATTAAGTCCTACGCATTTCTCCTCGACCTAGAAGTAACTTCGAAAAAAAAAAAAAAAAGTTAGCTACTTAGTTAATGACTTTTTTTTCCATCATCAAATCACCGGTACGTATCTGAAAACCCCGATTTTTGGACCTCTTCGTCTCAAGTTGAATCTGAAAGCCGATTACATTTTTTGTAACCTTTTGATGATTCAAGTCTTTGCCATTATCTTTTTGCTCTTCCAATTTCAAGTTCCTTCATAAAATATGAGTAATGAAAAGATAAAGAAAAAAAGTGGTCATATAACTTCGTCACTACAAAAATAATCACGACTGAGAGAGTGAATTGGGCGCGTTTAGTTGGTGAGTAGGTACATAGCGTAGGTTTGATCGTTCGAACACATTTGCTTCTTGGAACATGAGTGTTGGATTACCGATTGCATCAGATCACATCCCAATTGCCGGGCATGAACAGAGGGAGGCGAAACTAAAGTTGTTCATAGTGATCTAAAACGTAAAATGCGAGTGAAATGTTCGATTTCGCGCTCACCAAGAAAATTTGCACCCAATTTCAGGGCTCGAAGATGTACACTGTGGTTCTTTATCGCCCACACAGTTGATCTGACTTCCTCGCAATCACTCGCATAGGTCCCCAAGAGTCTGACCTGTCTTTTTTTTCAGGGATCATGTATGTGAGAGAAGTACACTGCTGATCTGAATTCATCGCATTCACTTCCATTTATCACAATGGGGCTGCGCACCAGATTTCAGGGTTTTGGTAGTCTGTCGAACTTGAATATGATAGGAAATGTTAATTTGTGACTGATTTTCGTAACGCTCTATTCGTGACGGATTTACCGTTCAATTCGTGATGGAATTTTAATATATAATTTGTGCGGATTTCCGTAACGCAATTTTTTTGTCACTTTTCATACGTTAGCCCCCGCTTATCGTAGTTTTTCGACAACAAGGCAACTTTTTCTCTCGAAAGTGAAGCTTACTCGGAAGCTAAAAAGTTGAATTCAATGAAATAACGTGTTCGATGAAAAATTTAATAACACAGATGGGGCACTTTTCCACTTTATCATTCATGTTCACTTTTCAAATACTCTGGAAAATGATCAAAATTTGTGCCTTTTAGAAGCTTTTTGTTTGAATTTCATAATAAATTTCGTAAGAGTTTTTTAGTTGAAAAAGTCTTAACAACCTGAATAGTGTGCATTATTGTGTCGGTTTATCGATTGTATCAGATCAAATCCCACTGCCGGGAAAGGACGGTGTCGAGGGTAGTCCGCAGTGCAGAGTTAGTTGCATCGCCCTCCCCCACCCTTTCACCTCCTCACCCTCCCCTCACTTCCCCTCCCTGCTCTTCCCTCCGTGATTGCAGCTTCCTGCTCCACATCTCCTGGCCTGTCTGCAGTTTCCTGATCCCGGAGATATTTTCCCTTTTCCCCCTCTCGGGGTGTGGGAAACTCCGTCGGTTTTCAAACTCCGCAACATTTGGTCAGTCAAAGTTGCGGAATACGCTACGGCTTTACCGAGAATCGACGAGTTGGGGGGGGGGGGGGGGGGGGGTCGAGGCAAATTGGCCAGAGGACAAATTGACTTCTGTTGCTTTGGAATAACGGAGCCAGAGCCCTTTCAACAACCAAATGACCCCTATAGTCCAGGATGCCTGCGCCAAAAACATGACTGATCTTATTATTTCTAAAACATACCAATTTATGCACCTCACCCCCTGACGTGATAAATTGTTGTCTCTCATCTCCAAACAGCTGGAATACAAAATGGCGGGTTCCAAAGGATGGCTAAAATTGAACATTTCAACTTTTTCTCCTACATCTCCTTAATCGTGCGTCGTACAGACATTTTCGTACATTGGTTTTTCCATTTTAAAAGTATTGGCACCATTGCAAAAGCATGTCCTCGAAAATTCGCTTAACCAATCTTCCAAATGTATGCGAAGCTTGTCAGTCCTCATTTGGGAGTTACCAAATGGGGTTCGTGATAGTTACATTTTATTCCAAAATTTGCATAAAACTTTGGTAACTGGAAATTATGTGAAGGTATAAAATTGGCTTCACAACAATAACATTTGGTTTGGATGAATGACCTTGCTTATCTGTCCTGACGTCAGTAGTCACATCAAAGCCGAAATCGTCCAATCACGTGTACAAAGCATGTCTACCTACCTACCCACGATAATGAGGGACCTAATGGAATTCATTGTAGCTCCGTAATATACTAAAACCTGCGTAAAACGTTGGTAGCTAGAATTTACGTGAAGGTATGAAATCGGCTTCAAAACAATAACTTTGGTTTGGATGAATGACCTTTCTTATCTGTCCTGACGTCAGTCGTCACATCAAAGCCGAAATCGTCCAATATCTTCATCGTTCACAAAACATTTCTACCTTCGATAATGAGGGACCAAATGGAATTCATAGTAACCCCATATTATACTAAGAATCTGCGAAAAACGTTGGTAGCTAGGAATTACGAGAAGGTAAAAAATCAACTTCAAAACAATAACATTTGGTTTGGATGGATGACCTTGCTTATCTGTCCTGACGTTAATCCCCACATCAAAGACGAAATCGTCCAATCTCTCTCTCGTGTATTTAAAGCATGTCTATACTCCCAAATGACGGACCACCTGGAATTCGTGTTAGCTCCTTCGTATTAAACTAAAATCTGAGAAAACGTTGGTAGCTATAAATTACGGAAGGTCATCAACACAATCAAAACAAAACGTTTGCTTTTGGTGTGAATGGATGACCTTGATATCTGCCCTGACGTCAGTCCCCTCATCAAAGTTGCAATCTCACAGTCTCTCCCACGTTTACAAAACATGAGTTCCCTCGATTATGACGGACTAAATGAAATTCGTGGTTGCTCCGTATCACTAAAACCTGCGTAAATCGTTGGTTTACGTGAATAAAATCGACTTCAAAACAATAATATTTGGTTTGGATGGACGTCCTTGCTTATCTGTCCTGACGTCACTCATCACATCAAAGCCGAGACCTAATCACACCCACGACCCGATAGCGGGCGAGTTCTTGACATTTTCATCTCGTCCTTCTATATCTGCCGGCGCGTCGCATCCCACTTTTTTTTTCTTTCTTTTTGTTTTACTCGTAATAGCTTCCCGAGCGATATAATTTACGTGCATTATCAAATGTCCATCCAGGGAGGTCGTATCAAGAGACAAGCTGTCTGGTACCAACGGTTTCCCGAAGGCCGCACTTCGTTATCGGCGATCGCTTCCCTCGTGTGCTCGTCATTTCTCGTACTTTTCATCCGGCGAGCAGAGCGGCGATTAGTCATCGTATATTTCCAGTGAAATGAGGAAATATAGAGCAGACTAACTATATTGCCGAAGGCATAGCATTTATTTTATGGGCATCGGATCCTTTTGAATGAATCGTTTTGTTCGGTGAGCATCGAACAACCATCTATTGGTACACATAGTGTATAGGTCGTTGGCATCGATCAAAAAACTCCGATTAGTGATATCGATAATTAATTGTGAATAATTCATTGATTCACCGAATAAATGTGGCCAAAATAATATACAAGCGCATTACCCGGATCGGTGATGGTACCTGTCCTTACTTTCCATGGGTATAGAGAAAATGCCTACTTCTTGATTCCTGCTAGTGGTTAGCTTAATTTATGTTGCTAGTTTTACAATATTTATATATGCAGTGCCAGCAACATGGTTAACTAAGGTTGTGGAGCATCAGCAACTACTGAAAGTAAACAACTTCTCTAGTTACTGTGTTGGTTAATCGGGCGACGTTGCTTGGCTTTCCCCGATTTAGGATGTTACGGAAGGCATAGAGGATTTGAATAGATGCGGCTAAAAACGATCTTGCTTTTTTTTAACATGTTTGATGTTTTAGGGCTGGGGGTCGTTCTGTGAATTCCGACACGACACGCAAATCTGCAACGTTTTTTTTCTGATGATTTCCGCTTACAACCGAGTCGTTGCTAGGGAAATGGTACCTCGTCGTTTTTCATCCCACAAAATTCGTTGACCATTCGTTCGAAAGCTCTCGATTTATCCAACCATATTATGTTAACTACTGCGAAGTGCGTGGCCAACAAGCTGAGTTATGAGCATGGTTATTTGAATAATTGTGTACACTCAGGTGATCATTCTCAATAATTGATATTGTGAACATGATTGCAACCGCTTGTTAATTTCTGATGATTTCATTGAGTTGGTGTTTCGATGATTTGATTCATAGCAGGTGATCCGAATATTGCGAGAACGGTTTGATTTGTGAAGCGGTGGTTAAATCATTTTAATAGGTAATTTCTATACTTTACACTCTAGGAAGCTGTAATTTTGTATGTAGCCTCTTCAGGACATTTACTTGACGATGCCCAGGGTCCGGATCAGATGAGTGGCTCTTAAAGCTATTTTTTATGCTTTACACTCTAGGAAGCTGTAATTTCGTATGTAGCCTCTTTAGGACATTTACTTGACGATGCCCAGGGTCCGGATCAGATGAGTGGCTCTTAGAGCTAATTTCTATGCTTTACGCTCTAGGAAGCTGTAATTTCGTATGTAGCCTCTTTAGGACATTTAATTGACGATGCCCAGGGTCCGGATCAGATGAGTGGCTCTTAGAGCTAATTTCTATGCTTTACACTCTAGGAAGCTGTAATTTCGTATGTAGCCTCTTTAGGACATTTACTTGACGATGCCCAGGGTCCGGATCAGCTGAGTGGCTCTTAGAGCTTGCATACGAGTCTGCAACTAAAGACATAAAATGTCCCAATGTGTTGCAGACTCGTATGCAAGCGCACTTTGGTATGAGTCCCATCGGAAATATCTAATGGTAAAATAAAAATGTGTATAAATATAATAAATTGTTTTGGTTAATTAGAATCTTTTCTTTTTTCTTGACCTTAAAAAACTATATCTAATTTCTCCCTTGCGAGGGCAAAACATTAAACATGATTTAATGTTTTTCCCTCTCAAGGGAGAAATTATGAAATTTTTTGAGTAATGTGCGAATTTGGTTGTAAATGGTCAGTTTTTTTTTCTTTCGATGAATGTGGGTGGGAATATCTCAATATTATCTCGTATTTATATATATATATATATATATATATATATATATATATATATATATATATATATATATATATATATATATATATATATATATATATAATTTTGGTAAAAACTGCATTCAAATGGGTCTAGCCGTTTGAGCGTGTACGTGACAGCCAAACACCGATCATTATTATATTAGATTAAGCCGCTAATGGCCCTTCTGGTTGAGATGCGGCTTAAACCTTAATAATAATTATATATATATATATATATAGGGTCAGGTGGGGTAATTGTAAACATGGGGTAAATGTAAACAAGTGACATTACCCCCAACGTGGTGAACTGAGGAACTAAAATTGATGGTAAACCTTCTCTATGGAGCACGTGGATTGTCCTGAAGAAGTTGCCGCTCATTCTCGTCAGCTGATCTTCACTTGATAAGCAATTGATTACAGCTCTGCCGAAAACTTTGATTGTCGAACATTTTAGTGATCAGGTTTTGTTCATCTGGCCTGCTCCAAACATCAAGTAAGTGATTCCAACTATTTTTATCCATCATATAGAATGTTAGCTTGCTTATGCATGGACGATTTTCGTTGTACCTCTTTTTCCTGCTGGGCTATGACGTGTTTACAATTACCCCATACTTTTTTTACCTATGGGGTAATTGTAAACAAATATTTTCCACGCTTATTCAATGATTTCTGATCAATTAAATGTATAAATTTCGCTCGTTTCGATTGCCTCTGTTTCTATAATATCCACATTTGGTTTTTCTGTTCCAGGATACGTCAAAAAGAAGCCACTCCCGCCGTACACTGTTCAAGACTTGGAACAAGCCGTCTTTGATGTCATGAGCCAAAATAAGACCAACAGAGAGGCAGAAGAGGCGTATCGTGTCCCTATTTCGGTAATCTACCATCGTATTGAGGGTCGAAAAACCAGTATTCACAAGATGGGGGCTGGTCGGTTGACCGAATTGCCAGAGGAAGTCGAGAAATGCCTCGTGAAATGTCTCATTGCTCGCGCACAGATGGGGTTCCCTTGTGATAAACAGGAACTAAAAGATCTTGTTCAAGAATACATTCAGAGCAATGGAATTCAATCACATTTTCAAGATGGGCGTCCAGGAAGACAGGTAAAAGCCCAGTGAAGACAGGAACCGGGACGCGCTTGAAACATCAAACCTACGGAGGACGATGTATTGCTCAGACTGAGAGAAGCCCAAGAAAAGAAAGCCACCAAAGTTACAAAAAGGAAGAAAAGCAATGAATGTGATGATAAAAAAAATGAGAAGCCAAAGAAAGCCAAGAAACCGAGTGCCAAAGAGGCAGACTCTGAAAGTGAAGAAGAAGAGGAACTCCAAATCCTAGAATCTGATGGAGAAGAGGAAGAGGAAATGGATTGGGATAGTTACCTGAAGAACATGGAGGAAGAACAACTGGAAGAAGTCACCTACATAGAACCTCGAGGAGTAAACATTCTGCCAAATACATTTGTGCTGGTTGAAATAATGGGAGGAAAAAGAGGCAAAACCAAGTACTGTTATTTGTGTAGGGTTGTCAAGGTTTCGAATGAGTTGGAGGTCACGGGGTTGAAAAGTGTCAACTCTGGGAAATCCAAATTCAAATTGGTCGAAAATGATCAATTTTCAGTTGAATGGGATCAGATAAAAGCCATTCTTCCTGCCCCTCAGATTGAAAAGGATGGGCGCAGGGAAATTTATAAATTTTCAGGAACTGTCAACGTAATTGAAATGTAGACTGAACTTTCAAGTCACCAATTTAAGACTGAGTTTGAAGGACTGATAAACTAATACTATGATACTCAATTCATGCGTACTGCTAGTTGATTGTGATTCAAGACTGTGTTACCATTGTAGTAAGTACAAATTTTTAATATGCCTGTTTCCATAGGCTGCTTTGATTATTTACTGGGAGTTTATTGAAATATACCTACTGTTTACGATTTGAGTTTATTAATTCATTCAGCACCGTCCATCCCGGAAATTTGAAAATTTAGTCAGTGGAACTTGATTGAAAAATGTACTTGGGGGAAATGTAAACAGCGGATTGGGGTAATTGTAAACATCGTTCTTCTCTCTCTCAAATGGTTCTTGGAGCTTCTACTAGTCGCCATATGATTATGTCTGCCACGCTTTTGACCTAGGTGAACCTCGTTGGAAGATGCTTGTTTACAATTACCCCTTAACCTATGGGGTAAATGTAAACGCTATGGGGTAAATGTAAACTGGCTCTGGATTTGTCCCAAATGCTGTTAGATCAAAAATTTTGGTGCCTCCTAACTCAGCAGATGCTACAGTTTCACGAGAAAAAATTAGTTCGCACATTCGGAGTTTTATTAAGAGTTGAGGAGAATTTTGATCCAAAACATAGAGATTTTGTTTACAATTACCCCACCTGACCCTATATATATATATATATATATTTATATATATATATATATATATATATATATATATATATACCTACTGATTTGAATGGTTTTTAAAACGGTTCCAGAGGAACAATATACTATGGCACAGATGTGCGGAGGAAAATAGCACATATATAAAGATAAATTAAAAGGAAAAACTCACGTTATAATATTTCGGCTTTTGCTTTTATCAAATAGTAGAGTAGAAGTATATATCTACTATACTATTTGATAAAGGCAAATGCCGAAATATTATAACGTGAGTTTTTCCTTTTAATTTATCTTTATATATGTGCTATTTTCCTCCGCACATCTGTGACAAAGTATATATATATATATATATATATATATCTATATATATTAACCGATGAATCGGCGAATTGGAAAACTGAGCTGAGAGCATATTTTTGGAAGACATATCCAAGTACCTAGAAAACTGTCTGTATCAATTAGGTAAATAATTTTTAAATAAGTGCATTAAAGTAATAAAAACACCAAAATATCGGGGATTGTGCGGGTCAGATCCTAAAAAATAGTATCTTACAAATTTCATTGCGAACGTTTCGTTAGCTTTTTTATTGTTTTGTAACACTGGTAATTTACGAGTGATGTTTATGTACGAGTATAATGTCCCAGTTTATAAAGCTTTTTTTTTTTTTTTTTTTTTTTTTTTTTTCAACGACCTATTTGTTCTTTCTTTACATCACAAGTTAAGATAGTAAATGTATAAGGTAAATTTATAGGGTAATGAACAGGAAAGAGAAACTCATGGAAAAATATTGGCATTCTTTCAAATATGCGATTGCATTTTTTTGGAAGTTAGCTTTGGTATTATGAATGTTTGAGGTTCAGAAAGCAGGCCATCCTTTATATTGCTCTGTCCACTCTAATGAGCAGACGAAAGATAACTCAGTATTCGTGGAACCTGGAGCACGTTGGCGTTCCACAACTCTGGAAAAAAATCCTCCGTCCGTCTAACGAGGTTGAGTATCATTAAAACCTAATATCGCATGGAAGGGAAAAGTTGGTTATATTAGGCCCGCAGCCGGTGAACTGGAACTGGATGCAAGGGAGCGTGAGAAGATGGAAACAGGTGACGTCATCGGTTATACCCCTCCCCTCCCCTCCAAAACCCCACCCCCTCCCCATACATCCTCAGCGGCAGACGGACGACCTCAATAACCAGCCACTTGCCAGGACCCCGGGGGTGTTCCGCCAGTTCTTTCCATCGAGTTTGCAAGGACAAGACGCAACCAAATGTTCCCAGACTAAATTAAACGAGGGAACGATTCTCACTTCGGTGCAATTGAGGGGTTCCTTCCTCTCCGAACAACACGAAGATTCGTTTTCGATTTATTTCCTCCCAAAGGACCCCGTACCATTAACATGGGAAAAAATGTGACTGTGAAATTCGCTGAAACTTCGCATATTGGTTCTTTAGGCGATTCTGAACAGAAAAGGTAGAGTGAAAAAACTCTTAAATGCCATAGTTATCCGACCGAGCTACCTCCACGTGGTGTACATCGGGTAACGCTAAAGCCGGCGGTGAATGCATATTGGTGTGTTTATGAGACAGTATTCTTGGCGGTCGATCCTGCAAAGTATATCTCCGTCTATACACACACACACATACATACAAACACACACAGATACATTCGTAGTATTGCGAAAGTCGAAGTCTCTCCCGGAGCCTGATTTGAGCACCTTCCTGAGCTTCTAGCTCAATAACTAAGGCATCTAAGGGTTTTTTTCACTCTACCTTTTCTGTTCAGAATTGCCCAAAGAGCCAATATGCGAAGTTTCAGCGAATTTCACAGTCACATTTTTTCCCATGTTAATGGTACGGGGTCCTTTATACACTTGGTTTACATAAATATTTTTTTATTTTATTTTATTTAGGTTTAAGCCGCATCTCAACAAGTAGGGTCATTAGCAGCATTGCACAAGGTGTCTAAAGGGACACTGGAAGTTGGCATGATTCTAAGGGGAGCTATGCTGCCATCCTTGACTAAAAAGGAGCGCCATCATGGACTCCACTGGCAACTCGGAGGGGGAAAATATGAGGGGTACAGTGATGAACACTGTTTAGCCCCCAAAGTGGATTTAAAAAAAAAACCCAAAAATAAAAAAATACAACTAAGACTAGGTGTAAGGTAGGGATATAACTATATACACATGCTATTATATGCAATCAGCGAAGTGAAATAAAACTAAGACTGATATTACAGTTCGTAGTAGAGCTCAGCAGCTCCCAGGTACAAAACAGGGATCGGACCTTGTCTGTTCCGGATAAAACGTCAACCCACTGCGGGGGCGTTTACATAAATAAAAGGGCTTTTTGGTCTAGGACACCTTGGTCTCATGGTCATTAACGAGAAGACATTCTCATTTCGGCTCAATTTCGGGGTTCGTTGCTCACCCAACAACACGAAGGTTCCGCAGAAAGTTCTCTACTCTGCTTGAAGAAAACATTTTCTGGCACTCCTCCCATATAAATACTTGGTTTACATACCATCAAATACGGACTACGTGATATATGCACCATGGACACGTTGGTCTCCTGGTAATCAACGGAAAAAAAATCTCATTTCGACCCAATTGAGAGGTTTGGTCCTCTCCCAACAATACGAAGGTTCTGCAGAAATTTCTATACTCTGCATGAAGAAAACATTTTCTGGCACTCCTCCCATATACATAATTGGCTTACACATCAAAACGTGCAGACTTCGAGGGAAGTACATAGAGGACACCTTGGTCTCATGCTCATCAACAAGGAACAACTCTCTTTCGGTCCAATTGAGGGGTTCGGTACTCTCCCAACACATAGAATCCACAGGAAGTTCTACACTGTGCGCCAAGATACATTTTCTGGCATTCCTCCTAAATTCACTTGGTTTCCATGTGAGAAAATGCTTAGAGGACACCTTGGTCCCATGGTCATTAACGAGGAAAAATTCTCACTTCGGCTCATTTAGGGGGTTCATTAGTTTCCCAACAACACGAAGAGGCCACTGAAAGTTCTCTACTGGGCTTGAAGAAAACCTTCTCTAGCACTCCTCTTATACACTTGGTTTGCATATAAGGAGGAGGGGAGGGGGAGACTTTGAGTAAAATGCATCGAGGACATCTTGGTCTCATAGTCATCAACTAGGATCAATTCTCACTTCGGCTCAATTGAGGGGTGTTGGTGGGGGGGGGGGGGGGGGGGGGTTGACTACTCTTGCGCAAAGGATCCGCAGAAAGTTTTCCAATATGCTTTCCTCACTCCTCCCATACACTTGGTTTACTTATTAAATAATTCAGACTTCAAGGTAAATGCATCTAGGACACCAAGTCACCAAGCCCTTTTTTAGGGTTAGGTTCCCATTCTTCGGTGGAACTCCGTGTCTTTGGGCAATTTTCGTGCATGGAATTTCTCATTTTTATCTTTGAATTGGATTCTGCGCTCTTGAAAACCCTCGATTTCGAATTTTCAGCTCAAAAGTCGAAACGTTTTGGGCAAATTGCGAATATAAAGAAACTGAAAATCCGCCACAGGTATCTTATATAAGGTAGGGTGCTAAGGTAACCCAGCTTCAGCTTTCTTTACACCGCAGTTTCGGTCACTTCCAATCATCTGATGCTCTCTATATTGCACCCTTTTGAAAAGATTCCGGTAAGCTCTTTCAGCTGATTGAATAAAATAGGTGACATTGCCCGTTCCCACCAGATCCAGATCTTGAACTGTTTCCTGCACCCTGCCCGACGTACTTTGTTGGGTTCACGGTACATTCGCACATTTTTCTTCCCTTGCCTAAAATGGGTGTGAGAACTCGAGAACGTCAGTCTCGTTATTCATCTGAGTTAATTCATCAGAAACTTCCTATAAGGAAATTCAATAGTAAATTATCTCCTGGAAAGACGAAAATAAACTATACCTATGCATATTCCATGTGCATTCGCACCATAAAAATACTTCGAGCATTCAACATCCACCAATCCTTCATGCAGTAACCGTTAACCCTTCATCCAACATCCAACTTAATCGTTAAAGCTGCGTTGTTCTGGGAAATGCATTGGTCACAAATTCTATCTTGTAGTTCAAAAACTCTTTATAATTATACTGATCTTCAGCTGATTCTACAGGCTTTAAAAAGACGTGAGAATCAGAAGGTAAATCGGTAGCCTCTTCACCAATATGTCGATTCATGTTTTAAACGGTTTTGTCGATAAATTGCCACACATATTCTTGTGATCAGAAAATGATACACTTTTCTGATGCGTTTCCCGCATTTTTTGCTGCTTGTTGCGTTTTTAAAGCTATTACAAATTTATTGATTAGTGGTAATTAGTGGTAGGTGATATGATGCTTTTCAGCTCATAGAGGAGTGAGTGATGGGTTTCCACAAAAGGGGTTCATGGTGGATTTGTCACTACCACTCGCCACAGAGGTGACTTTGTATAACATCATAAGATATGTTGCATACAAATTCTCCTTCTTCAGGTATAATTTGTTCTTCTACGTTTATAGTTGGGTCTTCAGCATTAAATTCCCATCCATTCAATTTTCTTGTATTATGCCCTAAAATCTGTTGTGAGATTTGGCTTGGGAAGTGTGTTAGGTTTAGAAGTGGATTTGGCGCAAATGTAACGTTGTTCAACTTCAAATTGGATGTTGCAACTTAGAAGTTCTCCCTACTCGAACACTAAATACTTAACATTGAATGTATGTCTGCTGGATGAATGTTGACCGTCTAAATGTATGCTGGATGTACACATAGTACATTCATACATGTGTTGCACCAGCCAACCGTTGCATATAATAACAATAGTGAAGATCTACTGACAAGTTCTCTTACTGTTAAGAAGCTCAATTCTTAGTTATATCCGCGACATTTGGGGATTCTGAAAAGCAATCTGAGTTCAGATATCCCTGCTTCTGAAGACCCTTCTTTGTGTATTGTAAGCATATTCATAAGTATGTGAGCTATAAAGTGCAAAAGAACAATTTAGTGTACCAATATACAGTCAATAAAATTACTGGGTAGGCTCAATGTACTTTATTTCAGTTTCAGACCCTGGGATGAGCTCCGGCCTTGACAATTTTGTGAATCAAGTGGTGACAAAGCTCTTCACTGAGGCATCCAGGTCCCAATTCTCGTGTCGCTCAGAATGTATAATAATTATTTGGAGGGGTTATTTTACAAGCTCGATTTCGGTCGCTAGTAGACTACTAGGTTTTCATTTCACAGTAACTAACAATACTCAGTGAAACGGTAGAAAATTCTTCCTAATAAAACTATTAAGTATACTCTCAACTGTGAATCTAAGAGTTCTAAGACGTATGTTTTCATGCGTCACTTCGCCGATTGTTTTGGCATGTTCGGGTTTGTAGATTTGTAGCAACCTAGAAATCGTTCCCTGTGTGTTTTTCCATCGTACCGATCACCACTTTGGTTTTGGTTCGAAAACCCAGAAACCAGTTTTTGAAGCTGGGCTATCTTGATGGCTTTCATATCCTATTGCAAGATTTGGATCCCTGCGCACCTTGTTTGCAGACACGCGGACTGCTGAACCTGCACTCTGCTACAACTGACAAAGTCTTCGAACGATCAAGTAGCCTCTCAAGTAAACTACGTCCGTAAAAGGTCCTAGTAATGGTTTATGGTATTTCGTCAAAAAACAAAAAATTGTTTTTTGATTCAACGTCTTGACACTGAGTAAATACATAATCTCCTTCCTCACAGCTCGACAAAAAATATATTGTTAGAAGGTAAAATATATGAGACAGCGAACAATAACGAAAGGAAAGGACCGATCAATGACCTCATACCAGATGATACCTGCTCAGCAAGGACCCGATGCGGTGTCTATGTTGATACGAATGGTGGAAGAAGCGGAGTGCAGAAATTGCTACTTCTGGAAAAAGCTTCTTCCGGTATTATAAACATATATTGGTACATGAACTTTAATGTTAAAATGAAAAGTATTGTACGTTAAGTGCAATTATACGTATCAAAATATTCGATTAAGTTCTCTGGCCTTGACAATTTCGTAATTCAATTGTGGTGCCAAGACAATTCACTGAAGCATACTGGCCCCCATTCGGGCTTAGTTCAGAATGTATTGTAATTATTGGGGGGGGGGGGGGGGGGGGGGGGTAGTCTGCAAGTCTGTGTTTCTGTTGCCAGATACCACTAAGTGTTACAGTACCAAAACTCTGTGAAACCTCGGGGATGAATGTAGAAGGAAAATCTTCCTGATAAAACTATGAGTCACACTCGCTAAATGTAAATCCGAGAATTCTAAGGTGAAAACTATCATACGTCACTCTGCCGAATATTTGGCATGCTTGGATTTGTAGATTTGTAGCAATCTATAAATTGTTCTTTGTGTAGTTTTTCTAGGCTAAGGCCTCGTTGGTTTTGGTTCGCAAACCCAGAAACCAGTTTTCAACGTTGAGCTTGTCTTGACGGCGTCATGTCCTACTACAGGATTTGGATCTAGTCCTTTGATTGAGCTTAATCAGTTAAGATTAGAATTAGTTGGCGAACCCTTCTATATCTGTTGCCAGGGGACCAGTAACTGTCGATTATACAGTACCAATACTCTGTGAAATGCCGGGAAAAATAGCAGGAAATTCTGTCTAATAAAACTATGAGGTGCACTCGCAAACTATAATCTAAGAATGATAAGATGAAAACTTTCATCAATCACTTTATTGAATGTCTTGGCTTGTTTGAATCTGTAGATTTATAGCTACCCGTAAATCGTCCCCCGTGTGTTTTTCTAGCCCGTCGTACCGATCACCTCTTTGGTTTTGGTTCGTAAACCCATAAACCAGTTTTTGAAGCTGAGCTTATGTTGATGGCTTCATATCCTACTACAAGATTTGGATCCCTGTTTTATTATTGAAACAATAGCATTCTGCATCAAATATCAAATAAAGATATACACAAAATACATCAACTAAACTCCCTTACAGAGATTAGGCATTAAACTGGATTTTACTGAAGTATAGCAGCCCCATTACGCCATGAACTGGATCATCACTTTGCTCTTTCTGAAGCTACTAAACCTACTACCACCCACATTGTACTTCTATTTTTACAAAATTTATCAACTCATTCTGGTAATTGGATTTGTGTAACACAAGAGTCATTTTGCATGCCATGCCAACGCTCAGCGAAGGGAAGAATTTAAAAAAAAATTTAAAACCACACGTACGTTTAAATAGTCTCTCGAGTAAACTACGTCCGTATAAGGTCCTTTTGTCTCTTTATAGCATTATAGTATTTCGTCTCGTAACATAAATTGTTTTTTCATTCGACGTCTCTCGTAACATCGACACTGGGTAAATAAATAATCTTCTTCCTCACAACTCGAGAAAAAAAATCTATTGTTAGAGGTAAAAATAAACGAGACGGTTAGCGAACAATAACGAAAGGAAAGGAATTCCACAGATCAATGACCTCATACCAGATGATATCTGTCTAGCACACAAGGACCCGATGCGATGCCAAGGTCGATACAAATGGGCTAAACGCCTGAAGCTCCGATTATGCAACTCCATTCCCCCCCAGTCACAAAAGCAAAACAACGACCTTCCCATGTTTTTAAACTAATAAAACCGACTGATCTCCCGTCTGGCCTCAAATGACTCATCTTTTCCTGATGTAAACAAACGAAAACACCTTTATCATAGACTGCGTCAATGGGTAGACGGCAAAATGCCATTATTTACCAACTCATAAAAGTTAAGAGGTGACTTCATTCAGAGGGGCATCAATTCTTTTAACGACTCGATATCACTATAAGTTATGAGAATCCCGTGGAACTGTTTACACTGTTTGTCTTTTCTTATTTTGTTTCCGAGTCTGCAAGGCAGCGGAACTTTGTGCTCCAAAATCGAAATTTCCATTCGCGTTTTGCATTTCATGGCCTCCTGAACAAGTTTGGTTTCGTGTCTGTCTGTTCGTCCGCCTGTCCGCATTTCCTTGCAACAGCCATAACTTCCATAATATTACGATTGGGTTTTAATGAAATTTTCAGTAATAGTGTGGGTTCAGCCCTAGATGGTCCCATATTAGTTTCATGATGATTGAATCAGCGGTACGCTCTGGGCATGCGCAAATCTGATTTTCTTCTTACACTCATAAGTCCGTCAATGGAAGAGATTTTGGTCAGATTTTCAGGGATGATGCGGGGAAGGTCCCTTGAGGTCCCTTACGACATTCATCATGATTAAATCAACGGTACGCTGTGCGCATGTGCGAGCGCTTGTCTGTCTACATTTCCTTGCCATTACTTCCACAATTTCGATTGGATTTTAATAAATTTTCAGGAATATTGTTGGTTTAGCCCTAGATGGTCACCTATTAGTTTCATCATGATTGAATCAACGGTACGCTCTGAGTATGCGTGAATGTAATTTTCTTGTGATAGCCACAAGTCCGTTAATGTTGAAGAGATTTTAGTCAGGTTTTCAGGGATGATGCGGGGAAGGTCCCTCGAAGTCCCTTACGACATTTATCTTGATTAAATCAGCGGTACGCTCTGCGCGAGTGCTTTTCTTACTATATTTCCTTGCCACAGCCATAACTTCCACAATTTTATTAAATTTTCAGGAATAGTGAGGATTTAGCCCTATATGGTCCCATATCAGTTTCATCATGATTGAATCAACGGTACGCTCAGCGTATACGGGAACGTAATTTTCTTGTGACAGTCATAAGTCCGTCAATGTTGAACAGATTTTAGTCAGATTTTATTTTTGGTTGCCCAGCACTATATCATCATGATAATGGTAAACCGGTCATATCTGAACATTTAATGGTGACATACTGTGAAAGCTACGAGGAAGCTTTTGTGCCATGTCCTTGGCAGTGCATTTTATTCTTATTTTACGGTCTTCTTCCAAACGTAGGGAGTTTGTCAGTTGGTTTATTATTTGCAATAATAAGCCTATGTGATCGTGTAGCAAAAAATTTTTATAACCCCCCCTCAAACTTTGTCACTTTACGTTTCAAGGTGCGTAGAATCCAAATTTGAAATGTCCGTCCGCCGTTCGCCGTCCGCCGTCCGGGCCATAAAAGGTCTAAGAATTGACTTAAAAAACCCGTTCTTTCGCACATAGACTCCATTTGGGGTCTAGTTGGTCCTAACGTTTAACCATCCCGATCGCTTTACTCGCATAGATGCTATGGGCCAAAAACGGGCAAAAAAGTGTGTTTTTCTACGCGCGCACGCCTGGCACGCTTGGCAGGGGGTCACGGTGGGTGGTGAGGGGGGGGGGGGGGTGAGCGGGCGGTGGACTGAGAGGAGGCGCCGGCGCCGCGGCACCTTGTGGTGGGTACGGCGCCGGCGTTCCTTCGAGGCATGAATATATGTTTTTTTTTTTTTTTTTTCAAGGTCATATTTGTGTGTTAATACCAATGCTTTTCCTACGCATATTTAATAACATATCCTCTCGACTTTTCGTACGTACTTAGATAATGATATTATTGAGGCAATAACTATTTGAATAGATAGGAGCTCAAATCGAGAAATATTAACATGCGTATATAATTATAGAAGTATAGGTTGTGGCAACTCGAAATAGGACACGCCGATTCTCGTGATTCTTATTTTGTTCCATCAAGAATTCGATTTAGTTTTGGAACGTATGCCGGAGTTTCAGATTTCATACTGAAAAAACTTAAACTGATCCTTCATGTGTTCATAGTTCCTAATACTGTTTTCTGAGTGTTAGCTATTAGGTACCAACGCTATAAAATGTCCATTAAACTTTGCTAAAAAAAAAAATATATTATTGCGAGTTTTCTAAAAAAAATCTAGTCTTAGATTTTTTAGAAAAAAGTTGATTTAATCGAATCTTACATCGATTTGTATTAATCACTATTACAATGCGACCACCCTCTACACGATCGGTCCCACAAAGTAAGCGAATTCTAAAAGGATGGAATTCCGTAAGTTAGGTTGTTAGAACGAGTGAACTTGAAACGGCTGCGTCCTAGAAACGAGATAGGTACTTCGTTTATTTCTTCCCGGAGGCGATATGATATAGGTGCCTATACCTTCTTTGTGGATCCGCCGCCGCCCCTCGCTCCGACCACCCTACGCGATCCGCGAATATTACTTTTTGGCTTAGGAAAGCCTAGTGATGATGTTCATTACGATCAATCAAAGAATGTGAAAAATAAAAATTAGGTAGGTAGGTCATTTCATAGTTGCTGGAAATTTTCGTGAACAGTAGGTAGCATCCTAGAAACGGGATACGATTTATTCCCCCCCTGGCCATGATTGAGTTTAATACCTTCCGTGTGGATCTGCCCGTGTGCTCGCGTCCCCCCCCCCCCCCCCGCCCCTCCGCCACTACACGAAACCTTCCTCCGCCATTCCTTGGAAAGATCTCAAACCGAACCAAACGCTTCCAGTTAAATAGCAAGTTTTCCTGATTCCAATCAAATTTGGTTATTGGCTGCTTTCTACGACCCAGTTGAACGCGTCCATTCGATTTCTTTCCGCCTACTTCTGGAATTCCCCGAGTCTTCTTCAGGTAAGCCACTTCAAGTACCCTAGGGTAGAAACGAAGCACTTCGGTTTGAAGGGATATTCCTCGTACCTATCTGTTTTTGGATAACGTAGCAACCTATTTGAAAGTAAGTTGATGGTGGAATGGCAGTTGTCGAGACATTTTTGAAGTGAAAACTTCTTAGGCACGTTGAGCACTTATTGCATAGAGTAAACAACACACACACACATATATATATATTAATTGCTATGCAATTCTTAGGCCGACCCCCAATAATTTTTTATGTAACGTCCGGAACGAAATTAAAGATGATTTTCACGTACAACCGAGTAGTTGAGTAGTTGCTATAGATTGTGTCACAATTTCAGTGTTTCTAAAACAAAATTTAATGAAGTTTAAGTTTTTAGCTTAATTTCGTACATAAATTTTTGAATGTTCTATTTCATAGTTGATAAACTTTATTTGACCAATCTTATGCTAAAAAATATCAATTTAATAATTCTTAGCCATTTTCAGTGATTTTGTCAGCACATTTTTTGAAATTTGACCAATTAGATGATATCAATATACAGTATAGGTAACACTTTTATGTGTTGGAAAGATGACTTGGTAATAAATTGTTTTGTTTATCAACTATATTAAAAAGCGTAAAATTGTGAGATTCCGCTGCTGTAATGGATTGAACCCATTTGTGAGGTCCGAAGCTCCGAGTTCCGGCACTAAATATACTATAAGCGGCGTTTAATAATTATGGACCAGAGATCTACGTAGAAGGGCTGTCTAATACATAAATAATAAACCTTTGTGTAATAATTTGCAGCGTTTTTTTATTTATTTTGAAAAATGCACTTTCCATTGTGTTTCGGGCAGTAGCTTCGTTAATAACTGGCTGACCTTATTGAAGGTTGCAGTGGACTTTTGTCTTTTTGAAGTTGTACTTCTATTCACCGTTTGTTTTTATATGCAGATTTCCGTATAGTAACTTGAAATCCATAGGCACAATGAAATCGTATTGGCACAGTAAGCCAATATGTGTTATTATATATATATTAGCAAGAAAGCCCGTTGTTTAAAATAAAAAAGGCGTTACCAGTGAGGAAACCCTACTCAGGGGCGAAGCGTGACTTTTTCCTGCTCACCATAGGCTGACCTAATTGAACGAATCTTATCATACCAATAAGCCATTAATGAGCCGCTTTCATACAGAAAATCTTTAGCAACCATGGCTGACTCAACTTCGTTTTGCCCAAATCCTTCTATGAATGAGACTTCCATGTACCCCAGGAGTCATCACAATGATCCTACAGTCGAGAATAAAACCATTTCATTGAAGCACTTCCTGGAACTAAGTATGATGCCAGGTTTATGATACGGAGATCATCCTTGTTCCAACCGTTCACGGAACATGCCTTTTCGTATAAAGTTATCCATAACCTAGGATCCTCGGATTGCCCATGCAGAACGGCTTCAATAATTTAAATTATTGTTTCTAATTCCTCCCTTCCATTCTTGAAAGATGATCCAACATTGTAGGGTCCTACCGACTGCGTCATAATGTAAGGGTCCATCCTTTACCATTCACAATTTAGCAATAATACGATTTTGGTATAAATAGAAACAATTATTGAGTCGTCAAAAAAAAAAAAAAAAAAAAAAAAAAAAAAAACGGCGCTCCGCGCCTCGCCAGGGGGCAAGCCCCCTGGACCCCCGGTTACCTCTATTTACATACTTCGGACGAAATTATTGAAACACAGAATGTGTTTGCGTTGTCGCGCAACCAAGTGACAACCAAACAAGCGTCATTGTTTACTATTCATTTATAACATCAATTTATATAGTTATAGTATGAAACTACGACAACCAAAAAAAAAATAACACGAAATAAATTCGTGATAAATCAAGAGCTTTCCAACGAATGGTGAACGATTTCTGTGCGATTAAAATGGCGGAAATTCCATTTCCCTACCAACGGCTCGGTTGTACGTGAAAATCATCCGTCACACATTTCGTTCCCATCCCGCGTTCCATTTTCGGCTAGTTAGTCCATGGCTAAAACACATTCTGTGTTAAAAGTGTATTCTCATTTTAGCTCTTTCTAATTTCATCCCAACATTATACTCGTAATAACAGTTTGTTCTTATGGTAACAAGTACACAGAATGGAGTAACACACTAGTTCATTAACTTAACGAAGGCTCAATATTTACTAGGTAGGTAACAAATACTGCAACGCTTCTGTTGGCAGATTCCTCTTATTTTGTGTGGCAAGTAGCAAGGCGTTCAGAATATAAATTTTTGAAGATCTGACTTTTTCAAGTGCTACTGAACGGCTCAATAGCGAAAAACTTAGCTCCGGATCTCACTCAGCTGATCTGGGCGGCTCAATACTTCACGTCTTATGGGTTCGCCATTCCAAATTTCAGTTTCATAGGTTGAATAGCAAAGTTGAATTGGATCCGCCCCGCCGCTACTTATGTCTCGTTTTTTTCGTGACAGTATTTTGTAACGAAAGTTCGAGTCATGCAGCATGATCGTATGAGTGATTTTTCGTAAATGATCGTATTGTATAATGCTAAATTGTTTTGATATTTGAGCTTTTTGAGTGCAGATAAATTGCTTCTAATGGCCAAAAAATGGTTCTAAATGAATAATAAGCCGCCATTCAAAAAAAGATTTTAAAATTTTAGCGTTTTTGCGATTTTTATCGATTTTTTTTAAAGCAAATTTTAATGAAATTCAAGTTCATTTTTCAGCATGATTTTGTACATACATTTTCGAATGCTCTATTTTATGGTTGATAAACATTATTTGAGCAATATTTACAAAAAAATATAAATTTAACCATTTTAGCCGTTTTAATCCATTTTTAGTGATTTTTTTAGCACATTTCTTGACATTTGACCAATTTAACATGCTCAAAAAGTGCTAGCTATCGAACTCATCCTTTCATTCGGAAAGCTTGATTTTTTGGCGCAAGAAGAATTTTTATCTGGTCTGGAATGGAGTTATCGTCTAGAATGACACACACACTCACACATACTTATATATATATATATATATATATATATATATATATATATATATATATATATATATATATATATATATATATATATATATATGGGTCATTCCACGAAAGTCCACCACTTTTCTAGTCCAGTTTTTTCAAATGTCAAAATCCACCAATCGGGTTGATTCTACTTTTTTTTAAACTCATTTTTAAGGTCTTAAATGAAATGTATTGCGTGGCAGCGCAGGGAAATCAAAAATGGCGCTTGTACACAGTTTTCAACAATTTCGACGCCCCAGGAGAGTGAAAGTTTGCACAGGACATTTATTATTTTCTGAGAAGTTCTGAGTTGGACAACGAACATGAACGGGTATATGAAGGTGCCAAGTAAACTCCGAAACGCTTTTATTTATAGTATAAGTAGGTAAATATCAAAATACACGAATCTCTCATCAAAATAAGAAATATTTGGTATTAAAAAAAAAAAAAAAAAACGACTAAAGTAACAATATCTTCATTAACACTCTCGACGCTGGCCCTGCCACTGCGCCAACCCCCAGGACGGGCCCAACTTTTTTTCATAAGCATATTTGAAATGTCTTAAAACCACGTTTTTAGGCGATAATAATTGAAAAACTCATAATTTTCCAAGTTTTTCATGACGCCAGCCCACGGTTGCGCTCAGGGTATACTAAACCTCCATACAGTACAAAATAATGAGTTCCTAAACACTTTTATTCTGGTATAGTAGCCATTTATCTTGAGAACAGCTACAGGAGGGTAGACTGAAACGGTGGAACAAACTATTTACAAAAAGTATATTTTCCAACAAAAATAGGGTACCAACTTACACAATAAATTGTTACTATTTACTTTGTGAGAAAACACCAAAAACTAAAATAGATCAATCAAACATGTCAGTTTCAAAAGCACAAAATATCCAAATTTCAAAAACTGAGATGACAATGAGTAGTAAACAATGAAAATATCAAATCGGCAATATTGTGCGAAATCAAGAAGATCGGTATGTATCGCTTTATCGTAGGAAACAAATTATTGCATTTTAAATCCTATCGCGATGTGGAAATTTATAAAGCAATCTTTCAAACAAAGACCCGGGGTTTCCGGGCACGCTGGACAAATTATTTTAACCATTTGCCTGATTTGCCGTTTTGAGCACTCTTGGCATCGTACATATTTTTTTGATGGGGTGTCTGCTGGGAAATGTTTTGATATGATCGGTGTGGACTTGGGTGGGGTGGCAATAGGATGTTGAGGGTCACCGCAGAGGTAATGGACAATGGCCAAACAGAAGTCATACAGCTCTAGTTTTTTTGATGAGATTTTCACGACTTCTTGTAGATTTTGAGCACGATTTCCTCGGAGGGCGCCAGTTACATGGGTATATTCATCCAATTGCGAGGCAGCTAAATTCACACTATTGTAATAGTTGTCAACAAACAAACATCGGCCCTCCCCGAAGATTCCATCCATCAACTTCATAATCACTTTTGTCACATGCCCTTGACCACCCACATCAGGGTCTTGTGCCCCAATGTAAATTATGAAGCGATGAAGTAACCCATCAGGTTCTGTGAGCATGTATATATTTTATTCCATATTTGTGTCTCTTCAGCGGGAGGTATTGCCGAAAATAAACCCTCCCTCTCCAAGGAGCCATCGATTCATCTGCACTCACTATTCGCCCAGGCTCTATTATAGAGGACATCGTTCCGTGAAAATAATCTAAGAGAGGGCGGATTTTATATAATGGATCGTCTGGTCTTGGATCATCCTCTGCAGGGTTGGATCTTGGAATCTGGAGTCTTGGATCATCCTAGGCACGGTGCTCCCTAGCTGTCATCTCACTCACCAACTTGACTTGACCTTTTTCCTTGCGTTTGACATAGGTACTTTTCAGCTGCCTTCTTCATATGAACTTCGTATGCAGCGGGGTCACTCTTTATCCTCTCGTACCTTCGATGCTCAGCTTCCCTCTTTCTTCTCAAAATCTCCTCCCGTGAGAGATTTACTTTTTCTCGGAGCCATCACATTCTACAAACAAAAAATCAAGACAAAAAACGCAGCAAAAGGATGAAATTTACACTAAAAGACGCAAAAATTCACTCTCCTGCTCTTATCTTCACTCTCCTGGCCCCGAATTTTTTGATTTTGGCAGGATAGTGAATACCAGGAGAGTGAAATCTAGGGCTAAAAAAAGAATATCCCGAGAACAAACAGGGATCTGAAAATCCCTTCTTTCAGAAGCTGGAAGGGGTCATTAAATGCATTATAGTTACGTTTGAAAAAACGGAATATTTGGTTCAAGGTCGATTTTCCCAGCACTAGGATAGTGAATGGTAATAAAAATACTCACGTGTTTTCCAAGAGTCGTCCTGCAATGGCCGCTTGCCCACACGCAACTGGAGGGACCGTTGAGCTGGTGTGCTCACAAGAGGCCACAGTAGTGTCAACAAAACAAAAAGAAACTTCCCAAACTCAAAACCGCGCCGTTGAGAAGTTCAAACAGAATTTCCAGGAGAGTGAAGCAAAACTTATGTGACAAGACTAAAATACAAACCCCCTCCCCACCATATGCTCAAAATCGTTTTCATTCATTGGGGGTCCATTCTAGAGTTTTCAGAGACACAGGAAATCACATGAATATATATATATATATATATATAAATTTTTGAAAAATTGTCTTAATTGAAATCCGTTTTGAGGCTTTCTGAAACAATTCCAGAGCTAATTCAAGGAATCGACAGTTTTTCAAAAAATTTTATTTTAAAGTTTTCCGATCCATTGCAATAGCTTCACTTCAAAAGCACGTCCCACGCTAAAACATTATTCGGGGTCTTGCATACACGTAAAAATCATGCTTATTATTTCCTCTGAAATATCATGTTAGTTGACTGTCAACGAATCGCCAAGAAACTACAATGATTCTTATTACAGATTTCTCTTTTTTTTTTTTTGTATGTGGTAAACTGTCAGGCGTAGGAATTACAACCGGCTCAACCCACAAAAATCGTTTTGGTATCTTTGGATTAGTAATAAGTTCTATCCACCCGATCCAATCCCAACCTCATTTGACATGTAAAGTAGTTCCGCATATCAATGTTTTCCTTATTTACGAACTTATTTACTCGGACAACTTCGGACAGTATTTCGATCCTGGGGGTTTTGGCGGGAAAAACACTTTGCGATCATTTTGCAAAAACCCGCATCAAAATCGGTCAAGCCGGTCGGACGTGAATTTACCTTAGACAGACAGACAGACAAACATACTTCTCTCTTTTATATAGGAGGATTTGCTGCCGTAAGATCATCCTTCGGGAGATGCGAATCTCTTGAATTACCTTGGAACCTCTCTTAATGATACTGGTGGTGGCATCACGGAGTACTCCTGCTGATATACCTAAGTCCAATAGCTATTATTCCAACCCATTCAACTGGCTAAAATCTGCTAGATATTAGATTGTGTTCTTGAACCCAAACTACCTATCATCAATTTTGCCTATGGGAGGTGCGCTTCTCTCGGATACCGTTAGAACTTCCTTATGAAGACACTGGTGGTGGCATCACGGAGTTCTCCTGCTAACATAGCTAAGTCGAATTGGTATTATGCCTACCCAATCACCACTCAACAGGTTGATATCTACTAGATATTAGACTGTGTTCTTGGATCCAAACTACCTATCAAGTTTGCACATGGGAGTGCGCATCTCTAGACTACCCTTTGAACTTCCCTATAAAGACGCTGGTGGTGGCATCTCGGAGTACTCCTACCGATATACCCAAGCCGAATTACTCCGCAGCTCCTATTCCTCCTCAGTCAGCGAGGTATTCCTGGTCAAAGCTGGGAGCTATTGGAGTGTGTTCTGAAAATCCAAACTACCTATCAAGGTTGCATGCGGCAAATGCAATTAATCTTCAGAATATGTACCCGTAGAAGTTCCCCACAAAGTAAGTTCAAGTCTATATAGGTAAAGCCGTTATGACGTGGTCTCCCAATAACACTAAAATGTTTATAATTACTATGATCAGTTGACTCCCATACTCTCGCCAAGCTATCAATTACTCCTACAAAGCCTCCTCCCCCTATTTGCATGTAATCGGATCGCTGAACAACGTCTAATGACCATCGGCCGCGCCACGGAAATTCCATCGCCCCTCGCGTCGGGATAATCTGCAATAGATAATTGCACTGTCAGATCGAGTACGTGGGCAGATCCGATCTATTTTTTGTTCCGAGTAAAATGTAATCCTGCGCGATTACAGCTACGCTGGTGACGTAGTTGCCGTTATTTTGAATATGACATGGTACAGGATTCCACGTTTTTAACCTAAAAGTTATTTCCGTCAATGTCCACCATATTCTTTCTGAGTCTTAAAGAAATGATTTGTGTCGGTCACGAGTATTGTGATTACTTTCTATGGTAATGACATCACACCGGTTATGGTGGGGGGGATCTCCAAATGATAATGTTTTCGCATTTCACTTTCACTAATAGAGTTCCTGAACGATAAGTCAAC